>CM076685.1:107267063-108467063 GCA_038501925.1 Xenopus petersii | reverse complement strand
TATGGCAGCATAGGTATTCCCTGTACTAAGCACAATTCAGCAGGAACAGTCCCCTAAGTTTGCTCATAGTCTGTACAGAGAGATCCCATAAAACTATGGCAGCATAGGTATTCCCTGTACTAAGCACAATTCAGCAGGAACAGCCCTAAGTTTGCTCATAGTCTGTACAGAGAGATCCCATAAAACTATGGCAGCATAGGTATTCCCTGTACTAAGCACAATTCAGCAGGAACAGTCCCCTAAGTTTGCTCATAGTCTGTACAGAAAGATCCTATAAAACTATGGCAGCATAGGTATTCCCTGTACTAAGCACAATTCAGCAGGAACAGTCCCTAATTCTGCCCATAGTCTGTACAGAGAGATCCCATAAAACTATGGCAGCATAGGTATTCCCTGTACTAAGCACAATTCAGCAGGAACAGTCCCCTAAGTTTGCTCATAGTCTGTACAGAAAGATCCCATAAAACTATGGCAGCATAGGTATTCCCTGTACTAAGCACAATTCAACAGGAACAGTCCCTAAGTTTGCTCATAGTCTGTACAGAAAGATCCCATAAAACTATGGCAGCATAGGTATTCCCTGTACTAAGCACAATTCAGCAGGAACAGTCCCCTAAGTTTGCTCATAGTCTGTACAGAGAGATCCCATAAAACTATGGCAGCATACTGTAGGTATTCCTTGTACTAAGCACAATTCAGCAGGAACAGTCCCCTAAGTTTGCTCATAGTCTGTACAGAGAGATCCCATAAAACTATGGCAGCATAGGTATTCCCCTGTACTAAGCACAATTCAGCAGGAACAGCCCCTAAGTTTGCTCATAGTCTGTACAGAGAGATCCCATAAAACTATGGCAGCATAGGTATTCCCTGTACTAAGCACAATTCAGCAGGAACAGTCCCCTAAGTTTGCTCATAGTCTGTACAGAAAGATCCCATAAAACTATGGCAGCATAGGTATTCCCTGTACTAAGCACAATTCAGCAGGAACAGCCCCTAAGTTTGCTCATAGTCTGTACAGAGAGATCCCATAAAACTATGGCAGCATAGGTATTCCCTGTACTAAGCACAATTCAGCAGGAACAGCCCCTAAGTTTGCTCATAGTCTGTACAGAGAGATCCCATAAAACTATGGCAACATAGGTATTCCCTGTACTAAGCACAATTCAACAGGAACAGTCCCTAAGTTTGCTCATAGTCTGTACAGAAAGATCCCATAAAACTATGGCAGCATAGGTATTCCCTGTACTAAGCACAATTCAGCAGGAACAGTCCCCTAAGTTTGCTCATAGTCTGTACAGAGAGATCCCATAAAACTATGGCAGCATACTGTAGGTATTCCTTGTACTAAGCACAATTCAGCAGGAACAGTCCCCTAAGTTTGCTCATAGTCTGTACAGAGAGATCCCATAAAACTATGGCAGCATAGGTATTCCCTGTACTAAGCACAATTCAGCAGGAACAGTCCCCTAAGTTTGCTCATAGTCTGTACAGAAAGATCCCATAAAACTATGGCAGCATAGGTATTCCCTGTACTAAGCACAATTCAGCAGGAACAGTCCCCTAAGTTTGCTCATAGTCTGTACAGAAAGATCCCATAAAACTATGGCAGCATTGGTATTCCCTGTACTAAGCACAATTCAGCAGGAACAGCCCCTAAGTTTGCTCATAGTCTGTACAGAGAGATCCCATAAAACTATGGCAGCATAGGTATTCCCTGTACTAAGCACAATTCAGCAGGAACAGCCCCTAAATTTGCTCATAGTCTGTACAGAGAGATCCCATAAAACTATGGCAACATAGGTATTCCCTGTACTAAGCACAATTCAGCAGGAACAGTCCCTAAGTTTGCTCATAGTCTGTACAGAGAGATCCCATAAAACTATGGCAGCATAGGTATTCCTTGTACTAAGCACAATTCAGCAGGAACAGTCCCCTAAGTTTGCTCATAGTCTGTACAGAGAGATCCCATAAAACTATGGCAGCATAGGTATTCCCTGTACTAAGCACAATTCAGCAGGAACAGTCCCCTAAGTTTGCTCATAGTCTGTACAGATACTTTAAAAATGAAAAACCATAATTATTTTTCCCCCTCTGAGGCAAATTGGAGAGGCTTGCAATGGGGGTGTTCGTTTTCCTCTGGATCAAATGGCAGGTTCAAATAGAGTTAAAAGGTTGAACTTGATGGACGTGTGTCTTTTTTAAAGCTAACTTACTATGTTATTATATTACCCACTTGTAATCCTCCATGTGAGGAGAGGGTATATAACACAATAGGGCACAGGGCTGATACAGATTTAAGGTACGGCGAGCCAGCTTGAGAGACAATGGCAGACTGAGAAAAGCTAAAAAACTACAAAGCCTTCATAGAAGGAAAACAATTTCATGTTTAACTTCTTTATATATGAGGTATGAACTCCTTCAGTTAAGTGTCCATAACCCAAATTGAACTACGAACTGTTGGTAATGAAATAAAATTCACATATTGGGGTTCATTTATTAACACCGGCCAAATATGTCCATCGGCAGCAACCCATAGCGACCAATCAGTGATTTGCTTTTTTTCAGCCAGTTTCAGGAAGAACAATGAATCCAACCATTTGATTGGTTGACACGGGTTACAGTCCAGTGGTAGTGATGGAAAATTTATTCGCCAGGCGCAAATTCACAGAGAATTCCTGCGATTCGCCACTGGCGAATAAATTTGCGAAACCGGAGCAAAAAATTTGCGAAACCGGCGCAAAAAATTTGCCTGCGTCAGAAAAAAAATGGACGCCGGCGCCATAAAGTCCCTGAGTAATTTAAACCCACGTATGTTCTAATGTCACAACATGATAAATCATGACGGGGCAATTAGCTGATATTGTACATGACCGTAATGATGCAACGTTTGTATGAAGATTATATAAAATAAATTATCGTTTCCGCAGCAAAGCAAAAATAACACGCTGTAAGCAATCGTTTTTCAAAGTTATCTCAGCGTAATGGGATCGGTCTGGATACAGGAGCATTACAGGCATGCACCCTGAGGGCAACCAGCTTCATTACAGGTGTGGTATCCATTATCTGGAAACCCATTATGCAGACAGCTCTGAAGTACGGAAAGGCATCTTCCATAGACTCCATTTTTAAAGGATAAGTAAACCTTTAAAATAAATGAATGTAAAATTGAGATGCTATTCTAAGAAATTGTGCAATGTACATTCGTTATTTTATTTCTAATTCCAAGATCTTCCAAATCAGATAGAGTCCTCTCCCTTCAACTTATTGTATATACAACCTCGGCAGGTCTGAGATGCCAGCTTTTCAGATTCTGATTTTTTGAAGCCTCGTGGTATAATAAATCTCAAAAATTTGAGTTTTTGTTCCAATAAAAATTCAGATTTTATAATTAAAAAAACTAGAATTTGTCAGGTTTTTAGCATGTGGACTTTGATAAATAACCCCTTTAATGTTGCGGACATTTTATTATAGACTTTATAACTAATGATTTTTCTTTTTCATTTTTAGGCATTCAGAGCAAACTAGAATTACCCAAAGATTCAGGCAGATTTAGAAAGGATAAGTAAACCTTTAAAATCCGTGAATGTAAAATTAATGAGGGGGCTAGTCTAAGAAATTTTGCAATGTGCATTCATTATTTATTTATTTTTAATTCCAAGATATTAAGGGATAGATGTACTGTTAATAGGAATGAATTATGTTACAACATCGCCACCTGCTGGTCAGTTTCCCACCAGTCTGACCAGCAAGTAGTCAAGGAAGTTGTCAGGAGAAAGAGGCTGATGTTCTTGTGCTTAAGAAAGATTTGAGAAAGGTTTCTAATTTTTTTTTTTAACCTGTTTAAGGAAAAGGATAGCATGTTCAACTATCGAGGCTGCACTGTATCATAAACCAAAAAATGGAGACTAAACAGGAGCTTTCTACACAACTAAAATGCCCTAGTAGCCTGCACATGATGTTGAAGGTGGGTATATGTCCCCTTTAATGTGGAGTTTATCTGCCTATTTCTTTATTCTTTGTTGCTTGAATCCAGAATCCATGAGATGAATGAGTTTTCAAGTAATAATAATATTAATAATAATACAGGTATGGGACCTGATATGAAGAATGCTCAGGACCTCTGGCTATTCAGATAAAGGATCTTTCCATAATTTGGATCTTCATACCTGAAGTCTACTAAAAAAATCATGTAAATATTAAATAAACCCAATAAGCTGTTTTTTGCCTCCAATAAGGATTAATTATATCTTAGTTGGGATCAAGTACAAGCGACTGTTTTATTATTACACAGAAAAAGGAAATTGTTTTTAAAAATGATGATTATTTGTTTAAGCAGACAATAGTGATGGGCAAATAAATTTGCGGCGAAATTCAGAAAAAAATTGGACGCGCGTCGGAAATGTTGCTCGCGTCAAAACCGTTGTGTGTCAACACTATTCGGACGCCCATTGACTTTAATGCCGGTGTCAAAATTGACGCGGGTATCATAATTCGAGTTTTGCTAATTTTTCGCCGTTTCGCAAACGGGAGAAGTCCGCCCATCACTGTCAGAACTTTACGTCTGGGATTCACAGTAGGATTCTTGAGATTGTCAGGGTGGCTACTGAAATTAAGCATTTATTGGTTGATCTTACAACAAAGAACTGATTTGCTTACCCACACTCACATTCAGTGGTGTAACTAAAGAAGAAGGGAGGGGGTCTGGGGAACAAGGGGACACGTCAGAAAAGTTGCTCGCATCAAAACCGTTGTGCGTCATCACTATTCGGACAACAATTGACTTTAATGCCGTGTCAAAATTGACGCAAATTGCTGTGCGTGTCAAAATTGGAGTTTTCGCTAATTCTTCGGTTTTGATGCGAGCAACTTTATTATGGTTACATTGAATAAAGTACCCCCTCAACCCTAAAATAAAACCTCTTCAAACAAGGGAACTCTATGTGACTGTACACACTGGCTAATAATGTAGTAGAACATATACACACGGCTCTTATCCATACAGACATGTCATCATTCTCTTCCCATTTATCTATACAACCAGAAGGCTGATAATTAGGGATGCACCGAATCCACTATTTTGGATTCGGCCGAACCCCCGAATCCTTCACGAAGGATTCGGCCGAATACCGAACCGAATCCTAATTTGCATATGCAAATTAGGGATGGGAAGGGGAAACATTTTTTACTTCCTTGTTTTGTGACAAAAAGTCACGTGATTTCCCTATCCACCCCTAATTTGCATATGCAAATTAGGATTCGAATTCGGTTCGGCTGAACAGAAGGATTCGGCCGAATCTGAACCCTGCTGAAAAAGGCCGAATCCCGAACCGAATCCTAGATTCGGTGCATCCCTACTGATAATTACTACCACCAAATATAACCAATGCCATCACAAAACATTAATGGTATGATAGTATACAGCATACTTATCTATTTATTGTTGACTTTGGAAACAGAGGGACTTTTGAAATGTTCTAGTAAAATTTTCTATGATCCTGCTCAGTTGAGAGTCTATAACCCAGATTGGAAGACAAATAGTAACTCACTCAATATGGTAATCTAATATTGTTTATACAGTGGTCACTAGTATAAAACTCATGCCATCCAATCAGCTTTTAATGAGGTATCCTGTTGCTACTGGTTACTAGACCTGGTACAAACTATGCAAGTTGTATTGCACTGAAAAAGTGGTGGTTCATCTTTAAAGGGCAAGCAAAGTCTAAAAAAGATTAATGCTAGAAATGCTGTATTTTGTATACTAAACATAAACATGAACTTACTGCACCACAAGCCTAATCAAACAAATGATTTATGCTTTCAAAGTTGGCCACAGGGGGTCACCATCTTGTAACTTTGTTATACATCTTTGCAAGACTAAGACTGTGCACATGTTCAGTGTGGTCTGGGCTGCTTAGGGATCATCATAAATTATCCAAACAGCACAAGTCAAATAATATCACTACTTTTTTTTTATTCATCTTTCTATTTAGGCCTCTCGTATTTATATTCCAGTCTTTTTTTTAAATTAATACATGGTTTCTAGGGTAATATGGACCTTAGGAACTAGATGGCTGATATTACAAACTGGAGAGCTGCTGAATAAAAAGTTAAATAACTCAAAAACTACAGATAATAAAAAATGGAAACTAACAGCAAATTGTCTCAGAATATCCCTCTCTATATCATACTAAAAGCTCATTAAAAGGTGAACCACCCGTTTAAGCATACAGGCGTCTGGAATGCCAGTCGGCATAGTTTTGAATTTTTTGGAATTTATTAAACCCAAAGGGTGCTAAAAGTCTAAATAAAAATTGCTCCAACTCAGGCCTGCCGAGTTCATGTAGAAGTCAATTGAAGTCCCAATGATATCCTGATCTGCGCTGGGTTTTGTGCAATAATCCAAAGATTTTGTGGTTTTCAGGCAAAAACTCAAAAAAAAATGAATAATATTAATTTTTTTCGCGAGTTTTTCGAATTTTTTTTCCTGCACAGGAAATTTTCAGGAAAATGTATTGATAAATAAGGGTAAAAAAAAAAACCTGTGTGGGTTTGGTCTGAGTAGTTTTCAGAAAATTCATTGATATTTTCGAACTTTGATAAATAACCCCCCTAGGGTCACCAAAATCACTAGTTTGTGTATAAATCATTGTATCACAAATGATGCGCCACAAGACGGATTGGCCGCAATGCTCAGGACAGCCAATAGTGAGGCATCTCCACCATAAAGATATAGAGATAAAATGTTACCTGATATAGTATCATGTCTTCACAGCTTTTAGTTCATAAAACTGATGTAAAGATAAGTCACCAGTATTATAACAAAAACTAAAAATCAATCTCTCTTGGTTTAGTGGTGAAATAACACTGCCAATAACACCAGTATTAGTGCAGATCAGACGCTTATCTGTGTATGGTAGGGATGGGTGAATTTTTTCGCCTCGTTTCGCCAAAAAAATGACGCCCATAGACTTGTATGGAGACGTGCGTCAAAAACAAAAGACGCGCAACAAAATAATTTCGCCGCACGACAAAATTTTTTTTTGATGCCCATAGACTTTAATGGGCGTCAGCGACATTTCGCCGGCGGCGAATTTTTGGCGAAACGAAACGGGTCAAATTTGCCCATCCCTGGTGTATGGACCAGAAATGGCTCCCTCATGCTCCAGTAGAAATCCATTACATCACAAGTCCTTTATTGACATGTAAGCTCCTATTAAGTAGTGTAAAAGTTACTAAGTGGCCTCCAGTTACCCACAATCCACTCTGTTTCTTTTTTGACCACTCCCATTTTTGTGGCCACACCTCCTAATTACCATGTTCAGTTTACAAAATTTGGCAGGTTATGAAAGTCTGAACACATTTCTGTGGTTTTTATGTGTTATTACAGTTTTGCTAATGAAGGTGAATTGCCCTTTAAGCTGCAAGTCACAGTTTCCCCAAGAGACCTGCTTGTCTTAAATTGTTACAATTGTTTCTTTGCTTATCTTAAATTGTGACGAAAGTATCTAAGTGCACCTGCCATGTATTCTGGGATCTCTGCCAAAAGCCAATTGAGTTTTAGAAACGTTGTCTCTTTTTCTGGCTGTTCAGTGTAGGAGATCAAAGAGAAAGTCGGGACATTTCAGTAACAATCCGGGATTGTAGGTTGAGCTGTTAAAATCAGGACTGTCCCACGAAAAACAGGGAAAGTTGGGAGGTATGGACACTTATCTGTGTATGGACATCTATTAGACTACAGTTTCTATGATTGCTGTGTAACAGCATACATGCAGTTTTGTATATTAATGCCTACTGGAATGAAGTCAATCTTTAAGAAAGAAACTGGCACCACATAATTTTTTAAGATTCGTAGTTCCATGTTCTTGTTTCTCCGTTTAATTTATTAGAGACTATAATCTACACTGGGACTGTTGTCCTGGTATGTGGCTTTAACCTACCTGTATGTTTTCAGAATGTCGGAAGGAAATGATCAGCCAAAGGAAACCACACAAACATCATCAAAGTACATCATTTGTCATTTGTTCTCTGTTTACAGAACTTTGCACTAGATGGTAAAAAAGGTAGAATAAATCCACTATCTTTGCAGAAGAACACTACTAGTTTTTTTTTGATGTTTGAGATGAGCAGAAACCTAGACTCTGGGGTGTTAGTGGATGGGATTTACTTAGAATTTGCTAAAGCATTTGATACAGTACAGATTAAATTTTCCTTGATCATAATACTTGTACTTGGATAGAGAACTGGCTGAAATATTACAAAAAAAAGTGGTGGTAATTGGTAATTTTTCTAATTGGATCAATTAGGTCTGTCCTTGGCTTTTTAGTTTGTTTATTATTTCCAAGGTAAAGCAAAACAATTAAGCAACTACACATGTAACAGCAATGAACCAACTGCTAGGACTACAATGTTACATTCCCTTGTTGTATTCAGTCCCACCCTCACCAATGCAACGTGCTGGGCGCAGAGCTATAACGGGCAACTCACCAACACGGACCCGATGTTCCCCGCTCACCCAAGCCTGATCCTCAGCGCTCTCCTCAGTGCTCTCATTGCACGTGCATCGGGGATCAGTAAAGCGGGTTGAATTTGTTAGGTTGCTGAGCTGCTAAATGTATTGATCTGTGTGCTGTATGGCATTACTCCATCCTAAGGAGAGCAAAATAATTCAGGAACATAAATCATTTATAGAGTAAGCTTTAGTTTTCCCCTGGATGGACTCAAGTTCCCATGATCCTCTGCAAAAGTTTCCATTCAGAGCTGCAGCCGGTACGGCTACTTGCATCCTCCTCAAGGTTGAACTCCTTTTGCAGCTGCTGAAACAAGCGGATTCCATGGCTAGCTAACAGATACGCCGTAAATGGAATAAAGCAAACGCTGAGTTGAACCACTAAGTGCGTCAGGGTGCTTGCCTGATTCACTGCCGATCCCCTCAGGCCAGGGAGGAGAAATCGAGCAGCGCAGGATGGATGGTCACCCTGTCGCCTTTTTTGAAGAGGACAGGAAGTTGAGTTTCTGTAAGTTATTTCTTAATAAAGGCTTTGCAATTTAAAAGTTTAATTTGTCTTGGTGTTTATATTTCCTTGTATACTACAATTTTTTTTTTGATATTTTTTTTGATGATACTGGTCCTTTAAAACTGTTCAGTGTCTAATTCACTGCAATTGTGACTCATTGGCCTCAATTGCATCATGTTGCATTGTGGGTAGGGATGCACCAAACCCACTTTCAACCCCCCTCCCTTGAATCCTGGGTAATAGATTCTGCTGAATACCCAACTGACTCTGAACCCTCAGCTACAGCAAAAACTCCTAATGTGCAGATGAAAAATACCAATACGCACCCGCAGGCACGTTTTTAACGTTGTATGGAGTTCAGATTCGGTTTGCCCGTGTCCTGCCAAAAAAGTCTCAGATTTGTCAGAATCCTGAACAGAATTTGGGGTAGGGAACATGGTGACTGCATCCAAAAGTGACCCCTTATCTTTATAATATACCCATTCAAGCTCCTGTATAAGCAATATGGCAGGTACCCTACCAGTAGGGCAGGGATCTCCAACCTTTTGAACCTGTGAGCAACATTCAGAAGCAAAAGGAGTTGGGGAGCAACACTAGCATGAAAAATGTTCTTGGGGTGCCAAATAAGTGCTGTGATTGACCATTTGATAGCCCCTATGTGGATTGTCAATCTAGATCCACTCTTTGTTTGGCAGTACATCTGGTTTTTATGGAATCAAAACTTTCCTCCAAGCCTGGAATTCAAAAATAATCACCTGCTTTGAGGCCACTGGAAGCAACATCCAAGGGGTTGGAGAGTAACATGTTACTCATGAGCTACTGGTTGGGGATCACTGTAAGTGCCCATGTAGCCCACAATGGATACAATACATGCATTCAGAAAGATTCTGCACTGATACATTTAGCAGGGAACACTACAAACTACCGATGTTCGGGGCCGGCTTGATACCCGTGGGTTTACCGACCCCGCACTCTTCTTTGCGGAAATGCTGGCTTCCGACTTCCGGGTTTGTCTTTTATAGACGCTCCCCCCGCCCCTTTTGTGACATCATTGGTGGGGCTGGTCTATAACCTTTTTAGACACTTTATTGCAACACTGGATATTTTTTTGTAAAACACAATATGTGGCACCATTACATGTAAATAATAAAAGGGAATATTTACACAAATATAACAACCCCAAAAATGTTTTTTTTTGCATTATAAAAGAAAAGGCAATTTCAAGCAATCTTCCGAAAACGCTTTCAGCTCTGTTAAAATAATTGTGATTTAAAGCTGTATCTGTCGGTCCCTTTCTATTCTCTGCTGGTTCATGCAGCAGAAATCAGCTGGATAAAAAGAAACAAGCTAAGGAAATATGCTTGGATAAGCATTAATAGAGAGATAAAAACACCTCTTGTGATGGCAGGGTCTGGAGGGCAAGGTTTCCTTCTTCACATTTCTATGGTACTGATAAGACAGACGCAGCCTTTGGAACCTAGTGGAAACCAGAGCAGATGCTTCCCATATGCTCCAGTTTTATACTGAAATGCCGCTGCTTGTGCCGTGTATTCCTACTGTTTTACAATCTGTTGGGTTTTTATAAGGATTGAAAAACCAATTGACTAAGATGTTGCACAATGACGACTGCAAGTACAACATGAAGAACCCTTTTTATTTGTTGAATTTATTCACCAGGTGCGAATTTGCAGCAAATTTCTGAGTTTCGTCGCCAGTGAACAAGTTTTCGAAACCGCTGCGAAAATTTGCTGGTGAAAATTAATAGATGCCTATTGACTTTAATGTGCGTTAGAATTGTCGATGGCGTCAGAATTGCTGCCGGCGTCAAAATTTGTGTTCTTTGAATTTTTTACTGTTCCGCGGGATATTCACGAATTTTCAGGCTAAGCAAAACGGGAGAAATTCGCCCATCACTACTTACTATCATTGCATTACACCCAACTGTCCCATTTTTCATGGGACAGCCCTGATTTTGACAGCTCCCGGATGGTTACTGAAATGTCCCGACTTTCTCTTTGATCTCCCGCACTGAAGAGCCAGATAAAGATACAACGTTTCTAACAGGCCCGGACTGGCAATCTGTGGGTTCTGGCAAATGCCAGAGGGGCTGCTATAAGGTCCCATAGAAAGTCAGTATTTAGTGGGCTGGTGGAGGCTGTTTGGGCCTCTGTGTGGGCTGATTGGGCCTCTGTGTACCTGAAATGCCAGGGCCTATTTTAATTCTCAGTCCGGACCTGGTTTCTAAAACTTAATAGGCTTTTGTCAGCAAGCCCAGAATAATTGCAGGTGCCCTTAGATACATTTGTAACAATTTAAGGTAAACAAAGAAGCAATTAAATTTGCCATGTTTGGAATGGTTGCCGGCGTCAAAATTAAAGGGCAATTCACCTTCATTAGCAAAACTGTAATAACACATTAAAAACCACAAAAATGTGTTCGAACTTTCATAACCTGTCAAATTCGGTAAAATGAACATGGTCATTGGGGGTGTGACCACAAAAATTGGGTGTGGTCAAAAAAAATTCTCCATGCGGCGAATCTTTATGTCCCTCTTTATACCATATATGTTGTTTTGTCTGCAGCTGAAAAAACCATGGCAAAACACTGGACACTCGAATATTCCAGAATTATCAAACCACAAACAAACGCAATCTAAACATTTCGACTTCTAAAAGCTGCTGAGTTTGTGTAGAAGTCAATTGGGGCAAATTCACTAAGATGCGAAGTTGCGCACAGGGGGTAGCGTACGGTTGCGAAGTTGCGCTAGCGTTGATTCCCTATGTAAAGCGAAGTTACGCTAGCGAAAGCTAATTTGCATACGGCGCGAAATTCAAATTTCAATGAAGGAACACGTATTAGCACTACAAATGCCTAGAAAACCTTCAAATCAGCAAATATAAATGTTATTTTGCCCTACACATGTGCCCACTGTCTAGGTAAGTTGCCATGAGTCAGGGAATGTAGGGGGGAAGGAGGGGAGCCCCAAAAATATTTTCGATCTTTTTCAGCCTATCACCCATCATGTAGAAAACACGCCAGCGTTTTTTGGGACAAAAAAAAAAATGTGACTTTTTTTGAAACAATCCCTATCTACTCTATTGCGCTTCGCCAGGTCTGAGGTGGCGAAGGAAGTCTAGCGTAAAAGGTAGCATTCAGTACACTGCGCAAGTTAGTGAATTTGCGTAGTTACGTCGCTAGCGAAAATTCGCCTGGCGTAAGGGTGCGAAGTAACACTAGTGAAACTACGCCAGCGTTCGTTAGTGAATTTGCGAATTAACGCTAGCGTTTGGCACTTCGGCGCTTAGTGAATTTGCGCCAATGGGAGCTGTCATACCAAAATTTAAGCAATTTTTCCAGTTGGATTTTTCAAGTTCTTTTAAAAGTTGTAAGACTTAAGGGCAGACTTATCAAGGGTCGAATTTTCGAATTTGAAAGACTTCGAAATTCGAATTCAAAAACACCAACCGAAATTAAATCTAAGGGTTTTTTTGGGCCGAATAGGTCAGTTGTTTTTTCCGAAAAAAACCTTTGATTCCACCAAATGACTCCAAATAGATTCTAGGTGGTCCCCCATAGGCTAAAACAGCAATTCGGCAGGTTTTAGATGGCGAATGGTCGGTCGAATTTTTTTTTAAAAAAAAAATTAGCTCGAAATTTGAATTTCTTTAGTTTGAATTTTCACTTCGACCTTCATTCGCAATCCTGGTTGGCCCCAGATGGCCCATTCTGGTTCTGAGTATGGGATTCTATTGGTGGGGAATGAAAATTTTGACAGTTTAACATGCTGATGGAGTTTAAATGATATTGCTTGAGGTTTTTGGTAGACGATGTTCGGATTGCACTTTTTTAAAGAAATACTTTGCAAGTTCCTTATCAATATCTCGAATAATTGAAAGTGTGTTTGTAAAGTAATTAATGCGAGTCGATTCTTTATGGCATGAAGTCGGCCGTATAAGCGCAACACTTGCATTGTGAAGTACCTACTATTTTGCCATGCATGTTAGTTGCATTGAATCTTGAGAGAAAATTCGAATTAGATTCAAATTTGATTTGAGTTTCGGGTTAGGACTATAAGATCGAATTTTAGACGTTCACATTTTTTCATAAGTAATACACCATTCAAATTGTGAATAAAATCGAATTTATTCAAGCTTTAAATTATTCAAGTTTATTCAAATTTAAATTTGCATTACTCTAGAATTCAACAGATATGGGACGATCTCGGGACCTGGGGCTTTCTGGATAATGGATTTTTTTATCATTTGGATCTTCATACTTTGTATAAACCCTATAAACCTTAAATAAACCCAATAGGCTGGTTTTGCTTCCAATAAGGATTAATTACATCTTAGTTGGGATCAACCATCGACTGTTTTATTATTACAGAGAAAAAGGAAATCATTTTTACAAATTCAGATAATTTGGATAAAATGGAGTCTATGTGAGACTGCCTTTCCATAATTTGGAGTCTTCTGGATACCAGGTTTCCGGATAACAGATCCCATACATGTACCTCAAATTTAATATGGGTTGCCAAAATTTTAGCCACGGTGTCGTTATTCGTCAAAATAACAGTCTATAGATTACAGGGGACGGGTTCTTACCTTCTCACCTATAAGGCTGATATGGGTTTCTAATGAGGGGGGACCAGATATGTCTTGCTCCAGCATCTGTAGTCATTCTCTATCCCTCTGAATCACATGTGAGGAATTTAAGTGAGCCATATATTGTATGTTGGTGGTGTTACTAGCTGGATGTGAAGGGTTATACTGGATTATTGATTTGGTACAGATGATTATAGCAATTTGAAAATTCTTTCTTCTATAACTAGCCGTGCCAGACAAGTAATATGACCATGAAGATTTTTATTCATCCAGGTCATGGTATATCTAGTATAAATAAAGTGATTCTAAGACAACTGGACTTGCTGAGTAATCAATGAAGACGTTTCACTACTCATTGGAGCAGCTTCTTCATTTCAACTGACTGGTGTGGGAAGTTCTCGTCATATAAACTCTTCCACTAATATACTGTATGCCGACGACTTCCCACACCAGTCAGTTGAACTGAAGAAGCTGCTCGGATGAGTAGTGGAAGTCTTCATTGATTACTCAGCAATTCCAGTTGTTTTAGAATTACTTATCCTAGATATTTCAAGGAATACTTCCCCCTTTGAATGCCCACTCTATGGACTCTTTCAATTGATTGAGTTGGAGTCTCCGGTTTGCTTAGTGAATAACATTATGGCCGAGCTCTTCATTAGGTACATTTTCAGTTCCACCACATGTGCCAATATTGCAACAGCTGTCCCTGGTAGAGTCCTGCGCGGAACCAATTTCTAAGACCCGGACCCCACGACCTGAACCCGCAGTCCGCAACCTGAACCGTGACCTGCATATTTACCCACTTTGAACTGCTACCCGACTCTGACCCGCAACTGCCTTATTGCAACAGAACCCGCAACCCGACCCGCAACCCACCAACCACCATCAAACTGGAAGTGATGCTGCTGCAAATCGGAAGTGACATCATCAAACGTGGCCGATAGTCGAGAGGGGGAGGGACAGAAGCTTGCCGTGTGATGTAAAAGGGATGTGCCGGAAGTCAGATATGAGGGGGAGATGAATGGAGGGAAAGCTGCAGGGAGAGGGCTGCAACCCGACCTACGTCCCGCAGACCCTGAACCCCGCAGACCCGCATCTATACCTGCACCTGAAAATCCTACCCTCATTCCGCAGGGAACCCGATTTTTTTGCTGGTAACCCCCGGTTACCCGACCCGCTGCAGGACTCTAGTCCCTGGTCACTAGGTTGCTATGTGTGCCGTGTGAGATCTAGAATTGCTTGATCATGTTTTTGTATGGATCTGCCATTTGTACCTGCCCATGCTTGCACTGTATGCAATGTTGGACTGGGATGACAGGGGCCCACAAGAAAACCTTAGACCGTGGACCCACTTTGAAAACTATTATTCCTCTTCTCCGCATTCAACCTCTTTATTCTTCTAATGTTTTATATATAATTACTATATTCTTCCATTATTATGCATTTCCCCCATAAAGAAATAGGGAATGACCATGAAATTGGCCAAATGTTTAAAAGTAAATGGGCCTACTTACCAGAGCTGGGCCAACCTGGCAGGGTACAGCGCCGGCTGAGAGTAATTTCTGGCGCGCATGCGCGAAAATGCGCTCTGGTGCGCATGCGCGGAACTTTGTGCGCACATGCGCAATTCCAAAAATATACACGTGCAAGTCGGGGAGAGACGGGATCGGACAATGGGGTAGATGTCAGAGCAGGTACGTGCCTGGCCCCCCCCAGCTTTGCGCCCTAGGCACGTGCCTACTCTGCCTACCCCTAGTTCCGGCCCTGCCACTTACACCTGGGCTAGTCCAACATTGAGAGGCAGATTTATTAAGGGTAGAAATTAAAATTCTAATTTGAATGTTCAATTTTTTTTTATGATGAAAACTCTCAAATTTGAATTGTGAATTATCCAAACTCGATTTGAGTTTTAATCCGAATTCGAAATTTCAAGATTGATCACACACTGGCCCTTTAAAAACTAGAATTCGTCTTTTCGCCAACCAAAACCTGCCGAGTTCATGTATAAATCAATGGGAGAGGTCCAATATGAACATGTTAGTAGCCTTCCTGACATTCAATTCGATTCAAATTCGATTCGATGCGCGTTTAAGATATTTGATTTTTTTTTATTCAATAACCCTCCAATTTCCCAATTAACCCTCCAATTTCGAGTTTATTCAAATTAAAAAAAAAACTCACATGAATTCGAAATTCGACCTTTAATAAATATGCCTCTGACTGTATGCACCTCAAGCGCCTCTAGCATGTCTCAAACAGAGGTTATACAGTATTCTGCTTTTAAACCACAATAGTGTGTTTAAAGGAGAAGGAAAGGCTAAAATTAAGTAAGCTATATCAGAAAGGTCTATATAAATACACCAGTAAACCCTCAAAGTAATGCTGCTCTGAGTCCTCTGTCAAAAGAAACAGCACATTTCTTTCCTTCTATTGTGTACTCATGGGCTTCTGTATCAGACTTCCTGTTTTCAGCTTAAACCTCCAGGGCTAGGGCTTGAGCATGCTCAGTTTGTTCCTCTCCCCCTCCCTCCTCCCATCCCTGCTGTAATCTGAGCTCAGAGCTGTTAGTAAGCAGGGAGAGACTCAGGCAGGAAGTGATGTCACACCAAGCTAATATGGCAGCTGCTATCCTAAACAAACAGAGACAGTGTCTAGAGCTGTTTACTCAGGTATGGTAAAGCATTCTGCAGAATAAATAAAGCATTCTAGCTTGCACTATTGTGGCTATTCTATTGGCAATAAACTGTCTTGAAGCTTTCCTTCTCCTTTAAGATCGGTTCTCCTGTTTTGCAAATCTGTTTTGTGGGGCATTTGTGACAAATATGTAGATTCCCCTCCATAGAAACCTGGAACCATAAAAGCAACAGGGTTGGCACGACTGTAGTTCTATGGGTGTATCACAGATTCTATTTAATAAATAACATTTCTTATTATCACCCACACTCATCCTAAAGACACGCTATTTTGTAGTTACAGGGTTCATGTTCATTAGGTGCCCTATCACTTGCTCGTGATACCCGTAACACGTACTCATGCCATTGCAACATTTCATCTGAATCCAGATATTGATTATCGGTTTGATGATTGGAAATGACTCTTGACTTTTTTTATGTTCATTGTTTATCATCTGCTACATAATAACTGGTCAGCATTTCTAAACCCCAAAAAGGTTAACTATTGGTTTGTTGCTAAGAAATATTACTCAGTTGACAATGGGCAATTCGTTTTGAGTCAGTTTTAAATTTGATGGAAAATGCTCAAATATTCAAGCTTTAAGTTGATTTTCAGAAGTTAAAATAAATTTAGCAAAGTTTTACAATTAAGTCTTTCTGGAATAACTTAAGGGATAGCCAAACCCTTAGCTGAATCCCAAATAGAATACAAATCCCCATATGCATAAGAAAATTAGGCTAAATCATGAAAATAATTATTTAAGTAGAAAACCTGGTACAGGTATGGGATCCGTTATCCAGAGATATCCAGAGAGCTCTGAATTGTAGACATGCCCTCCCCATAGACTCCATTTTATCCAAATAATTCAAAATGTAAAAAATGATTTCCTTTTTCTGTGTAATAATAAAACAGTAGCTTGTACTTGATCCCAACTAAGATATAATTAATCCTTATTGGAGGCAAAACCAGTCTATTAGGTTTATTTAGGGGCAGATTTACTAAGCTCGAGTGAAGAATTTGAATGAAAAAAAAAATTGAATTTCGAAGTATTTTTCTGGGTACTTTGACCATCGAATGGGTCAAATTCGATCGAATTGAATGATTCGAACGATTCGAAGTAAAAATCGTTCGGCTATTCGACCATTCGATAGTCGAAGTACTGTCTCTTTAAAAAATACTTTGACTTCATACTTCGCCCCTTTAAACCTACCGAGCTGCAATGTTAGCCTATGGGGACCTTCCCCAGCACTTTTCTTAGCTTTTTTTGATCGAATTTTATTGTTCGATCAAACGATTTTTATTCAAAGCATTTGCACTTAATCCTTCGAATTCGATATTCGAATTCAAAGGATTTTACTTCAAGGGTCGATTTTGAGGGTTTGTTAACTCTCAAAATTCGACCCTTGATATATCTGCCCCTTAATGTTTAAATGATTTTTTAGTAGACTTAGGGGCTGAATCACTAAGGGTCGAATATCGAGGGTTAATTAACCCTCAATATTCGACTGAGAATTGAAATACTTTGACTTCGAATATCGAAGTCGAAGGATTTAGCGCAGATAGTTCGATTGTATGATCGAAGGATAATTCCTTCGATCGAACAATTAAATCCTTCGAATTCGAACGATTCAAAGGATTTAAATCCAACGATCGAAGGAATATCCTTCGATCAAAAAAAGTTAGGACCTTCCCCATAGGCTAACATTGACTTCGGTAGCTTTTAGATGGCGAACTAGGGGGTCAAAGTTTTTTTTTAAAGAGACAGTACTTCGACTATCGAATGGTCGAATAGTCGAACTATTTTTACTTTGAATCCTTCGATTCAAAGTCGTAGTCGAAGGTCGTAGTAGCCCATTCGATGGTCGAAGTAGCCCAAAAACAACTTCGAAATTCGAAGTTTTTTTACTTCGAATCCTTCACTCGAAGTTAGTGCATCGGCCCCTAAAGGTATGTAGATCCAAAGTATGGAAAGCTCCATTATCCGGAAAACCCCAGGTGCCAAGCATTCTGGATAACAGGACCCATAACTATACTTTTTTAAATCATGTGATTTTAAGGGTTCAGGTTCGTTTTGGTCAGGCACTAGGATTCACCCAGAATCTGTCCAAAAAGACTCAAATTCGCTCCAATTCCCAAATCAATCCAGAGTTTGGTGCATTCCTAGAGTAAATAGACATATTTACCCATTTAGAATTTTTCAAAATATGTGCTTTTCTACAAAAAATTGGTGCTCCAGGTTCAGATTGCTCTTTGGCGAGTTTTTGCCTTGCAATCTAAATTATCTTTATTGCTGGAGTGGTGCTTTGATCATTTGGTATTAAATTTACACAAGTCGGGAATTGACATAAAACTGCATTTATTTGGTTCTGGAGCACATTTTATACGTAGGTATTTAGAATCATTTTATAAACCTAATATTACACAAGAAGTCAAGCAGACATAGAAACCTTATATAGTCCTGAAACAATTACTATTTCCATATGTAAACATAAGGAGGAAATGCCAATAAAAATTATGAAAAATTGTCTGGCAGTTATCACAAATGAAGTGTGAAATTTGGCAAGCAGTGATTTATTTATTGTTTTGATTTTGAAGTGATATGGGTATTACTAGTTAAAAGCAAACGTGCTGACGGCATGAAGCCATTGGCTGCTAGCAAGAAGGAGGCCTGGGCAGCTTGTTGCCTTTTCTACTGTCCGTTTACTAAAAATAAGTCATTAGCTGTCTTTTCAGTCTTAATTCAAGTCTTCACCTTTATTGTTTTATTAACATTCGCTGCAAGTGAGTAACTTAAGGGGCAAATTCCCTAACCTGCAAAAAATTCGCCAGTGACGGCTTTGCGCACATCGCTATACTTCGCCAGGCGAAAATTCGCTCAGACAATGCTAATTTACTAAAGTTGCGTCCAGGGTGCCGAATGCTGGCAAATTTTCGTTAGCGTTATGTCGGCAATCAAAGTGAAGATTCTCTAGTGTTCAATTACTATTACTTCGTTAGAGGGCATCGCTCAGGCTAATTTGCATACGGCGGGAAATCATAAAGTTGATTGGACGTATTTGTTGCAGCAAATACATTACATTACACAAGTCCAGGGAACCGTAATAAAGACAATAGAGTTATTATAATGCCCCACACATGAGCCCACTGTATAGTTAATGTTTCATATGTTGGAAAATGTATGGGGGAACCCGGTTACCCAAAAAAAAAAAATGTAAGGACATTTGCAGCCTATCACTCTGGAAAAAAAGGAAAATACGTCAGCATTTTTTGGGACTTTTTCCACTTAAAGGAAAACTATACCCCCAAAATGAATACTTAAGCAACAGATTTGATTTATATCAAATTGAATGACATATTAAAGAATCTTACCAAACTGGAATATATATTTACATAAATATTGCCCTTTTACATCTCTTGCCTTGAACCACCATTTCGTGACTCTATCTGTGCTGCCTCAGAGATCACCTGACCAGAAATACTACAATACTAAGGGGCCGATTCACGAAGGGTCGAATATCGAGGGTTAATTAACCCTCGATATTCGACTAGGAACTAAAATCGTTCGACTTCGAATATCGAAGTCAAACGATTTTGCGCAAATCCTGCGATCGATCGATCGATCGAAGGATTTTTCATTCGATCGAATGATTAAATCCTTCGAATCGAACGATTCAAAGGATTTTAATTCAACGATCGAAGGAAAATCCTTCGATCAAAAAATCCCAGGCAAGCCTATGGGGACCTTCCCCATAGGCTAACATTGACTTCGGTAGCTTTTAGCTGCCGAAGTAGGGGGTCGAAATTTTTCTTAAAGGGACAGTACTTCGACTATCGAATGGTCGAATAGTCGAACGATTTTTAGTTCGAATCGTTCGATTTTCGTAGTCGAAGTAGCCCATTCGATGGTAGAAGTAGCCCAAAAAAACTTCGAAATTCGAATTTTTTTTAATTCGAACCCTTCACTCGAATTTAGTGAATCGGCCCCTAACTGTAACAGGAAGAAGTGAGGAAGCAAAAGGCAGAACTCTGTCTGTTAATTGGCTCATGTGACCTTACATGTGGTTTGTATGTGTGCACAGTGAATCGTACAATCTCAGGGGGCGGCCCTTATTTTTTAAAATGGCAATTTTCTATTTATGATTACCCAATGGCACATACTACTAAAAAAGGATATTATTATGATAATGGTTCATTTACATGAAGCAGGGTTTTACACATGAGCTGTTTTACTCAGTATCTTTTAATAGAGACCTACATTGTTTGGGGGGTATAGTTTTCCTTTAAAGATTGAGGAAGATCTATACACTCCAATGCACTTCATCTGGTCTGAGCTGGCGAAGGCAAGTCTGCCGAAAGAGGTAACGTTCAGTAAAATTCGCATCTTAGTGAATTCGCGAAGTAACATCCATTCGCCAGAAGAAAATTCATCTGGTGATAAGAGTGCGAAGGAGCGCTAGCGAATCGTCGCCATCGTTGTTCACTTCGCCCGTTAGTAAATCTGCCCCTGAAGGCAGAGAAGGCGCAGGGAAAGCTGTTAATTAAGATTCCTGCTGTCGATTGAATAAAGGGAGATTATACATCCCCAGTGCCTTTCTATAAATGAAGTGCAGAGGTAAAGATGTTTTGTTCAAAACTTTGTTCTTCTTCCTACCCTTTAACATACATTTCAAGTGTAACCCTTTCTTTACCACACTTCTTGTCGAATCGGATCACACTCTCTTAGAGATTAACCCTTTGCAATCCAGGGCCCTTAGTTCTCTTTGCTTATGAAAGATACTGGGGACTGGGATTTACAGGGCAGTGCCTCCACCTAGTGAGTCCTGAGGAGCACACCTCAGGGGAATTCCAATAGGAAAAAAAAAAAAAACAACACAGTTTGCAGTAAACCAATTAATATTTATATAAAATTAAATGCAATAAATGTAAATACAAATCACACTATGTCCTTTGCCATAGGGAACCTGTATGGACTATCAAACCCCTGGCACAGTCTTTCAATGTTACAGTCCCATGCTCCACTCCGGGTGGATAAATGCAGATTAACTCAGTTCAGTTCCCTTCCCGAAGAGTTCTTATGTCTCTAGGTAGCGCTACCAGCCAGGGCAGCCATCAGGGGGGGGACAGGGGGGAGAGTTGTAGGGGGCCAGAGGGTAAGGGGGCCTGGCCGCGCCACACTTACTTGATTAGCCGGGCCCCCCATCTTTCTGAGAGCTGCTGACTTAGGGAAGGCATGGACGTTTAAGGGGCCCTGGCCACCAATTTTCTCATTTTGGCCACCAATATTTTTTAATGGGCTACAAATGTTTTTTTTATGGGGGGGGGCCTGACCACCAATATCTTTTTATTAACATGTGGGAACCCTAGCCACCAATATTTTTTTTTTGTTTTTTTACTGTGTGGTGGGGGGCGGACCTGTGGGGTGGGCAGGGTGGACCTGTAGGTGGGGCTTGCGGTGGGTGCAGCCTAGGGGGCCCAGGAAATTTTGTTGTATGGGGCCCTGTGATTTCTGATGGCGGTCCTGCTACCAGCCCCAAGGTACCTTTCCCTTTGTATTTGGTAACCGCTCCCACATGGCAGGTACACAAGCAAGACCTGTCCTCAGATTTCCACAGACACCCAACCACTGAACTGGACACAGGGTAACCTCTTCCTTTAGACTGAAAACTCAAAGCTATCCAGCTGAGTACCACACACATACAGTCTCTCTGTTACTGCAGCTCCTTTACTCACACACTGCAACTTCACTTCTCCATAGATCTGGCTCTGGCTGCTGCAGCAGGGGCTCCTCTATAAGCTCCCTCTGTAACCCTGTGCATTTGGCTCCAAAGTAAGGCACTCTCCTGGGTCTTCCTCCTCTCCCAGAGATGCACTGGGGCTCCTAGCCAATCGAATTGCTCTCCAGCCTGTAACCAGGCTGGATGATGTCACAGACAGAAAAACAGTTGAAAGACTTATCTGATTGCCTACACAAGGTTATTTCCAGCACCAGCCAATGAAATGTTTCAGGGCAGCAATGGTCATATAGAGTGTCAGACTGTCCCACCGGGATACCAGGAAAACTCCTGGTTGGCCCAGGTGTCAGAGAGCCCTCATACTTCTAAGCTTTTGGCCTATTTCAAGGCCATTCTCTATTTCTATGAAAGAGGCTAAATAGATGGAATAATAGAGGAAAAAAAGAGACTAAGAGAATAGAGATTGAGTGAGGAGAAGTAAAATAGTACTGAGAGTGGGCCCCTGATCTAAGGTTTTTTGGTGGGACCCTGATGTCCCAGTCTGACACTGGTCATACACAATAGGCATTGTACCTATATGATAAAGACTTTCTTCTTATAGGTGTATAGAGAGCAAGATATGACATTTCCCCTTGCATTTTATACATAACTTTTATACAAGTGGGGGCCCTACCAGCTACCACCCTACTGGATTTAATGGTAGTCACCTGGGCTACATAGCAGCTTATTCATATGAACTGTATATAAGGGGCGGTTCACCTTCAATCAACTAGTTGTTTTCAGAAAGATCACCAGAAATAATGACTTTTTCCAATGATTTTCTATTTTCTATGTGTGACCGTTTTTCCAATATTGAAGTGTAAAGTGTAATTTTTCACTTTCTGAAGCAGCCCTGGGAGGGGGGTCGCCGACCCTGTAAACTGTTCTAAATGGATACATTTAGTTGATACATTTATTATCTTTGTCCCTGTTGACCAGAATCCCTGGATTTCATTACAGGCAGCTGTTAGACTTGATACAATAGTTGCTGATACTCCAGAGATGCTGCTGAGAAATGGATCAACTCAATGTTGCAGAATTGTAACAGTTCAGAATCTGCACTTGAATTACTGAGCTGCCAGACTCAAACACCAGAGACACCAACATTTAACTTTAAACTTATATTTTGGAAAAAACAGTAAAAAATAAATAATGGAAACTAATTGAAAAAAAGTCTTTATTTCTGGGGAACAATCTCAAAACAACTGAAGTGTTTGGGAGGTGAACAACCCCTTTAAAGCTTCTGATGCAAACATAGAGTTTTTAGCCAGTGCAGGGTAATAGTACATTATATTTTAAAGCATACAAAAACCTTTCATCTTGTCGTTGCTTCTGAGCTTAAACTTATTGCCTGTGCCAATTCATTTTCATTATGTCTATTGTTCAGCCTGCTGCCAAGGCCAGATGATAAGTCTTGCACTTAGATACAATTATAAACTGAACTTTTGTACTCATTCCCTCTTACTTGTGCCAGTAAAG
This sequence comes from Xenopus petersii, assembly GCA_038501925.1. NCBI lineage: Eukaryota > Metazoa > Chordata > Amphibia > Anura > Pipidae > Xenopus > Xenopus petersii. The sequence goes on along the minus strand of CM076685.1, from coordinate 108,443,522 downwards.
GGATGACGTGACCCAATAGAGGGCCCAGATAGATAGTGTGATGGAAAAGGCTGTGATGACTACCCTGAATGTGCATTGTATAATTACTTAGCCATATACTGAGTTATTTACACCCTTTATGGCTATTGGCCTTAGCCCATCCAATCCCGGGTGTCTCTGCACTGTGCACAGAAATACAAAGCAGATATAGGAAAACATATGTTGACACTTTCACAGTAATATCAGCTGTGTGTTTCTGTACACAGGTCTGTCAGTGCAGAGAAAAACAGGAGCAGATGAAAGTGTATCCATTTTTCTCAACTTGTGGTTTTCCAAAAAGCAAAGCTCTGTGAGCCATTAGCCTAATGTAACTGCATGCACACTAATCTAGCCATAAGTCCAGTTAATGAAGCCCCTAATTTTATCTCCTCTGCAGACATGATTTCTATTGTGCAAATAACAGTTTTTTGTCCTAAACCGAATCTTGCTGAAAAAGGCCCAATCCCAAACCCAGGGTCGGACTGGGCCGATGGGACACCGGGAAATAATCTGGTGGGCCCCCGGGTCTTGTGGGCCCTGTCGACTCAGATCTCTGATAAGAAGCCATGGTAATGCCGGAATAACATTGCGTGCCGGCGCATGCGCAAAAATTCGGAGCCCCGGCGCAGGCGCACAAACTCACAGCACCGGCACAGCATTGGGGGTCGGAGGGGGGCCCTGGGGCAGGAGCCCCCCTCCTTTGGGATTCGGTTCGGGCAGTGTCGCACTGGGGGGCCAAGGTCCCCCAGTCCGACGCTGCCCGAACCGAATCCTGGATTCGGTGCATCCCTATTAAATAGTCAGAAAAATTCGAATTTTGATAAATAAGGCCCTAAAAGTTTATCTTAAAGGAGAACCACAGTTTTAAGATCTACCCACAGATTATCACTGAATGTAAACCAATTGCATATTGTCACAGAATGTCACTCTCTACATCATATTAAAGTGCTGCAACACACTAGGCACAGTGAAAGTGTTATTATGTTATTATGTGAGTGAGAAACTGAACATAAAGTTCTTGCCATTAGGTGATGTCAGTTTTGGGGCACCGAGTGCCAATCTTAAAGACATAAAAGGACAAGCTGTGTAGAGAGTGGGTGCTTTTTTTAGGCATAAATCCTCATTAAGGAGCCGGATCAGTGAATACAGCCATGGACTTTATAACAGTTACATTTCTACAATGAAAACCACATCTTGTCCAGTGCTCTGTTCTAAACTGAAACTGCAGAGGAATCAAACATCTCTGCTCTGAGATATGTGCACTTTCCCAACTTATATAATCTCTGTACCTTCTCCCCGAGTAGCAGAGACACACCCCGCGCCCATCAGTCACTGCTGTGGGAGACATAGACAGATAGTCAGAAGTCGGACACAGCAGTTACAGAAATCAGCCACGGCAATTAGTCGGGCGTGGGGCTGCTTTTTTTTTTTCCTTGATGTCATTGCTTTGGGGTGGGCACTTTATTTAAAAGCCCATTTGGTGTTATCCAGGCAACACAAGATCAGTGCGAAACTACATGGACAAGGGAGGAGGGCATCCCATTCAGGTAAGGAGAATAATATTTGAAATATTATTTTTATGTATTTTTAATAAGCATAAAAAAAAAACAATGGAATTGTTCTTCCACCAATAAGGATTCATGCAGCTTAGTTACAAGCAAGCACAAGATCCTGTTTAATTATTAAAGTGAAATAAATAAATCGTTAGGTTTGGACTCTAGGGCTAATGGCATTCCCGTGTTTCGGAGTTCTCTGGATAACGGGTTTGTACGGATAAATCTATTTCTAAGCAACTATGCAATATACATGCATTACAAATGTTCATTTGTTTTTAAGTTGTGTGTTTATGTATTGCTATTGAAAGCAGTGTTTGTCCGACCCTTTTTAATTCTCTGCACTGGTGGTTCAGACTGTTGATACAATGTAAGACAAGCAGCTGATTAATAGACCTGCTGGGGAACTAAGACTTTTGCAACATAGTAATTACATTTACAAATAACTTTTTTTTCAAACACTTTTTTCAATTCAGTTGTTTTCAGATTGTTCCCCAGAAATAATTACTTTTTTCAATACTTTCCATTATTTATTTTTTACTGTTTTTCCAAAATCAATTTTGCAACATTTCTTAGCAGCATCTATTATATCAATTCTAACAGCTGCCTGTAATGAAACCCAGAGATTCTGCTCAGCAGGGACAAAGATAAGAAATGTATCAACGAAATGTATCAATTTAGAACAGTTTTGGGGTCGGCGACCCCCCCTCCAAGAGCTGCTTTAGATGGTGAAAAAAAAGACTCTTTACACTTCAATATTAGAAAAACGGTGACACATAGAAAATAGAAAGTAATTGGAAAAAGTCATTATTTCTGGTGATCTATCGGAAAAACAAATAGTTGTTTGAAGGTGAACAACCCCTTTAAAAGCACCGACAATTTTTAATCAATGTATATAGGAAAGTTGCTTAGAATTAAGTTTTCTTTTATAAGGCAAATTTTTATTTTGACGTTTACTTGCCCTTTGAAAAAACAAGAGGATAGGGGTCCCTTCCCAGTAGAGCTTGCAATCTAAGACGGCTTTTGGATAATACCATCATCTGCTTAGTGCTTTATGGAATGCAGAAAGTTAGGTGTATAATCCTTTTAACAACAATAATGCACTTTTTTCACCGAAAAAACGCTGCTCTGCCTGCCAGAGGCTCAGCATATAGAATACGGAGGAGCAAATTGTCCCCCACAGCAGGAAAGGTTTTATTGAGGATTACTGGCTTGTAAAGGCGTTGTGATAGTCCTGAAAGGGATAAATACTGCCTTTAACTTTAGTTGCATTTACAAATGACCAGGGATGAACCAAATCCACTATTTGGGATTTGCCCGAAATGCTGAATCCTTCACGAAAGATTCGGGCGAAAACTGAACCCTAATTTGCATATTCAAATTAGGGCCAGGAAGGGGGAAAATTTATTTTTACTTTTGTGCGAAAAAGTTACGTGATTTCTCTTCCCGACCCTATTTTGCATTTACAAATTAGGATTCAGATTCAGTTTGGCCAGGCAGAAGGATTCGGCTATATCCTACTGAAAAAGGCAGAATCCTGGCCAAATCCTGAACTGAATCCTGGATTGGGTGCATCCCTATAAATGACTAATGATGAATGTGTAATTGGAATGTTGCATGGAAGTTTTCTTTCATAAGGCATTTTTTGGGGAGGGGATAAATATTTTCTAGAGTTCAAAAAAGGAGTTCACCATTTGACATGGCAGATGCTTGGCTATCCAGTAGGGATGCACCGAATCCACTATTTTGGATTCGGCCGAACCCCCGAATCCTTTGTGAAAGATTCGGCCGAATACCGAACCAAATCCGAACCTTAATTTGCATATGCAAATTAGGGGTGGGGAGGGGATATTTTTTTTACTTCCTTGTTTTGGGACAAAAAGTCACGTGATTTCCCTCCCCACCCCTAATTTGCATATGTAAATTAGGATTCGGATTCGGTTCGGCCAGGGAGAAGGATTCGGCCAAATCCGAATGCTGCTGAAAATGGCCAAATCCCGAACTGAATCCTGGATTCGGTGCATCCCTACTATCCAGTCAATTATTAATTAGTGCTGTACATTTCTCCCCATCCATGCAGTCTGGGAACTGATGTTATTTATCCTGTAATACAATAAAACCTACACTGTCATTTTATATTGTAGGAGCCCATTTCCTCTATAAATATTTATATATGTTAGGATAGCAAAGCTCTAATCAGCTATATATTTGATGTGTGTAACTAGCAGAAGCACAGAACATAGCCAAAGTAGCTCATATAACCACACTAACAAAATAATATACAGACTAACAATTATAAGCATAAGACACACATACAAAGACAGAGAAAGATTGCCAGCTCACGCTTGGTCTTTAAAAATAATAACAAAAAATGAGTGGTTAGTAGCACACTTTGACCAAAATATGTAAGCTCACGTGCCACGTCAAGGCTCCTCATTGTATGTGAGTCCTACATTGTCCATTAGTATTCCAAGTATGTAGTGCATTAATATTAATATTATCACTTATCCTTAACTCATGAGCTCTAGTGAGAAAGCAGGGAGCTTTTAAAGGAGAACTAAACCCTAAAAATGAATACAGCTTATTTTATATAGTGAACTTATTGCACGAGGCTAAAGTTTGAGCTTGTCAATAGCAGCAATGATCCAGGACTTCAAACTTGTCACAGGGGGTCACCATCTTGGAAAGTGTCTGTGACACTCACATGCTCAGTGGGCTCTGATTGGCTGTTGAGAAGCTAAGCTTAGGGCTCGTCACTAATTATCCAGCAGAAAATGAGCTTCCCTGGCTGTAATATAAGCTGATGCTACGGGTTTGCTGATTATTAAATTCTGATGCTAATTGCACTGGTTTCTGTGCTGCCATGTAGTAATTATGTGTATTAATTACTAATCAGCCTTATATTGTGACATTTCTATTCTATGTGTACTGTATATTGTGAGTGGGTCCCTAAGCTCAGTAAGTGACAGCAGCACAGAGCATGTGCAGTGAATCAGCAGAAAAGAAGATGGGGAGCTACTGGGGCATCTTTAGAGACACAGATCTTTACTGCTAAAGGGCTGCGGTTGCCTTGGGCTGGTACAGAAGCACAAAACATCATGTACAACATTTCTAGCTACTTCTTTAGTTAAGCTTTAGTTCTCCTTTAAGCCACAGCCCATTAACATACACCTGTAAATCATTACCTGTTTATATCAGGCTACAATTTGTACACAAAACAATTAGTAATAAAAACATGAACACATGTATGGAAACTAATATCCAGAACCTACTGTATTACCCAGAAAGCACAAAGTACAGGAATGAATGCTATTTTCCATAGAGTCTTATGCACTATGAACTATGTGCAATGTATTTGAAGGTAACTAACTTGCGTACATCAATGCTGCTGGAAAAAAAACAAAGTGTTTTTTGTAAAAGATTAATTATTTTTGGGATCCAAATTATAGAAAGACCTCACCTGTTTACTTTTTCTAGCAGCTGCATTAGCTTTTTCTCCTTATAACTTTATGTCTTTTTTGTTGTAATTCCATGGCAGGCACACTGTATATACTTAAAGACTTCCCTAGGATGGCCTACACATTGAAAGAAGAACATGTCTGGATCGGGGTTGTCCGCAGGATAATGACATTTGGCTTTGCCTGCTTGGTGTTGACTGGCGTGACTTGGGCTTTTGCCGACAGCATTCCTTTAGTCACAGATGAGTATCGTATCTTGGCCTTTGGCATTTACGGAGCGTTTCTTACTGTCCATCTCGTGATTCAGAGCTTATTTGCCTTCTTGGAACACAGGAAGATGAAGATAAGTGATCATATCTGCACTTACACCAAAACGGTGGCCCTAACCATATCGGCCTATCAGGAAGACCCAGAGTATCTACGGGAATGTCTGGTGTCTGTCAAAAATATTCACTATCCGCCTGACAAGTTAAAGGTTATCATGGTCATTGATGGTAACAGTCCTGAGGACCAGTACATGATGGACATGTTTAAGGAAGTCTTTGCAGGGGAGGACGTGGGCACATTCTGCTGGGACAACAATTATCATTCTTGGAAACCAGAAAATACGGCAAAGAGCCCCGACGCTGCCCAACAGGTCGAAAATGATACCCTAATAAGAAGAAATCAGGAACAGTCTGATGATCTGCCGGAGAGCACTATCAATGCAAACTATGAAATCGAGGTTGAAGATCCCATGCTTGGTGAGGTGAAGCATCTGATCAAATCCAAACGATGTGTGTGCCTTATGCAGAAATGGGGTGGAAAGAGAGAAGTCATGTACACAGCATTTAAAGCCCTCGGGGAATCCGTGGATTATGTTCAGGTATAGATCAATAATCAAAAATGAATCAGTAATCAAAATACATTTCCATGCCCCTTTTCCAGTGTCTGTACATCCAGGCATTTTCACATATCTATCAGCTAAAATTCCATCCACCTGTCCGTATGAGCAGTTAGATCTTCTCATGGTCTAATCTGAGATGGCCTTTATTGTTAAATGGCAGTTGCATTTCACTCACTGAGGTGTTTGACTGGTTCAGTGTTGGACGGGGATGCCAGGGGCCCACTAGAAAACCTTAGGCTGAGGGCCCACTTTCCAAATTATTATTCCTCCTCTGCTCACTCAGCCTCTTTAGTCTTCTAGTCTCTTCTCTCTACATACTAAACTCTATTATTCCATTATTAAACCTCTTTGTTCCCATAAAGAAATAGGGAATGACTAGTGATGGGCGAATTTGCGGCGTTTCGCTTCGCCGAAAAATTTGCGAATTTCGCGAAACGGCGAAAAATTTGCGAAACTGCCCGCTTTTGACGCCGGCGTCTGTTTTTCGGAATTTTTTTTTTTTTACGCCGGCGAATTTTTACCGCAAATTTTCGCGGGCGTTTCGCGAATTTATTCGCTGGGCGCGAATCGCGCAAATTCGCCGCAAATTCGCGCCTGGTGAATAAATTCGCCCATCACTAGGAATGACCATGAAATAGGCCAAATGGTTAGAAGCAAAAGCAAGAAGCAAGAGTTTTCCTGGTATCCCGGTGGGCCAGTCCGACACTGGACTGGTTTAAAACTAAAAAATAGGGACCGAACATAGGATTGTTCGGGATTCGGCCAGAATTCTGCCTTTTTAAGCAAGATTCTGATACGGCTGAATTCTTGTGCTTGGCCAAATCCGAATCCTACTTTGCATATGCAAATTGGATGTAGGGCAGGAAATCACGTTACTTTTCGTCACAAAACAAGGAAGTAAAAAACATTTTTTCCCACTTTTTGAAAATAAGGATTTGATTCGGTAATCAGCTGAATCTTCCTTGAAGGATACGGGGATTGGGCCAAATCCAAAATAGTAGAGGTGGTGCATCCCTACTAAACAATAACCCAAACTAGGCAATCTAATGAATCTGTTTATCACACATACATTTTGTTGAGCAGTTTGGCTATGATCAAACTCTGGGTTAATATAATTATTCGGTATGAAAATGATGAAGAATGCATGTGAGCTCATTAGTCAAAATAAAATAAGTAACTGCTGACATTACAGTCATAAATGAACATTCCATTTGATACCAAAACAAGTAGATCGGTGAGATTTTGCCGAAACCCCTCACTGATCTAGTCATTTCTCAATCCAGCAGCTGGAATGTGTGTGGTCAGCAATGCATCATTCATTTTAATTATCCAATATGTTCTAATTAAAGTTATTTTCTTTTTCCATAGGTTTGTGACTCGGACACAAAGCTTGATCCACTGGCGACACTTGAACTCGTTAAAGTGCTGGAATCAAATGATCGTTATGGGGCAGTGGGAGGTGACGTGAGGATCTTGAATCTTGACGATTCCTACATCAGTTTTATGAGCAGCCTTAGATATTGGATCGCCTTTAATATAGAGAGAGCCTGTCAGTCCTACTTTGACTGTGTTTCTTGTATCAGTGGACCACTTGGTAAGTCAGATTTCCATATTCTTTAGGTCTAGATATAAGGAAATATTCATGTTCCTCCATTAAAACTGTGTCTGTTGCCATTTTCTCAAACATGAAATGATAAATGGGTGTAAAAAGACAAAATTCTGGCCTTTCAACACAAGGCCTACAGACCTCATGCAGCCCAAAAACACTCGTGAACCGGTTGACCACATAAATATCCAGACCGTTTTACTGGAATCTGTCCAGTTCTGAGCAGTTCTTTCTTCTTTTAGACAATCAAAAGTTGGGCCAGTTTTGTTAAAATTGGGCAAATATAGTGCCAAGTATTAGAATGAATTACATTTGTACAGGTATGGGACCTGTTATCCAGAATGCTCAGGACCTGGGGTTTTCCGGATAACAGATCTTTCCACAGGATCTTCTTACCCAATTATTCAACCCAATAATCTGGTTCTGCTTCCAATAGGGATGCACCGAACCCCCGAATCCTTTGCGGCCGATTACCGCATCAAATCTGAATCCTAATTCGCATATGCAAATTAGGGGTGGGAAGGGGAAAATATTTTATACTTCCTTGTTTTGTGACAAAAATTCACGCGATCTTATTTTGGATAAAATACAAGGTACTGTCTTATTATTATAGTAAATAAGAAAATCGTTTTTAAAAATGTGGACTATTTGATTATAATGGAGTCTATGGTAGACAACCTTTCTGTAATTCTGAACTGTCTGGATAATGGGTTTGCGCATAACGGATCCCGTACCTGTACACTAAAATATATCAGTAATAAAAGGTCTTTCAGCATTAGCAGTAGTTGCTTATTAACTGTAAGTAGCTCCGTGTTTTTGGCAATTGTTCTATAGATAAAAGGGGCATAAGCAGTCAATGAAATGATTGATATAGGTGCTGATTTTTATGTCACTTTCCCATAGGTCTTTATCGAAATGACCTTCTCCAAACATTTCTTGAGTCGTGGTACAATCAGAAATTTTTGGGGACTCACTGTACTTTCGGAGATGACCGTCACCTAACTAATCGAATGTTAAGCATTGGTTATGCAACTAAGTAAGTATCACTAACATTGTATATCAAAAGAAACAAACTGCAAGAACCACAAAATCTACTCTAGAAAATATTTGGGTTGACTAGAGCACAGGTCACTCAATTGTTCTTAGTTGGTGTGAAGTCTAATAAAGGATGGAATAAAACACGCATGGCTTAAATAGCCACAATTATTCAAGAAAAAGTCCAGGAAACAGAGGGCAGATGATACAGACAATGATTACAGATATCCACTGAGCCTCCTGCCTTGCAGTTGCTCATTAAGTTGAGGATATTACTGGGGAACCCATACCCTGTGCCTCTACTATGCTGCTCTGGCAGGTCAGGAGAGATTATGCAAGTGCAATAGAATTGCACCAATGAACAAAATATGGGGGTACAAGCTACCAAAAAGCAATATGTTTGTAAAGATTCTCATTCATCCAGGTCATGGTATATCTGTAGAAATAAGTCAAATCAAATGGACTTGCTGTGTTTTTCTTGAAGACGTTTCACTAGTCATCCAACTGGCTTTCTGAATTCAGAATGACTTGCCAAATCCAGATTCTAGACAAGGCGAAGACTGCCAAGTCCAGACTCTACATCGTGAGAAGACTGCCAAGTCCAGATTATAGACCAGGAGAAGACTGCCAAGTCCAGATTCTAGACCCGGAGAAGAATGCCAAGTCCAGATTCTAGACATGGGAGAAGAATGCCAAGTCTAGATTCTAGACCAAGAGAAGACTGCCAAATCCAAATTATAGACTATGAAAAGCCTGCCAAGTCCAGATTCTAGACCGGGAGAAGACTGCCAAGTCCACATTCTAGACTGGGAGAAGACTGCCAAGTCCAGACCAGAACGACTGGTCCAAAAGAGGTGCTAAAGAAGCCATATGTGTAAAAACTGAAAAACCAAGTTTGAATAGAGGCAGGGAGGGTTGCAAGATCTATTGTGTCACATACAATGGTCTTTTGGAAGCTCTCAGTGGAAGTTAAATAACAGCTCCAATCATGCTAAAACAATCAACACCTAATTTCATGACATCCTTGCTGATTATGATACAGATTATGCTGATTGGAGCAACATTCCAGGGTATTTATTCCAGAAATATCTTGGATACAAGTCATTCTGTATTGAGAAAGCCAATTGGATGACTGGTGAAACGTCTTCAAGAAAAATATAGCAAGTCAAGTTGATTTGATATCAACTGATATACCAAAAGCAAAAAAAACCCCAAAAAAAACAAAACAAAAGACAAGGTGTATTTTGTTATTTAGTTCCATGATTATAAATGATTCCTGTATATTTGTAACAGAGAGTAAGTAACCCATGAGTAAACCATTCTTTTAATTGTTTTAGGTATACTGCACGCTCAAAATGCTATTCAGAAACGCCTGCACAGTTCTTGCGCTGGTTAAATCAACAGACCCGTTGGACAAAGTCTTACTTCCGAGAATGGCTCTATAATTCCTTGTGGTGGCACAAGCACCACCTCTGGATGACCTACGAGTCAGTAATTGCCGGCATTTTCCCATTTTTTGTCACAGCCACTGTGGTGAGGCTGTTCTTCAGCTGTCATCTGTGGGACATAGTGTGGGTTCTAATCTGTGTCCAGCTCATTGCTACCGTCAAAGCCCTTTATGCCTGCCTGCTCAGAGGCAACCCAATTATGATATTCATGTCTCTATATGCAATCTTGTACATGGGTGGGCTCCTACCCTCAAAGTACTTTGCCCTAATTACCATGAACAAGAGCAGCTGGGGCACCTCAGGAAGGAAGAAAGTTGTTGGAAATTACATACCCCTCCTTCCGTTATCTATTTGGGGGGCTATCCTCTTAGCAGGGACTCTTTACACAGTTGTTATGATGTCTCTGTGCACTTCTTGTAGACTTATCGAGGCAGAGAAAACATACCTGATCTATGGTTCGGCTTTCTACCTCGCCTATTGGGCATTGATGTTCTGTCTCTATTGGTTGTGGGTCAAACGCATCTGTAGGAAGAGGACTGATACTTATGACCTTAAGGGATATACATAAACTTAGAACAACAATGCTAAATTCTACAGACTGAACATCCTCAAGTCTGCACGGGTAGTCTTCAGGACTGATGCAAAAAGGCCCAGACAATAATGTTCTTCTTATCTTTTACCATCTTTGTTTACAGGGCAATTTAATAGTGTGAGAAACTGCCACATCAGAATAGAAAATAGAGGAAATAGTGAGGAGCATAATAAAAACTTGTTTTTTACAGGTTGCAGGTCCAACTGGGGTCACAGGGGGGTTTCAGTAGAGCGCATGTGGGGTTTGAAGTGTGCTGTGTGCATAGGCCTAATAGGCATAGTTACCAGGGCTATATTAGGGTAGGACCCTGAGAAAAATAAAAACAATTATTTATTATACTTACATGTGTAATGTTCATCCAATGGCACTTGCCAGCAGAAGCATGTTGGCACCAGATCCCAGTACAGGTTTCCCCATTTGTATGAATAGGTAACGGATGAATGCTGCTAGAGCACTTTTTTTTTTACTGCTGCACTCAGATTCACACTGAAATGATATTGCTCCCCGTACTGTCTGAAGTAAGTGGATGAACTTGTAAAAGTGACAGTTTTTGTGTTATTTATTCAAGACTCATGAGTAAGTGTTCAAAGTTGCACTTGCGCAAAGAAACATGACTTTGTCTGTATGTATGTTTTATGACTATTTTAGTATTTGTTTTTTATTATTATTATTATTATTATTATTCTTCATATTGTGTGTGTACAGAAATAAATTATGAATGGATTTTTGCCAAGACTGGTTTATTATACAAAATGATATGTGTGATTCAATGACAAGGATTCCTCAGCATACTCTATATGCAGCCATACACATGCAAATGTTCTCATAAACCTACTAACTAGCCCATGACTCAAACAAGTAGATATCACTAATAGCATTGACCTATTCCTTCAGATCTGAATGGACACAAGGGTCCTATATTATGTACTTCTAATCACACCAACGCATCCACAAAATTGCATGACATTCTTTATGATGTATCATATGAGCCACCACATGCAGAAAAAGTGCAATACATAAGCTAAGATTCCCAGTGTTCCCCAACATTGGCTAAATATTTAGTTTCCAGTCATCCTAATCAACCGGGTTCTGCCCCTTCTCAACTAAACATGTGGACATTCAGACAAACATCTGAGAATATTGGGATTATTGTCAACGATTAGGTAGGGGGCGCTGTGGAAGCAGCAGGAGGAAGGTGAGTGCTTAGGCAAGAGCTGGTTGAACCCACAGACACAGGAAAAGTGCAGGAACGGGGTGGTGAAGAGTCAGACTGGAACAAGTGCAGAGCAGAACAGGACGGAGGGTGAAGATCAGGACTGGACAAGACAGAATGAAGAGGCTAATGAGTCAGGACAGGAACAGACTGGATAGGAACAGGATGGAGCAGGAGTGGAACAGGAACTGACTGGATGGGACAGGACAGTGGGGGCATAGGATCAGACTGGGGATTGCGTGCAGAAGGACTGGAGCAGGGAAGGGGAAGATATAAGACAGGGTACAGATACAAGCAGAGGCGGGCCAGGCAAGCCGTGCACCCTAGGCCGGCTCAGCTGCCCAGCTCGCCCCAACTACCCCTGTCGCAAGCGCGGTGACGTCACACGCTTATGCGCATGCGCAGTGATGTTACATGCCTATGCGCATACTCAGTGACGTTACGCGCCTATGCGCATACTCTGTGACGTCACACGCTTACATGCATGTGCAGCGCTGCTACCGTTTTTGATCGGCAAGTTGTGTCTGGTGAGCAGGTGAGTCTGGTCTAGGGGTAGGCAGAAGAGGCAGCTGCCCAGCCCCCCCAATTGTTGCGCCCTAGGCAGCTGCCTCTTCTGCCTACCCCTAGTTCCGGCCCTGGATACAAGTCAGAACAGGACAGGAAGCAGGAACAGTCAAGGCAAGGTCAAGGTTAAGGCAGAAATAGGTTAAGGCAAGGTTAAAAGTAGGACTGGAGCAGAACCAGGAGGGAAAGACAAGGCAGGAACAGAACAAGGTAAGGAAAAAAGGTTCAAGGTAAGGCAAGACAAAACAGGACAAATCAAGGCAAGGAAATGAAGCTAGAGCTGCCACGCTGCTAGTTTAGGAAGTCAATGCTGACAAGGAGTGTTTGGAGGGCTGGCCTTAAATAGGGCAGAGTCAGCCCTGATTGGAAGACTGCAAACCAATCAGGCTGCTGCTGGGCTAGGGCTGCAAAGGCCAGGTAACATATAGTGAGCAACCTTACAGGCTGCTCACCTGTCCCAGTGGTTAAAGCATTGCACCAGAAACCCAAAGGTTCCTGGCTTGAATTACAGCAGAGCCTGACAATTATAAAGGACAAGTAAAAAAAATAGAGTGGTGAAAAGCAAAAAAAGTTGGCTGGGGATACTAGATATTTAAGAACTCAAGTTCTGATTCCATTATCCCTACATTGAAGCCATGGGGTTAAAGTAAGGAAAGTCCCGCTGTAACTTATTTTTACATACTTATCCCCTCCCCACCCTAAGAGTAACACAAACTAGACTAATAATAGAAAGTAAATTTGAGAATAGCAATGACCAAAGCTGGCATCATTGGTATGCTATTATTATCATTATGCCAAAAATTGAGCCAAAAAGAAATATAACACATTTTTTAATTCCAAATATTCAGAGTATATTGAACATTCTGATACATGGGGAGACATTGTTTCCTCTCTAGGCCCTAAAGAGTTTTTCTAGAGAAATATGCCAAATTGCCTCTCCATCATAGAGGCTAAACTGCTCACACTAACTACCCTGTCCATTTCACACTTTCAAAACATATCATAGCATTTAATAAAAACCCTCAATCTTGAATCCCCTTCAGCACAATTCATTCTTCAATATATTAAAAATTTTATTAAAAAACCCTCATTCATTAGGTCCCTCTCTCTGAATTACACTAAGATGTTCTACATACTTTAGGTTCTGTTCTTCTCATCTATTAAGGCCTCCAGCCCTTGTGAATTGGAAGACAAAGAGGCTGAACCTTCAAAATTAATCTTCTTGAATCCCCTTCAACACAATTCACCCTTCAATATAGTAAAAACTATAAGCAAGTTACTGACGGAGTCACCCCAGAACACTTACACATTTTTTCCATTCAAGAAACAAAGGCAACACAAGTTTCACAGTAAAAACAGATAAAACAAACAGAAAAAAATTAACAGTATCTTCATCCATTATGAATGTGGGAAAAATTAAAATACTAATATTAAATTAAAAGTTAACCAATGTTCTGTGTTGTGGGGTGTGTTCCTAGACTTATTGAAACTGAGTAGTAGAATGTGATTACCCATACCTCCCAACATTTTCGAAGCAAAAAGAGGGACAAAAATGTTTTCTGCATGTAGTGCGGCAATTTTTTTGACCACACCCATTTTTGTGGCCACACCCCGTAATTACCATGTTCATTATAAAAATGTTAACATATTTCTCCTTATCTAAACTGTTAAAATTACGTATTTTCTTATCTCAAAATTGTTACAAAGTATCTTAGTTGCACCTGTTAGCTGTACTGGCCTCTCTGCCAAAAGCCAATTAAGTTAGAAACTTTGTTTCTTTTTCTGGCTGTTCAGTGCAGAGAAAAGAGGGACTTTCCAGTACAAATGAGGGACCTCAGGTTGAGCTGTCAAAAGAGGGACTGTCCCTCTAAAAAAGGGACAGTTGGGAGGTATGTTACCCTGCGTCTGTGTGTGAGATATACTGTATATTATATTATTACTTTACTATTATTTTATACATTAAAACTATATAGTAAATAAATCTCCCAGCTGTCTACATGATCTTCTAGAAAGCAAAAACATTCCAAGTACAGACTCCATTCTATTTTTACTACAGAATGTTCCAGTATTCCAACACGTCCCTCCCAATATACACTTACTCATCCCTGTTACCATGTTTCCTAAACAGATTCTGTCATGACTGTTATGGTGTCGTTTTTATTTCTAAATGACACTGTTTATACTGCAAATAATTCACTCTACAATATCAAATTGAATTCTTGAACCAGCAAATTTATTTTTTTAGTTGTAATATTTGTGTGTAGGTGCATCTCAGGTCATTTTGCCTGGTCATGTGATTTCAGAAAGAGCCTGCACTTTAGGATGGAACTGCTTTCTGGCAGGCTGTTGTTTCTCCTACTCAATGTAACTGAATGTGTCTCAGTGGGACCTGGATTTTACTACTGAGTGCTGTTCTTAGATGTACCAGGCAGCTGTTATCTTGTGCTATCTGGTTACCTTCCTATTGTTCTGTTGTTAGGCTGCTCCACTCCAACTTGCAGTACAGCAGTAAAGAGTGACTGAAGTTTATCAGAGCACAAGTCCCATGACTGGGGGCACCTGGGAAAACTGACAATATGTCTAGCCCCATGTCAGATTTCAAAATTAAATATAAAAAAATCTGTTTGCTCTTTTGATAAATGGATTTCAGTGCAGAAGTCGGCTGGAGCAGCACTATTAACTAAACTTTGAAAAAATAGTGTTTTCTATAAACAGTTAAAACGGGCTGGTCACAATTTGCCTGATCATTTCCCTCACAGACATGATATCACGGACAGGATGGGTCAAGTCTTTCCCAAAACATTGGGTGGGTTACTCTATAAAGTTCAAGGACTGGCGTTTGGTCCTGTCTTGGTCATGCTCCAGGCTTACTCATCCACATTCACTTTATTGATCTGTTATCCTATGGGAGGGCGCAGAAAGCATGACACATCTATATATGTCTATAGCTACATCTGAAACCAAAGGTCACACATTTATCTACAGTTCTCAGTGTAGAATAGAAAAGAAAACAATATATATACAGTATATTTTGCATAGTATTAATGGGTAATGGCTACTAAAACAGCAACAGCTCAAATGCCCTTAATAAAGTTTGCATTGAACGTGAATATTCCTTCTTTAGTGCTGAATAAGATGCAGAGGGAGCTGTCTGGTTTATATGTGTGGAAAATATAGCAGTTGGGGCTTTGGCAGCTGGAACACTGGTCTCACCACTGCCATTTACTACAAAGGGAGGGGTTTCTGTATAAGGAAAAGGCTTTAAAGGGAAAGAGTGTGGACAAAACACAATGCCGAGATGCTTAAACCTACTGTGCTGAGCCACAGAGCACTCGCTATATACTTACCTCTGTATACATTAAGGGCTATATTTATCATGCAGTGTAAAAGGTAGAACTAAACATTACTGGTGATGTTGCTTATACCAACCAATCAGATCTTTGCTTTTGTTTTTTTTAACTGTTGAAACCTAATTGCTGATTGGTTGCTCTGGCCAAAATCATTGAAAGTTCTTCACTCCACTTTTTATACATGATATATATGCCCCTAAATGTGTACCTTTCTACACCCTTCTGTTGTGTTACACTCCACGTGTGACGCTTACCTGATGACACGGGACAAACCTGAGCCACTGTGCAGTGGTATTGGGAGAGACTGGGTACCGTAAATACCCGAGTATAAGCCGAGTTTTTCAGCATCCAAAATGTGCTGAAAAACTCTACCTTGGCTTATACTCGGGTCGGCTTATACTCGAGTATATACGGTACTTGCTACTTACTAGTGCAGTGCCTCCACCTAGTGGGATCCAGGAATGCACCTACGGTTGGCACCACTAGGAATATAGTAATATCACACACAAAGTATTTAGAGAATGGAAGAATTGTTTATCTAAACTAACAGGCCAAAAAGTACAAACAGCACTCCTAACTAGGGATGCACCGAATCCACTATTTTGGATTCAGCCGAATTCCCAAATCGAAGAAGAAAGGCAGGGTGCGGGGCCCACCAGATTTTTTCCCAGTGTCCCGCCGGCCAGGTCCAACCCTGGGCAGAAGCCCTATCCTATTTAGAAGATTCTGTGGTCTGTACTGGAATTAGTCCGCAATTCTGACCTTTTTCGGGCAAAAATTTGGGCTCTTAGGGAATAAACCCGAAAAAAATCGAGTGATTGGCGGAAAAACTTGGAAAAAGCTTCAGATTCGGATTTTTGCTTGATTTTATGGAGTTTTTACTCGAACTGATTAAATCGAGCTTTTTTTTAATAATAAATAATCTCAAATCGTGGATTCGGGTGAATAAAGGACACTTCAGCAGCACTTTACTGCACTTCTTGGTATCATTACCCCTACACGTCTTTCTCTGATTAAATGCTCTGGATGGGAGCAAGGGTGGAAGATCCCTGAATATTAAATTACTAAAGGGCTTCATTTATCTTATTTGCTTGCGCTATGTGCCTAACTAAGGCAAAGGGGTAAATTTACTAAGTGGCAGAAATTAACCAGCAACGGCTTCACACTCATCGCAACACTTCGCCAGGCCAAAATTTGCTGGGACAACGATAATTTACTAAAATGTGAAGTTTGGTCCTGGGCGACGGATGCTGGCAAATTTTCTCTAGCGTTACTTCGGCAATGCGAGCAAATCAAAGCGAAAATGCGCTAGCGTTCAATTCTGCCTTGAGCAAATTCACTAGAGGTCTTGCTTTCAGGCTAATTTGCATACGGAGGGAAATTTAAAGTTGAATGGGCCTCTTTCTGTTACATGTTGTATCTAATACATCACATTGACATTGATAACTAGACATGTCCAGGGAACCTTAATAAATTCAATAGATGTGCTTTAATCCCCTACACATGAGCCCACTGTAAAGTAATGTTCCATATGTTAGAAAATGTATGGGGGAAACCGGTTACACAAAAATATTTTTTTAGGACTTTTGCAGCCTATCACCCTGAATAAAGGAAAAGACGCCAGCGTTTTTCCCCTCACAAAATATGATGTAAGTGACAGAAGATTGAGGAAGATCTATACACTCCATTGCACTTTGCCTGGTCTGAGCTGGTGAAGGCAAGTCTGGTGAAAGAGGTAACGTTCAGTAAAATTTGCATTTTAGTAAATTTGCATAGTAACGGCCATTCGCCAGGGAGAAAAGTCAATAGAGTGGGAATCACCGTGTCTACTGTCTATCTCCTTCGCTAGTGAAGTGACAACTGCACCCGTTAGCAAATCGGCAAAGTCCCTTTCGCTGGTAACGCTGGCGAATAGTCACTTCACTCTTCACGAAATTCGGGTGAAGGGTTCGAATAAAAAAAAAATCGAATTTCGAAGTATTTTTTGGGTACTTCGACCATCGAATTGGTTAAATTCGATCGAATTCGAACGATTCGAACAATTAGAATTAAAAATCGTTCAACTATTCGACCATTCGATAGTCGAAGTACTGTCCCTTTAAGAAAAACTTCGACCCCCTACTTCGGCAGCTAAAAGCTACCGAAGTCAATGTTAGCCTATGGGGAAGGTCCCCATAGGCTTGCCTGTGATTTTTTGATCGAAGGATTTTCCTTCGATCGTTGAATTAAAATCCTTCGATTCGTTCGATCGATCGCAGGATTTGCACAAAATCGTTCGACTTCGATATTCGAAGTCGAACGATTTTAGTTCCCAGTCGAATATCGAGGGTTAATTAACCCTCGATATTCGACCCTTCGTGAATCGGCCCCTAAATGTATTTCCACAACACAGTCTCTGAATCTTCAAGCGCTCCTTTAGGGTACTGTCCCTTTAAACGGGATGTTCACTCCAAAAGTCTCTTTGGATGATTCACACAGATCCTACAGGCGAGTCCAACACTCGCAGCCCTGCACCTTTGTAAAGTTTTCAAAATCCAAAATCTAATATCATAACACAAACGGACCACAACATTTAACCAAACATGAATTTGCATTTCCCAACTGTCACGTGTTTGTTAATAATGTATCATCTAATTTACATAGAGAACAAACTATATCTGGATATATATCTCTCTCCTGATATGTAGGACTATTTATAGCCCAAGTGACAACATCTTTTACATGTGATATTCACACAGTCTGCACTTTGACATCTAGAATGTGGAATATTTATATTTAAAGGACCAGTAATACCGTTAAATATATTTTACTTTGCACGGTATATACATTCATGTATACATACACACACACATAGGGGCACATTTACTAAGCTCGAGTGAATGAATAGAAGAAAAAAATACTTCGAATTTCGAATGTTTTTTTTCGCCTACTTCGACCATCGAATTGGCTACTTCGACCTTCAACTACAACTTCAAACTAAAAATCGTTCAACTATTCGACCATTCGATAGTCGAAGTACTGTCTCTTTAAAAAAAAAACTTTCGACCCCCCCCTACTTCGTCAAGTAAAACCTACCGAACATCAATGTCCCCATAGGCTTTCTAACAAATTTCTGGTCGAAGGAAAATCGTTCGATGAATTAAAATCCTTTGAATCGTTCGAACAATTTTTCCTTTGAAATTGCGGTAAATCTTTCGACTTTTCGAAAGACTTCTATATTCAAAGTCGAAGGATTTTACTTCGACAGTCGAATATCGAGGGTTAATTAACCCTCGATATTCGACTCTAAGTAAATGTGCCCCATATATTGTCCTACAAAGTACAATACTCAACAGGTCAAACAAAATTAAAGTTTTTAAAATCATACAACCCCCACGTTATCTTTGACCTCTCAGTGGGGGTCATTTATAAACTTCGCGCAGGGCAGATTGGTTCGCAAAGTGAATATATTTGCCCTGCGCATGGATATATTTATAAAGCTGAATAAGAGGGTGCATACAGAATTGCGAATTTTTTATTCACAATGCGAATGTCTAAAGGGGCTTTATAACTATGTCACAATTCGCAAATTGCGAATCTTTATGCGCACACTCTGCGACTCAATTACGCCACAACTTTGGTGGCGGATAAAATATTCGCAAAACAGTTTTGCAAACTGCGAATTTAACGCTATTTTGGCGCACAATAACCTCGCACATTGGGTGCACTCTCGCAAACTCCTGTCTCATTTGCGCGCCATTTGCGAAAATTTATTCACACTGCGAATTCGCAAAAACCGGAAAGACGGGCAGAGCAGTGCAATATATTAGCGCTCAGCAAAAAACATGTGCAATACAACCATTTGCGAAAAATATGCGCTGCGCGAACTTTATAAATGACTTACCCCAGTGACTTAAACGTTTGGTTCGTAAACAGGGTCGGACTGGCCCGGTGGGAGACCGGGAAAAAACCCGGTGGGCTCCGGCCCCCTCTCCCAAATCTCCTGGCCCTAAAAGAAAAATAAATAAATTTGCGACGCGCATGCGCATGTTGTAGTAGGGGTTCCGGAAAGGGGCCCTGGACAGGAATCCGGGTGGGCTCCGGGCCCCCCAGTCCGACCCTGTTCGTGAATATAAAAATTTGATTTTTATTTGCACAACACCTGTTTAGTGCTGTACTTTGCAAACAAACAAAAAACACTTCTATTCAAACATATAGTAACACATATCGACATAAGTATTATTAAAAAATAATAACTGTAAATAGTTGCAAACGTGAACAATAAAAGACGACAAGAGAAGTATGTACCAGTATGTACCTTATTCAGTGTCCAGAGATAATAACAGCAGGTATTTACATATATAATAATCTTTATCTATATCACTTGCAGTCCCAGTGACATGAGGAAATAAAAAGGTACAGAATCTAATTATAATATTTACTGGTTGCACTTTGGCACCATTTCTGGAAAGAGTGTTATTTTTATTTAAAGGACCAGTAACACTATAAGTAACACTATAAAGATTTCTTTAACATTTAAACCTTCTATCTAATAAATGTATTAAAAGAGGTTGAAAAATGACACACAGACTTTGAGGGGGTAATTTACTAAACTCCGGTCAGGCTCAAATATTTTTTTTTTTTTTAAAAAACTCGAATTTTTCAAGATTTATTAAAGCCCGATGTAGCAAAAACCCAGAATTTAAAAATCTGTCATCTCAGACCTGCAGAGGTTGTGTATAAGTCAATGGTAGAGGCAGGGTCAGACTGGGGGGCCATGGGCTTCTGCCTCAGCGCCCCCCATCTGTCCTCCCCCCCCCAGCATTTTTGCCGCGACCGCACAGTCGAAGCAGAAGAAAAACAGGGTGTGATTCTGGGCCAGCGGAGCCCACCAGATTTTTTCCCGGTTTCCCGCCGACCAAGTCCAACCCTGGGCAGAAGCCCTATCCTATTTAGAAGTTTCTGTGGTCTGTACTGGAATTAGTCCTAAATTCTGACCTTTTTCGGGCAAAAATCCAAAAATTTGGGCTCTTAGGGAATAAACCCGAAAAAACCGAGTGATTGGGGGAAAAACTTTGAAAAAGTTTCAGATTCGGATTTTTGATTGATTTTATGGAGTTTTTACTTGAACTGATTAAATCGAGCTTTTTTTTAATAATAAATAATGTCAAATCGTGGATTCGGGTGAATAAAGGACACTTCAGCAGCACTTTACTGCACTTCTTGGTATCATTAAACCTACACGTCTTTCTCTGATTAAATGCTCTGGATGGGAACAAGGGTGGAAGATCCCTGAATATTAAATTACTAAAGGGCTTCATTACACCAGTTTAAAAATGGATTCCAGTTTGGTCTGACTTTTTTTATTTAAAAAATCAGAAAAATCAGATTTTGATAAATATGCCTCTAAATTAAATGCACTGAGGTAACTATAGAGGAAGCAGACCTCTGTATAGTGTTGAAATTCCCCTCCCCTTCACTTTCTTTTCTTTTAAATTGCCACATTTGTGCCTCAACAAGCGTGTGAGCATCAGGGGGGTGCACGCTGGAGACCCTATGTGCGCCGAGCCCTCCAAATATTTTTCTGGCGAGGGGGGGGGGCCCGTTGTACTGTTCTTACAACAGTACAATGCAAACAAAACTAAGTGGGACATTCACTAAGAATCGTAGTTGCGCTGGCGTCCGCTTCGCTGTGCTTCGCCACACTTCGCCAGGCATATTTTCGCCAGGCGGATTTTCGCCAGCGCTCCGCAAATTCACTAAAATTCGAAGTTGCGCGCAGGGAAAGCGTAAGGTTTCGAAGTTACGCTAGCGTTAATTTGCCAAGCAAATTAACGTTACGGCAGCGATGTTTACTTTGCATACAGCGTCAAATTCAATTTCCAATGGAAGTATTCGTAGCAGAACTACACAAGCCTGGGAAACCTTCAAAACAGCAAATACAATTTTTATTTTGCCCTACACATGTGCCCACTGTATAGTTAAGTTGCCATGAGTTAGGAAATGTAGGGGGGAAGGAGGGGAGCCCCAAAAAAATTTTCGATTGTTTTCAGCCTATCACCCATAAAAAAGAAAAAACGGCAGCGTTTTTTGGGACTTAGAAAAAATTGTAACTTTTTTTGAAGCAATCCCTATCTACTCTATTGCGCTTCGCCTGGTCTGAGGTGGCGAAGGAAGTCTAGCGTTCTGAACAATGCGCGCATTAGTGAATTTGCGTAGTTACGTCTGTTGCGCAAATTCGCCAGGCATAAGGGTGCGAAGTAACACTAGCGAAGTTATGCCAGCGTCCATTAGTGAATTTGCGAAGTAACAAAAATGCCGACCGCTAGCGAATTCACGCTAGCGTTAGGCGCTTCGGCGCTTAGTGAATTTGCCCCTAAATGCTTCCAGAAAAGGGGAGAGGGGAAAATCCCTCCTGACTTGAACAGGGCTATGAGTCTGTGGATCAACTATGTACTTTTTTTTTTTTTTTTTTTTTTTTTTTTAGCATTTTGCACTGATTTAATAAATATGCTCCAAAGTGTAATTATAGAACTCATGTTCCCAACATTGTTCCTCTTATGCCAACAAAATGAATTCTTTTGCTGCCATCTAGTGACCGAATTTTGTAACTTCATTTTATCCTTCAGAAATAACAAATGAGAATGTAAACCACAAAAGCTCATGCTGAAGATGGATAAAATACTGCAAACCTGCCTGCAAATTTTGGCTATTTTGAGATGCCACAGCCAGTGCCAGGGCCTGCAGAAAGCAAATTTTATAAAGCCTTGTTATTTATATAACGTAGGATGAGCTGACTTGTGCCTCTTTAAAGGGACTGTTTGCCTTGGAGTTAACTTATAGTAGGATGTAGAGAGGAATATTCTGAGACAGTTATAAGAGGTTTTCATTTTTTATTATTTTGTGGTTTTTGAGTTATTTCGCTTTTTGTTCAGCAGTTCTCCAGTTTGCAATTGCTGGTTGGTTGCTAGGGTCCAAATTCCCCTAGCAACTATCCGCTGGTTTGAATAAGAAACTGGAATATAAATTGGAGAGGCCTGAATAGAAAGATGAGTAATAGAAAGAAATAACAATACATTTTGCTTGAATGCTTAAATAAGCAGTATAAGAAATGGCATTCTTGTATTCTGCGTAAGGAGTTTCCAGATAATCCCAATACAAGATGAAAGGTGCCCACGACAAGTCCCCGTCATATTTTCCCCACTCATTCGTCACCTACCCACTTGGCTCTGCGACTGTCCCACACCTGTGTGCCACTCGTCTCCTCGCTGGCGCTTATTCACGAGGCCTTGAGTCTTAGCACCCCCCACTATCCCTCTTCTGCGACCCCTAGTTCTGGGGTCCCATACCTTTAAAAGTGTGTCTATCCAGTGTGTGTCAAGCATTGCTCATATCTTACATATACTTGCTACTCACTTATATTTATGTGGTAGTTCTGTTTAACCCTTCAGCAGAGAGCAATTCATTTTCATTAAATCTCAAAAAAGCACTTAAAGGGCATGTAAAGGCAAAAAAATAAAATCCCATTTTTACTTTCTTTAGTGAAAAAGAAACCTATCTCCAATATTCTTTAATTCAAAAAATGTGTACTGTTTTTATAAGAAACCTGACTGTATGCAGTGAAATTCTCCCTTCATTTACTGCTGTGGATAGGAATTGTCAGACGGCCCCTAACTGCTCTGCAGGGAAACAATCATACTTATGTACAGCAGGGGGAGCCCCCGCCTTACTTCCCAGCCATGCAGAACTCGAGCAACTTTGTTTATGATGATCCCTTATCAGCCCAGACCACACTGAGCATGTGCACAGTCTTGGTCTTGCAAAGATGTATAACAAAGTTACAAGATGGTGACCCCCTGTGGCCAACTTTGAAAGCATAAATCATTTGTTTGATTAGACTTGTGGTGCAGTAAGTTCATGTTTATGTTAAGTATACAAAATACAGCATTTCTAGCCTTATTCTATTTTAGATTTTACATGCCCTTTAAACATTTTATACTCTTTCCCTTTTTGGGTAATTTTTACTTTACCTAACTAATACTAACCTACCTAACCTACCTTGCTGTCTAGCTGTTCTTTTTTTTTTACAGGGCAGTTTAAAGGATAAGTAAACCTTTAAAACAAGTGAATATAAAATGGATGAGGGGGCTAATAATACATTTGTTAATTTATGCTAAGAAATGTATTTATTTATTTTTTATTCCAGGATATTAAGGGATATATGTACTAATATGAATGAAGAGCAGCCTCTTTCTTTCTCCTGACAACTTCCTTGACTACTTGGTGGTCAGACTGGTGGGAAACTGACCAGCAGGTGGCGCTGTTGTAACAAAATTCATTCATATTAACAGTACATGTATCCCTTAATATCTTGGAATTAAAAATGAATAAATAATGAATGTACATTGAAAAATTTCTTAGAATAGCCCATTCATCAATTTTACATTCATGTATTTTAAAGGTTTACTTATCCTTTCTACATCTGCTTGAATCTTTGGCTAATTCTAGTTTGCTCTGAATGCCTAAAAATGAGAAAGAAAAATCATTAGTTATAAGCCTATAAATAAGTCTATAATAAAATGTCAGCAACATTAAGGGGGTTATTTATCAAAGTCCACATGCTAAAAACCTGACAAATTCTAGTTTTTTTAAAAATCTGAATTTTTATTTTTATTGGAAAAAAAACCTCAAATTTTCGAGATTTATTATACCACGAGGCTTCAGAATATCAGAATCTGAAAATCTGGCATCTCAGACCTGCCGAGGTTGTATATACAGTAAGTTGAAGGGAGAGGACTCTATCTGATTTGGAAGATTCTGTGGACTGGAATTAGCCCAAAAATCTGACTATTTCTGGCTTTTTGAACAAAAATCTGAAAAATTTGATCTTTTCCGGGAAAAGCCTGAAAAATTTTACGGTTGAGGAAAAACCTCATAAAAAAATCGTACAATTCAGGTTTTCGATTGATTTTATCGAGTTTTCCCCCAATCCAATTTAGGATTAGGCTTTTTTAATAATAAATAAGGTCCAATATTGGATTCTAGTTTGGTCAGACATATTTATTTTTTATAAATAAAGCCCATAATATTAGCAGAATTGTAACTGTAAGCTGAGTGTACATCACTTGCAACATTATTTGCAAAGCAAAGGTTAACTTAAACCCATGTAATTTCTGCAGGATAATAAAGAGAAGACAACTTGTTCATTATCTCAATATCGCAAAAGTTTATCATAAATAGGCAGCAAATCTTTACTGTATGTGTATTCATTTACAGAATGATTTTACAGCGGAAAAAAAAACCAGAACAGTAAAGGTTCAGAGGTGTAAGATGATAAAGTATGATACCGTTATTGGATCTGTTATCCAGAATGCTCAGGACCTTTTTTTTTTCACGGATAATGGATCTTTTTGTAATTTGGATCTTCATACCTTAATTCTACTAGAAAATTATGTTAACAATAAATAAACCTAATAGGTTAGTTTTGCTTTCAGTGGGATATATTAACAAGGTACTATTTTATTATTCCAGAAAAAAAGGAAATCGTTTTTACAAATTTGGATTATTTGGATAAAATGGTGTCCATGGGTGACGGGCTCTCCATAATTCGGATCTTTCTGGATAATGGTTTTCCAGATAAGGGAACCCACACTTGTATAATAGTTGAGATCATGTAAAATGTACTGTGTTTCTTATTATAGAGAAAAAGGAAATGATTTTTAAACTGAGCTTTCTGGACAACGTTTCCAGGTAATGGATCTCATACCTGTATATAATTACAGTGGAAAGAGCAGACAGATACAATGGCAATGATAGAAAGCTGCAGAAAAGTATAGGATCCGTTATCCAGAAAGCTCCAAAGTACGGGAAGGAAGGCCAGCTCTCATAGACTCCTTTTTAATTGTTGTTACTGAGGATACATTAGCAGGTGTATTAACAGTTTTGGCTATTGTCAGGTTTGGCCACAGGTGACTGGTTGGCAGGTAGAAGCCTATGTGCTCGAGGCTAATACAGGAATTGATGATAAGCAGAAGACATATTATGAAGAAAGATGATTTATTATTGAAGCCCAAAACAAGTCCTTTCACCAGGCCATTGGTCAAGTGCTAGCAAGGAGAGTCCATTAACTGGCAGAAAGATCTGGACAGGCAGCTGGCAAATAAGGTCCAAGTGGCAGGCCGAGGTCTGTACCAGGAGGTCAGTTGTAAACAGCAAAGATCAAGAACAAGGGAACAGGAAGAAGATCAAGAACAAGGGCACAGGAAGAAGATCAAGAACAAGGGCACAGGAAGAAGATCAAGAACAAGGGCACAGGAAGAAGATCAAGAACAAGGACACAGGAAGAAGATCAAGAATAAGGGCACAGGAAGAAGATCAAGAACAAGGGCACAGGAAGAAGATCAAGAACAAGGACACAGGAAGAAGATCAAGAATAAGGGCACAGGAAGAAGATCAAGGGCACAGGAAGAAGATCAAGAACAAGGGCACAGGAAGAAGATCAAGAACAAGGGCACAGGAAGAAGATCAGGTACAAGGGCACAGGAAGAAGATCAGGTACAAGGGCACAGGAAGAAGATCAAGAACAAGGGCACAGGAAGAAGATCAAGAACAAGGGCACAGGAAGAAGATCAGGTACAAGGGCACAGGAAGAAGATCAGGTACAAGGACACAGGAACAAGGCAAGAAACAGGAGCTCAGGAACCAGGAATCAAGGCAGAAATGAGTAGAAGACTGGATCTGGCTTATGAGCATCACTGATGGAGCACTGGGAGCTGCATGAAGAAGGCTTATAAACTCCTAAATTAATTAGACACAATGGAGGTTAATGAGGAGGACAGACTTAAGAGTGCAGCAGGGAGAGGTAACACAACCATCAAGAAGACTGGCCCATACCAACTCAGAAAGCCTCCAGTGGCTCAGTGGATTTGTGCAGGTACAGTTGAAGACAAAGTCCATAGTTGGATATCAGACTGTACCTGGCACTTATTTTGTCTCAAAAAGGGTAGATTATTAGTGTGGCTGGCCAGTTGGCTGTTTATTTTCCAAAATGTCCCTGTCACCCTACCAGGTGGAAACTATACTGATCTTCAGATAAGGCCATTGTAAAGAAGGATTGAGGGTGTTGCAGCCCTTGTGTCTTTGCAATTGGCACCAAGACTCATCAGCAAGTCATCACACTTGATGGTTCCTAAATCAGCCCCTAAGGGTTAAGGCTTTGGGAAGTTTAAGCAATAATCCAAACTAGAATTTGAATTTGAGTTCAAGATTCATCATACCTGGACCCTGGGAACAATTCAAATTCGACTATTCTCCGCCTAAAACCTGCCACGTTCATGTAGAAGTCAATGACAGAGGTCCAGTGACCCATTTGAAGATGTTAATAGCCTTCCTGACATTCATGTTTATTAAGAGAAAAAACTCGATTCGAGTTTAGTCAAATACGATTCGAGTTTTCAGGTCGGAAATATTAGTTCGAGTTTTAGATATTCTATTTTTTTCTTAAGTAACATACTTTTTGAATTTTGAGCTTATTCAAGTTCATTCGATTTGAAAAAAACTCTAATACTCGACCTTTGTTAAATCTGCCCCTAAGGGCGTGGCTATTTCTGTTTCAAAATAATTGGAAACATGTCCAGCTGTCCTATAATATCTGCTCCCTGACAGTTTTTATGTAGAGATCTTATCTAAGGACTAATGGAAACTCTATCATGTTGTTAAAATGTTCTGCTTTATATCTGTTTGGCCAGTATTTCAGATACAGTCTATTTTATACAGGAAAACAATGTGGAACAATTAACAACTGCTTTTCTCTCGCAGGCTTGCAGAACCTCTAGCCTTCCACTGTGTGATCGCTTCAAAATACACACATGCCTCCCTTCCTGGAACTTCTATACTACCTTTCCTAAGATTCCAGGAATTCTGGAGCAGGGCTACTGAGAAAACAAAGAAACCAAGCACATAATAATGGTGCACTTTTTCCCTTCCTTCTACCCAAGTCCAACCCACCTTAAACAACTCAGAAAAATCTTTTTCAGACAGGTTTTCAAATGCTAAGAAGTTGCACGAAGTTTAGGAAATTCCCTGAAAAGCAGCACCCTTGTAAAAGAACCTTTAAAGGGACAATCTCACAGAAAAGGTTAAATATTTATATTTTCCTTTAAGATAATATCTGTCTGGCACCTGCAACACACAATCATTTCCAGCAGCAATGACCCCATTTTGCATAAATAAATATTTTTATCATATAGGACCACTTTGCTTCTTACAAATATAGGGAACTGAAGGTTTGGTTACCCGTTATTCAGCCGGTGCGTCAAGGTTTTGGCCAGCTAAGTGGGTCCTAGTTTACAGGTAAGAGGAAAGTTGATTCCCTATCTTGGGTTAAAGTATTTTTTCGGCAGTTATTGTTGTGATTGTTCTATTCTAGTAACTCCTTGGTTCCACTTGGATGGCCTTTACATTGAATTGGACACTTCCGAGTTGACTCAACACAACTGCTTATTGACCCCTGGTGGTAGAGTCCTGCATGGAACCAATTTTTGAGATCCGGACTGGATCCAAACTCGTAAGCTGCAGCCCGTAAAGAAACTGCAACCTGCAAATTTATCCACTTGGATTCGCTACCCAACCCTGGACCGCAACTGCCTTATCTGCAACTCGATCCAAAATCCGCCGACCACCGTTAACCAGGAAGTGCTGTTACTAAAAACCAGAAGTGGCATCATCAAAAGTGGGCGGAGACAAAACACTTTTTGTAATATATCATAAGATAAGAAATATAGATGAGACCCGCAACCCGACCCACAACCCGCAGACCCGAGACCTGCAGACTCGCATCTATACCTGCACCCAAAAATCCTACCCTCCTACCTACCTGCTTTTTTTCAGGTGACCTACAGGTACCCTACCTGCTGCAGAACTCTACCTGATGGGCAAATCCCCGTCACTTAATTGTTATAATCAACCTGTGGGTTAACAAAGTTTTGGGCCTTTTCACCAGGGGAACTTTCGCTCAGGCAAACAATCGTTACTCCGCGAATTCAGAAAAAGTGTGAATTTATTTACATTACCCCTTTTGCCAGAGTTTCCTTCGCCAGCTTAGACCTGGTGAACTGATAAAATGAAGCCACATCCTCCTCAATCGTATGTCAGTGACATCATATCCTGTATGCCGAAAAACCAAAAAAAAATTTTAAAAACCGCTGGTGTTTTTCATTTTTTTAAAGCGGGATTGTCTTTAAAAGTTCTAACTATTACAAATTTTTGTTTTATCCTTTTTTTCCCATTTGAGGGACATGCCACATTTGTTTTAGGGTGGGCTCATGTCTTTATTTTGCTTCCTTGGACATGTGTAATAATAAGTGGCCACTTCAAGCATTAGCACCAACATCTCTAATAAAGATATATATATGACCTATATGAACCCGCCCTATTCAAATTGACCTAAGCGTAAGACTACTAATAAAGTTTCACTAGGCAGAAAGTAACGTTAGTGAAAGTTCGCTATGAAATATTTGCTCGGACGAATTTATGCTAGAGAAACTTCTCCATTGTCCAGCTGCCGAGACGCAACTTCGCATTTTAGTAAATTATCATAGTGATGTCGAATTTGCACCTGGGGATGTGGCGCAAAGTGTGGAGAAGCCTACCCAGTCGAAAATTCGCCCTTTAGTGAATTTGCCTCTCTATCTAGGTACTACTCCATTGTACGCAACTTGTCCTCAGTTTCAGATGTTGGGACCACAGTGAGAGGTGCAAGAGGGGTCTACTGCATTCTTGACTTTACCTTGAAAGGTACATGGGTTTATAGTTCAGCAATGGCTGGAAAGCAGCAATATTATACATACATACATAAACACACACACACACACACACACACACACACACACATATATATATATATATATATATATATATATATATATATATATATATATATAATGAAATTGCAGATGATACCCGCACTCCTTCACAATATTTCGTTTTGCCGGGTGCTTGGTCAAAAGTAGTATATAAAATTGTAGAAAGGACCAGCACTCCGTTTTCCAAAGAATTCAGTAGTTTATTTTAATATCACAGTGTCTCCAACGTTTCGGCCCACTTTGGGGCCTTTATCAAGGTCCAACGTTTCGGCCCACTTTGGGGCCTTTATCAAGGATGCCTTGATAAAGGCCCCAAAGTGGGCCGAAACATTGGAGACACTGTGATATTAAAATAAACTACTGAATTCTTTGGAAAACGGAGTGCTGGCCCTTTCTACAATTATATATATATATATATACTGTATATGACTGTATAGTTGTCTTTTAAAGAGAATCCCAAGCGTCACATGGAAGCTTCTCAATTCTAGTTTGTATAAGGGAGACATTATTTCTCAACAGGAAAAACCTACCATTTTTCTGTAAAGATGACGTTCTGCTTGGGTGGGCTGCAAAGGATTATTATTTTCTTTTTCTCCCTCTGCCCACCCCTAGTTGAATCTTTTTTTCTGGTGGTTGTTAAAAGACACAATATTAAAGCAAGAGGTTCAACACAGTAATGGATTTCCATTATTAACAGTGTTATTGCAAACAGGCAGAAAAGCATACCAAAACCATGAACGTGATTAAGAATTAATGTTGCCACAAGGTTGGCAGCTTTTATAAGCAGAAGCATCATCGTTCAGTCTCAGAATGTCAAATACATTTACTGCTGTATATTCTCAGAAAATATATTTATACAGTTATGCGATATCATCCTGTCATGGTGTTACCAAGAGATTCTGCTGTATGTTCTTTTCAAAGCCTTGCCTGGAGCAATGAAAGCAATAGAATTCATGAATAGTGATAAGCGAATTTCTCCCGTTTCACTTTGCGAACAATTCGTGAAATGGCGAAAAAAATTGCCAAACTCAAAAATTGACGACTGCGTCAATTTTGACGCCAACTTTAAAGTTAATGGGCGTCCGAATAGTGTTGACACGCGACAGTTTTGACGCAAACAACTTTTTGTGCGCCCATCCAAATTTTTTTGATGCCAGAGAAAATTCAAATTTTCATGTGTGATGGGGGAAACGCAGCTAATTTGCACCAGGCGAATTCATTCATCCATCACTATTTAGGCTATAGCAGAAAATTTGTATTCATACCACCACCTGCTGTTGCATTTGTGGAATCACAGGTTTATTCAGTATTACTAACATTCATTTGCTTCCTTTGATTTGTTGGGTAGAAAAATGGGAAATAGCTTAGTAAAATAAAGTATTGTAATTACCCTTTAAATGTCCATGAATGTTGCTGCAATTTTTACCTGTTG
Organism: Xenopus petersii; assembly: GCA_038501925.1. Taxonomy (NCBI): domain Eukaryota; kingdom Metazoa; phylum Chordata; class Amphibia; order Anura; family Pipidae; genus Xenopus; species Xenopus petersii. The sequence continues at coordinate 108,412,526 of CM076685.1, read as the reverse complement.
AAATGCATTCAAATAATTAATTTTTAGTACAGGTATAGTATCCGTTATCTGGAAACCCGTTATCCAGATAGCTCCAAATTACAGAAAGGCCGTCTCCCATAGACTCCATTTTATTTATATAATCCACATTTTTAAAAATGATTTCCTTTTTCTGTGTAATAATAAAACAGTAGCTTGTACTTGATCCCAACTAAGATATAATTAATCCTTATTGGAAGCAGAACCAGCCTATTGGGTTTATTTCCTGTTTAAATTATTCTCTAGTTGACTCGGAGGGGTTGTTCACCTTCAAACACTTTTACTGTTCAGTTGGTTTTAGAGTTCAGCAGAAATAAAGGCGCAAATTCACTAAGCACCGAAGCGCCAAACGCTAGCGTTAATTCGCTAGCGTTCGGCATTTTTCGTTACTGTGCAAATTCACTAACGAACGCTGGCGTAGTTTCGCTAGTGTTACTTCGCACCCTTACGCCAGGGGAATTTTCGCTAGCGACGTAACTACGCAAATTCACTAACTTGCGCAGTGTACTGAACGCTACCTTTTACGCTAGACTTCCTTCGCCACCTCAGACCTGGCGAAGCGCAATAGGGTAGATAGGGATTAAGTCCCAAAAAACGCTGGCGTGTTTTCTACATGATGGGTGATAGGCTGAAAAAGATCGAAAATATTTTTGGGGCTCCCCTCCTTCCCCCCTACATTTCCTGACTCATGGCAACTTACCTAGACAGTGGGCACATGTGTAGGGCAAAATAAAATTGTTATTTGCTGATTTGAAGGTTTTCTAGGCATTTGAAGTGGTGATTCTTGTTCCTCCATTGAAATTTGAATTTCGCGCCATATGCAAATGAACCATCGCTAGCGAAACTTCGCTTCGCTTGGTGAATTAACGCTAGCGCAACTTCGAAAACTTACGCTACCCCTGTGCGCAACTTCGGATTTTAGTGAATTTGCGGAGCACTGGCGAAAATACGCCTGGCCAAGTGTGGCGAAGTGCGGCGAAATTGCGCCTGGCGCAACTTCGCATCTTAGTGAATTTGCCCCAAAGACTTTTTCTGATTACTTTCTATTATCTCTTTGTGATTGTTTTTCTAATATGAAGTGTAAAGTTTCTTTTTTCACATTCCAAAGCAGAAGGGGGGTCGCCGACCCTTTTCATTGATACATTTGTTATCTTTGTCCCTGCTGGGCACAATCCCTGAGTTCCATTAAGGCAGCTGTTAGAATTCCTACAATAGTTGCTAGTAGTGGTGGGCGAATTTGGGGTGTTTCGCTTGGCCGAAAAATTTGGCGCCAGCGTCTTGTTTTTGCCGGCGTCCATTTTTTTTTGACACCGGCGAATTGTTTACAATCACCGGAACTGGTCAGCTAGTAACGAATTGAGGAAGTGTTTGTAGCGCACAGGACACTCTAATTTGTTGCAAGTTTGTAAATAAGTATTTGTATTAATGTGTCTGACCTGCTGATGGTTAATTAGCCTTGTAAATCGTTGTGCTCTTTTAGATGTGTAATATATATTTTGTGACAAAAAGTCATGTGATTTCCATCCTCGCCCCTAATTTGCATTTGGAAATTAGGATTCGGATTCTGTTCGGCTGGGCAGAAGGTTTCAGCCGAATCCAAATCCTGCTGAAAAGGGCCGAATCCAGAACTGAATCCTGGATTTGGTGCATCCTTACAGACAACAGCAGACACATGGGGGCAAATTCACTAAGATGCGAAGTTGCGCCAGGTGCAACTTCGCTGCACTTCGCCGCACTTCACCAGGCGTAGTTTCGCCAGCGCTCCACAAATTCACTAAAATCCGAAGTTGCGCATAGGGGTAGCGTAAGGTTGCGAAGTTGCGTTTTCGTTCATTCGCTATGTAAAGCAAAGTTACGCTAGCGAAGGCTAATTTGCATACGGCGCAAAATTCAAATTTCAATGGAGGAACACGTATCAGCACTACAAATGCCTAGAAAACCTTCAAATCAGCAAATATAAATTTTATTTTGCCCTACACATGTGCCCACTGTCTAGGTAAGTTGACAGGAAATGTAGGGGGGAGGAAGGGGAGCCCTAAAAATGTTTTCGATCTTTTTCAGCCTATCACCCATCATGTAGAAAACACACCAGCGTTTTTTATGACTTTTTTGGAAACAATCCCTATCTACTCTATTGCGCTTCGCCAGGTCTGAGGTGGCGAAGGAAGTCTAGCGTAAAAGGTAGCGTTCAGTACACTGCGCAAGTTAGTGAATTTGCGTAGTTACGTCGCTAGCAAAATTCGCCTGGCGTAAGGGTGCGAAGTAACACTAGCGAAACTACGCCAGCGTTCGTTAGTGAATTTGCGCAGTAACGAAAATGCCGAACGCTAGCGAATTAACGCTAGCGTTCGCGCTTAGTGAATTTGCCCCATGGGGAGCACGTATCTGTCACTTGCACAGAGGCAATAGCCAAGCTCACTGTATACTCATGTTTAATCCCCTCACTGGTTTAATTGGGGGTTTTCAGTTTCAATAACTAGACTGCATTCTTTTTTGTTTTTGATTACGATACAAATTGTGTGCACAATATTTTTCATTTTGGGCTCTCTATGGGCCAGTTTTTAAATAAAACTGCTCAGAATATATTTATATTTACTGCTTGGCGTAAAAAATGGAAATATGGGTGATACAATGCTGAAATTCAGACAGTTTATTTAAAGAAAACAAAACTTTAGCTTAGATATACAGTTTGATAGTTTTGAGTTCATCTGGATGAAAATATGATTTTCAGGGATTAACGTATTCTCAGATGCCCTTATGAAACAGATGACTTGTTTTAATTTGAGGCATCAAATGTTCAGAAGGTCTCAGCAATGCTGAAGTAATAGGTTTGTAATATACAGAGGTTGCCAAAATTTGAGGCTTATTTTCAGAAATGTCAGTAAAATGCAGGCCTGGATTTTGGGGCAGGCCTAGGGAGCAAAAACTAGGGGGCGGCATCGCGCTCGCTGGTCGCATTAAAAGCCCGAAATGTAGCAGAGCCAATGGGGGAAGAGAGTGCAAAGTTGGGGAAAGCGAGTTGGTGAGAGGGAAGAAGCGAGGGCGATGTTTAACTTTTAAAGGAAAATTGTTGACTACTTGTTTTAAACTATGTTTATTTCTAGTTATTGCTGATTTTGAACTATGTAAGTCAATACCACGGTATTGGTGCGCTCAGAAGACATGGAGCGGGGCGAGCAGGCACATTGTCCATAAAAGAAGAAGCCAGAAGTTGGAAGCCGGCATTTGAAGGTGGCCGGCCTGCACATCACTAGTGCTCTCATACAGGTCCCATAGTATTCTAATACTATTACACTGTCATGTGACATGATCTTTGTCTGCTAATGCGGAAGTGTTAATAAAGTTATTTCTTCTTGAATCAAGAGAAGCATGGTGTCTATGTGCAATTTCTCCTCTGTCTAAAAAGAAAGCTGCAGGCTCATGTGAGATTGAGATACTGGTTATCCCATCTCTTAAAGGAGAAGGAAACCCCCAGGGCGCAAAACCCCTCCCCCCTCCCCTGTGTTGCCCCCCCTCCCTCCTCCCCCCTGGCCTACCTGTCCCCCTGGGCAAATGCCCCTAACTTGTTACTCACCCCTCTGCGCAGGTCCTGTCCACGGAGTTCACAGTCGCCATCTTCTCCCACGCACGAATGTCACGAAGGAAAACTTTGTGACATTCGGCGCATGCGCAGTAGAGCTGTACCGGTACCTGTTCCTACTGCGCATGCGCCAGAAGATGCCGGTCAGAGCAGGAAGAAGACGCGCGTGGGAGAAGATGGCGACTGTGAACTCCGTGGACAGGACCTGCGCAGAGGGATGAGTAACAAGTTAGGGCCATTTGCCCAGGGGGACAGGTAGGCCAGGGGGGAGGAGGGGCAACACAGGGGAGGGGGGAGGGGTTTTGCGCCCTGGGGGTTTCCTTCTCCTTTAAAGGACATGTAAACCCCTCCTATAAAAATGTAATCAGTGAACAGCCTCTTTGAAATCTTTAAATACCTCCCACTCTGGTTGTTAAGAGGTTAACAGTAAGGCTGCAGCATCCCCTTAATCACTTAGAAATCCTTTTCCTCCTCTAACCCACTCTGACCCCTCCCTCGAAATGACTTTGCCGGTTTGCCCATGAGCATGCTCAATTCTAACCACCTCTCCTGAGCTCAGTTTAACATTACAATGCTCAACCTCAGCAGAACTTTTAATCAAAGAATGATGTGCCTGTGTAAACCTGCATTCTGCATTGCATGAACTTTACAGCAAACATGTCCTGTTTTCAGATGTCAATGTTACTGATGATGTGTCAGAGGGAGAAAGCAGCTATTTTTTTTATAGGAAAATGGGATGGTGCTGGCAAAAGGAGGGGGTATATGCAGTATAATGATGTGGCTAGGGTGGGGAAGATATGCCCAACTTATATACATGGTAGGAAAATGTAGGCTTTACTTGTCCTTTAAGCAGAATGCCAACACAACACCTCAGTATATGAATATGCAGTTACAAATATCTTGTTTTATAACTGGGGTCATCAAGACGTATATTCAGTGCAGAGAACATCCGAAAAGCCAAAACTTTAGGCATGATATGCAAAGAGAGGCACAGAGCGGCACAGAGAGGCACAGAGAGGGTCAGAGAGGGACAGAGAGGGACAGAGTGGCACAGAGAGGGACAGAGAGGGACAGAGAGGCACAGAGAGGGACAGAGAGGGACAGAGAGGCACAGAGAGGGACAGAGAGGGACAGAGAGGCACAGAGAGGGACAGAGAGGGGCAGAGAAGCACAGAGAGGGACAGAGCGATCAAGCAAATGTTGAAATGAGCTAAAGTCTCGGAGGCATCACACACTACAGAATTCAGGTACATACAGTCATGCGTGTCTCTGAGCTGCGCTTTGATTTCTGAGCCTTTCTATTCTGCCTATAAACTAAAATGTAAAATCTGGTATACAAGCCCTGTCCTTATTCTTTTTTAAGTCTGTCATTCAAAATGCAGGACGCTTTCTAAGGTCAATAATAAAACTACAATAAAAAAAAGGATAGGTTTCATAATCACTTAAAGGAGAACCAAACCCCCTGTACCAAAAGCCCCCCTAAACTTCCTGACATTGTCCCCCTTCTCCTGTCCCTGCGATGTGAATTGGTAAAAAAAAAAAAATGACCCTGAAAGGAGAACTAAACCCCTCCACCATAAACCTTCCCAAAACTTCCAGGCATTGCCCCCCTCTCAATGTGATTTAGATTTCTAAAAACCCTTTAAAAAATTCTCACCCTTAAATGCAGAGAAGTGCAGCAGAGCTCCTGTTCACCATCTTCCAGTTCTTTGTAAAGTTCTTGGGTCTCAACGCGGACTTGCACATGTGCAGTTGAAGCCGATTCCTGACTTGGCCCAACTGCTCCTGCAGGTTTTACGTCGGTGAAGGGACCCAAATAAATTACAAAGCGATGGAAGATGGAGACCGGGAGCAATGCCTGAAAGCTTAGGAGGGCTTATGGTGGGGGGGTTGGTTCTCCTTTAAATGCAGAGAAGCGCAGCAGAGATACTGGTCGCCATATTCTATTGTTTCGTATTGTCTCGGGTCTCAACGCAACTTACACATGCGCAGTTCAAGCCGATTCCTGACTTGAGCCAATTGACAATACAAAGTGATGGAAGATGTTGACTGGGAGCTCCATTGTGCTTCTCTGTAATTTAAGGGTCAGATTTTTTAAAGGTTTTTTTTTTTACTAATGCACATCATTGGGAGGGGGAGCAGTGCCAGGAAGGTTTTATGGTTTAGTTCTCCTTTAAAGAAGAACACTGCTGTCTACATCATACAAAAACTTATGGATCATAGAATGCAAAAATGTTACTAATGGTTTTTAGTTTGGAGGGTTAATCATTTTCCCAGGTTGAGAAGAAGCCCAGGTTGAAGCCCAGAGATACTAAAGGTGGCCATACACGGGTATACTTTTATTGTTCTGCGATGAACGATTGTATCGTTAAACGATCGCCTGATGATTATTTCAACATACGATATGCCATCCACGGAGAACGATTTTATGAACAGATATAACCATCATCGTTTGTTTCATGTACGGACGAACGTTGTTGAACAAACGAGGAGTGGTGCCAGCATTGTGTCACTGTCTGTAGTATATAGTCAGTTTCTCCTTCCCTGCTCCATGCAGATATATGGATTTATGTCTTGCTATGGCATAATACACTTCTTTCACATATGAGGTGATAGGGTGATATTCCTGCAGTCAGCACCAATTTATTTCTTTATATAGTTCATAGGGATGCACCGAATCCACTTTTTCAGATTCGGCCGAACCCCCGAATCCTTTGTGAAACATTCGGCCGAATACCGAACCGAATCCGAACCCTAATTTGCATATGCAAATTAGGGGTGGGAAGGGAAAACATTTTTTACTTCCTTGTTTTCTGAAAAAGTCACGTGATTTCCCTCCCCGTCCCTAATTTGCATATGCAAATTAGGATTCGGATTCGGTTCGGCCAGGCAGAAGGATTCGGCCGAATCCGAATCCTGCTGAAAAAGGCCGAATCCTGGCCGAATCCCGAACCGAATCCTGGATTCGGTGCATCCCTAATAGTTCATATGGTTACAAATGAATGAACGTTCGGGTCCTTCCGTATATGTCCGTTGTTCTGTATATGTTCGTTGGCTGGTGTTACAATCCTGACATGCGCAAAGACGGATTTTAACCCTAAACTAAAATTTTTAAAGTCATCCGATCAATATTGCGAACGATAATGTTGAGATGATTGTTCGGCCGACCATTGTTCGTACACCATCAACCATCGATATTATCTGAACGTTCTGGAATCGGTCGTTTAGAAGTAAAATATCTACCTTAACACATGTATCTACAAATGACCAAGTGTTGCGTTGTTCTTGCATAGAAATATCTTTTGTTGTAGAAAAGGAGGACCATGAGCTCTATATATAGCATTGCAGTTATCTGCCTGAGCTTTTAGATCAGCTGAACTATGACAAGAGGTCTACAAACAAGACGGTCTAGTTCAGAACTGGATAGGTGACAGCATTACGCCCAAGGTTACAGATAGGGATGTAGCGAACTGCCGCCGTTCGCGAACACCGGCAAAATTTGCGAACAGTTCGCGAACTGTTCGCGAACTTCGAACATCCGAAAATCGTTCGATTCGAACGATCGAAGGATTGAAATCGTTCGATTGAAGGATTTTCGTTCGAATCGAACGATCGAAGCCATTCGATCGAATGATTTCATTCGATCGAATGCTTCGATCGTTCGATTCGAACGAAAATCCTTCGATTTTAGCGGTCGAATGGTCGAACGATCGAACGATTTTGACGCGAACGCCTATTGGCGAACGTCGCGCGACGTTCGCGAACTTGCGGCGGACGCGAACAGTCGAAGTTCGCGCGAACTAGTTCGCCGGCGAACAGTTCGCTACATCCCTAGTTACAGAACAAACATTTTAATCGCAGCTGCTCATTGGCCAGATCAAATGAAAAAAGTTTGCCCCGTCTGGTCCCGTTAGATAAATATGACATTGTGGGAGAAAATCCATGGTTAAGTCATTCTCTATGATAAATGTCCATGAATCTGAAGCAGTGCTCACAGGTCAATATGCACAAGCCCTTCAGCTATTGATATAAATACCTGGATGTGACTTTACAGTTTGGATAAACTGATAGTGTTTGGATTCATTTCCAGCGTTGTCTATTGTGCAGTAAATTGCACTTGTGCAGTTAATGGCCGTCATTTATATGAGGAAGAGGGTGTGAGACAGGATATTAAAAAGAAACGTAAGGAAATTGGTGTCACAGCAGTATAAGGTTAGAAAAATAATATAATGGTGGGAATAGTAAGCTGTCCTGACCTTGATATTATGGTTACGGTTTTCTTTTGGCTCTTTCTTATTGCAACAGCTTTTTTTTGGGTAGGACAGAAGGAGCATTTGCCCTGGGAAACCAACATCAGAGGGGAAAACATAGGTAAAAGGAATAAAAGGACATATTCCATTGTGGTTCATTTATGAGTGAGTATAATCATCACATTATTTATTTATATAGCATAATAATCCGCTCCAAAAAGTGTTTTTTAATACTGACTAGGGTTGCCAAAGGTAAGGAACTTAATGGGAGGAGACACTGTATTTCATGGAATCTGTACTTTTATTTAACAAACATTGCCAGGGTTTTCCAGTTTTTCTTCCAGTAAGGATGAATTGTGCCTTGTTAGTGCTGGGAGAGTCAGGAAGGTATTTTTCCCCCTCTGAGGCCAATTGGAAAGGCTTCAATGGGGGCCTTCCTTTGGATCAGCTGACAGGCAGGTTAAAACAGAGTTAAAAGGTTGAACTTGATTGACGTGTGTCTTTTTTCAACCTAACTTACTATTTTACTATGTTACTAACTATGGTAAATATCAGGTGTCCCTAGGCCCGCTGCCGTTTATTGCCCCAGTTCATCCCCTTCCTTTGTGAACATGCTCAAATTTTCAGCATTGAGTCTGGAGTACTGGGGATTGATGCACAGAAATTTTTAAAAACGATTTTATCTCCTGCGAATCCCCAGTCCATCTGAACCAATGCGGGTGCGGTTGGGCAGCACGCCCCCCCCCCCTAAAATTCTGCCTCCCCAGGCCTTTATGGCCTTTCCACAAATCTGTGTAACTGTCCATCAGCTATGCAAATAGCACCTTCTTTGTAAGGAAGCTCCCCTGAATCTGAAACAGAAAAGCAGTAGAGGGGCATTTATGACAGTTAGCCCACTTGCTAGCGGTCATTTCCCTGCAGTCATTTGTGCAACAAAGCTCCAGTTGAAGGTACAGTACTTGTGTAATAAGGTGCTCCATGCACTTTAGTTGTGCTTGCCAATGCTCAGCCTTTCCTGCCTTCAGTTCCAAATCTGGAGCAGTTGCGCCTATTGATGAAGAGGAGCCTTGGAACTACTGCCAACACTAAACCAGGTGGTAGCAGCATCACACAGATGTCTGACTTCAGCACAGTTGTACTAAAAGAATAAAGCTCACTGTGAATGTCAGAAATAACGCCAAATGCTCAATGCACTTGTGATTGTAAAAGAATTTCTGATTACTGCTGCTTAGGGCTCAATACTAAGTGTGTAAAGGAGAGGGGATAATGGTCAGCCCTGTCTGGTCCCATTCTTAATGTGGATGCATTTAGATGTGTGGCCTGGGAGTTTCAGCTGAGTCGATGGAATTGATGAAAAGATGAGCAGGTTTTTGACAAAAATCAAAAGTTGAAACCTAGAGAGCTTTGCATTTTTGTCAAAAACCTGTTTGTGTAAAATAACTTTGTATTTTTTGTATACCCCATTATTTTTATCAATCATTTTTCCAAACATGAATAAATCTGCCCCTATGGATTCAGATAAATCCTGTAAAAAGCAGTGGGATCCCTACTAACCCCAAATGAAAAACTGTATTGGGTGCATCCCTGCTCAAATGCACTGATAAAATAATGAAGTACAGGTATGAGATCCGTTATCCAGAAACCCGTTATCCAGAAAGCTCAAAATTTCAAAAAGGCCATCTCCAGTAGGCTCCATTTTATCCAAATAATCCAAATTTTTCAACATTATTTACTTTTTCTGTTTCCCATAAACAGTAGCTTGTACTTGATCCCAACTAAGATATAATTAAGCCTTATTGGAAGCAAAACCAGCCTATTGGGTTTATTTAATGTTTACAAGATTTTGTAGTAGACTTGAAGTATCAAGATCCATTATGAGGAAATCCCTCAGTCTGAAGCATTCTGGATAACAGGTCCCATACCTACCAATCTGTTCCTCCTGCACTCATGCGGTAATACATGTCTGAAATGCATCACTCAGCTCATACTACTTGTGCACATTTCTATTCAAATTCCCTTATATTTATAGGTCTGGTATATGATATTCTTCCCAAGATAACAGTGTTTATGAGTGCAGCCTTTGTCATTGTACCCTTGAGAACACACTGTTGATACATGTAGCATATTATATTATTCCCTTGATAACAACGGTATTCATAGATGTAACTATATCATTGCTCCCTTGATGACACAATGTTTATAGGTTTAGCGCATGACATTGTTCCCTGGATAATATTGAAAGTTGACTGTTATTGTTCACAAGAGAAACCATGATGAAATATGCAATTAATTGCATTGTATTGTTGGGCAAGAGCACGCTATTAATATACCTTTCCATAGTTTAATTTTGTATCAAACATTTTAGTAAGAACATTAAACATCATGGCACGTAGATATGGTACGGCTTTTTATAAAGACAAAAAAACTGGCTTTTTACAAAATAAATAAATTCTTGTTTGTGCTGTAAATTAATTTTAGCTCACACTGCAAGATTTATAGGACATCTTGAATAGTTACGACCAAGTTATAAACCAAGTGCCTAGAAACCAAGCCCAGAGCTTGTTGCCTTTGGGTTTGTATAAATCGTTGCTGTCCGATTGCTTTTATTTAGTGGGCCAATTATTACTATACCACAGGTTCAGGATCCTGATCATAACAATATATTCTTACGTCCAGAATCCCAAACTCAGAACAAACCCCAAGGTCCCAGGCATGGCTCACCCTTCTTGCCTATAACAGCCGACTTTTGCTTCGGGAGGAGCCCTCTGCTACTCGGATGCCGCCAGGTCTTAGGGACTGGCCACAGGGGCAGATTCGAGGAGATAAGTCGCCAGGCGACAAATCTCCTCTTCTTCGTGACTATTAATCTCCCCGATCTGCCTTCCCCTGTCTTCTGCCGGCTAAATAAAGGTGGCCATACACCTGCCAATAAAAGCTGCCGACAGACTATGCCGGCAGCTTATTGGCCCGTGTATGGGGCCCCCGACGGGTTTCACCGATCGAGATCTGGCCAAAAGTCGGCCAGATTTCAATCGGATGGGACAAAAAATCCCGTTGGATTGCGGCCACATCTATTCATTGATGCGGTCCCGCAATCCGACCGCCCATTGCTATTCATTAGGATCCGATCGTTGGGCCCTAGGGCCCACGATCGGATCAGTCTGATATCGGGGAGAGATCCGCTTGTTTGACGACATCGCCAAACGAGCGGATCTCTCAGTGTATGGGCACCTTTAAATGAAAATTGCCTGGGCCGTAACTAGAGGGAGCGGGCCCTGGTGCGTGACGAGCAGCCGGGCCCCCGCCCCCTCCATACACGGCGGATTCCAGTGGCGAGCGGGCTGCCGGGGGGCCCTATAGGGGTGCGGGCCCTGGTCCGCTCGCACCCCCTGCTCCCCCGGTAGTTCCGCCACTGCCCATCACAGCACCGCTAGACCACCAGGAACTCTCACATAAAACTAATAATAGCACAAATATGACAAAAAACCATAATGCCAGGAAATATGCTGCCATACAAAAACAAACATCCAATGCTTTGCTCATGACTTCTACAGAGAAAGAAAACATCGAATAAACAGTAGTCTGTTGTTTGCACAATGAAATACATGATCCACATTAAGAGCGCATCAAGATACTTGGCAGGGTTAGTATTAATGGACATTGAGTTCTTGGGAAAAATGACGTCTTATCCATCATAACTAGGGATGTAGCGAACGTCGGAAAAAAAGTTCGCGAACATATTCGCGAACTTGCGCAAAAATGCGAGCGGTTCGCGAACGGTTCGCGAACCCCATAGACTTCAATGGGAAGGCGAACTTTAACATCTAAAAAAGACATTTCTGGCCAGAAAAATGATTTTAAAGTTGTTTAAAGGGTGCAACGACCTGGACAGTGGCATGCCAGAGGGGGATCAAGGGCAAAAATGTATCTGAAAAATCTGCCTGTGTGTGCTTGGAAGAGATAGTGTAGGGGGAGAGCTGTTAGTGATTTCAGGGACAGATGATAGTAAGTTTGCTGGCTAGTAATCTGCTTGATACTGCTCTGTATTGGAACAAAAAAATAAATAAAAGCAGTCCTTACAAGGACTACTGTTATTGCAGCAGTCAGCAGATGAGATCAGAAGCAGGACAGCTGCCCACTGCAGCTACATACAGAGCACTGCAGTAGAAGGTAGATTACTAGCCAGCAAAGCTACCTAAGCTTAAATGTCCCTCAAACCCCTGCAGACTTCTGTCCCTCCAATAACAGAGCAGTATCAAAACGATTACTAGCCAGCAAACTTTCAACTGTCCCTGAAATCACTAACAGGCAGCAGCTCTCTCCCTACACTATCTCTTCAGCACACACAGGCAGAGTGAAAAAACGCTGCAGGGCTTCGGTTTTTATAGGGAAGGGGAGTGGTCCAGGGGAGAGCTTCCTGATTGGCTGCCATGTACCTGCTGGTCTGGGGTGAGAGGGCAAAAAAAAGCGCCAACAATGGCGAACCCAAAATGGCGAACGTCGCGCGACGTTCGCGAACTTCCGGCGAGCGCGAACACCCGATGTTCGCGCGAACAAGTTCGCCGGCGAACAGTTCGCGCCATCTCTAATCATAACCCCTAACTCTACTGAAATGACTTATTTACATTTTCTGAACAGAGAAAGGCCGGACACTTTTCCTGCTCCTCTTCAACGTGGGACTTAAATACTTCGCTCTCGTTGTCTGGAAAACTTCAGCTGCCATTTCAATTCATTCCTCTGCTATTTGCCTTGGCCTTTATACAGTTGATCTCTATGCCCTTCTGCTTTGGTTTGTGCTGAGGGAATCTACAATTACTCTCAACTGCTTTTTCAAAGTGGCAAAAATCCACATTTTATTTAATTTATCAAGCCTTAAGAAAGTTAGAATTCTGAACCCTGAACATGGAAGAAAAGTGCTAATAACAATAATGTTTGCAGCAAATATTACACAGTAGGGCTGATTTTTGTGTAACAATATAAGTTCTAAATACCACAAGTGTGGCTGCCAATAGCAGCCAATCAGCAATTCGTTTTAAACAGGCAAGTTCAAAAATTAAAGTAAATACTTAGGGGTAGATTTATCAAGGGTCGAATAGTAAATTCGAATTCAAATTTTTATTTTCGAATTGTATTTTTGGTCAAAACTCACAAATTCATATTGGGAATAATCAAAATTCGAATATCAAGATTCGATATATGTTAGTACACATGGGGCATTGCCCCTCCCAGACTAGGAGGTAGGACCTATAACATAGCCAATCAAAATGAATCATGACCTATAAGACCACATGACTTCCTCCTCACCACAGTTATTTTTTGTTCTCCTGGACAGGGAGGTAGGATCTCCCTCCTCACTCTTTTTATTTTTTTGTTGAAAAAAATCAAGAAATCAAACACAGTTTTTGTTTTTTCTTTTGTATTTTTTGTTTATTTTTTACCTCTGTGTGGACACAGAGGGATGATTCCCACCCGTTGCTATTGCTGTTTAATATTTTAAGCCTTGTATGGGTGAACTTGCATCTTCTGTGCAGACACAGAAGTTATATTGGCTCACAGTGTCGGACTGGGACACCGGGAAAAAACCTGGTGGGCCTGACCCTTTATGGGCCCCCGCCGGGCCAGACCCCCCTCTCTCCATTCTGAAATTGGGGGGGCGGCCGGCGCATGCGCGATGTGGCGAGTACTGGGCACGCCTGAATGCGTGTGCGCCGGCGCACTTCAAATTAGGGGCCAGACGGGGAGGCCAGAAGGGGGCCCTAGACAGCCGTCCCAGTGGGCCCCGGGCCCCCCAGTCCGACCGTGTTGGCTCATGTTACTAAGGCACCCAGTGGCGGAACTACCGGGGGAGCAGGGGGTGCGAGCGGGCCAGGGCCCACACCCCCTCAGGGCCCCCTGGCAGCCCGTGCGCCACTGAAAATGCAGGCGGTACGGAGGGGGCGGGGCCCTGCTGCGTGTCACACACCAGGGCTCGCAACAATCTAGTTAAGCTACTGAAGGCACCTCCAAGAGTGGCTAGAGGTTTTGCACTGCTCAAGCAGTATGGCACCTCCTTCCTTTCTTATGAGTCTGCTCTTAACAAGCAGTGTTCCACTTGACCGGATATTCCTGCTGACAAGCCTGAGCTATCTGGTAAGCTGCCGGTGTTCCTCTGACTTCTTGTATTATATGAAGTCTTATGTTGTGAGCTGGAGTCCTCTGTGCAAAATGCAGTATTGGCTCTTGTTACACAAGATTCTCTCTGCTGAAGCATGGTGGTACCTGAGTCCGGTGAGTTTGATTTATCAGTATCCTCTGTGTGTTTGAAACATTCATTACACTGGGAAGTCTGCATGTTAATAAGCTAATTATGTCCCTCAGCTGAAAGCTATCAGGGTTCTAGCCTAGAAGTTTCCATCCTGCGGACAAGTCATTGCTATCAGGTAAGGTGCAGATACTCCTCTGAGCCTCTTTGCTATCGTTCTTTCCTTTGTCCTCTTTGCAAACACAGAGGTTATATTTGCCTTTTATTACACAGATGCTTGCAGGATTGGCTGGAGGCTTGCATTGCTGAAACAGTATGGCAGCCCCTTCCTTCCTTACAATGAGTCTGCTCAGTGCTGTAACCTAATGTCATTGGGCCCCACAGCAAATTCATTCATATATATTGAAATTGCTCTTTATTTGGGCCTCATGGGGTACCTATACCTTTTGGGCCCACCTGCAGCCGCAGGGTCTGCTTCCTCTGTAGTTACGCCCCTGAGTCTGCTCCTAAGAAGCAGTCTGTCACCAAGGATCTGATTGGATTATTCCTACTGTCTAGTGCATATTTTCTGGTTGTGTGCCGGTGTTCCTCTGACTTCTTGTATTGATGTCACCTGAGGTCTTAGGTTTGTGAGCCCGAGTTCTCTGTGCAGACACAGTAGGTAAGTGTGATCTTATTACATCTGGTATTTCCAGGAATGGCAAGGGGTTTGTTCTGCTGTAGCAGCATTGTACCCCATTTTTCCTAGGATGTTTCCACACTTTACAGGCAATGTTCCAATTTATTTGGCGTCTTTTTGTGTGATGTAGGCCTTCTCTTAAATATTCTATTCCCATCTGGTGTTTTTTGTGGGAGCTCAGTTGTAGTTATACTGCATCTACTGACTTTTAGTGGCTGTAAGTTTCCCTTCTTTAAAGGGATACTGTCATGAGAAAATGAATCAGCTCTTTTCAAAATGAATCAGTTAATAGTGCTGATCCAGCAGAATTCTGCACTGAAATCCATTTCTCAAAAGAGCAAACAGATTTTTTATATTCAATTTTGAAATCTGACATGGGGCTAGACATATTGTCAATTTCCCAGCTGCCCCAAGTCATGTGACTTGTGCTCTGATAAACCTCAATCACTCTTTACTGCTGTACTGCAAGTTGGAGTGATATCACCCCCCTCCCTTTTCCCCCCAGCAGCCAAACAAAAGAACAATGGGAAGGTAACCAGATAATAGCTCCCTAACACAAGATAACAGCTGCCTGGTAGATCTAAGAACAACACTCAATAGTAAAAACCCATGTCTCACTGAGACACATTCAGTTACATTGAGAAGGAAAAACAGCAGCCTGACAGAAAGCATTTCTCTCCTAAAGTGCAGGCACAAGTCACATGACCAGGGGCAGCTGGGAAACAAACAAAATGTCTAGCCCTATGTCAGATTTCAAAATTGAATATAAACAAATCTGTTTGCTCTTTTGAGAAATGGATTTCAGTGCAGAATTCTGCTGGAGTAGCACTATTAACTGATTCATTTTGAAAAAAATGTTTTTCCCATGACAGTATCCCTTTAATTGTTGGTAGATTGAAGGGTCAGCACTGGTGTGAGCTGCAGGATTAGGCTAATGTGGGCCAAGTTGTGTTCAGTTTCTGATCTGATTGGTTTCCATCATTCGGGTTATGTCCCAGGGAACCTTTTGTTTTAAAAGTTGCAGGATTTTTGTTCTTCCCCAGGTGGGGTTTTTATGTCAGATAACCATATTGCAGGTATCTCTCTAAATGCGGAGGGAACCTTTTAAGCAGAATATGGCTATTCTTGATCTGCAATGCTTGATACTCAAGTGCTGGTCTCTGGAATTTAGTGGTTGGTTTTTGTAGCTCTTGTTGTCAATCACTTACCATGTCCTAGGACATGACGTTCATGTTCTTGTGCTTTTTATCTACCTTTTTCAGGAGCTATACATTTTATCAGCTCCCCTGTTGGATGGATGTGATGTTGGTCTTATTACTCAGGGCCTCCTTAGCATCAGTTTAGTTATTGTCTTATGTTGGTTATTCCCACCCCTTGTTTTCGGGGCATGGCTTGGTAGATCCCATGGGGCAAATTCACTAAGCGCCGAAGTGCCGAACGCTAGCGTTACTTCGCTAGCGTTTGGCATTTTCGTTACTGCGCAAATTCACTAACGAACGCTGGCGTAGATTCGCTAGTGTAACTTCGCACCCTTACGCCTGGCGAAGTTTCGCTACGGACGTAACTACGCAAATTCACTAACTTGCGCAGTGTACTGAACGCTACCTTTTACGCTAGACTTCCTTCGCCACCTCAGACCAGGCGAAGCGCAATAGAGTAGATAGGGATTGCTTAAAAAAAAGTCAAAATACGCTGGCGTGTTTTCTACATTATGGGTGATAGGCTGAAAAAGATCGAAACATTTTTTGGGGCTCCCCCCTACATTTCCTGACTCATGGCAACTTACCTATACAGTGGGCACATGTGTAGGGCAAAATAAAAATTTTATTTGATGTTTCCCAGGCATTTGTAGTAATTGTACGTATTCCTCCATTGAAATTTGAATTTGGCGCCGTATGCAAATTAGCCTTCGCTAGCGTAACTTAGCTTCACTTAGCGAATCAACGCTAGCACAACTTCGCAATCTTACGCTACCCCTGAGCGCAACTTCGGATTTTAGTGAATCTGCGAAGCGCTGGCGAAACTACACCTGGCGAAGTGTGGCGAAGTGCGGCGAAGTTCGCTGAGGGGGCGGGCCCTGGTGCATGACGCGCAGCCGGGCCCCGCCCCCTCCGTACGGCAGAATTGGCCGCATTTTCAGCGGCGAACGGACTGCCAGGGGGCCCTGAGGGGGTGCGCCACTGTAGAGAGCCTAATCCTTGAAAAGGGTTATTACGTGTAAATGGGGGAGATCTGTTATGACTGATATTGTATATGTGTGATGTATTTTGCAGCTGAAAATTAGAAGTCCTGCTCTTTGATTTCCTGAGTCCCAAACCAGAGCGTGAGCTGTTCATACCAATCACAACATCAATTCACAATGGACTCCCATTTTTTCCTTTATCTAAACAAACGCCAAATAAAAGGGGACATATGCCCAATTCGCCGCAAAATCACTGCACTGCCTGCACCTGAGCTCCACAGGGGGTAGTTACATTACTGACTAGGACACAGGTTTTTTGTCCCGTTTCGCAAAAAAATTTGCGAGCGTCAAAATTGATGCCGTGACAAATCCGACTCCGGCGACAATTTGGCGTGTGCCTTTTTTATCCAATTGCATTGAAGTCAATGGGTGTGCAGTAAATTGTCACTGGTGCCGGAAATTGTTGCCGGCGAATGTTCACTGCAATTTTGCAAATTTAGTCACCGCGAATTCGGCCTGGCGAATAACTTCGCCCATCACTAGTTCTGGGCAGGCGAGGGAAACAGAGCTTACACAGAAAGAACAGGGATGAAGCAGAGCATAGTCAAGAGACAGGCCAAGGTCAAGAACTAAGAGAATAGAGATGTACTAAATCAGAATCCAAAAACATAGTCAAGAAGAGACACAGGATCAGGATCAGGCAGAGGTCAAACACAAAAATCAATACAGAAATCACACCCAGAAACGTACAAAACAGAACCTACTTTGGACAAAGAGAAAAGGGAACAGACGCCGTTAAATATTTGAATTTCTCAATGACTTTCCACTGGATCGGAGGAGTGCGGCCATCCCCATAAGCAGAGCAGCCTCCCCACTAGAACACTATGGGGCCGATTCACTAAATTCGGGTGAAGGGTTAGAATAAAAAAAACTTCGAATTTCGAAGTTTTTTTGGGCTACTTCGACCATCGAATGGGCTACTTCAACCTTCGACTACGACCTTCGACTTCGAATCGAACGATTCGAACTAAAAATCGTTCGACTATTCGACCATTCGATAGTCGAAGTACTGTCCCTTTAAGAAAAACTTCGACCCCCTACTTCGGCAGCTAAAAGCTACCGAAGTCAATGTTAGCCTATGGGGAAGGTCCCCATAGGCTTGCCTGTGATTTTTTGATCGAAGGATTTTCCTTCGATCGTTGGATTAAAATCCTTCGAATCGTTCGATTCGAAGGATTTAATCGTTCGATCGAACGAAAAATCCTTTGATCGATCGATCGCAGGATTTGCGCAAAATCGTTCGACTTCGATATTCGAAGTCGAACGATTTTAGTTCACAGTCGAATATCGAGGGTTAATTAACCCTCGATATTCGACCCATAGTGAATCGGCCTCTATGTATTATTACAGTTCCATTTTTATATGGATGGATATATGCCCCGTTTAATACTGTACAGTGGAGTAACTACATATTACTTGGCCCCACAGCAAATTATTTTTCAGGCCCCCAAAATGTTTAGAGGTTGACTTGTTTTACCAATATTTATTGAAACTGTATATAAATTTGGGCCTCATGGGGCCCCTATACCTCCTGGGCCCCCCTGCAGCTGCAGGGTCTGCTTCCTCTATAGTTACGCCCCTGATACTGTATATATTAAGCAAGAAAAGCAACTGCCTACAATCATGCCTATAATTAGTGTGATTTGTTTCAAGAGCAATTAATTGTGACAGTGAGGCTGGAGCCCCCTTTTTAATATTACTACGTCCCCTTTAAGATCTTTCCAGACTGTACAAAATACTCTTTATAGTCGTCAGACAATTTGCACTTGCTCTTTGGATAAACACTGCGTTTAATTAGGTTAAGAGCTGTAACTTGATATATGTTTTTCCTCTCTAGAAGGATGTCCATATGGTTTTTGAAGAACAGCAAGTGGAATCCCCTTTCCTTTGTACTTTACAAACTCACTTGAACCCAGCTTTTTATTTTCTATAACGCCACTTAACTGTTGTTACGTTGAATTTCAAGCCCTTCACAATGTGATATAAACTTCTAGTCCCTGTATTTCTACTTTTAGTTGTGTTTAAAGTGGGTTTATGTTTAAAAGTTGTAGTTGTTTAAGCTGTTTTAACTAGTGCTGGGCAAAAAAACTCGTGTTTTGCTTCGCCGAATAATTCTGTGAAACTCCCGCGAAAATTCGTCGGCAAATCAAAAAAAATTGGACATGCATCGGAAGAGTCGTTTGCGTCTAAACCATTGCGCGTCAACCCGATTCGCACACCCATTGACTTTAACGCAATTGACGCAAGCATCAAAATTTACCCAAACGGCAAAATTGATCAACATTCGAGTTACGATAATTTTTCGCCATTTTACGAATTTCGCAGGAAATTAGGGATTTTTTTGCCGAAGCGAAACAGGAGAAATTCGCCCAGCACTAGCTAAAACAGCTTTAACAGCTACAACTTTTAAACATAACCCCACTTTAAAATATGAAAAAACGCCAGTGATTTGTCTTTTCTATGACTTTTCGGCATACAGGATATGATGTCACTAACATAAGATTGAGGAGGATGTAGCTTCATCTTATCAGTTGACCAGGTATAACATGGGTGAAACAAACTCTGGCGAAAAGGGTAAAGTTCTGTAAAGTTCGCACTTTGATGAATTTGCAGAGTAACGATCATTCACCTGAGCGAAAGGGCCCGAAACTTCATTAGCACTAAGCTCTTTCCCTAGTAGATTGTCAAAAAAAATTCACAAAAAATTGGTGAAACCCGAAAATTGACGCCCGCATCAATTTTCACCCGAGCATTAAAGCCAATGGGCATCCGAATAGTGTTGACTTGAAGCTATTTTGACGTGTGCCATTTTTTGAACACGCATCCAAAATTGTTTGATGCCGGCGAATTTTCACCAGCAAATTTTCACTGGAGTTTCTCAAATGTATTCACCGGCAGCGAAACACAGAAATTAGCTGCTAATTCACGCCAGGCAAATTTATTCACCAATCACTGCTTTTAGTAAATTGCCGATGTCCCTGCGGATTGTATTTCTAGCAAATATTTGCTCGCAATGGCCACTTCGCACCTTAGTGAACTTGCCCCATAGAGTTGTCCTGCTGCAGTGATGTGAGAAATCTTGACTGAATAGTCCCATTACTATCACTTACAAGTTTACCCTTCACATAAATATTATGTAGCACATAGAGTTCTAAGTGGTTCTTGCAGGGGGAACAATGACAGTCAAAATTCTTTTGCCTACTAATAGTATCCTATTTATTTGATGGGGAAATACAAAGGGAAAAATTATTCAACAAAATCTCTCATTTTCTGAAAAATACTCCGACCAAATCCACACTGATTTTTTTCCTCTTATTTATCAATTCATTTTCAGAAAATTTCCCGAGCGGCAAAAAAAAATCGATAAAATCGGGAAGAAAGAAAAATCATACAGTTTTTTTGGATTTGACGCACAAAAACATTGATTTTTTTTCAAATTTGACGCTCGAAAAACCACGAAATCTTCAGATTATTGCACAAAACCTTACGCACATAACTTTCATGGAATTTGTGATTTTAGAGATTAATTGTAGTTTCAAAAACCTCTGAAACCACAAAAAGTTGGCGTTGGATAAATGGGACTCTAATTGTTTCCTAAAGATCAATTAAATAAAGATCATAAAAAGTTTGTTAAGTAAAAAGAACTGAAGGAGAAGCTAAAATTAAGTAAGCTTTATCTATATAAATACACCAGTAACCCCTCAAAGTAATGCTGCTCTGAGTTCTCTGTCAAAAGAAACAGCACATTTCTTTCCTTCTATTGTGTACTCATGGGCTTCTGTATCAGACTTCCTGTTTTCAGCTTAAACCTCCAGGGCTTGGGCCTGAGCATGCTCAGTTTGCTCCTCTCTCCCTTTTCCCCCTCCCTCCTCCCCTCCCTGCTGTAATCTGAGCCCAGAGCTATGAGTGAGCGGGGAGAGAATCAGACAGGAAGTGATGTCACACCAAGCTAATATGGCAGCTGATACAACCTACTGATACAACAACAGCCTATACAAGCAGGGAGAGTTTCTAGAGCTGTTTACTCAGGTGTGGTAAAGCATTCTACAGAATAAATAAAGTGTTATAGCTTGCACTATTGTGGCTTATATATTGGCAATAAACTGCTTTGGTAGCTTTCCTTCTCCTTTAATTTTCAAATTACATTAAGTAGTAGTAGGAAAAACTAAAATTCTCAATTTTATACTGTCTCTCTCTGTCCCTTATCTTCACAAAAAACAGATTTAAAAATTTCCACTCAAGTTTACTGAGGTCAATTCCTATCTTTGTGTATACATACATTAAACACAACTAATCACAGGCACTTTCAGCAAACGAGGAGCATAAACTAGGAGGTTCTCTCATTGTTGTGCTGTTAGTATCCTAAAAATCAATATAGTTAACAGTATAAAAAGAAATGTCTGACCAGTCGCTGAATGTACTACTGTAAAATGCACCCTGCCTTACATTCACAACTACACCACATCCCATTCCCTTATCTCATAGACACTAGTACAGTCTTTTGTTTACATTTCCACTGCCTTTCCAGCTTTTGTCTTTATCGTTTTTTTTTCATGAATTCTTGGAATTCAGTCAATCCCTTAAAGGTCTGGGTCACACAGTATGTTATAGTCTTTGCTCAGCATAACTGGATATAATGGAATGCCAGATTTGGAAATGTGACTGTACAGATGAATCCCACCAGGCATGGTCAACTAGAGGCCAGAGAGAAGTCCCACTGGCCAGACAATGTTCTTGAAAAGGATACAACAGGAATCTTTCTTCTTTCATTGATATTACTCATATTAGGAGTGCCTGCTCTCAAGCTAATGGTGAACCACCAGAATCCCACCACGGGTAGCTAGGGGAAGATTGATCCAAAAGTTGTAGTTTAACAACAGCTTGTTGATCAAAATCAATTTTTATCCATATTGGTTTTTATAAATCCATTTCCAATGGTTTAGATTTGGTTTGACTAAATACTAAGGGGCAGATTTACTAAGCTCCAGTGAAGAATTCGAATGGAAAAAAATTCAAATTTCTGAGTATTTTTTTGGGTACTTCGACCATTGAATTGGTCAAATTCGATCGAATCGAATTGGTCAAATTCCATCGAATCGAATGATTCAAAGGATTCGAAGTAAAAATCGTTAGATTATTCGACCATTCGATAGTCGAAGTACTGTCTCTTTAAAAAATACTTCGACTTCATACTTTAAACCTACCAAGCTGCAATGTTAGCCTATGGGGACCTTCCCTAGCACTTTTCTAAGCTTTTTTTGATCGAATAAAAATCCTTTGATCGATCGCTTAAAATCCTTCGAATCGTTCGATCTAAGCATTTGCGCTAAAATCCTTCGAATTCAAAGGATTTTACTTCGAGGGTCGAATTTGAGGGTTTATTAACCCTCGAAATTCGACCCTTGATAAATCTGCCCCTAAGAATTCAGCTCGCTAGGAGTGCAGAGATTGTGAGCCACAAACATGTTGCAGCCCTAAAAAGTATAAATCCTATTTATTAAGCAAGGTTTAATTACACATATTCTTGAAATATTCCATCTTGGGGACAGATTTACTAATCGGCGAAAAGTCGCCAGCGTCCACTTTGCACCCAGCGCAACACTTCGCCAGGAGAAAATTCACGCAGACAACGTAAATTGACTAAAATGCAGAGTTTCGTCCCGGGCGTCAAACGCTGACAACTTTTCGCTAGCGGTACTTTGGCAGTGCAAGCATTTCAAACTGCTAGAGATCAGGTTCATTTGCATTTGATTGCAATAGAGTTGTTATAATGCCCTACACATAAGCCCACTGTAAAGTTTATGTTCCATATGTTAGAAGACGGAGGGGGGAACCCGGTTACCCCCAAAAAAAACATGCCCATTGCAGGTTACCACTCTGAAAAAAAGAAAAGACGCCAACGTTTTTTGGGACTTAGAAAAATTTTGCACTGAAAATTGAGGAAGTCCTATGCTTTCCAGTGCACTTCGCCTTGTCTGAGTTGGCGAAGGCAAGTCTGGCGAATGAGGTAACGTTCAGTTATATTCGCATCTTAGTGAATTTGCAGAGTTACGTCCATTCGACCAGAGCGAAAATTTGCCTGGTGTGCAAGGCAACGCTAGTGTCTATCGCCTAAGTGACGCCTGCGCTCATTAGGAAATCGGACAAGTCCCAAAAAGATATCACGCTGGCGAATTTTCGCTAGTGTTAGTCACTTTGCCCTTTAGGGAATCTGCCCCCATTACTAAACTCACAAACTCTAAAACCACAAATGTCACTGAATTTATCAAAAGATCTGAATATAAAAAGCTTGAATGATGCACTATAAAATAGAAATACCTCAAAAACCTAAATAGATGTGGGTTTTTCTGTCAATTCCCGAAAACCTCTAAAAGTCCTGATTGATTATAAGCGGTCCGATAAGATCACCACTGACTTCTGTAGGACCTCAACAACTTTTACTTGGTAACATTTTCCATTTGAGGTTTTCATGGTTTTTACACAGATTTGTGAGAACAAAAATCTCAGTTTGATTGATAATAAATGGGCCCTTTAATGTACAACATTTTTGCCCTACTTCGTAAGATTTAGTACTTTAACGAGATCCTTCGGTTTAGCTACATGAGCAGGTGCTGGCAGACTTTTGACTGTTGAGCAACTAGATAAATATTATCCGCAGACTCTAATGAAAAGCGCCGGCTATTGACGAAAACATACGATGCTTGGCTGCATTTTCCAAGCAATATTTGTTAACAGCAACACTTGTCTGGCATGTACTTTTGTTTTATTCCACATAAACAATTCACGCTCTTCAGTAACGTCTCTTTCCCTCTTTGATTTGTGGTGAGAATAATGTCTTGGTCAATGACCCTATTTGGCCTTATAGTCTGAGGCATAGTTTTCCATAGAATCTTAGTCTACAACTCAATTAAAAATTCATAATTCACAATTTATTTTAAAATAATCCTCAGAAGAATACATACAAGGCTTGTTTAGCTTTGACCCTGAAACAACTGCAAAAGAATTAAAGGAGAGTGTCCTGTAATGATTACATACTGTACCTTCCCTTGGACACCCAAGATAAATGCATAATTACTGATAACAGAAAGGACTATATTCATAGAGCATTTATTAGCCTACATTATTTTATTCCATACCTGTAACAATATCAGAAATGATTAGAATGCACAGTAAAGGGGTTATTTACTAAACTCCGAATGCAAAAATCACAAAAAATTCTTGATTTTTTTAAATAAAATCGGACTTTTAAAAAATCGTGAATTTTTCGGAATTTATTAGACCCCGAGGATGGAAAAGTCAGAATATTAAAATCCGGCATCTGAACATGAGCGAAATCCCAATGATTTTTTGATTTGCAATGCGTTTCGTGCAATCCCCCAAAATTTTCGGAGTTTTCGGGCAGAAAGCACAAAAAATCCGAGTTTTCGGGTGAAAAATTCGAAAAAATTGTGAAAATCGGTTGAAAAATCCAAATAAAAAGGTGAAAATCTAATTTTTTCGCGAATTTTTGGGAAAATGTAACAATAAATAAGGGTAAAAACCCCGAGCGGATTTGATTGGAGTTTGTAGCAGAAAATAGAGATAAATTTGGACTTTGATAAATAACCCCCTAAAAGTAAGTTATAACAGCACAAAAAAATTTAACTAGATTTTTGTTATACACTGGATTTTTTTTTTAGATTTGGTGTGATGTCTTTTTCAAAATGATAGCAAGTTGGAATTTAAATGGGCTCTGTAATATACGGTACCCCAAAACCCAAAACTAACACCAAAGTCCTATACCTATAACAGCCACCTTTCACTTTGGGAGAAGCCCTACTACTTTTCTGCTACTCATATGCCTCCAGGTCTACAAGTGAGAGGTAGAAATTCGCGAAACTGCAAAAAATTTGCGAAACGGCGCTGGCATCTAGTTTTTGACGCCGGCGGCCGTTTTTGACGCTGACATCCGTTTTTTTTCGATGCCGGCGAATTTTTCAGGCGAATTTTCTCGGGCGTTTCGCAAATTTATTCGCTGCGAATTTGCGCCTGGCGAAGACATTCGCCCATCACTAGTGAGAGGACCAAGAGGAGAGTTCTGGGCAGACAAGGGAACTGAACATATACTAGAAGGATGAGGAACAGGAAGCTTAGTCAAAGGCCAAATCAGGAATGATAGATGTAGTCGGGGTCACAGGCCAGGGATAGAACCAACAGTAGCACAGTATAAAATCAGAATCCAAAGAATGGTCAGTAATCGGGCAGAGGTCAGTACAGGCAACGAGGTAGCAGAACTCAGGGACAGGCAAAGGTCAAGGAACAAGAACAGAACGGTGTAAACACACCCAGGCACTATGGAGACCTACATTGGCCAATGAATTATTGGCAGTGGACCCTTTAAAATTAAATTTCATGCCAAGCGCCATGCAATCAGACGCAGCCCTCTCGCCAAAACCTAAAAGTGGTATGATTGTGTGTCATTTGTACATCGGCACATGAAGAAGGAGGAAGCGACGGGTGTCCGTGCACACCTAGACCACCAGGTATTCTTAAGGTGGCCATACACGGGCAGATGAAGCTGCCGATATCGGTCCTTTAGAAAATTTGTCGGGCCTTTCCGATCAATATAGCTGGCCATGATATAGATCGGGAAGGTTTAATTTTTCTGACGACCGACCTGTCAGAGCCCGTTGCTCCTCGTTGTAATCAGATCATTTGGCCCTAGGGCCGAATGTTCGGATGACCCCGAAATAGCCCTGCCATTGGTGGGCATATTGGTGAAATATCCGCTTGTTTGGTGATGTCACCAGATGAGTGGATCTGTTCATGTATGGCCAGCTTTACAGGCTCTTTGACTGTTAATAAATTCAAATACAGAGATGTCAACCTCCCCAATTTACCCAGGCGTTACCTGATTTTTGACCCCTGTCCCTAAATTTCCCCTGGGTTATTTATTCCAGTTTTGAAGTTGAAATCGAAAGTTGAATTCAATGTTCCCATGTTCAGTAAGTATTTAGTCACATCAGATGTGCTTGTGTGCATTACTCGCATTGGTAAAGTATGGGCACTTCTGCTCTATTGTTTGAGTTATCTTCAAGAAAAAAAACAAAAAATAGCTGTTTTTCAAAATGAATGGTTAGATTATAACGGAAGTAATAGTTGATTACAATATTTCTCTAATCAGACAGACAGTTCTAGGTGGCCACTCCTATCCCTGACTGTAAAAGCGCACAGACTCGTGACCATTTTTCTTGGTGTCCTAAATACTATCAAATCTGATTTGTTGTGTCAGATCGTATGGCTATGGGCAAACGTCATGTAATGTTACAAAAGCCGGTCAGGACATGACATCTTTTATTCCATGGGCTCAGCTGAGAAAGTAGGGCACAGAAACAGAGACATGCGTGGAACCAGAAATGTATAGCAGCAGTAAAGAAAGGGGTTACAATTCCAATGAGAGCTGGAAGACAATGGGAAAGGCATAGCAGCATTTATAAAGACAATTACAGCTCTTCGTTTACATAATTTAACTTAAGTTCTTCACTGACCCACATGGCAACCAATGCGAAACAGCCCACCATTTGACTTAATTAACAAAGCATCCTCCATTAATTTCCATCCTGTGTTACTGAAAAAGTACATTTGTATGGAAAAAAACCTGCTTCCCAAACATTGGCCTATTTAAAAGTTTGTGGGTTTGTTTTGACTTTCATTTGAGCTGTTATTTTTCATCTGTAGTGCAGTCCCTTCTGAAGCACGGCTGTAACTGGAGGTCTCTAAGTTAGCCTCTTGCTTATTGTGACCTTGGGTATTTCTTTTTGTTCCTGATTCTGTGGCAATTTAAAAAAAAAAAACATTAAAGGACAAGTAAAGCCTACATTTTCCTACCATGTATATAAATTGGGTATTCCCCACCCAAGCCAAATGATTTGTACTGCATATACCCCTTCCATTTGCCAGCAACATCACATTTTCCTTAAACAAATAGCAGCTTTCACCCGGCGGCCATTTTCCCTCTGACACATCATCAGTAACATTGAGACATGTGTGCTGTAAAGTTCATACAATGTAGAATTCAGGTTACACAGGCACAACTTACTTTGATAAAAAGTTCTGCTGGGGTTGAGCATTGAAATGTTAAGCAGAGCTCAGGAGAGGTGGTTAGGAGAAACAAATAGAATCAGACAGCTGGAGCAGAGTTTCTAAGGTAACCAGCAATGCTTTCTCTTCATTGGCTGTTAGAGTGGAGAGTGTGTTAAGTAATCTGAGCTCAGAAGAACTGAGCATGCTCATAAGTCAACAGCCAAAGCAAATTCCTGAGGGAGGGGGCTGAGTGGGTTAGAGGAGTAGAATAATTTATAAGTGATTAAGGGGATGCCGCAGCCTTACTGTTAAACTTTTAACAACCAGAGTGGCAGTTATCTAAAGATTGCAAAGAGGTTATTCACTGATTAAGTTTTTGTGTGGGGGTTGACATTTCCTTTAAGGGGGTCATTTATCAAAATCCGAAAATAGCTCATTATTTTCTGAAATCTACTCTGACCAAACGCACACAGGTTATTTCCCCTTATTTATCAATACATTTTGCAGCAAAATTCCATTGTGGGAAAAAAACATTTTTCGAATTTTCCCCCCAAAAACTTTTTTGGAAAACCACTAAATATTTGGATTATTGCACGAAACCCAGAGCAGATCAGGATATCTGTGGGACTTCTCCCATTGACAACCTCGGCAGGTCTGAGATTGCTTATTTTCCCATTCTGATTTTTTCCATCGTCTGGGTATAATAAATCCCGAAACATTTAAGTTTTTTTTTTCACTAACAATTTGGATTTTATAGTAAAAAAAGGAAGATGGAGGAACAAAAATATAGTGTAAATACTACACAGCCCTTGTCCTTACATTAGTAAGTGAAGTATACATGAGAAAACAATGAGGGCTGTTAGAGTCCGGGTAAGGAAGCGGCAGTAATAGTGATGGGCGAATTTATTTGCCAGGTGCAAATTTGCTGTGAATTTCCGTGTTTCACCGTTGTCAAATAAATTCGTAAAACTGCCAAAAAAATTCGCTGGTGAAAATTGGCTGTGTCAAAAAAATCTTGATGCCACCACTATTTTGCCGCCGGAGACAATTTTAACGCTTGCGACAATTTCTACGTGCCCAGTGACTTTAATGCAATTGGACAAAATAGGCACGCGTCAAATTGTCGCCGGCTCCAATTTTTACGACCACTAATTGACACCAGCATTAAAATTTGTGTTTCACAAATTTTCCACCGTTTCGCAAATTTCATAGGAAATTCGCATATTTTTCGGTGAATAGAAAAGGGACAAATTCGCCATATACTGATGATCTTGTCCATTCGTCTTGTGGAGGTGTAGGGGGCATGGCCGTATTGACAGATTATTTTCATTCCTCTTGAGTTGTGTAGTAACTCTATTTCACTCAAGGATAATTTGTTTTTTAGCATGGTACATGAGCAGTTGTAGCAAGGTCCTACCTTCTGTAGAGGTTACTATTCCACTAGTAAGTCCCAATTTTTTTTAACTCGGATGAATTGAATTGACCAGAAAACACAAATCGATTCGAATTAGAAAAACTAGAATCAAATCAAAAAAACTCAATATGAGTTTTTTCTCAGAAAAAGGGAGTAATAGTCGAATCAGAGTTCTTAAAAGGCCAGAGTATGATAAATTTCGTAATTAGAATCAGAATTCTAATTAAAACTTAAATCGAGTTTGGATAATTCACAATTCGAATTCGGGCGTTATGTCCAAAAAAATTCAAAAATTCAAATTTTAATTTTAATAGATCTGCCCCTTAGTATTTGCTAACGAAAAGCATACAACAATAGCAACAGAAAAATGCACCCAAAACAATTGATGATATGTAACATATGCTACCCTTGCTATTAAGAAACTGGCGCAACTTACCAAAAAGATCATTAATAAAGAACTGGGTTTATTAAACAGGTAGTGCAAGAGGAAAATGGTGCTCTTGTGAAAAAAGTTATGTTGTCTAATATTAGGCTGAGTAGCTCTGTCTAGGCCCTCAGTCTACCTTGTTTGTAAGGGGTTCCACATTAAACTGGAAAAGTAAAGATTTAATAATGTGTACACAATAACCTATGTAGTTAAACCGTGTGACTCAGAGGAGGCATATCCCCGAGATATATACCAATTGACCTATAAGCCTCATAAATAACCACATTTCACCCACAGGGCTAAGTGATCACCTAAAGCATTCTCTGTATCTGTCAAATAAAGAAGTTCACCAATGTGCAAATGCAATGACAATAATAAAAGAGGCAAGGGGCATTCTTGCCTGGTGCCCCTCTTAAGGCAAAATCAGCAAAGGGTATAATGCTTTAGGTTTAGACTCAGCCAAAAACAATGGTTACAGTAGTCAGCAGTACTGATCTTCATAAACACAATAAAACTGTATATAGATCACTAATGGATGCATGGAGTCCTTGACATGGTCAGAGGCAGCGATAATCTAACTATTACATACAGGATAGTCCTGTTGCTGATAAACAAAGAGAGACTTTAGAAAGCCATGTGTTCCCAAATGTACTGGTGGGAGGTTATTTATTAATCTCCGAATGTCAAAAACTAAAAAAAAAATTTTTGCTATAAAATCCACATTTTTTGGATGAAAAAAGTCTGAATCTGAAAATCCGGCATCTCAGACCTGCCCAGGTTGTATATAAGTCAATGAGAGAGGTCTCTATCCGATTTGGAAGGTTCTGCGATCTGTGCTGCAATTAGCCTGAAAATCTGATTATTTCGGGCTTTTCAGGCAAAAATCTGAAAAATTTGGGCTTTTCGGGAAAAAGGCCAAAAAAAATCTTGATTCCAATCACTTGATTTTATTGTGTTTTTCTCCAATCTGATTAAATTGTGCTTTTTTAATAATAAATAAGGCCAAATCGTGGATAGTGATGGGCAAATTGGTCGCGTTTTGCTTTCCCTGAAAATGTTTTTTTTTGATGCTCACATCAATTTTGATTTTTCATGATTTTTGCATTCGGAGTTTAGGAAATAACCCCCATAGTATTAGTTGCCATTTTTAGGACTATCGGCAAACACAGTAAATAACAATAATTATTGTAGCCTTCTCAGTATTCTTTTCGACAGTACATTATTATTTTATTATTTATTTAACTGGCAGACAAAGATGGAAACATAAGTACATTGAACACTTCAGGCTAAATAAAACACGCACAAAAAAATACTTTAGAGAAAGAACATAGCAAAGAACACATGAAGGATAATCATTTTTTAATAATACTAAAAATTGCAGTTGGACTATTTTTCATTTTTAACTGAACAAAGGTTCATCTGCAATAAATATACCGTTTCCTGCATTCACACATTAATTATACTTGAAAAATACATTTGTACACTTATATGATCCCTCATTTTCATGTATATTTCTGTACAACAACTTTTCTATACCGGCATAACATGGAAACAAACTATTTATGTACATTTTTAGCATGGCAATTTTCTAATAACAATTCCTAATATGTAGCACTTTTTGACTTTTGCCATTAATTATTACCTTTACATTTCTAATATTTATTAACAGTTATGCTGATATAATTTAAAGATCACCTGAAATTAATTCAATTTAACAATCCAAATTCTAGCTACAAGTCAGAGAATATGCATAGATTTTTGCTGATCCCATCTGATATGGTTAATGCTGATCCATGTTCTAAATTCTACATTAAGAACGCAAGGGAGTGTTTCTCCCATCTGGGTAGGTGCAGTTGATTCTGCTTTGATTTTCCAAAAAGATATAGAGCTGACCAGACAGATTTGTCTAAATTTATGACAAACCCCAATTTTTTATCTAATCTTGAATTTAAGGGAGAGCGGTTTGGGGTTACATATGTACAATAATAAATCTGAAAGGCTGAAGATATACTAAGGGGGTTATTTATCAAGCTCTGAATATCCAAACCTCAAATAATTTGTAGTTTTCAGAGCAAAAAAAAAACATGAATATTTTGAGATTTATTAAAAACTCTGAATCTGAAACCCCAGCATCTAAAATCTCTTGAGGTCCTGTATAAGTCAATGGGAAAGGTCCCAGTGTCTGCACTGATATCCGATGATTTCTAGGATTCGGCGAAAAAACTCCTAAAATTCCAAAAAAAATCATAGTTTTTGCAGAAAACTCTTTTCAGGGAAAACCTCAAAAGTTTTCGGAGTTTTGCCCAGCCCTATTTTTTCTGGCTTTTTTCTTCATAAATAAGGTCCATTCGGAAATTCGGAGTTGCTCGGAGTTGGATATTAGAAATACTGAGACAAATTCGGACCTTGATAAATAACCCCCTAAGTCTACTATTACAGGTATGGGACCTGTTATCCAGAATGCTCTATGGGGTTTTCCACATAGGGGACTTTTCTGTAATTTGGATTACCGTAATTTAAATCTAGTAAAAAAATAAATC
This sequence comes from Xenopus petersii, assembly GCA_038501925.1. Taxonomy (NCBI): domain Eukaryota; kingdom Metazoa; phylum Chordata; class Amphibia; order Anura; family Pipidae; genus Xenopus; species Xenopus petersii. Next base: position 108,381,073 of record CM076685.1, on the reverse strand, counting down.
ACTTAAACTTTAAGGGGGTTATTTATCAAAAACCGAATTTTTCTGATGTTTTAAATAAAAATGTCTGACCAAACTAGAATCCCTGATAAGCTCCTTATTTATAAAAAAAAAAAAAAACCCTCAAAAAAAATGTATTGGGGGAAAAACTACAACTTTTTCGAATTGTTGAGAGAAAAATCCAAAATTTTTGTTGACTCTCGTAAAGTCCATTTTTTTTGTGAAAAAAAAAAATGACCCTGTTCTGGCTATTATGAAAATTGGAAGCACCGGTAACTGCCTGATGATACTCAATAATCACTGTTCTGTCTAAGGGGGTTATATATCAAGATCAGAAAGTATCTCATTATTTTCTGAAATACACTCCGACCAAATCCACCAAGGTTTTTCCTCCTTATTTATTTATACATTTTTCCAAAAATTTAGAGTGCTGGAAAACACTCGAAAAAAAACAGATTGTACGCATTTTTTGGATTTTCCACCCGAAAACCAAAAAATCTTCGAATTATTGCACTAAACCCTGGGCAGATCAGGATATCTTCTGGACTTCTCCCATTGATTTATGACAATGACTTTGTGACAACCTAGGCAGGTCTGCGATGCCGGATTTTCAGATTCAGACTTTTTCCATCCTTGGGATATAATAAATTCTGAAATTTTTCAGGTTTTTTGCATTCGGACTTTGATAAATAGCCCCCTTAAAGTCTAAAACCTCTCTTGCTAACATATGGTTAGTCTGCAAAAAGGGCAAATTCTAATAATTATTCCTATATGCTCAAAGACATTTAATCACTGAAGGTCTTCACTTTGAAATGTTTACAATATCATTTGTCTCTTCTTCTTGCTTTTTCTCAATTTCCAAGCCCCTGGGACCCACAGACATCTGGTTTTCAGGCTCTATCTCAAACACTGCTCTGGTTTAGATTTTCATATAGGAAAATACTAGGTCACTGCATCCTTATCCTTTATATATCAGTGACATTTTAAAGCACAGGCCATGGAACAAGTTTCTAGTTATTCCATATGCTTAACTACTGTGGCCTTTTGTATTCATGTTTCCTACCATATCTTTCATAAGGCTTTAAGAGTCTATATTATGTGTCCTTATCACCAGCTAAGTGTTTTGAAGAACCTACACAGTATTTATAATTACCTGTTTATATTAATTTGAGGGCACACCTGGCGATTTGGGGAGATTATTTGGCTGGAGACTAATTGCCTCTTCTTTGGAACGACTAATCTCCCCAAACGGCTTCCCCATGGCACACGCAGTGCTTCATTTCCTGAAATCGCCCGAAGTTGCCTCACGAGGAAACTTCGGGCGACTTCAGGAATACAAATCGCCCTGTGTGCCATGCCGCAGGCGGTTTTTCATTATAGCTGGCAGAAGCCGTCCGGGGAGATAAGTCGCCCCAAAGAAGAGGCGATAGTCAACAGGCGACTAAATCTCCCTGAATCACCAGGTGTACCCTTACCCTTAAGGATCAAATATCAACACCCAAATTAATCTATCCACTATCTGAAAATCTGATTTCTCAACACAATAAACAAAAGGTGCAAATAACCTGTAATGTGTATCTTTATAACTGGTGCTTAGTACAGGTGTAGGGGACAAGATGAATCCTTCCTCTGTTTTTCTGCCTGTAACACCATACAGCCCAGTTACAAGGTGGAGAACAATTCGATTGGCTGGGCACCCCAGTGCATCCTTGGGAGAGAGGGTGTGCTTGACTTTGGAGCCAAATGCATGGGGTCACCCAGAGAGCTGAACAGAGCCACCATGAGTAGCTGTAAGACTGTCAAGTACAGAGAAGCTGTTAAATCTGTGGAGGTACAGATTGAGCCCAGCCTGTTCCCTGCCAAGCTGCTAGAGACTCAGAAGGAGAAAGTGGCACTGCTGAGATTGGTCCTGCTGCAGAGCTGCCTGTAATCTCCAGTGTGATTACCTTTAAACCCCCCCCCCCGGTGAGTGAGCCACCCAAGGGAGGATACTGGCACTGATACAAGCATGGGGCCCCAAAGTGAAGACAAGTCTTGTGCATTTACCTGCTACGTGGGAGCTGCTGCTAAATTCCAAAGGGAGAGGTACTTTTGGGAAATGGTACCGCTTCCTGGAGAGCTCTGGGGAAGGGACATTTCATTTGAACTGTGTGGTTATTAACCCCTTCCGGGTGATTGGGACTTTGATAATAAAAAGGATTGTGTTAGAGCAACAGTTAAGTATCTAATAGTGATTTAGGTAGTGGCCCACGTGCCCCCAGTGTAGGAGTGCATGGTGTATTCGTTTGCTCAAGTTTTACTGCAGTTTATATAAAGTTTATATTTGTTTCATTTGCAAACTGTGTGTTTTATTATTCATAGTGGAATCCCCCTGAGGTGTGTTCCTCAGTGTTCCCTAGGTGGAGGCACTGCACTGTAATTCCCAGTTCCCAGTACTTTTTATACGCAAGATTGCCAAGGTTAAGTTGCCATTTAAAGAGACAGTAACCAAATTAGGGTTATACAGGTATGGGATTTGTTATCCAGAATGCTCTGGATCTGGGGCTTTCCGGCTAATGGATTTTTCCGTAATTTGGATCTTCATGCCTTAAGTCTACTAGGAAATTATGTAAATATGAAATTAACCCAATAGGCTGCTTTTGCTTCCAATAACTATTAATTCGATCTTAGTTGGGATCAAATACAAGCTACTGTTTTATTATTACAAAGAAAAAGGAAATTGTTTTTAAAAATCTGGATTATTTGGATAAAATGCAATCTATGCAGATGGCATTTCTGTAATTCTGAGCTTTCTGGATAATGGGTTTCCGGATAACAGATTCCCATACCTGTATATATTTATTCTTTACAGTGATATTAAACCCCAATCACACAATTTACCTCAAAAATACACCAAATGCTCAGTCTGCATGGTGGTACTCTCTAGGGGGAAAATTCGCCAGCGACAGCCTCACTCACAGCGCAATACTTCGCCAGGCGTAGATTCGCCAGTACAATGCTAATTCACTAAAATCCGAAGTTGCGTCCAGGGCGCGGAATGCTGGCGAAGTTGCGCTAGAGTTGCCAAATTTGCATACGGAAAGTTCAATGGCCGTATATGTTGCAGCAAATACATTACACTACACAAACCGGGAAACTTTAATAAAATAAAGTTGTTATACTGCCCTACACATGAGCCCAGTGTATAGTTTATGTGCCATATGTTAGGAAATGTAGGGGGGATGCCAGTTACCCCCCAAAAAAATTATGCTATTTTTCAGCCTATCACCCTGAAAAGGGAAAAGACGAAAGCTTTTTTTGGGACTTTTTGAGAAAAATGTTCAACTATTTTTTGAGGAAGTCCTATCTACTCTATTGCACTTCGCCTGGTCTAAGGTGGCGAAGGCAAGTCTGGCGCAAGAGGTAACATTCAGTAAAGTCCACATCTTAGTGAATTTACGTAGTTACGTCCATTCGCCAGAGCGCAAATTTACCAGGAGTTAGGGAGCTAAGTACCGCTAGAGTCTATCTCCTTTGCTCGTGAAGTTACGCCAGCGACCGTTAGTAAATCGGCAAAGTACCAAAATGACGTCACGCTGGCGAATTTTCGCCTGCGTTGGTTACTTCGCCCTTTCGGAAATTTGCCCCTAGGTTTGTCTGAGCAGTTCTCATGAGGTCCCAACAGGTTAATGCTGCAGTACCATGAAGTTCACTAAGCCACTAAGAAACAGACAGGAATGATTTGTATCTGTCCACAGCCATGAGAATAGGAAACAAAATTGATAAATAGCAGAACAAACACAACAAAAATATAAAGTATTTGAAAATGAAAAGATATCTGCACCTGTCACTTAAATTAGTTGAGTTTTTTTTTTTCAGATGTATTTTAAAAAAATGTATCCATATCACATTTCTTATATAATTATAGTAGATTACAACACAAAGCAGAAGCCATGCTGTTCAATTTAGTTGCTTAGTGTCCAAATCCTCAATTTACAATTCACATTGACACCTGCTCACTCCCCCTCCCTTTTTCCTTCTTACTCATTAAAACTGGCTACAAAATAGTCTCTTTTTTTCATCCTCCCCATGTTATATATCAGGCATAGTTTTCTCATAGTTATATACAGGACACTAGAGCCTGTCTTCAGAGACCCCTGCTCATTTTTATGCAGTTCCATATACTCAACTCCCCTCTTAGTTTTGCTCCCATACACTCGTGCACCAATATCTCACACCCATATCCTGCCCACACAGCTGGTCATTTAGAATTAATAATCAATACAAAGATTATATATGTATATTATGTAGGGACCCATAAGGTTAATGTGTCCCTATTGCTTTAAATTCCTACACTTCCTGATCTTTCTAGTTGCTGGGCAGATTCCCATGTAGCTAGTTGTAATTTGCATAAGTTGTATTATTGACCAAGAGGTGGTATGACCACTTCCTGTCACACTTTTGTATAGTGAGTGGGAAGGCTCTCTCTTTGGCTTCTGGTTGCTGATTCAGCTGGATGTTTCCAGGGAGCCTGGGTAAAACAAGGCCCAGTAAAGCCATGTTGCCCTAGAAGGACCAGTACCTCTAGAGAAAAGAGATAAGATGGCTAGGAGGGACCCCGTGAATGAGACTAGTGAGTGGCAGGAATATAATTGTTATAGACTATCTAGGAGAGTGAGACAGTGAGGGAAGAGAGAAAGAGCAGCTTTGTGCTCCAACAAGGAGGTGTAGCAGGGAGTAGCCTCCCAGGCTGTAAGATTTGACTACAGTGAAGGGACACAGTGGATAGGATCTACAGTTGCCACCTGTACGGTTTTGACCTGCCCAGGTCAAAAATTGCTGCCCCATTTTCCAAACGAGGAAAACCGGCCAGGATTCCCCTTGATTGACACTACGATCGGCCAAACGGTAAATCATAGCCCCATCCCTGATGTCACAACCCGCCCCCAGACATCACGGCCCCGTCCCTCCACATCACAGACCCACCCCCTGCCCAGTTTTTACCGGTTGAAAAGGTGGCAACCCTAATAGGGAGTAAGGCTTTAGGTTCTCTTCCCTGACCATTCCACCGGGTGAGATCCAGATCACGTGTGAGGAATTTCTGCCTGGAGGTGCTGTACTGCCTTGACTACATCCTCAGGGACTGCACCTGCCTCTACCTCTGATATATTGTCTGAGCTGTGTGCCTATATATTCTGCAAATGCCTCTTTATTGATGTAAATAACCTGTGGATCATTTGTCTCTGACAAATAAAGTTATTTTGCTCTTTGCAAGAACCTCCTGGTGTCCATTTCTTTATTGGTTAAAGCACAGAAGCTTGTGCGAGTTTTAGTTGCACTACACCGCTCCTTCATTTTTCCACTTTGTGAAGGCCCTGCCTTAAGTGTTAGGGGCAGATTTATCAACGGTCGAGGTGAATTTTTGAATTTAAAAAAATCTAATTTTGAGTTATTTTTGTGTACTTTACTAGGGAATAGTACAAATTCAATTTGAATTTTAAAAAAAATTGAAAATCTGAATTTTGAAATTTATCGTGTACTGTCCCTTTAAGAATTTGAATTCAACTATTCGCCATCTAAAACCTGCCGAATTGGTGTTTTAGCCTATGGGGACCTCCTACAATCTATTTGGAGTCATTTGGTGGACTTTTAAAAAAAAAAAGCCTTGAATCAAATTAGATGTGAATTTGATTCGAATTTGCAGCTCAATCCTATTCACCCATTTTTAAAATATCGATTTTTTTAATAAATCTTTTTTGAATTTCGAGTTTATGGGAGTTGATGAATCAAAATTCGACCCTTTATAAATCTGCCCCTTAGAGTCCAGTGTAATCCATACTCTAGTATACTATCTGGATGTTAACACCGTTGGCCTGGTTAGCCCAAAAAAGTGTTACAATTACATATGTATATTAAGAGGGTTATTTACTAAACTCCAAATGCAAAAATCAAGTGTTTTTTTTTTTTTTTATAAAATCTGACTTTTTCAGAATTTATTAAAAGTCTGAATCAGAAAATCCAGAATCTCAGACCTGTCGAGGTTGCATATAAGTCACATTGACACCACAATTTTATTAGGACCCAGTGATGACCCACCCGCAGGTTGCTGTAAGTTGCTGCTTCAGTTCCTAGTACAGTAATAAAGTGTATGACCTCCAGACTGATTTCTTTTTTAGAACATGTAACCAGATAAGGTTCATATTCCACAAACCAAAATTTCATAGGGCAGAATGCACTGTGGAAAAGACTGTTGCGTGACAAAAAGAAGTGCAGTATAGATAAATCTCCGCTAGCTAATGAACACAGAATATGCAGATTCATATGCAAGCTTCTGCAGAATATTAAAGTTTACTAATGGGTTGGGTTATGGAGTTATGAAATAAGTTGAGGCTCCTGTTAACTCCTGACACGAATTTTCAAGGAATTTCTGGGTTTCGGCGGCAGTGAATAAATTCATGAATTGCCTGCGAAAATTCTCTGGCGCCAAATCTTTTGGGACGAACGTCCGAAAAGTCACTTGCGTCACAATCGGCGCACGTCAACACTATTCAGAGGCCCGTTGACTTTAACGACAGCGTCAGCTTGGACGCAGGCGTCAATTTCCATTTTTCGTGAAAATGTCAGATTTTCACGATTTTTTGTGAAAATGTCTGAATTGCACCATTTTTTCGTGAAAGTTTTCGATTTCACCGAAAAATTTTTGCGAATTTTGCAGGAAATCCGTGAATTTTTCGGCGAAGCGAAACATGAGAAATTTGACAATCACTAATAATAAGCTTCTAAAGCAGAATCGGAAACAATAAGCAACTTCCCTACTGACCTGAATGTTCTTCAGTATATAATAATAGCAAGCTTACCAAGAAATATAGTATATTTATTCCAAGATATGAAGGGATACATGTACTGTTAATATGAATGAATTTTGTTACAACAGCGCCACCTGCTGGTCAGTTTCCCACCAGTCTGACCAGCAAGTAGTCAAGGGAGTTGTCAGGAGAAAAAAAGAGGCTGCTCTGATGTTCTTCTGCTTAGGGAAACAATTAGAAACCTTTCTCAAATCTTTCCTAAGCAGAAGAACATCAGAGCACCCTTTTAAAGTTAACACCCTGTGCACACATTTTTGCAATAGTGAATATTCAGGACAGCCTATTCAGGTATGGGATCCGTTATCCGGAAACCTGTTGTCCAGAAAGCTCTGAATTATGGAAAGGCCTTCTCCCATAGACTCCATTATACAGGTATGCGACCTGTTATCCAGGATGCTTGGGACCTGGGATTTTTCAGATAAGGGATCTTTCTGTAATTTGGATCTTCATACCTTAAGTCTACTAGAAAATCACTTAAACATGAAATAACCCCAATAGTCTAGTTTTGCTTCCAATAAGGATTAATTATATCTTAATTGGGACCAAGTCCAAGGTACGATTTTATTATTACAGAGAAAAAGGAAATCATTTTTTAAAAATTGGATTATTTGGATAAAACAGAGTCTATGGGAGACGACCTTTCCTTAATTCGGAGCAAATTACAGATTGTAATAAAATAATCCAAATGTTTAAAAACATTTTCCCTTGTCTGTGTCATAATAAAACAGTACCTTGTACTTGATCCCAACTAAGATATAATTAATCCTTATTGGAGGCAAAACAATTCTATGGGGTTTAACGTTTAAATGGTTTTATAGTAGAGTATAGGTATGAAGATCCAAATTACAGAATGATCCCTGATCCAGAAACCCCTAGGTCCTGAGCATTCTGGATAACAGGTCCCATGGCATGTGTATGTGTTTGCTGAAAAGAAAAGAGATGGAATGTAGAAGATAGAAATAGAGAATGGAGGTATGGGACCTGCTATCCAGAATGCTTGGGATCAATAACGGATCTTTTCTTAAGTTGGATCTTCATATCTAAATTCTCATGTAAATATTAAATAAACCCAATAGGCTGGTTCTGCTTCCAATAAGGATTAATTATATCTTAGTTGGGATACTAAGCTACTGTTTTATTATTACAGAGAAAAAAGAAAATAATTTTTAAATATTTGGATTATTTGGATAAAATCGAGTCTATGGGAGATGTCGTGTCCGTAACTGGATAACGGTTTTCCAGATAACGGATCCCATACCTGTATTACTGGTATTCTTTTTATACATAAAGGTTTTTATACACACGCCCCAAATCACATATTTAACGCAACAACACAAGACTATTCATATTATAATCACGATTCTTAGGATGAAACACTAGCACTGTGTGTATCATGATACAGGTATAGGACCTGTTAACCAGAATCCTTGGGACCTGGGGTTTTCCGGATAATGTTTCCATAATTTGGATCTTCATACCTTAATGGCCCCCTTACATGGGCCGATAAAAGCTGCCTGCAGCCTATGGGCCCGTGTGTGGGGGCATCCGACGGGCTTCCCCTATCGATATCTGGCCAAAAGTCGGGCAGATCTCGGGCAGGTTAAAAACTCACGTCGGTCGCGGCTGCATCTATTCGTGTATGCGTCCCGCCATCCGACCGCCCGTAAGAAGATCATGTAAACATTAAATAAACCCAATAGGCTGGTTCTGCTTCCAATGAAAATTTGGATCAAGTACAAGCTTCTGTTTTATTGTTACAGAGAAAAGGGAAATCATTTTTTTTTAAATTTGGATTAGTTGGATGAAATGGATTCTATGAGAGACGGCCTTTCTGTAATTCAGATTAATTTCTGGATAACGGGTTTCCGGATAACGGATCCCATACCTGAATTACTGGTATCCTTTCCTTGTGCCCGTGTGGGTTTCCTCGGAGTACTAGTGTGTACGTGTTCATGAATGTTATTATATATTTTCTGATTAAATGAAAGATTTAAGATTCTATCACATCGGCGTTAATTACATAGCAAAGAACCGAGTGCTTAAAAACAGGGGGAGCTGTGGGAACAGAAGGGTAGCACCCAGTTCCTCAGTAATACGGTGGCTGCTGAGCAATGGGCTGTACTAGACTGAACACCACATGTCCCCGAGACACAAAGAGATAATGTGATAAGAGCCAGAGTCTGATCATGCCGACCCCTGCTATTTGGCTCCAAGCCATTACATCCGAGGACCCCGTTTGCTTTCCCTTTTCCTATTTTCAAATAAATATATATTGAAGCAAAACCATCTGCAGTCTAAATTTAGGGGGTTATTTATCAAAGTCCTATTTTATTTCAACATTTTTTGCTGCAAACTCCGTTCAAATCCGCTCGGGGTTTTTTTTTTTACGCTTATTTATTAATATATTTTCCCGAAAATTTGCTTTGGGAGAAAAAAAAAAATCAAATTTTCACCCGATTTCTTATGATTTTTGCACGAAACCCAGCACACATCGAAAAATCATTGGGACTTATATACAACCTCTGCAGGTCTGAGATGCCGGATTTTCTGATTCAGACTTTTCCATCCTCGGGTTTTAATAAATTCTGAAAAATTCCAAAATTTTTAAAAGTCCGATTTTTTAAAAAAAAAATCACGAATTTTTCATGATTTTTGCATTCAGAGACTAGTAAATGTCAGGTGGCAATCTTAAATGGGATCGAAAAAATCGATTCTGATTTTCCGTTTGAAAACCACAAAATCTTCGAATTTTTATGCACAAAACCCAGTGCAGATCAGGATATGTTCAGGGCATCTCCCATTGACTTATATACAACCTCGGCAGGTGTGAGATGCCGGATTTTAGGATTCAGTCTTTTCCATCCTCGTACTATAATAAATCACAAAAAATTTGAGTTTTTTATTTCACTAAAAATTCAGATTATTTAATAAAAAAAAAAAAATCAAAATTTTCGAGTTTTGGGCATTTGGACTTTAATAAATAACCCCTAACTGCCAATGAATATCTGACACCCAACTGCTGCATGAAGGGAGAATGAAGAGAAACAGATGCTGAGAGAGGAATAGTGAAACACTTGATTATTTCAGAAATGCTACAGAAGTTTTAATTGATTGTATTTAGAAAGTTTCTTATTTCACTATGCTGAATATAAAATTTTCATTTTCATGATAGTTCCACTTTAAAGCCCACTGGGAGGTTGCCTCAGTACTGACAAGGTTAACTGTCTGAGTTAATCTGCCTGGCAGAGAGGAGATTTTGCAGCAGGGCGGGGACATGAAACAGATATACAGCGTCCCAAAGTGACCTCCCGCGAGACACAATTTTAACCTTTATATTGCCAAATCGTCTTTCTGAGGTCTTTTCCTGGCCTGGTTTAGCAGTAGAGGTGCACTCTCAGGGGATATATATATATATATATTATATCAGTTTCCAAGGAGGACTTTACAACACAGATTTAACATGCACAATCAGGCGTGAAAACAAAACAGGCAAATGACATCATGATTGTTGGGAAATCATCTCATTTAAACTGGCAACTTTATAGCAAATGTGTTGCTTTCAGACTGCAGGTTAAGCCCTGAAACCCAATGTGAGAGGAGGAGGAGGATCCCCATAAAACAGTGAGGCGCCGCCTGTTTGCAGGTTATCAGCACAAGCTCAGCCAGACCTGATTTCTGTGCTTTGGAGGGAATACTATTTGATCAAGGCTGCCACCCTCCTGTATTATTCCTCTCGCTCTTAGGGCTCTTACACACGGGCGGTTTTACCTGCGTCCCCTGCATTGCGCTTTCTTCCGTTCAGCCGCAGGGAAGCGCAGGAGTAGACACACTCAATTATTGTAAAAGGGGGCTGTACTCACACAGACGCATGTGAGGGCCAACGCAGGTGGGATGCAGCATGTTGCATTTCACCTGTGTGTGGCGCATACATGTGTGACAATGATTACCTGCGCTCCCCTGCATTGCGATTTCTTCCGTTCAGCCGCAGGGGATCGCAGGAGTAGACGCATTGAATTATTGTCAATGGGGCTGTACTCACACAGATGTACAGTATGTAAGCGGCAAATGCAGGTTGGGACGTAGCATGTTGCTTAAATTCTTACTTGCATCTGTGTGAGTACAGCCCCATTGACAATAATTCACTGCGTCTACTCCTGCGATCCCCTGCCGCTGAATGGAAGAAAGAGCAACACAGGGGAGCGCAGGTAATTATTGTCACACATGTATGCGCCGAACGCAGGTAAAATGCAACATGCTGCGTACTACCTGCGTTTGGCGCTTACATGCATCTATGTGAGTACAGCCCCATTGACAATAATTCAGTGCGTCTACACCTGCGCTCCCCTGCGGCTGAACAGATGAAAGCGCAACGCAGGGGAGCGCAGGTAAAACCGCTCGTCTGTAAGAGCCCTAAACGAGGGACTTGGCGCTAAATGAAATAATAAGCAGAGCCAGAATGGGAAGAAAGATTAACAGCAGTAAAAGGGAAAATGTTTAAAAGCAATAATGTGTTTCCTATAGGGGAAGGGGAGAGCTGCAAACAGAATAGAGAAATGAACATGTAGAAAAGCAAAAGAATTGAAGAAGAAGAAGAAGAAGGAAGGGTGGAACAATGAGGGCTATTAATAAAAGAGAGAAAAGCCAAGAGGAGGGGCGAGGGGGTGACTGACAGAATGTGGAAGAGGGAATGTGTGAGAGAAATTTGAAGTGCAAAGGGGAGGTACAGAGGAAGGAAGAAAAAAAGAAAAGAGCGAGAGAGGGAGGAAAAGGGAGGGGAATACCAGGAGGAGGGAAGTGGGAGGAGAGGAGAGAGAGAGAAGTCAGAGGGAGGGAGAAGAGAGAGAGAGAAAGTGATGGAGAAGGAGGGAGAAGAAACAGAGAGGGAAGAAAGGGTGGAGGGAGGCTGAGTAAGAGGAAAAAAAGAGTGAGAGAGTGAGAAGGTTTGAGGCTAATTAAGTGAGGAAAAGGAGGAAAGAACAATTCAAGTGACCAGAAGAGAAAGACTGAAAGATGTAGAGGAAGAAAGAAGAAGGAAAGAGCGGGAAAGGAAAAGAAACATAAGAGGAATGACAGACGGAAAAAGAAAACGGCTCATAAGGAAGAGTGAGGCAGAAGCATCTCATTGGCAAGAGCTGAATCCCAGCCAGGGAGGTAAGTTACATTCCTTCTTTATTTCATACTCGAGAGGCCTGGAGAGGGGAGTTTGCTGCACTCAGGTAACCCTTTCCTTCCTGAGCAGCACTGCACAACCCTGCAGCTTTAACACCTCTCTACTGCACCAGCCTGTGCCTTTAACCCACTATGTGCCGGCTTTAACTCATTCCCTGGCACGCAGGCCCTGAAACATTCACTATGAGATTGCACATCTCATCCTTGGCCTGCAACAAACTCTATGCAGCAGATTTACCTCCATTCTTGCTGCAGAAACACGAAGCTGCATATTAAACATCTCTGGAGACACCCCGCAGGGCATAGAACAACGTCTCTGTATTTAACTCCTTGCTTGACAGGTCGTGTACTTCAGAGAGGGCATAGAACGAGATTTGTACATTTAACTCTTTGCTTGACGGGTCTCGCACATCATCGTGCACTTCAGAGAGTCATATTATTATTACAATTAATAAAGTGTTAACAGATTTCGCAGCATTGTACATACGGGTACATAACTGACATATAAACTGATACAGTAGGTTTAATGAGGGCCCTGTCTGCAAAGGCTTGCAATCTAAAGGCACAGTGCCATGTGCTGAAATAGCTGAGTAAAGGTCCTTACTCACGGGCATTTAAAGCTGCGCTCCCCTGCGTTCCTGCTTTATGCATTCAGCCGTAGGGGAGTAGACGCAATGAATTCTTTTCAATGCGGCTGTACTCACACAGATGCATGTAAGCGCCGAACACAGGAAAAATGCAACATGCTGCGTCCCAACCTGCGTTTGGCTCTTACATGCATCTGTGTGAGTACAGCCGCATTGAAAAGAATTCATTGCGTCTACTCCTGCGCTCCCCTGCGTCGGAACGCATAAAACCAGAACGAAGGGGAGCGCAGCTTCAAATGCCCGTGAGTAAAGGCCCTTAGGGTGCTTCAAGGCTGCTCAGATAATCTTAAAGCAACCTTGTACCCTAAGTCAGTGAGACAGCAATGCAGCAATTGCTAACACTTATCACATTTATCAAAGGTCGAATTTGACAGTTTTACCCGATTTCTCAAGGGTCGAATTAAAAATTAGAAATTCAAATTTTCATGTTTTGTTGAGGCCAAAACTGTCAACATCGACTAGGAAATTATTTAAATTTGATTCGAGTTTTTTTAAAACAAATTCAATTTGATTTTCGAGATTTAACAACCACTGGCCCTTTAAGAATTCAAATTCGACTATTCGACACCTAAAAACCTGCTGAATTGCTATTTAAATCAATGGGAGATATCAGGGATCAATTTGGAGTTGTTTGCAGCCTTCCTGAAATCCAGGTTTTTTTTTCGAGAAAAAACTCGAAACGAGTTTTTAAAACTCGAATCAAATTCGATTCGAGTTTTCGGGGTCGATCATATTCACCCGAGTTGAAGAAATTCGATTTTTTTTTGTAATAACTTTCGATTGGTCGAATTTCGAGTTCATGGGCGTTTTTAAATTCGAAATTCGACACTTGATAAATGTGCCTCCCCAAGCAAAATGTTACCATAATTTACGGGGTAAAGTCATTATTACCCCAATAACTTTGATTTCATTCAAAGGGTAAAAAGGTCCAGTAGAAGATTTAGTTGTTATTATTATTAATAAAATGTATTTTTAGAGTGCCAACATATTCCGCAGCGCAGTACAATAAATGTGTTTATGCAAAACACATGCAGAATTACATACATAGCGACCAGTAACCAATACAAAAGGTGAAGAGGGCCCTGCCCAAAAAAGATTCGTTATTCAGTAAATATAGTCTTACAGGTTTAAGCATATGCTGCGCTCATTTAAAGACTGGGTTGACCATGAGGTCAATAAATGCTCATAGGGGTCAGACTTAATGAGCAGTTGCTAATTGCTTATTTGCAAACAAATTCTTACAGTTTCTTATTAACTCTTTAACAGTGTCCTATTGAGCTGGTCTTACAACAGCAATCCCAATTACAGTACATGCATGGGACCTGCTATCCAGAATGCTCTGGACCTGGGGTTTTTCGGGATAACGGACCTATACCTTAAGTCTACTAGAAAATCATGTAAACATTAAATAAATCCAATAAGATGATTTTGCCTCCAATAAGGATTAATTATATCTTAGTTGGGATCAAGTACAAGTTACTGTTTTATTATTACACAGAAAAGGAAATCATTTTTAGTCCATTTGGGATGGCCTTTCGGTATTTCTGCGTTTTCTGGATACTGGGTTCATGGCTAAAGGATCCTATACTTATATTATCACATAATTATTAATCCATCTATACAAAGACAGACTTTGTACATGTATGGGATCCATTATCCGGAAATCCGTTATCCAGAAAGCTCCGAATTATGGAAAGGCCGCCTCCCATAGACTCCATTTTATCCAAATAATCCAACATTTTTAAAAATGATTTCCTTTTTCTGTGTAATAATAAAACAGCAGCTTGTACTTGATCCCAACTAAGATATAATGAATCCTTATTGGAAGCAAAACCAGCCTATTGGGTTTATTTAATGTTTACATGATTTTATAGTAGGGTATGAAGATCCAAATTACAGAAAGATCCCTTATCTGGAAAAGACCAGGTCCCGAGCATTCTGGATAACAGGTCCCATATCTTTACCTTGTACTTGATCACAACTAAGATATAATTAATCCTTATTGGAAGCAAAACCAGCCTATTGGGTTTATTTAATGTTTACATGATTTTTTAGTACACAGATCCAAATTACAGAAAGATCCCTTATCTGGAAAAGACCACGCCCCAAACATTCTAGATAACAGGTCCCATACCTGTACCTTGTACTTGATCCCAACTAAGATATAATTAATCCTTATTGGAAGCAAAAGCAGCCTATTGGCTTTATTTAATGTTTATATGATTTTATAGTAGGGATACATTGAATCCACTATTTTGGATAAGGCCGAACCCCCGAATCCTTTGCGAAAGATTCAGCCGAATACCGAACCAAATCCTAATTTGCATATGTAAATTAGGGGTGGGAAGGGAAAAAATTAAATTTCTTGTTTTGTGACAAAAGCCATGCAATTTCCCTAATTTGAAAATGCAAATTAGTATTTGGTTCGGCCGGACAGATGGATTCGGTCGAATTCGAATCCTGCTGCAAAGGCCGAATCCTGGATTCGGTGCATCCCTATTTTTATAGTAGATTAAAAAGACATAAAGATCAAATTACGTAAAGATCCCTTACCTGGAAACCCCCAGGTCCCAAGCATTCTGGATAACAGATCCGATACCTTTACTATCTATCTGCATTTGGATTATTTTGATAAAATGGAGTCTATGAGAGACAGCCTTTCTGTAATTCGGAGCTTACTGGATAACGGGTTTCCGAAATATGGATTCTCCACCGGTAAAGCAATAGGCAAGATTTTGGGCAACAAACCAGAGAATGTCATGGTTGTGACCAATCTTTGTAACTGTAGAACTAACTAGCGTTGTACAGACGGAGGCACAGACTAGAATTCCCAGGACTGGGTTGATGGAGGGTAAAACAGGAGCGGCAACACTCAGGCCTGTTTGCTTATGACATTTGTGCAGGATTAGCTTTACTAACAATAGGACAACGACACCAGAGCTGACAGGTTGCAGGATCTCCTACTCTGCCGATTTGACAGGCTTGATAACCAAACTGATTTACGTTACTAGAACAATAACTGGGCTGCCGATGATGAAGGTCACGGGGCAGATGAAATGTTAGAAGGGCTACAACGTCCAGGACAGGATTTTCCATGAGGGAAAGAAAACTGTAAGGCACATAGTTGAACAAATAAATGGTGAAAGTTGCTGCTTGTAAGGAAGTTGATAATTGGTTAAAAGTGTAAAAAAAACGAATTATCTCATTGTCATTTTTCTCTGAATTCTCTAAACGCAGAGACACACGCTCAGATTCGGGGAGATTTAGTCACCCGGCAACAAATCTCCTCTTCTCCGGGGCGACTAATCTCCCCGAACTACCTGCCGCCGGCTAGAATGTAAATCGCAGACAGGATGGCAATCGTTGTGGTTCATTTTCCGAAGTCGCCCGAAGTTTCCTTGTGAGGCGACTTCGGAAGACGAATCGCACAGGTTGTCATCCCGGCGGGAGGCAGTTCGGGGAGATTAGTCGTCCCGAAGAAGAGGAGATTTGTCACTGGGCGACTAATCTCCCCAAATCTGAGTGTGTCTCTGCCCTTATACAGGTATGGGATCCGTTATCTGGAAACCCATTATCAAGAAAGCTCAAAAATTACTGAAAGGCTGTCACCCATAGACAACATTGAAACCAAATAATCCAGATTTTAAAGAATCATTTCCTTTTTCTCTGTAGCAGTGATGAGCGAATTTGTCCCGTTTTTTTTTTTTCCACGAAATTCGCCAAACAGGTGAAAAATTTGCAAAACGCGAATTTTGATGCTGGCGACAATTAAAAAAGTTGACGCCGGCGCCCATTAAAGTCAATGAGCGTCCGTTAATCGGCGCTGCAAATTCTGGAATTTATTCGCCAGTGGCAAAATGTGGAAATTTATCATCAATTCGCGCCTGGCAAATAAATTCGCCAATCACTACTCTGTAGTAATAAAACAGCACTTTGTACTTGATCCCAACTAAGATATAATGAATCCTTATTGGAGGCAAAAGCAGCCTATTGGGTTTATTTAATGTTTATATGATTTTCTAGTAGACTTAAGGTATGAAGATCCAAATTATGGAAAGATCCATTATCTGGAAAACTCCAGGTCCAATGCCTGTACTAAATTCGCATGTGTATGCTACTGACCTCGTCATTTTCCAAATTTTTTGTTCCCATTCTACAGAACACAAATAGGACAGATGAAAAGCTGTGAGTCAGCAGTTCTGGAATAGTCTGCGTAATAGGGCAAATTTGGGGCATTTCGCTTTGACGAAAAATTTGCGAATTTTTCCACGAAATTTGCAAACAGCAAAAAATTATCGAAAAAGCGTCGGCGTCTAGTTTTTTGACGCCGGTGTCCATTTTTTGTTTTTGATGCCGGCGTCCGTTTTTTTGATGCAGACGCAAATTCGCTGGCGAATTTATTCACCGACGGCAAATTGCTGGAATTCGCCACGAATTTGCGCCTGGCGAATAAATTCGCCCATCACTAAACAAAGTTATAGTAACATACAGCTCATACTTTGTAGAATATACACTCAGCAATCTTTACAGCAATCAAGATGTACATGTGAGAACAAGAAACACAAACGTGATACAGGTATAGGATCCATTATCCGGGAACCCATTATGCAGAAAGCTCCGACTCACGGAAAGGCCGTCTCCCATAGACTCCATTTTATCCAAATAATCCAAATTCTTAAAATTGATTTCCTATTTCTCTGTAATAATAAAACAGTAGCTTGTACTTGATCCCAACTAAGATATAATTAATCCTTATTGGAAGCAAAACCAGCCTATTGGCTTTATTTAATGTTTACATGATTTTTTAGTAGACTTAAAATTACGGAAAGATCCTTTATCCGGAAACCCCCAGGTTCCGAACATTCTGAATAATAGGTCTCATACCTGTACCAATGAGGAACTTGGATTCAGAGGCTGGGTTGTTACGTAGCTTTTATTACAGGAACTATAACTCACTTCAGAATACGTCTTAAGACTGAGTAGTATCATACTCAACCTTTAAAAAAGGCTTTGAATAAAGGTACATACCCTGAAGCATACTGTTCTATCATGTGTAAGACCATCCCCCTTCCCAACACACACTGGGGAAAATTCACTAAGATTCGTAGTTGCGCCAGGCGTAACTTCGCCTCACTTCGCCACACTTTGCCAGGCGTAGTTTCGCCAGCGCTTCGCAAATTCACTAAAATCTGAAGTTGCGCTCAGGGGTAGCGTAAGGTTGCGAAGTTGCACTAGCATTGATTCGCTAAGTGAAGCCAGTTACGCTAGCAAAGGCTAATTTGCATACGGCGCCAAATTCAAATTTCAATGGAGGAATACGTATCAGCACTACAAATGGCTAGAAAACCTTCAAAACCTCAAATAAAATTTTTATTTTGCCCTACACATGTGCCCACTGTCTAGGTAAGTTGCCATGAGTCAGGAGATGTAGGGGGGAAGGAGGGGAGCCCCAAAACATTTTTTGATCTTTTTCAGCCTATCACCCATAATGTAGAAAACACGCCAGCGTTTTTTGGGACTTAGAAAAGTTTTTGACTTTTTTTGAAGCAATCCCTATCTACTCTATTGCGCTTCGCCAGGTCTGAGGTGGCGAAGGAAGTCTAGCGTAAAAAGTAGCGTTCAGTACACTGCGCGCGTTAGTGAATTTGCGTAGTTACGACGCTAGTGAAACTTCACCAGGTGTAAGGGTGCGAAGTAACACTAGCGAAACTACGCCAGCGTTCGCTAGTGAATTTGCGGAGTAACGAAAATGCCAAACGCTAGCGAAGTAACGCTAGCGTTCGGCGCTTAGTGAATCTGCCCAACTGAGACTTAAGTTTAACTCTGGGCATCTAAGCAGTGAAAGCTTCAATAATAGGGGGCCTTATTTATCAAAATCAAAATCAAAAAGTATTTGAATTAAAAAGAGTCAGACCAAATTAGAACTAGAATCCACCATTGGACTTTATTTATTATTAAAAAAAGCACAATTTAATGGGATAGGCTAAAAACACGATAAAATTGAGCGAAAATCCGAATCATAGTTTTTGTGGATTTTTTCCCCCGGAAAAAGTAAAATTTTTTAGATTTTTGCCTGAAAGAGTCAAGTTTTCAGGCTTATTCCAGCACAGACCACAGAAACTTCCAAATAGGATAGGGACCTCTCTCATTGACTTATATACAACCTCGTCAGGTCTGAGATGGAGTATCTTCCGATTCGGATGTTTCTCATCCTCGTGGTATAATAAATCTCAATCGCGAATTTTTTTAGTTTTTTTTAAATTCAGGCTTTAATAAATAACTAGGGAGGCACCAAATCCACTATTTGGGATTCGGCCGAATCCTTCATGAAAGATTTGGCCGAATAACGAAGTGAATCCAAATCCTAATTTGCATGTGCAAATTAGAGGCAGGAAAGGAAAAAGTGGAAAAAGAATGTTTTACTTCCTTGTTTTGAGATGGAAAGTCACGTGATTTCCCTTCCCACACCAAATTTACATATGCAAGTTAGGGTTCAGATTCGGTTCGGCCGGACTCAAGGATTCAGTCAAATCCAAATCCTGCTGAAAAAGGCAGAATCCTGGCCGAATCCCGAACCGAATCCTGGATTCGGTGCATCCCTATAAATAACCCCCCTAATTTTCTAAGCACTCCAGTATATACAGTAGACGTTTTCAGGTGGTGGAGCTCCTTACCCATCGGCTGATCTACAAAAAAGACAACGTCGTAGGGGCATCTAGGAGGTCAATAAGGGATTGCTTTGGGTTCAGTGGTTAGTAGATTCGTTTTTATGGCACATCAACCCACTGTTGGACTGGGCCAGTGGGAAACTGGGAAAAAACCCAGTGGGCCCCATCCCACATGGGCCCCACCATCCCAGACAGGATCGCTAGACATAGGATAGCTGGCACTGCTGCCCCCCCGCGCCCGATCGCATAAGAAAGGTGCAATACTTGAAGAAGTTACGCGCCGGCGGGAGGGACAGAGGGAGCCCAGCAGGGGACCCTACCACTGGGAGGGGGGAGCGGCGGGGGCCCTGCTACTGGGGGGGCCGTGGCGGGCCCCGATGTGTCAGCTCTGGTGGACTTTGACCCCTGCAGTCCGACCCTGGCCCAGCTCCGCTAGACAGCGCTCCTGACCTCCCCCTGCCCGATCGCGTGAGGAAGGCATGATGCGCAAAGCAGATACGTGCCGGCTGGGGGAAGGGGGAGTCTGGAGACTGGGGCAGCGGGGCCCTGCCAATGGGGAGAATCGGCGGGGGCCCTGCTACGGCGGAGCGGCGGGGGTCTCTGCTACTGGGGGTGTTGGCGGCAGGGCGCTGATGTTTTAGCCCCGGTGGGCCCTGACCCCCTCCCGTCTGACCCTGAATCAACCCTTAAAAATGGAATTTGTACACAAGGGGGGTTATTTATCAAAGTCCAAATTTATCTCAATATTTTCTGAAAAACTTATTTATTAACACACTTTCCAGAAAATTTTGTTTGCAGGAAAAACTTCAAAAAAATCATGAAAAATCAGATTTTCGCAATTTTTCCTGATTTTATTATCCGAGTTTCATGATTTTTTTTACCCGAAAACTGTTCATTTTGCCAAACACCCAGCGCACTTCAAAAAATCATTGGGACTTCTCCCATGATACACTTTCCCGAAAATTATGTTTTCCTCGACAGATCTGAGATGCCGGATTTTCAGACTTTTCCATCCTCGAGGTTTAATAAATTCCGAAAAATTTGTGATTTTTTTTAAACGTCCGATTTTATAAAAAAAAAACGAATAATTTTTCGTGATTTTTAGCATTTGGAGTAAATAACCCCCAAGATGTATGAAAACCACTGAAATCAAGCCAAAGGCATAAAGCATGTTGTCTCTAACCCTGAGCAGGTGAAGGTATGTAACTGTGGGTATAAAGCCTGTTGCCTCTCTACTAAACAACATAAGACATAGTCAACCATACATATAAGCCTCCTTCTTGTATCTCTAACCAGCTGAAGTCACAAAGTAATAGGTATAAAACTACAGCCCCTATTATGCAACCCAAGATGAACAGCCTGCAAGGCTCAAAGCAAATAATTCTGGCTATAAATCTAATTCTGAGAAAGCAAAGTTAGGAAAAAGATTCCCTTTAGTAGGGCAAGTACACACAAGTGTTGTGCAGCACATTGTGAGGTGAGTATGATTGAGCATAGAAGACTTAGCAGCTGTAGGAGCCAGACAATAAATTGTATTATTAGCAATTAACCCTCTTGTAAATAACCGTATTGGTGGGAAGACACGTCTTGTTTAATATTGTGCGCCTGTACACACCGTCGCTTATGCGTTTAGCTCCCAAACTGAGTGTATAGGTGCGGTGCCTGTTGTGTGTTGGTTAGGGATGCACCGAATCCACTTTTTTGGATTCGGCCGAACCCCCGAATCCTTCACGAAAGATTCGGCCGAATATCGAACCGAACCCTAATTTGCATACGCAAATTAGGGGTGGGAAGGGGAAAACATTTTTTACTTCCTTGTTTTCTGACAAAAAGTCACGCAAATTCCCTCCCGCCCCTAATTTGCATATGCAAATTAGGATTCGGATTCAGTTCGGCCAGGCAGAAGGATTCGGCCGAATCCGAATCCTGCTGAAAAAAGGCCGAATCCAGGCCGAATCCCGAACTGAATCCTGGATTCGGTGCATCCCTAGTGTTGGTACAACACTCCAAAACATAAATGGACAAAGGTTTTTATACACATACCCCAAATCACATATTAAATGCAACAACACAAAGCTATTCATATTATAATCTCCATTCTTAAGATGAAACACTAGCCCTGTGTGTATCATGATACAGGTATGGGACCTGTTATCCAGATTCCATGGGACCTGGGGTTTTCCGGATAACAGATCTTTCTGTAATTTGGATCTTTATATCTTTAAAGGCCTGATATAAGGCTGTTGGTAGCTTACTGGCCCGTTTGTGGGGCCATCCGATGGGCTTCCCCGATATCTGGCCGAAAGCTGGCCAAATCTCGATTGGGCAGGTAAAAAAAAATCCCGTCAGATCCACGATCCGACCACCTGTATTGGATCCATTATGATCCATTATGATCCGAGCATTGAGCCCTAGGGCCCACGATCGCTTCAGCCCGATATCTCCCACTTCAATGTGGGCACATCGGGGAGAGACATCGCCAAACAAACGGATCTCTACGTCTATGGCCACCTTATGTCTACTGGAACATCATGTAAACATTAAATAAACCCAATAGGCTGGTTTTGCTTCCAATGAGAATTAATTTGGATCAAGTACAAGCGACTGTTTCATTGTTACAGAGAAAAGGGAAATCATTTTTAAAAATTTGGATTACTTGGATAAAATGGAGTCTATGGGAGACGGCCTTTCTGTAATTTGGAGCTTTCTGGATAACGGGTTTCCGGATAATGAATCCCATAACTGTACCTGATGTCTGCACAATAAATGGAACTGCTTGAAAAATCCATTTGAGAGGATAAACTCTGGCGTGTGTGAAAGATGCTATAATCTGGGGGATCAAACCTCAAATAAGTTGTTTGTACTATGATGGAATACAAAAGTAGAACCCGTAAAGCCAATTTTTATACAACAAAGTACACTGAGCCTGGAGCTACAGAAAGTAGAGGCCTTCACATATTTCTCAGTCAGTCTATAAAAAGGACAGGTAATCTTTACCATCTAGCCATGAGCAGCTTAAGATACAGTCTTCAAGCATCTAAAGTTGAGCCTTGAGCAGCTCAAGAGCCACTGCTTCCAAACATACAGTATATAAAAGCTTCAATATCCAGAGTATGTCGCCTTTATTAAATCTACAGCTTGGATATAAAGTCTGCAGCCCAAAAGCCTGAGCAAATCAAGGTACAAGGGCTCCTGGGGAAGGTCTAGACCGAGAAATTCAAGATGCAGCTGCAAATATTATATCACATTTCCCAACATTTGGAAAATAGAAAGAGTGACGAAAACATTTTCAAGCAGTAGCACGGCAAAAAATTTTCGGATCACGCCCAATTTATGGCCATATCCCCTAAATACCACATCCCTTTTTACAAAATATGTCATGTTGTGGAAAGTCTGAACACATTTCTGGGCCCTTTAAAGGACAAGGAAAGTTAAAATAAAGAAGTAGATTAGAAATGTTGTACATGATGTTTTGTGATTCTGTACCAGCCCCAGGCAACCACAGCCCTTTAGCAGTAAAGATCTGTGTCTCCAAAGATGCCCCAGTAGCTCCCCATCTTCTTTTCTGCTGATTCACTGCACATGCTCTGTGCTGCTGTCACTTACTGAGCTTAGGGAGCCACTCACAATATACAGTACACATAGAATAGAAATGTCACAATATAAGGCTGATTAGTAATTAATACAGATAATTACTACATGGCAGCACAGAAACCAGTGCAATTAGCATCAGAATTTAATAATCAGCAAAACTGTAGCATCAGCTTATATTACAGCCAGGGAAGCTCATTTTCTGCTGGATAATTAGTGACGAGCCCTAAGCTTAGCTTCTCAACAGCCAATCAGAGCCCACTGAGCATGTGAGTGTCACAGACACTTTCCAAGATGGTGACCCCCTGTGACAAGTTTGAAGTCCTGGATCATTGCTGCTATTGACAAGCTCAAACTTTAGCCTCGTGCAATAAGTTCACTATATAAAATGGGGTTTAGTTCTCCTTTAAGTTACAAGTCACCGACCTGCTCCCTAAGGCCAATGATCAGAGCCTAAATACCCTGGGCTACAGATTCCTGGCTTGTGGCCTTGAAGTCTTTCTGCTCTGAACTTCTCAAGATAGATATTGTACTGTACTTCCAAACACTTTTTCAGTTCAATTGTTTTCAGATTTTTCCCCAGAAACAGGCCTGGACTGGCAATCTGTGGGTTCTGGCAAATGCCAGAGCGGCTGCTATAAGGTCCAATAGAAAGTCATTATTTAGTGGGCTGGTGGAGGCTGTTTTGGGCCTCTGTGTACCTGAAATGCCAGGGCCTATTTTAATTCTCAATCCAGCCCTGCCCAGAAATAAAGACTTTGTAAAACTGGACAGTTGGGAGGTATGTTATATAAAATATACATTATGTACCTTGAGAAGTTCAGAGTAAACAGACTGCACTGAGACTGAGGAATCTGTAGCCCAGGGTATTTAGACTCCGATCATTGGCCCTAGGCATGGGCGAATTTGACCCATTTTGTTTCGCGAAATGACGCCGACGCCCATTAAAGTCTATGGGCATCAAAAAAATGTTGTCGGCTTTTTCTTTTGACGCACAAATCCACATAAGTCTATGGGCGTCATTTTTGCGGCGAAACAAGGCGAAAAAATTCGCCCATCCTAGGGAGCAGTTGGAGAACTAGTGCATCAATGTGCGAATGTGATCCTCATCCAACAAATGTCAGCTCCCCCCTATACATTGCTAAATAAAAGAAAACATAACATAAATACATGTATTTTTCAGTGTTTGCAAATACAGTTGCTCTTGACAAACTACTCCTGGTTGTACTTTTTTAAACAATGTCACCAAATGCTAAGTTCCCCAACAAATATGGGAGTAAATCAGCTGCCTTGTCTTACATTATCTTGTCTATTTTCATGTACTTGCAGCATTAGGGGGCACATTTACTATTGGTCGAATATCGAGGGCTAATTAACCCTCGATATTCGATCATCGCAGTAAAAGTCGAAGGTTTTACCACATTTCCTTCGATCGAACAATTAAATCCTTCGAATCGAACAATTTTCCTTCGATCCCAAATTGGCTAGAAAGCCTATGGGGACCTTCCCCATAGGCTAACATTGATGCTCGGTAGGTTTTAGGTGGCGAAGTAGGTGGTCGAAGTTTTTTTTTAAAGAGACAGTACTTCGACAATCGAATGGACGAATAGTCGAACGATGTTTAGTTCGAATCGTTCGATCCGAAGTGGAAGTCGAAGGTCAGAGTAGCCAATTCGATGGTCAAAGTAGCCAAAAAAATACTTCGAAATTCGAATTCTATTCCTTCACTCGAGCTAGTTGTAATAACATGTTAGAGTAGATGAGACAATGATACAATCGAGGTATTTTGTTGGTATAAATCTTGTGGACAGTTTAGTGTTTCTGTAGTTTTGGCCCATAATACACTGGGAACGGGTAATGCACAGGATTTTTTTTTCATAGTAAAGAATACAGATTTGCATTATTACTATTATTATATTATATATTGGAAATGCTAAATGCTCTCCCTTTCCCTAACCAGCTGTTAGAGGCTTTTTGTAAGAAAAAAAAAAGCTGAAGCAGAGTGAAACTCTGAGTGCTGCCAATAAATGGGGCATTACATGCAGCCTCCTGCTTTCAGCAATGCTCTGCATAACCAGTAGCAACAGGGGCAGCAACAGAGGCAGCAACTGAGGCAGTAACAGAGGCAGCAACAAAGTCAGTAACAGAGGAAGTAACAGAGGTAGTAACAGAGGCAGTAACAGAAGCAGTAACAGAGACAGTAACATAAATAGAGACAGTAACAGAGGAATTAACAGAGGCAGTAACAGAGGCAGTAACCATAACAAAGGCAGTAACAAAGACAATAACAGAGGCGGTAACAGGCAGTAACAGACACCGAAACAGAGGCAGTAACAGAAGCAGAGACAGAGGATGCAACAAAGACCAAAACAGAGGCAGTAACAGAGGCAGTAACAGAGGCTGTAACAGAGGCAGTAGCAGAGGCAGTAACAGAGGCAGTAACAGTAACAGAAGCAGTAACAGAGGCAGTAACAGAGGCAGTAACAGAAGCAGTAACAGTAGCAAAGGCAGTAACAGAAGCAGTAACAGAAGCGACTAACAAAGGCAGTAACAGTTACCGAGGCAGTAACAGTAACCGAGGCAGTAACAGAGACAGTAACAGAGACAGTAACAGTAACAGAGGCAGTAACAGAGGCAGTAACAGTAGCAAAGGCAGTAACAGAAGCGACTAACAAAGGCAGTAACAGAGGCAGAAACAGAGGAAGTAACAAAGACCGTAACAGAGGCAAAAACAGAGGCAGTAACAGAGGCAGCAACAAAGTCCGTAACAGAGGAAGTAACAGAAGCAGTAACAGAGGTAGTAACAGAAGCAGTAACAGAGACAGTAACAGAAATAGAGACAGTAACAGAGGAAGTAACAGCGGCAGTAACCATAACAAAGGCAGTAACAAAGACAGTAACAGAGGCGGTAACAGGCAGTAAACAGAGGCAGTAACAGAAGCAGAGACAGAGGATGCAACAAAGACGGTAACAGAGGCAAAACAGAGGCAGAAACAGTAACAGAGGCAGAAACAGAAGCAGTAACAGAGGCAGTAACAGAGGCAGTAACATAAACAGAGGCAGTAACAGAGGCAGTGCTTCAGTGACAGAGTTACACAAGGACAAACAGCACCCCCCCCGTTGCCCTCATCTCTGGGTTAAAGTAAATCTCCTCTCACTCCCCCCTGTATTGTTTCATATTCTCTCTATCAGCTTTTCCACTCTCTCCATTTCTCATCTCTTTCCCTTACATTTAGCTTGTCTTTTTGACTCCTCTACCCTCCCGTCTCCCATTTCTTTCCTCCCCCATTATCACTATATTTAGCTGCTCTCTGTCCTAGAAAGATCCTGTCTGGTTATTCCCAGCTGGGCCAAACATCTTCACCGGCTTTGTTCTTGTCTCCTATCAAGGGAATTCCACTTGCACAACCTCTTCCCTGTAGAGCACCGTGTCCTAATCAAACTCTGCAGAGCATTTGGCCCTATGTTGTGACTTAAATCATATTTGTGCTCTGCAGTACATTCTACTATTATATTGTTCCTGCACGTTACACCCATTCACCCTCCTGCAACTCCTTTGGTTTTCTAAATACTGCTTTATTAAGGGCAACCTTTTTAACTCTTTCTCTACAGTGTGTATCCTTAAAGGGCACCTGTTGGGTAAATGTTATCCCTAACCAAAGGTATGGGCTAATAGAGCCTGCATTCCGATGGGGATAACAGTAGTTTTTTTTTTTTTTTTTTTTTTTAAATGCCCCCCACCAACGCTACGATACCCACACCAGGAGGGAGCTCCCAGTGTGAGCAGCCATGTCCGGTCACTAAAGGAGTAGCTACAAATGTTGTACATTATATTTTGTGCTTCTGTACCAGCCCAAGGCAACCACAGCCCTTTAGCAGTAAAGATCTGTGTCTCCAAAGATGCCCCAGTAGCTCCCCATCTTCTTTTCTGCTGATTCACTGCACATGCTCTGTGCTGCTGTCACTTACTGAGCTTAGGGACCCACTCACAATATACAGTACACATAGAATAGAAATGTCACAATATAAGCCCAAAACATAATGTGCAACATTTCTAGCTACTTTTTTGGTTAAGCTTTAGTTCTCCTTTAAAGTAACTGTAACTGTGAAAACAAAAATGCTGGTTTCACAATTGTGCATTTTTTTTTTTTTAAAAAAATGACAGTTTAGGCAGAATTTATTTTCAGTAGAAGGTAAATGTATTAAACTCGTGTAGGAAAAAAGGTATCATTGGTGTATAAACACCCATTTACAAACATCAAAACAAAAATCCTAATTCTGTTTAAAAGTCCGATAAGGGTTTTACTGTGACACAAACACAGGCTACAAATGTGACAAAATGTGTCCTGGGAGGCGGCAGAATCCTAAACCCAATCCCTGTGGCCATTTGCGCATTTATTTGCCAGTTCTATCTGCCATCAAAATGAATCTGCAACAACAGGGGCACCCGAAAATGCCAGCAGGCTTGCACATCACACGTTTGCTGCTCATTAGAGCCCCATGCTTTCACAACATATTAAACAGAATACCTTTTGTATTTTATATTCCAGTGTGTGAAAGCACTCACACTGGTTATGCTCTCGGCACAATGGCTGGATATAAATATAACCTATGAAAGGTACTTCCATTCTGCTTATCACACGTATAAATGATTCCATGCACAATTTTCGAAACATGCCAGGTTCTGCAACAAGGAATGTGCTTTACCGTGCCAACAATAGAATGGCCTTCTATGTCGTGATGGGCAAATAAATTCGGCAGGCGCAAACACAAAGCGAATTTCCACGTTTATTCGCCGGCGAATAAATTCGAGAAACTGCCGTAAAAATTTGACAGGGTCAAAAGAATTTTGGACGCATGTTGGAAAAGTCGATTGCGACAAAAACGTCGCGTCTCAACATTATTCGGACAGCCCTATTGACTTTAACACCAGCATCAAAATTGATGCAGGCGTCAAAATTCGTGTGTCGCAAATTTTTCACAGTTTAACTAATTTTGCGGGAAATTCGTAAATTTTTTTGTGAAACCGAAACGGGAGAAATTCGCCCATCACTACTTCTATGTTTTTACAGGTATGGGATCCATTATCCGGAAAGCCGTCATCCAGAAAGCTCCGAATTACGGAAAGGACTTCTCCCTTAGACTCCAAATTATCCAAACTTGGAAAATTGATTACCTTTTTCTCTGTAATAATAAAACAGTAGCTTGTACTTGATTCCAACTAAGATATAATTAATCCTTATTGGAAGCAAAACCAACCTATTGGGTTTATTTAATGTTTATATGATTTTCTAGTAGACTTAAAGTATGAAGATCCAAATTATGGAACATCCTTAATCCGGAATACCCAAGGTTCCGAGCATTCTGGATAACAGGTCCCATACCTTTATTACATGACTGAGTACCAATCTACCCAAAAAGCACTATTTTCCTTCTCTCAACGTTTGGCTCACATAGCACCTACCTCCTTTTATATCAGCAGTGTCGGACTGGCCAGACCCCCTCTACGATATTTAAATTTTTTGGGGGGAAAAGTTTTCAGCGCTGCGCCGATCGACGCTGCTCGCGCATGGCGCCGTTCATGTATGCGCACTGAGCGGTGCCTTCACACAGTCGGCGCGTCACATTAGGGGGCCGGGGGGCCAGAGGGGGGCCCTGGACCAGCAGTTCCGGTGGGCCCCGGGCCCCCCAGTCCGACCCTGTATATCAGTGATGCCTAAGCTGCATTCATTTATTTTATTATTATTAACATGTAGTTTTAAAGCACCAACATATTGAGCAGCGCTGTAAAAATAAATGTGTTTATACAAAGAAATCACATGAATTACATGTATAGAACATACAGCGTTACATACATAAAAACCAGTACCGGTAGAAAGGGTGAGGAAGACCCTGTGCAAAAGAGCTTACAATCTAAAGGGGAAGGGAATGAGACAGGGGTTGGGAGTGGGCAAGATCAGAAATAAGCAGGTGAGAGATATAGCATACGGTATTACATTTCGTAGCTAAACAGAGTGAGGTGTAGGCTTCTCTAAATAAGTGTGTTTCAAGAGATCTTTTGAAAGCAGAAAGGTTGAGAGAAAGTGGGACAGACTGTGGGAGAGAATTCCAGAGGAGGGGTGCAGCTCTTGCAAAGTCTTGAATGCGAGGAGGTAATGCGAGAAGAGTTGCTGTTGAACTACAAACCCCAGACACCTATTCAAGCTAAACCACCGGCCTCCATGTACATGAGAATGTTCAGCTTCAACGTACCTAAGGGCAGAGACACATGCTGCTATTTCGGGAGATTAGTCGCCCAGCAACAAATCACTTCTTCTTCGGGCAACTTATCTGCCCGAACTGCCTTCCTGCTGGCTATAATGTAAATCGCTGGCGTGATGGCACTCGGAAAGCGTTGTCTTCCAAAGTCGCCCGATGTTGCCTCGGGCGACTTCAGAAAGCTGAAGTGATCCGAGTTCCATCCCGCCGCTGTTTTACATTATAGCTGGTGGGAAGGCTGTTCTGACAGATTAGTCGCCCGAAGAAGAAGTGATGTGTTTTTGGCCGATTAATCTCCCGAAATAGCAGCGTGTGTCTCTAAAGTATCATCAGCCAGGATTTTCTGGCAGCTATAGTTCAGCAACAGCTGCAGTGTGGTAGAATGGAAATACCTGCATTCTCTAATAAAGACTCCAAAACATGGATACAAAAAAAATGAGCATTATATTCTGATTATTCTGATGCTCATTATACTATCCAGGCAATCTTTAACTCTAATTTCTGATCCTTCTTCCCACTTCACCTTTGTTTGCCTGAATTAATCCTACTAAAGGATTTCACATTTCCTCTTTTTTCTATGGTCTGTAACATTCTATCTACATTCTTCTATCTCTCTCTCTTTCTGCCCCTCCCTCTCTTCTTTGTCCCCCCTTCACACACTCTCACCTCTCCCCTCCCCCATGTCTCCCTCCCCCAGCCTCTCTCCCTCCCTCCCTGCGGCTTTTCACTGGATCAGGAGATGGAATTTTTTCCCTTGGCCCTAAGCCAAAGCAGCCTCTCGAAGCAAAGAGAGAGACATAGAGCAGAGGTGGAGAGAAAAAGAAGAGAGCGAGAGAGAGCGAGAGATAAGAGAGAGAAGGGGGGAAATAGGGTAGAGGGGCTTAAAAAGAAAAGGCTGTTGGTGGGGTCTTCTTGGGTTTCATTGAGTGGATAAGTTACAATTAAGAGGGAGAAAGTGGAAAGTGAAAGAAATAGGGTGACGGTGCTCATTTGTAGTGGGGAGTTTATGCTTAAGGAGAAAAGAGAATACAGGAAAAAGGGGAGGTAAGGGGTTTTCAAAAGTCAGCTACAAAACCAGCCCCAAACTAGCCAAGTGGCACTTCAAAGGTAGCCCAAAAATAGCAAATAATATTCAGTGAAAAAAGGTCTTAAAATACAAATGAATATATGTGAAAAACAGAGACCGGCCAGGCCAGCTAGACACCCTAGGCAACCTGACCGGCTGAGCATGCGTTTGCGTGAACTGGCACAAGCAAATGTGTGCAAATTTGTGTTCGAAACGGAGCGCACGCATGTGCAGATGAGCAATAAATAATAAAGCAGTGACAGTCGGGGAGAGAGGAGACATGGGGTAGGTGACAGAGGAGGTACATGCCTTGCACCCCCCCAGCTTTGTACCCTAGGCACGCGCCTACTCTGCCTACCCCTAGAAAGATACGCCTTTTTTACATTTTCTCAAATTTTTCCATGAAGTAAAATGGGACAGATTCGCTCGTCACCAGGAGCATAACTACAGAGGGGGGCCCAGGAGGTATAGGGGTCCCATAAGGCCCTAATACATATACATATAAATATTGGTAAAACGGGTCAAATTCTAGACATTTTGGAGGCCAGAAGATTTTTACCCCTAAAAATGTGAGAATGCTTAAAGGAGAAGGAAAGCAGTTTATTGCCAATAGATTAGCCACAATAGTGCAAGCTATAACACTTTATTTATTCTGCAGAATGCTTTACCATACCGGAGTAAACAGCTTTAGAAGCTCTCGCTGTTTGTTTAGGATAGCAGCTGCCATATTAGCTTGGTGTGACATCACTTCCTGCCTGAGTTTCCCTGTTCACTCATAGCTCTGGGCTCAGATTACAGCAAGGAGGGGAGGAGGAGAGGAAGAGAGGAGCAAACTGAGCATGCTCAAGCCCTAGCCCTGGAGGTTTAAGCTGAAAACAGGAAGTCTGATACAGAAGCCCATGAGTACACAATAGAAGGAAAGAAATGTGATGTTTCTTTTGACAGAGGACTCAGAGCAGCATTACTTTGAGGGTTTACTGGTGTATTTATATAGACCTTTCTGATAAAGCTTACTTCGTTTTAGCCTTTCCTTCTCCTTTAAGAGTCAGGAGACTGGGGAACAGAGCTCAAAATCTGGTGACTCCCGACTTCTACACAAGTCAGTCCTATTGCATGCTGAGTATTGTAGTTTTACATCAAACTTGGCAGAACTACATTACCCAACATGCATTGGGAGACGCAGGCTTGGCACATTAGGGCAAGAAAAGACTTTAAAATCGTGGAATGAGCATGCACTCCTGTGACACACCAGGTTGGATAAAATCTCGATGTTTATTCATAGTTTAAAAACAACTGTCCTAACGTGTTTTGTATCTAGAGATATGTAATGATAGGCATGATAGTGCCTATGATTCTGTATCTCTAGTAGGGATGCACCGAATCCACTATTTTGGATTCGGCCGAACCCCCGAATCCTTCGTGAAAGATTCGGCTGAATACCGAACCGAATCCGAACCCTAATTTGCATATGCAAATTAGGGGTTGAAAGGGGAAAAAAAATTTTACTTCCTTGTTTTGTGACAAAAAGTCACGTGATTTCCCTCCCCGTCCCTAATTTGCATATGCAAATTAGGATTCGGTTCGGCCGGGCAGAAGGATTCGGCCGAATCCTGCTAAAAAAGGCCGAATCCTGACCGAATCCCGAAACCGAATCCTGGATTCGGTGCATCCCTAATCTCTAGATACGAAACGCACTAGGACAGTTATTTTCAACCTAAGGAATAAACATTGAGATTTTATCCAACCTGGTGTGTGAAAGGAGTTCGTGCTCATGTCACGATTTTTCTGCATTTCATATCGGATGAGCTTCGGTTTTTCATTAGCAGTTTTGAGCTTTACTGTCTGTATAGAGCCACGTTTTTTTTTTTTGCTTGTTTCCAAAGGTCCAAAAGTAGCCCAAATCCGTTCCTTGGCTAGTTTGTATTTTCAAAACCCTTTAAATTAGTAGCCCAATTATGCTGAAAAACCACCAACCTGGCAACCCTGGGAGGTGAAAAATATAAGATAAAGGAGGTGAGAAAAGAAGAAGGGGGTGGGGTAAGGAGGATGGATGCAGAAAAAGCAAAGAGGTGCATTAAAGGGGTAAAATCAAAATACTTTCAGCTACAGTATCTTTCACCTGCTGCCCAACTGGAATAAAGCCATGGAATAACTGGGCATCTCTCACTGCAGCAAGTGACCGAACAGCTGATGAGAACTGATATAACATTACTGAGCAACATTTCCCCAACAATTCATACGGCTGCTCATTAATTAAACTATGTAGTCCCACCCCCCAATCTCGAGCCTCCCGCTCCGTTCCGAAGATCTACAACTATAACTCCCAGCATCCCTTTAGCCGTCACAGAAAGTCCTACAAAAAATGTTATGTTTGAGGAAGTTACTTGCAGAGTTCATACGCGTATCATCAATCCTAATCGATCACATTGTGCAAGTTAATCACTTGTCTCTTCTGTTGTTCTGTAGAACCAATGGACATGAGATCAGAAGAGATGCCGACACATAGGGGAAAAAGGGCTCCTGAGACTCCCGTGAGACGAAGAGGTTTGTATGATATTTATTCTTGCAAAAGAGAGGGGATATCAATAGGGCCATCAGTCCGTATTTCTGCCGGACAGTCTGGTTTTTGGAAGGGCTGCTAAGGTGAAAAGTGCCTGTCTGGATTTCCAAATTAGGAAAACCGGACAGGACATTGAAGTGAATGACATGTCGATCAGCCAATTGCTGATTGCCACATCATCTGCCCCGCCCCTACATCATCCACCCCCCTTATATCACCCACTCCACCCCCAACGGCATCTTCTCTGCCCCTGACATCACCTGGACCACCCCCTGACATCACAGTCCCGCCCCCTGTCCATTTTCCTCAAAAAAGTGGCAACACTAAATATGAAAGAAGTCTAAGCAGGGTCGGACTGGGGGGGCCCGGGGCGAACCGGGACTACTGTCCAGGGCCCCGTCCGACCCCCTACCGTGATGCACCTGCGTGAGGGCGCCGCTCGGCTCTCCTGCTTGAAAGGTGCCGCTCCTGCATGAATGGCGTTGTGCGCATGTGCAGATGGTGCTGCGCGGCGCATAAAGAATCTTTTTTTTATTAACAAACTGATCGGGAGCTTGGCCCATTAAGGGTCGGGGCCCACTGGGTTTTTTCCCGGTTTCCCGCCGGGCCAGTCCGACACTGGGTATAAGGTTACCAACTGAACCCTATAAAACCAGGATAACGAGTCTTTCTGTAATTTGGATCTTCATACCTTAAGTCTACTAGAAAATCATGTCAATTTTAAAGAAACCAATAGACTGATTTTGTTCCAATAAGGATTAATTATATCTTAGTTGGGATCAAGTACAAGCGACTGTTTTATTATTACAGAGAAAAAGGAAATCATTTTTAAAAATCTGGATTATTTGATGGAGTCTATGGGAGACGGCGTTTCCATAATTCTGGATAACGGGTTTTCAGATAACGGATTCCCATACCTGTACAATAAAAACTATTAAGTATAAGTGCCACTTACTATAATTATATCTGTTACACCACTAAAAATGTTCTGATTCAAGGGGGCCCAAGACTCTACATGACTATCAGCAAGTGTATGAAAGTCAGGTGCTCTCTCTCTTTTAACCCTAAATCAGAAGTACAATTCCACTGACGGGTGTAACCATTGTGTGTCTGCACAGCAAGGCAAACATTTGCTTTGTAATGGGATCCATTGCCACTAGGCTTGTTACTGTAGCCACATTGAGCGAAAACTTTCAGAGTGAGCACAATGTTCTCATACCTCCCAACTGTCCCTTTTTCGGAGGGACAGTCCCTCTTTTGACAGTACTGGAAAGTCCCTCTTTTCTCTGCACTGAACAGCCAGAAAAAGAAACAAAGTTTCTCACTTAATTGGCTTTTAGCAGAGAGCCCAGAACAGCTAACAGGTGCAAATAAGATACTTTGTAACAATTTTGAGACACAAAAACACAGTTTAGATAAGGAGAAATATTTTCAAACTTTCATAACCTGCCAAATTTTGTAAAACAAACATGGTAATTAGGGGGTGTGGCCACAGAAAGGGGTGTGATCAAAAAAATTGCTGTGCTACGTGCGGGAAAAAATTTTTTGTCCCTCTTTTTACTTCCAAAATGTTGGGAGGTATGTGTTCTGGAACAGAATTAACCTGCCAATAAAAGGGCAAGTAAAAGCCTAGACTGAAATCTGGTGATGTTGCATTCACGGATTTAAACTAAGCGCCTGAAGATAACGCTGGTGATCGATCAGTGGGCTCTTAAAGGGAAACTACTGCAAAAATGAGAATTGAGTATAAGCTTCATCATAATGAAATAAGAAACTTTTTTACAATCCATTAAATATTCTGCATTGTTTCTGAAATAATCAAGTTTATCTTCACTATTCCTCTCTCAGCATCTGTTTCTCTTCATTCTCTCTTCATGCAGCAGTTGGGTGTCAGATATTCATTGACAGTTAGATCCAATATATCTTATAGGGGGGGCTCCTTTCCTAGCAGATGAATTAGAGCTCACTCAAATAACTGATTCCAGTACAAACAAAATCTAACAAAATAACTGCCTTTTGCACAAATCCTGCATGTAGAGAGACATGAGGTCTGTTGATTTTAATAGAGTGAGCTCTAATACATCTTCTAGGCAAAAGATATATTAAATCATTCATCTGACACCCAACTGCTGCATGAAGACAGAATGAAGAGAAACAGATGCTGAGAGAGGAATAGTGAAGATAAACTTGATTATTTGAGAAACAATGCAGAATATTTAATTGATTGTATTTAGAAAGTTTCTTATTTCAGTGTGATGAAGCGTTTATTACATTTTCATGTTCGGAATAGTTCCCCTTTATAATAGGAAAACCACTCACCTATATGATGGGCATACAAAACAAAGCAACTAGAGCCAAGGAAGATCCCATCATTCCAGCTGCACTGGGGAGGTTAGGAAAATAGAATGAAAAAAATCACTGCCAGTGCTGACTCCTTCCCCATCTGTTGGGTAGTGGATGACAGCAGTGAAGCCTAGACTCCAGGATATGGCTCACCTAATGATGTCATATGACAGCATCATCAGATTAAACAGCTCTACAGGCCAATTGAAAACCTAAATGCTGTTTTTATAAAGTGCAATCCAAACACAATTATTCTGCAGTGCACTGATTCATATATAGCCCTGCACAAACTTTTACAGGCTTCTTCCATTAAAGGAAAACTAAACCCTAAAAATGAATATGCCAATAAAGGCCATATTTTATATAGTGAACTTATTGCACGAGGCTAAAGTTTCAGCTTGTCAATAGCAGCAATGATCCAGGACTTCAAACTTGTCACAGGGGGTCACCATCTTGGAAAGTGTCTGTGACACTCACATGCTCAGTGGGCTCTGATTGGCTGTTGAGAAGCTAAGCTTAGGGCTCGTCACTAATTATCCAGCAGAAAATGAGCTTCCCTGGCTGTAATATAAGCTGATGCTACAGGTTTGCTGATTATTAAATTCTGATGCTAATTGCACTGGTTTCTGTGCTGCCATGTAGTAATTATGTGTATTAATTACTAATCAGCCTTATATTGTGACATTTCTATTCTATGTGTACTGTATATTGTGAGTGGCTCCCTAAGCTCAGTAAGTGACAGCAGCACAGAGCATGTGCAGTGAATCAGCAGAAAAGAAGATGGGGAGCTACTGGGGCATCTTTGGAGACACAGATCTTTACTGCTAAAGGGCTGTGGTTGCCTTGGGCTGGTACAGAAGCACAAAACATAAAGTATAACATGTCAAGCTACTTCTTTAGTAAGTTTTAGTTGGGTGATGGCCACATAGTATTATTCTTTTCATATGCCTGAACGTTTAGATCTTCAGAAAGTTATGGGTCAATGGAGATCCTCTTCTCTTCTCCACCTGAAAAAGAAAGTCTTGGCGATAATGTGTTCATTTTTCATCCAATTGAAGGTGGCAAGTTTAGTTTAAACTGCAGCAACTGACAAGAGAACCATATGATTATAATAAAATACAGTTTATAGAGCTGCTGCCGCACTGTTATTTGCGTTATTATATTAGTTTTATACATCTTATCATTATTCAATAAATAAAGATTCATTAAAAATGCATAGTGAAGGGTTGTGCTGAAGTTATCCTGAATCCTCATTAACATCACAGTCCCACCCAATAATGTGCCTAGTTAAAACTTAATGTTCAGTGTTCCTAGATCCCTGCCCTTTAATTGAGAAACCTATGATATTCACTTACTCACGACTGATCAGTAATTAATTCATCTGTGCACCACATGGTACAAAGAAACGAGACCACAAAGGGTAACCACAAGCTGTATACAGGATTAGGACCTGTTATCCAGAATGCTCAGGACTTGGGGTTTTCCTGATAATGGATATTTCCGTAATTTGGATCTTCATACCTTAAGTCTACTAGAAAATCATGTAAACATTACTGGTTTTGCCTCCAATAAGGAATAATTATATCTTAGTTGGGATCAAGTACAAGCTACTGTTTTATTATTACACAGAAATAAGTTTGTTCCGTAATTTGGAGCTTTCTGGATAACGGGCAGGGGCGTAACTATAGAGGAAGCAGACACTACAGCTGCAAGTTGGCCAGGATGAGGCCCTAATTCATATCAAGTTTTAATAAACTTTGAAGTCAACCTTTTAAACATTTTGGGGGCCTGAAAAATAATTTGCTGTGGGGCCCAATAATATTTACTTACTCCACTGATAACGGGTTTTGCGGATAACAGATCCCATACCTGTGCTATAAAGAACTGGATTTGCTAATGTAAATAACCAACAAAAAATGATGCAATAAAACTGAGTTTTAATTGTTTTTTTCTAGGATCAAACACTGACAAAAGAGAAAAGGACAAAGACTGTTTAAATTAACCATATGGATTGGGAATTCACCTAATTTAAGGTAGGTAATATCAGTCATATACAGGTGTGATGGCTATTATCAGGAATGCATGGGGACTGGGGGTTTCTGCATATACATCTCAGAGTAATGTGAAAAGTATTTAGCATTAGAAACAATTATGACTGTTTCGCATTAAACCTGGATGTAAACTTGGATGTTATGACATAGGAAAAATGAAATGGGAAAGTGCTTGCTTAAAGTGGACCTGTCACCCAGACACAAAAAGCTGAATAATAAAAGTCGTTTTCAAATTAAACAAGAAATTCAGTTTCTATTTTTTGTTAAAGCATTCATAGCTGTTGTAAGCTCATTTAAAAATCTTAGCTGTCAATCAAATATTGTCTGCCCCTCCTCTATGCCTTGGGCATAGAGGCGGGGCAGACAATTACTTTCACTTTCCATTCAGCACTTCCTACATGTCACTGCTCTCCCCACATTCCCCCGTTCTCTTCACCATTTAATTGTGTAGCCAGGACATGGGGATGGACATCAGGTCCCCCATTCTGGTGCACAAACAAGATTCTGAGATGATACAAGGCTTGTCTTAATAACAGTGTCCACAAAATGGCTCCTGCCTGCTTGTTATAATTAAGAATTCCCAGACTGAAGGAAACAAGATTCAAATAATTTATATAGTGTAATTAAAGTTCATTTTGCTTGACTAATGTGATAAAATAGGATTTTGAATAATTTTTTTGGGTGACAGGTCCCCTTTAATCAGTGTCTGATTTTTTCATTTCAAGTTCCCATTAGAGGTCCAACAACTGGTCAGTGCCCCTCTTAGCTCGTGACAAGGTTATGAATATAAGAAAATATTGGTGTATCAGCCATAGTTCTATCTAATCTAAGATGCCGAATATTTAGTGACCTTTCTGGTGTACCTAGGACAGGGCAAATAGACATTTTTCCAAAAAGCCTTCACGTGATCCCACCCACAGACTATTAGTCCAAGCTCTCCCCGCGGGGGGCAGTCCTACAATTTTGGAAGCAATACTTCACTATGGCAAATGGCACTTTTATCCTAATGGTTTGCCATTTAGATCACATGACCAGGTAATCTAAAAGTTGTTATTTCTATCTGCATATATCTATTCATCTACAGTGAAACCTCAATTTTACAACCCCTGATTTTAAGTTTTCCCTCATTTTACATTGTTGTTCTGTGGTCCCACCTATGTATTATGCACAATACATTTCCCTGATTTTACATTTTCCTGGATTTGACACCATTTTTTTCTGGTGACCTGAAAAACATAAAATGGGGGTTCTGCTGTATTTTAAGTGCCACATAGCTTAGCTCACTTTGAGATTATAACACAGACAGCCGATATAAACTGCCAACAGGCTAAATCGGCAGTTTATTGGGAAGTGTATGGGGCTCTCCAACGGGCTTTGGCCAATCAATATCTAGGCAAAAATTGGGTAGATTGTCCCACTGGTGATGCCCTAGGCACCAGACCTTTGCATGGCCATCAGAGCCAATGATATCAGCAGGGGTGACGTCACAATGTAATGCGCCTGCATGTGACGTCACTTCTGTCAGTGTCCCACAAACGTACCCCCACCTCTACTGCCAGATTTTATTTTAATGTATCTGGCAGCAGTGGAGGAGACCTTTTTTTTTATTTTCCCATTATATTTACCTTATAGGCATCCAAAGGCTGTCCCCTAATGCTGCTACCCTACACGCCCCCAAGGACCTATATGACAAATATGCCTGTGTTTTAATTTACTTTACTGTCATTAAAAGTCATAGATGTTTCTGTCGCAAGTAGAATGTCTTGAATGAGGCAAGTACAATACCCTTAATAAGGGTATATATGTATATATGTATCAATATAGCACCACAAATGTATGCAGTGATTTACAAGGCATAAACACTAAAAAGTGTATAGTTATAATTGATTAGATTGTGAGAATAAATAAATCTATATGTAAGTGCTCAGGCGTTTCAGTACACAGTTGTGATGTGGTCCCTGCCTCAAAGAGCTTACAATCTATAAAGAGGAGACAAACTTTAAACAAAAAGGGATGGGGAACAAGTGCATAGGACAAGGGTTTGTTACTGCAGAGGAAGACTAGCAAGGGGCTTCCACTAGAAGGCTATTTTTAAAGGAGAAGGAAAGGCTAAAATGAAGTACCGGTAAGCTTTCTCAGAAAGGTCTATATAAATACACCTCAAAGTAATGCTGCTCTGAGTCCTCTGTCAAAAGAAACACGGCATTTCTTTCCTTCTATTGTGTACTCATGGGCTTCTGTATCAGACTTCCTGTTTTCAGCTTAAACCTCCAGGGCTAGGGCTTGAGCATGCTCAGTTTGCTCCTCTCTCCTTCTCTCCCACCCTTTTCCCCCTCCCACCTTCCCTCCCCGCTGTAATCTGAGCCAAGATGTATGAGTTTGCTGTAAGTGATGTCACAGCAAGCTAATATGGCAGCTGCTATCCTAAACAAACAGAGAGAGCTTCTAAAGCTGTTTACTCAGGTATGGCAAAGCATTCTGCAGAATAAATATAGTCTTGTAGCTTGCACTATTATGGTTATTCTTGAAGAAACTGCTTTGGTAGCTTTCCTTCTCCTTTAAGGAGCTATGAGAAAAGTGTTAGTGTAGGGACTTTCCTGATGCAAGGGGGTAGAGAATTCCAAAAAGGGAGACCGATTTTATGTACAACTCAGCTGTTTTGGTGAACTGTATTGTCAGGAGATTTTCCTGAGCTGAGCCCAGGATCAGGAGGGAGTGTATGGAGAGATGAGAGCAGATATATAGAGAGGAGAAGAAGAATGCAGGACTCTGAAGGGCAGGATAAGAATTTTGTACTTAATGGCCCATTTTACTGGGAGTCAGGAGAGACCTTAGTAGTGATGTGGTGGGAGAGATTTAGATGCAGGTGAGATGAATTGAACACTAGCAGAGAGGATGGATTGTAGAATGTACCGATGACATTCAGGGATACCAACTAGTAATATATTACAGTAGTCTATGCTGGAGAGTATGAGGGCCTGGACCAGTGTTTTAGCAGCAGAGGGACAGCAGACTTAAATTTATTCAAGTTAAGGTGCTTGTAAGGGTGTTTCTGGCACGTTTTTTGGAGACATCTAAAAAACATTCCATTTAAGAGAAGGTAAAAATGGAAATGAAACACATGGTACATTTATATGGTACAGGTTACATTCATTAAATCTGAACAGGTGACAACCTTATGTGTGTGTATATATATATATATATATAGTAACCAACAAAAGGATCCGCACTCTCAGGTCTTAAATATAGTATAAAAAAAAGTTTTATTGTTCAATGCGAGACTGACGTTTCGGCCTCCTCTGAAGCCTTTCTCAAAGTGTCTAATGGTTCATAAATACAAAATTTGGCGGGAAGCTAGACAAATTAGAGCTAACGTGGTGACCTCATCGCTCAAAACGTGGACTGTATATATATATATATATTTATACATGCACATAAGGTTGTCACCTGTTCAGATTTATACCCGACAGGTTTTTGGAAGGACTGCCCAGGTGAAAAATTTCCAAAAAGAAAATCCAGACAGGACATTGAAGTGAATGACATGGTGATCAGCCAATCCCTGAGCTCCATATTATTAGTCCCGCCCCTGATGTCACCCGCTCCGCCCCCCACCATCAAAAAAGGTGGCAACCCTATATATTTATGTATATATATGTATCCATAGACATAAGTAGCATGCAGGTTTGCTTGGATGCAATGAGGCACAACACAAACAAGTATGAGTGAGTTCATTTCTATTACGCTACAGATCAACCTACAACATTTTTCTGCTGTATTTAAACCTGTCTCGGTTGCAGCTGAAAAGAACCTTCATCTTAAATGTTTTCTTTGTGTTATACTATTTTATAGGGCTTTATATGGATTGGGGAAGGGATGGGAACAGATAGTAAAGTTTGCAGGAAAGTAATATATAAATTCACTTTGTGGAATCAAAATGGAAAAGGTACATAGACGACTGATCATATGACAGTTTGCAGACCGTCACTACCACTTGCATGCAAAATCTGCACAATAATAAAATATTACATAATGTTGCTGGATGTCACATTACAAATCACGTCAAAGAGGAAGCTGACCTTTACATTAACTTTCAGGTTTTTTTTTATAGAAGGACCTATTCTAAGCATCTTTTCAATTGGCCTTTATTGTTTATTTAGTGTGTTTTTATTTATTTATTAATCTGCCTCTTTCTAGACTGCGACCAAAAGTGCTGTTTAGATGTTAGGGACCATGACCCAAGTGGCAATGTCCCTGCCGATGGGATTTGTGGCGAATTATCGCTAGAGACAGCCCCTTCGCCCTTTAGTAAATCTGCCCCTTAGACAGGTGTAGAAACTCTATGTATTTGCATCTTCGTAAACTGCAGAAGTTGGGGAGACTCTTTATTTTTGATAAAATTCCCAAACAAGGTCGCAGCTCATTTAACCGAAGATATTTTATGTTCGCCATTTGTGAGATGTTTCATACATTGACAGAAAAGATTGCAAGCTTCTGCCAGTTACAAATGCATGTGGCTTTTGGGTGAATGATGAAGTCACAAAAGTAATTTTGACAGCATTCGTTATGGCTGAGATCACAACCATTGTGGCAACGGTGATTTAATACATATGCCACTCTTAATTTTCTCATTAGCACTTCCATGTCATGTCACAATCCACTTCAATGTAACTGCGAGCAATTGACCTACATTACAGGTTGCGCCTACACTGCATGACATCACTCTGCATGACATCACTACAGCAGCTGCCTAATTGCAGGCACATGATGTGACATCACTAGGCAAGGTACATCACTAGGCAAGGGGCAGATTCTGTCATTTTACCCTCTGATCACAACAGCAGGGTTGTCTCGTAACTAAATAAGGCAATTCTGTAAAAGGATGTCAAATCACAGGGCAATTCACCTTAAAATGGATTTTCAATATGCTGTAGAAAACGTTGATCTAGGGTAATTAGGGTTACCACCTTTTTTTCTCCTCAAAAACAGGCAGGGGGTGGGCCAGTGACATTAGGGGTGGGGTGGTGATGTTGGGGCGGGGCATATGCCATTGGGGGCGGGGCAGGTGAAGTCAGGAGTAGGACCAGTGACAAGGCGATCAACGTCATGTCATTCACTTCAATGTCCTGTCCGGATTTACTAATTTGGAAATCCAGACAGGTGGAAACACTAAGGGTACAGATTTATCAAGGGTGGAAGAATCGAATTTTTGAATTCTAATTTTAGCTCATTTTAGTGTACTTCGACTAGGGAATGGTCCAAATTCGATTCGAATTTTCGAAATTTATCATGTACTGTCTCTTTAAAAATTCGACTTAGACTTTTTGTCATCTAAAACCTGGCGAATTGCTGTTTTAGCCTATGAGGGACCTCTATTTGGACCTCTATTTGAAAAATCAAA
Source organism: Xenopus petersii (assembly GCA_038501925.1). NCBI lineage: Eukaryota > Metazoa > Chordata > Amphibia > Anura > Pipidae > Xenopus > Xenopus petersii. The sequence goes on along the minus strand of CM076685.1, from coordinate 108,338,480 downwards.
GTTTTTTTTTTTTGAAAATACTTTGAATCGAATTCGATTGAATACAGTCTGAATTTGATTCAAACTATCAAATACAACCTATTCACTCGAAGTTAAAAAATTTGATTTTTTTAAATAAATTTAGTTTTTTTTCAGTTACTACAGTTTTGCTAATGAAGGTGAATTGCCCTTTAAGCTGTGAGTCTAAATTTTCCCAAGGGACCTGTTATCTTATATTGTTACAATTACTTATTTGCTTATCTCAAAATTGTTACAACTTAGTTGCACCTGGTGGCTGTTCTGGGCTCTCCGCCAAAAGCCAATTAAGTTAGAAACGTTGTTTCTTTTTCTGGCCTTTCAGTGCAGAGTAAGTCGGGACTTTTCAGTACAAACGTGGGACTGCGGTTTGAGCAGCCAATAGCGGGACTGTCCTGCTGAAAACAAGACAGTTGGGAGGTATAGAGTTGCAAAGTGTCAGGTCTGTGTCGCTGTGCCACCCAGTCCTGGGAGGAAAGAAAAAACTTGTGTGATTCAGATTTTTCTCTTCTGGCTCTGTGGGAGGAGGAAAGGACGGTAATAATAATCATTAGTTCCCTCGGGTCTCTGAATCACAGACTTGCCCTGAAAATAGATAGGAAAGATTCAGAAGGTCAGAGGTCACTTCCTTTCTGATGGGGCTCAGCTGCTGTCTGTCTGTCTCACTCTCTGTCACCTCTCGGTGGCTTTTGACCTTGTCTGCTGTCCCAGACTGTCTGCAGCTGCTTTGTTTCACCTTTGACCTCTGTATCCTAATCTGCAACAGTAACACCCCCAGCCCTGAGCCAACCCCCACTCCTTCATTTAGATTTATTCAAAGCAAGTTGCCTTTGCTCAGGTTTGCCAAACAAAAGACAATTCATTTATAACTACAATTCCTGTTAACCCCTCCCACGCCAAACAGCTGCAAGGGACTAAGCATGAGAGCAGCCCATCTGATTTATTTCTAGACAGGCTGCAATGCAAACAGGAATGCACGACTACTGATATATATTTCTTAATGTAGAGCCATGGTGTACAGTGACTGGGAGTGATGATCTGCAGAGGAAGGCACTAACTTACTAGCATGGCCAGAACTAGGGGTAGGAAGAACTTGTCTAGGGTGCAACAATGTGGGGCGCTGGGCAGGTACCTGTTCAAAGGTCTTCTGTCTACTCCTAGTCCGGGTTCGCTCCCTGCTGCTCTCATCTCCCTCCCCTCTCCTCCCTTCCCTCCTCACACCTCCCCTCTATTACTCTCCTCTCCCTTCTCCCCTCTATCACTTTCCCCTCCTTCCTCTCTCCTCCCCTCTATTACTCTCCTTTCTCTCTCCTCCCCTCTATCAATCTCCACTCCCTCCTCTCTCCTCCCCTCTATCACTCTCCACTCCCTCCTCTCTTCTTCCCTTCTATTACTCTCCCTTCCCTCCTCTCCCCTCCCTTCTATTACTCTCCCCTCCCTCCTCTCTCCTCCCCTCTATTACTCTCCCCTCCCTCCTCTCTCCTCCCCTCTATTACTCTCCCTCCTCTCTCCTCCCCTCTATCACTCTCCACTCCCTCCTCTCTTCTTCCCTTCTATTACTCTCCCTTCCCTCCTCTCCCCTCCCCTCTATTACTCTCCCCTCCCTCCTCTCTCCTCCCCTCTATCACTCTCCACTCCCTCCTCTCTTCTTCCCTTCTATTACTCTCCCTTCCCTCCTCTCCCCTCCCCTCTATTACTCTCCCCTCCCTCCTCTCTCCTCCCCTCTATTACTCTCCCCTCCCTCCTCTCTCCTCCCCTCTATTACTCTCCCTCCTCTCTCCTCCCCTCTATCACTCTCCCCTCCCTCCCTCTGTCACTCCACCCAACCTCCTTCCCTCCCCTTCCCTTAACCTTTGTTCCTCTTCCCCTCCCTTCTTTTCTATAATGGCGCATGCGCACTTGCGTTCATGAGTCTACTCGGAAGACAGCTCACACACGAATAGTAATTTTATTTTCTAGTAAATATTGACTGGAGTACATATGGACAGCCTGGAAAGTAAAAAGTATATGGAACAGAAACTATATGGGACCTGTTATCCAGAATGCTTGGGACCTGGGTTATTTTGGATAACGGATCTTTCTGTAATTTGGGTCTTCATACCTTGACTATTAAAAAATTATGTAAACATGAAATAAAGCCAATAGGCTGGTTTTGCTTCCAATAAGGATTAATTATATCTAAGTTGGGATCAAGTACAAGGAACTGTTTTATTATTACAGAGACAAAGGGAATAATTACAGGTATGGGACCTGTTATCCAGAATGCTCACGACCTGGGTTATACCTGATAATGAATCTTTCTGTGGTCTTCATAGCTTTAGGGCAGAGACACATGGGCAGATTCAGGGAAATAAGTCTCCCGGCGATTAATCTCCCCGAACCTCTCCTGCCTTCCACTGGATAGAATGAAAATCGACAGTAGTCTTCCGAAGTCACTAGAACTTTCCTCATGAGGCAGGAGAAGGGAAATTAGTCGCCCGAAGAAGATGAGATTTGTTGCCGGGTGACTAATCTCCCCAAATCTGCCCGTTTGTCTCTGCCCTTAGTCTATTAGAAAATCATGTTAAAATTAATTAAACCCAATAGGCTGGTTCTGCTTCCAATAAGGATTAATTATATCTAAGTTTGGATCAAGCTACTGTTTTATTATTACAGAGAAAATGGAAATAATTTTGAAAAATGTGTATTATTTGGATAAAACGGAGTCTATGGGAGACAGCAATCCCATAATTTGGAGCTTTCTGGATAATGGGTTTCCAGATAATGGATCCTGTATATTTAAGATGTAATGAAATAACTACTTAGGTTATAGGTTAGCGTTACCCAAGCAGTGGAATCTGCCCCCCATAAGGGAGCCTGGAGCAGGGGCGGGGGGGATGTAAAGTCTAGAGAACAGTTAAGATGACCAATTCTCTTCTGTATCTGACCCATGTATATGGTCACCTTTCATTTATTCAGCTAACAGGAAAAACAACTGGGACAGTAGCAAGTGAAAAGAAGTTTCTGTGCTTCCTGATTTGCCAGTGTCCCAAGCATCGGCCAACATGGTGCATTCCAATAATTAATTTCTCAAACATTTCAGATTGATGAACTAACTGATACCAACAGTACAAAGATTGTTCAGAAACATCTTCCTGACATATTATACATCCCATGAGATCTGTGGAGAAGGTCTTTTTGCTCATGAGGTGCTCCAAGAAGGTATTTTAGGGGATTTTGGACACTTGTCGTCCTATCCCATCTTGGAACTATGGCTAAATTTCTGATAGCTGCATTGCTTTCCTTTATTTATATTAAAGGGATACAGTCATGGGGAAAAATGTTTATTTAAAATGTATCAGTTAATAGTTCTGCTCCAGCAGAATTCTGCACTGAAATCCGTTTCTCAAAAGAGCAAACAGATTTTTTTATATTCAATTTGAAAGCTGACATGGGGCTAGACATATTGTCAGTTTCCCAGCTGACCCCAGTCATGTGACTTGTGCTCTGATAAACTTCAGTCACTCTTTACTGCTGTACTGCAAGTTGGAGTGATATCACCCCCCCCCCCAGCAGCCTTACAACAGAACAATGGGAAGGTAACCAGATAGCAGCTCCCTAAGACAAGATAACAGCTGCCTGGTAGATATAAGAACAGCACTCAATAGTAAAATCCAGGTCCCACTGAGACACATTCAGTTACATTGAGTAGGAGAAACAACAGGCTGCCAGAAAGCAGTTCCATCCTAAAGTGCTGGCTCTTTCTGAAAGCACATGACCAGGCAAAATGACCTGAGATGCACCTACACACCAATATTACAACTAAAAAATACATTTGCTGGTTCAGGAATGAAATTTTACATTGTAGAGTGAATTATTTGCAGTGTAATTTAGAAAAAAAAATCAAAACAGAATCCCTTTAAGTCCCCAGTAAGGCTGGAGGCTGTACCCTGTGAGTAAGGTTTTTGTGTCAAACGTTCTTGCTCTTATTCTTGTATATTTAATATACCATCTGAGTTATATGTGAGAAATGGCAGCTGGAGGGCCGCTAGTTTCTTGCCACTGATGCTTTCCTGGGAAGCAGACATTATTATAATCATTGCTTGGGCAGAAATGCTGAGAAATCGGACTGAATGCTGTGACTGTTGGCATGATTCTCAGAGCAGTGAGCCGTCGCTGATGCAGATGTGTCCTTACACTTAACCGTTTGGGTTACTGACAGTAAAGTGCATTTGTCTAAGGCATTTAGCTGGTTAATCAACTTGCACTGCAGTCCCATGTGCCTGCAAATGGTTTTCAACAATAAAAATCAGTACTGAATATCCTGCTCCTCTTCCAATTTGGTGTTATGGGGGGAAAAGGGATGGTGTTCTTCTTTATGTGCCGTGCTAAAATGGCAAAGGCAGGGGACTTGCCTCCTCTGTGTTATCATATACTGACTGCAAAGTTTTTTGTTGCCAACCTCCGTGAGCGAGAGACTTTGTGAGGCCTAGCAGAAAGCATTGTGCAGAAAGGGCACAGTGACAGCTCCCTACAGCTGCTCCCATGCTGCAGTTGGAGAGTTGCCACCATTTTGTACGGCTCGGGATTCAGGGAGCTCTGAAATGGCGTCCACCTGGCACGGCCCGTAGAAGGCTGGGTTAGCGAGCAAAGTCGGAGGGCCACTGCGCTGCTGGACGTGTCTGCAGAGACAAGCAGACGGGTTTCTGTGGTTACAAGAGAGAACAGGCCAAGGGAGAAGAGAAGAAAGGAGGGATGAAAAAGAAAAACAAGTAAAGTGGCAGGGATGGTAAGGATCGCAAAGCGGGCAACGCTCAGAGGGTGAAGCTCTCAAACCGATGGTGAAAAGGGGAACACGCTTTAACTATCTGATTGGAAGAAAGGAAAAATAGCGATGTTGGTAAACTGATTAAAAAATAGAAAAAATACTAAAAATGTAGGTGACCGGGTACGTATGGTTTTATTTGTTGAAACCCTAAAATTGCCAGGTGTGTGGGTGGTAAGACTACAACTCCCAGCAACCCTCGATGTAGCTATATAGCGCCTGTATCTGTGTGCATAAGTTATACATCAATACGTGGCAGGTATATACAGTGTCGGACTGGGACACCAGGGGCCCACCCAAAAACCTTTGACTAGGGGCCCACCAATTAATCTTAGACCAGGTGCCCACTCTTAAGGTGGCCATAGATGCAAAGATCCGCTCGTTTGGCGATGTCGACCGATCTCCGCCGGACGAAAGAAGTCGGCACATGCCACACACGATCCGAAAATCGTACGAATCCTCGATTCGTACGATCGGATCTGTCTGTCTATGGCCACCATTAGTCGTATTATTATTCCTTTCCTCACTCAACTTTTATTCTCCTAGTCTCTTTTATTTACATATTATAATACTATAATCTATTATTCCATCTCTTTAGCCACTTTGTACTCATAGAAATAGGGAATTGCCATTAAATAAGCCACATGTCTAGCAGCACAAGGGCCCACTGACATATTGGCCCACCGGGAGTTTTCCAGGTATCCAGGTGGGCCAGTCTGACACTGGGTATATACGTGGCAGGTATAGGTGGATCAATAGATGCACATGGGAATGGCTTTTGTGCCAGTGTATGGGAACTGGTGCCATACTGGTACTATTATCACCCGTTAATATTGAAGCTTGCAGGGGAATCCGTCACTCCATCAGCTGAAAAACCCAGAGCAATTGAGTCAGGGACACTCTACAGGGTTTTCTCCACCTGAAAAGGGCAATTAATTTTTGGGGATTGTCCTATTCTGTGCAAAAATGCAAACTTGAGCCTTCAAATCCAGAGCGAAGTGGATCAGCTTGTTGGAATACCTGGTGGTCTAGTGGGGCGGCAGGGACCCCCACCACCTGCTGCTGCTCTTCACCACTTCTGAATTGCCGCTTCTGGGTTTGCCTATTTTCGGCTTTCTTTGGTGCGCCAGGTGACGTCATTGCGGTTGGCACGAAATTCAATTATTTAAAGGTGCAAATGTCCTATTCCAGTTGCCCAATGTAAAGGTCTATTTTCTGATAGATTCCTGGGTGCATTTTCTAAGTCTGATTCTATTCCTGACCTTGCCATTCTGCTGCCTGTACAGACCTCTGCCTGTATTTGTCTATTCTCCAGATCCTGATTTTGTACCACGCTACTGTTTGGTTTGACCTCGGTCTGTGACCTTGATTTCTCTGCTGTTATCTGATTTGGTACCCCATTGCCCATCTGGTATTGAACTTGCCTGTTCCACGTCTCGCTGTCTGCTCCCCCCGACCCATCTGCATACATTCGGTTCCCAAGCCTGCTCAGAACTGTCTCCTTGGTCCTCTTACATTAAAGGGGAACTATCGCGAAAATGAAATGTAATATAAGCTTCAGTATACTGAAATAAGAAACTTTATAAATACAATCAATTAAATATTCTGTACTGTTTCTGAAATATTCAAGTTCATCTTCACTATCTCTCTCTCAGCATCTGTTTCTCTTCATTCTGTCTTCATGCAGCAGTTGGGTGTCAGATATTCACTGACAGTTAGATCCAATATATCTTATAAGGGGGCTCCTTTTGCCTAGAAGATGTATTAGAGCTCACTCTATTAAACTCACCAAACATCATGTCTCTCTACATGCAGAATTTGTGCAAAAGGCAGTTATTTTGTTAGATTTTGTTTTTACTTGAATCAGTATAGCTAAAGTCTATAAACAGCATTCTCACATAACTGTCTTTCTTGTCTAGATGAGTTAGTGAGAGGTGGAGTACAGAAGAACTGAGGATGCCATATCTTCTGTACTCCACCTCTCACTAACTCATCTGGACAAGACAGACAGTTATGTGAGAATGCTGTTTATAGACTTTAGCTCAGCATTCAATACCATCATCCCTCAAAAGCTGAGTGGGAAACTAAGAGAGCTGGGATTGAGCACCTCTTTGTGCAGTTGGATCCAGAGAGGCCTCAGTCTGTTCGTATCGGAGACCGCGTTTCCAGCCCCATCAGATTGAGCACAGGAGCTCCTCAAGGATGTGTTCTCAGCCCGTTGTTGTACACATTGCTGACACATGACTGCATAGCTAAATGAAGCTCAAACCACAGTTCGCCGATGACACAACTGTGGTGGGGCTCATCAGCCACAACGTACAGAGATGAGGTTCAGCAGCTGGTGGTCTGGTGCAGTGAGAACAACCTGTCACTGAATGTGGATAAAACGAAAGAGATGATCGTCGACTTCAGGAGAACTCTCCCTGCTCCCACACCACTCAACATCAACGGCTCCACAGTAGAGACAGTAAAGAACACCAAATTCCTGGGAGTCCACATCTTTAATGACCTCACCTGGACCACCAACACCACCTCCATCACCAAAAAGGCTCAGCAGCGTCTTCATTTCCTAAGACGACTGAAACGGGCCAGTCTTCTGCCTCCCACACTCACATTGTTCTACAGGGGCACCATAGAGCGTGTCCTGACGAGCTGCATCTCCATCTGGTACAGAAGTGCCAGCTCTGCTGACTGGAAAAGTCTAGAGCGAACTCAGAGCAGCTGGCAACATCATTGGAGTGGCTCTTCCACAAGCGCTGTGTATGAAAGGCCTCCTGCATTGCACTGGACTCCACACACCCCTCATACGGACTGTTCACGCTGCTCCCATCCGGCAGACGCTTTCGCAGTATTAAAGCCCGAACAACCAGGCTGCGCGAAAGCTTTTTTCCACAAGCGATCAGACTCCTCAACTCACTGCCTGTCCTCCCACTACATTCCAGAGACACCTCAACTGTGAACTTAACTTTGTGAACTGTTAAATTTATTTGCACAATTCTAAAGGTTTACACATGTATATATCCAATTCCTGCCAAAATATTGCACATTTCATGTTTTCATATTTATTGTGTATTCTAAGTGCCTTTTTGTGATAACTGGAGCCACGTCGTCTCGTCTCACTGTGTATTCGGATACTGCTGAGATGACAATAAAGTTTACTTTGACTTTATTTGAATGAGCTCTAATACATCTGCTAATTTAAAAATTGGGATCCACCACTGGGAGATTTGGTAAAGAACGAGTGGCATATCCCAACTGAATTACTATTGCAGGAAAAGTTGTAATTCATGTAGACCAAAAGTAAAAAAAGGGAGGCACCTATATTTGTGTCCTTATCACAATGACAATGAATTCCTGGTTGAAGATCTTCTTTACTGTTATCTACTGGTTAAAGTCTCTTGATCTTTCTTTAAGGCCTTTTGAGCCCCGGAAGCTCTGGTTTCTGATGGTATTGTAATGTGACTGCTTCAGATGAGCTCAAATGTATCCAGTTGTCTTTTTTTGTCAATTATGGGACCATACTCTGGTTTGTGCTGTCTCTGACAGTACAGGTACGGGATCCGTTATCCAGAAATCCATTATACAGAAAGCTCTGAATTACGGAAAGGGCATCTCCCATAGACTCCATTTTATCTAAATGATTCAATTTTGTAAAAATTATTTCCTTTTGCTCTGTAATAATAAAACAATACCTTGTACTTGATCCAAACTAAGATATACTTTATTATATACTATAATTATTGAAAACAACATCAGCCTGTTGGGTTTATTTAAGGTTTAAATGATTTTCAAGTAGACTTACGGTACGAAGATCCAAATTACCAAAATGATCCGTTATCTGGAAAGCCCCAAGTCCTGAGCATTGAAGTCTCATACCTGTACAATGTTGTCATTTCCTCTGTTTGTTCTCTTATGGTAACACGCTTTAGCTTAATATATTCAGGATCCAATGGTTTCCTGGCTTGATTTGTTTACTATAGGGGTGCACCGAATCCATATGCAAATTAGGGGTGGGAAGGGGAAAATATTTTTTACTTCCTTGTTTTGTGACAAAAAGTCACTAATTTGCATATGCAAATTAGGATTCGGATTTGGTTCGGCCTGGCAGATTCAGCTGAATCCGGATCCTGCTGAAAAAGGCCGAATCCTGGCCGAGTTCAGAACTGAATCCTGGATTCGGTGCATCCCTAGTTTACTACCTGTGTTACCTAGTATCCCAAAACAGCACAAGCACTTGTGCGTTTTTTTGTTTCCCATTAATAAATACATTTTACATTTCCATAGACTTTGCTTCTTTGCAACAATTTAGTCTTCTGAATTCACTATCACATTATGCAGTTTTCCTTAACCTATGCGTTTCATTAGAGTGCTTCCTAATCCAGTGCATGGACATTTCCATTTATATCATATTTGCCACTTGTTTTTCCTCTTGTAACATCATCACATATACACAGGGTTTTCTAGCTGGGGGTCTAAGTTTGGGGGTGGAGAATTGAGGTGGCCATCGACGTAACAAAATGATCTTTCCTGGAAAAGATCTTTCCAAGATCGTTCGTTTCAATACACAAGTGTAGAGCTGAATTGTCAAATATACAATAGAATTTTACCTGTATCTGACGATTCAACACAATTGCCGATGTTTGGGAGCCTTCAAAAGCTTTCGATCAAAATTTTCCAATTGGGCCAATCAATGAGCTGACCGATATCCAATATCGGTCAGCTTGTCTCCCACCATATCAGCACCAAATATCCGAAAATTTGTTTTGTATGATATTATCTGTGCGTCTATGGCCAACAAAACATGACAAAAACTCATGACACAACAGCAGTGAAAAGACCGGGCTTACAGACTCTGCTAACTATACTACTTGAGTGTTTTTCTTTACAGCTTACTTTACTCGCACAAAGGGCTTGACTGGACAAATAAAACATAAAATAAATACATTTTACGCAGCCTGAAAAGTGAGAACTGTAATGGAAGCACCCAAAATACTGTCTCAAAACAGCAGTATATACTGTACAAATAAACGACGTTCTAGCATATGATTGCACAACATATGACAATACCATTTCATTGTGTTTTCAATTCAAAAACTCGATGAAATGGTCTCAGTACATACATTCTCATAATAGAATAAAAGAAACTAAGATAGTGCAGCAGATGAGAATGTTCTGGGTTCTGTACATGTAAAGTGGTAGTGAAAAGATTCCCCTGAAACTGGGGTCTATAAACCAGTTGAGACTCGCAGAGGGTCTTGCAAAGTGGGGTCACTTTGTTACCAACCAAAAAGAGGGGTTCAGTTGCCAAATGTGTATGTGTTCAAATATTGCCTCTAACATGTAGGGGTTAATTATCAAAAACCTGATTTTTTTCTGTTTTTTTTTAAATATAAAAAGACCACGATTTGACTTTATTTATTATTAAAAAAGCTTGAATTAATTTGTACATGTAGAAACTTGATAAAATAGTGCAAAACCCCGTATCATACAATTTTTTCTACGTTTTTTCCCGAATCCCAATATGCAATTCAGGCGGCACTCGGGATAGGTATGGAGGACGTTTATTGCAACATTAGGGTAACAGCATTGCCTTACGCATTTCAGAAACATTTTCCCGAATCGCTAGATTGTTTTTCAGGCTTTTTCTGGAAAAGCTCAAATTTTTCAAATTTTTGCCTGAAAAGGTTGGATTTTTTCGGCTAATGCGAGTGTAGACCACAGAAACTTCCAAATAGCATAGGGACCAATGCCATTGACTTATATACAACCTCAGCAGGTCTTGGATGGTGGATTTTCTGATTTGGGCTTTTTGCTGCATCGGGCTTGAAAAATTCTAATTTAAAGAAAAATGAAAAATGCGAGTTTAGTAAAAAAAAAAAACTGACATCCATACTGACTATGTAAGACTGCCCCAGTAAAGGTATGGGATGAACATCACCTGAGCCTCAAGCAATACATTCAAGGAGATCTGACTGATGGAAAATCATTTAAAGATGGTCAAATTATTACTTTATGATTTTAAGAGAAACGGTTAACTCTATCCCCCATATGTAAGAAAAGGCATTAAGTTTGCCCAGGAGCAGTAACCCATAGCAACCAATAAGATGCTTACTTTAAACAAGCGACAAGTAAATTCTACCTGCTGATTGGTTAAAATGCTCCGGGCAAACTTAGTATGTACATTTAGGTACGTACATTTGCCACAAACATTTTCTGGTCAAGAGGCTATTTGATTTATGGGCAAATGCCCTTTCTGCCCAACGACTGGCCCTGGCAAGTATGTTTCAGTGTTGCAGCCGTCTCTTGATCAATTTTAAATGGCAACAGAAATTATAGAAGCATCCGAATATAACCTTGACATTGCAGACTCCAGATTAATCTTGTAAGTGCTGCTTTAGCATTCCAAAGCTGTCCCCTTTCTCTATAATGAGCGCAGTCAGACATAGTTTGTTACTTTTGTTCTATTAAACTAATGGCAAAGCCATACGGCAGCGCTGATCAGCCGAGCTTTATTAGGGACAGTTTGTCAATATGTAATTGGTTGTAGATACAGTAAATAGTAAATTACACCTGCGTTAGAGTCAGAAAAAAAAACCTTTCCGCTACTGCAGTGTTATATACATTATTGTATAGAATTTGCGCTCTTTCATTTTGAAAAAATAAAAACAAACCTGAATTAATAAAGCAGAGATGCTGGGCGTTGTAGTCTGGTAATAGCGAATGGCAAGCAGTTATAGTATAAGCAGTTGCAGGTGGAGCCGGACATTAGCACATAAATAAAAGTGAGTGGAGACATAATTCTAATGTTAAGTTGTCAATAGACTCAAAGATCCCCTCGTTTGGCGACGTCGCCAAACAAACGGATCTTTCCCCGATTTGCCACTAACGGCAGGGCTATATTGGGAGTAATTTGAACATTCGGCCGTATGGTCGAATGATTGATTTACAATACGCCAAGGGTCTCCGACGGGTCGGTTGGGTAAAAATCAAACCTTCCCGATCGATATCGTGGCCAGATATCGATCGGGAAGACACGTCGGAAGCCTCCAAACACGGGCAGATAAGCTGTCAGATTGGTCTAAACGACCGATATCGGCAGCTTTATCTGCCCGTGGATGGCCACCTTTACACTGGCGCAACTTCCCCTTTACACTGGTGCAACTTCCCCTTTACACTGGTGCAACTTCCCCTTTACACTGGTGCAACTTCCCCTTTACACTGGTGCAACTTCCCCTTTACACTGGTGCAACTTCCCCTTTACACTGGTGCAACTTCCAGGATGTCAGAAATGCAAAAATCTGCCAATGAGACTCTAATGAGTCCAAACACACACACACACAACTGACTCAAAGTGATCCTCAGTGACAGGTGACCAGGTAGACATGGATACCTTTTGGCACTGTGTTTAGTGCAAATCTACAACCAAACTTTCCACCAGATATATATGTGGGAGCGACACTAAAAATGTTAGTTTTGCTGCATCTGGAGTGGCCAAGGTTACCTAAGATTAGCCTGTGGGTTTGCCTTTCACACTGTACTAGCCCACACATTCTGTACTTAGCTTTTATCACAAATTTCTAACAGGCACTAGTACAGCGTAGTGACATCTGGGAGAGCCTACTCTATGGGGCAAATTAACTAAGATCCGAAGTTTGGGTGGCGATAGCTTCGCCACAGTCCGCCGCGCTTCGCCAGGCGTAGTTTCGCCAGCGCTACGCAAATTCACTAAAATGCGAAGTTGCGCTCAGGGAGGCGAACGGTAGCGAAGTTGCGCTAGCGTTAATTCGTCAAGCAAAGCGAAGTTACGCTAGCGATGCCTAATTTGCATACGGTGCCAAGTTAAAGTACAATGGACGTATGTGTAGCAGCAAATATGTAGCACCAAATATACCAACGTATATGTAGCAGCAAATACATTACACTACACAAGCCTGGGAAAGCTTCATAAAATAAAATAGAGTTGTTATATTGCCCTATACATGTGCCCACTGTATAGTTTAGGTGCCATATGTTGGGAAAATTAGGGGGGGAAGGAGGGTGCCCCCAAAAAAATTTACGATCTTTTTCAGCCTATCACCCTTAAAAAAGGAAAAGACGCCAGCGTTTTTTGGGACTTAGAAAAAAATTTCAACTTTTTTTGAAGCAAGCCCTATCTACTCTATTGCACTTCGCCTGGTCTCAGTTGGCGAAGGCAAGTCTGGCGCAACAGTTAATGTTCATGAAAATCCGCAAATTAGTGAATTAGCATTAGTTGCTTCCCTTCGCCATAGCACAACTTCGCCTGGCATAAGGGTGCGAAGTAGCGCTAGAGTAGGTCCACTTCGCTAGCGAATTTACGCCAGCGCCCGTTAGTAAATCGGCAAAGTAACGAAATGACGTCAGCGTTAGTCACTTCGCCCTTTAGTGAATCTGCCCCCATGTTGGGTTGCTTCAAGAATGTGGTTCATTATAATAATAGCCCAAAGACTCGGTCTAACACTTTATATCTTGCTGAATGATCCATCATCCTTAGGGGTAGATTTACTAAAGAGCGACTTTTCGCCAACATCGTCACCCGCAGGAATATCGCCAATTTACTAACAGGCGCCATTAGGAATATACTGTAGCTCACCCTTTTCGATTGTAGGTAGATTTTCCTGCAGGGCGTCCTGTGTCCACAACTCCATACCCCAAAATGACACGTTCGATTCTTACGATTTTCGGATCGTATGTGGTGAGTGCCGACTTCTTTCGTCCGGGCAGAGTTCGGTCGTTTGGTTGGTCGGACAGGTTTGATTTTGACCCGACCAATCCCGCCGGAGCCCATTGCGCATCGTAATCGGATTGTTCGGCCGTTGCATTTTAGCAAATTGATGTGCTGTGTGCGAAGCAGACGCTGGCGAATTTTCACTGGTTAGTGAATCTGCTCCTTAAAGTGACCATAGACACACAGATAATATTGTACGAATCAAATTTTTATTCGATATTCAGTGCGTATACGCTGGCGAGACGACCGAAAAAAGGCTTATTAATTGTAATTGGACACCTTTGGAAGCACCAGAACATGCACCATTGTTAGTGCTGAATTGTTAGCTCTACATGTGTGTGTTGAAACAAACGATCTTCCTTGGAAATATCTTTTTCAGGAGACATCGTAATTGTAAAGTCTATGGCCACCTTTAGGCACAGCACCAACAATCTCTCTCTCTCTCTTCCTGTTACAGGGTAAATATGATTTTCAAATATCCAAACAAGCTCAGTCACGTATGGACTGGCTATTGTGTATTGTGTCCTGGATCATTGCTGCTATTGACAAGCTGAAACTTTAGCCTGGTGCAATAAGTTCACTATATAACTATATATATATGTCATTTTCAGCCTCATTAATTTTTTTGGCTTTAGTTCTCCTTTAAACTTTGGTTCCCAAAGCCGATGGAGTGCCAAAGGAGTGAGGGGGTGAGCAGAACAGAGTGAGCAGGTGTTTGGGGGCGGATGGACCATCTAAGGGAGACTTGGCCTTGGGACACCTGGCTGGCTAATTCAGGCCTGCCTATATAAAGTTTTAGACTTGATTTTCTCTTTTTAGACCCATATTACCAGGGTTGGACTGGGGCCCCAGGACCCACCGGTGTTGCTGTCCCAGGGCCCCCTCCAGACCCCTGCCCTTCCATGCAAGTTTTTTTTTGCCGCGAGTGCACAGGCTTCTTTGATCCAGGGAGCAGGTCTAGGCCGGCGGGGCCCTCAAAAGCTGGGGCCCATCGGGTTTTTTCCTGGTGTCCTGGCCCAGTCCTACCCTGCCTATTACTATAATGACTTTATTTGACAGATTTATCAAAGGTCGAGGTGAATTTTCGAATTCCAAAAATTCGAATTTTGAGCTATTTTTTGGGTATTTCCACTAGGGAATAGTCCAAGTTCAATTCGGATTTGAAAATTTGAATATCGAAATTTATCACGTACTGTCTCTTTAAAAATGTGACTTTCGACCATTTGCCATCTAAAACCTGCCGCATTGCTGTTTTAGCTTATGGGGGACCTCCTAGAACCCATTTGGAGTCAATTGATGGACTTTTTTTGGGGGGAAAACTTCGATTCAAATTCGACCAAATTCGCTATTACTTTGATTCGTACGATTCGAATTCGCCCAAATACGGACCTATTCAGCCAGAAAAAACTTTAAGCCAGAAAAAATTTGAATTCGAATTTCCAAGTTTTTCAAATTCGAAATTCGACCCTTGATAAATCTGCCCCTATATGTCCTTTATACTGGGTGGGTGGATTATGATAGAAATATATCCTCTATTACGCCATAAGGCTGTTGCCAAATTGAAATTACCTGTGAGTCTGTGAACTAGCTCGTGATTGAACTCATGTTGTCCATATAAGCTGCTGCTTCTCTGACCGTACTCAGATTTCTCAATACACAATCCTGCAGCCAATCCTTTTTTTATATGATTTTTAAGAACTGGCAGGTCCTACACAATGGCCTGTTGCAATCATTCAAATGTCAGCACTGAACATAACTAGTTCATGAAATCTCAAGGAAAGCACTGAATCCAACCCTTTACCTGAATTCAGCTATAAAATCTGAATTTAATTCTGTTTCTTTCAATGAAAGTAGATACTGTGAAATACTGTAGAACAGAAGGCACTGCTCGCACATTAGGAATAATACTATACAGGGACGGGACCTGTATACGATTACCTCGGGATCTGAGGTATTCCGGATAACGGATCTTTCCATAATTTGGATCTTCATACCTTAAGTCTACTAAAAATAGGGATGCACCGAATCCACTATTTTGGATTCGGCCGAACCCCCGAATCCTTCGTGAAAGATTCGGCCGAATACCAAACCAAATCCGAACCCTAATTTCCATATGCAAATTAGGGGTTGAAAGGGGAAAACACTTTTTTACTTCCTTGTTTTGTGACAAAAAGGCACGCGATTGCCCTCCCCAACCCTAATTTGCATATGCAAATTCAGATTCGGGTTCGGCCGGGCAGAAGGATTCGGCCGAATCCGAATCCTGCTGAAAAAGGCCGAATCCCGAACCGATTCCTGGATTCGGTGCATCCCTAATTAAAAAATCATGTAAACATCAAGGGGCACATTTTTCAAGCTATTTTTTGTGTACTTCGACTAATTTGGAATAGTCCAAATTAGATTCAAATTTGAAAAAAATGAGACTATTGAAATTTATCATGTACTGTCTCTTTAAAAATTCGACTTCAACCATTCGCCATCTAAAACCTGCCGAATTGTTCTTTTAGCCTATGGGGGACCTCCTAGAACCCATTTGGAGTCAATTGGAAAAAACTTTGAATCAAATTCGATCGAATGCGCTATTAATTTGATTCGTACAAATTTGACCTATACAGAGTCTATGGGGAATGTCCTTTCTGTAATTTGGAGCTTTCTGAATAACGGGTTTCTAGATAATGGATCCCAAACCTGTATTTTGATTTTGCTACATTTTAACATGTAAATAATGGTTCATTCGGGTGAAACTGTATATTTTCTCAGAATTTGGCATTAACTTGAATCCAAACATAGTTTAGAATATTCTTTAATTTTTACAAATGGGTGTGTGATTGTGTTTTCCAGATACTTAAAGGGGTTGTTCACCTTTAAATTAACTATTAGTAGGAGGCAGGGTCGGATTGGGGGCTTTCAAACGGGGGTCACTGACGCCATCTGAAAAACAAATGCTCTGCAAGGCTACACATTGATTGTTATTGCTACTTTTTATTACTCATCTTTCTATTCAGTCCCCCTCCTATTCATATTCCAGTCTCTTATTCAAATCAATGCGTGGTTGCTAGGGTAATATGGACCTTAGCAACCAGATTACTGAAATTACAAACTGGAGAGCTGACGAATAAAAAGCTAAATAAGTCAAAAACCACAAATAATTAAAAATGAAAACCAATTGCAAATTGTCTCAGAACACCAGTCTCTACATCATACTAATAGTTAATTCAAAGGTGAACACCCCCTTTAAATTCAGTTTCAGAACCACTAGGTTTGCACCGCAGAATACAGATTTATGCATAAAAGCACAATGGGGCTCATTTATAAACACTGGGCAAATTTGTGCCTGGGCAGCTACCCATGGCAACCAATCAGATGATTGCTTTCACTATTCAACTTGCAGCTGGCTGAAAAAGATAATTACTAATTGGTTGCTGTGGGTGACTGATCAGGTGCAAATTTGCCCAATGTTAGGGCTCTTGCAGACGAGCGTTTTTAGCTGCGCTCGTTTTTAGACTGGCCCACAGGGATACCAGGAAAAGTCCCGGGGGGCCCAGGTGTCAGTGAGCCCTCATGCTGCTAAACATTTAGCCTATTTCATGGTCATTTCCTATTTCTATGAGGAAAAGAGGCTAAATAGATGGAATAATGGATTATAGTCTGTAAAGAAAAGAGACTAGGAGAATAGAGGTTGAGTGAGGAGAGGAGGAATAATAGTACTTTTTCGTGGGCCCCTGGTGTCCCAGTCTGACACTGGTTCCGGTTTCATGCGTTCAGCCGCAGGAAAAATGCAACATTCTGCGTCCCAATCTGCGTTCGGCGCTTACATGCGTCTGTGTGAGTACAGTCCCATGAAAAGAATTCAGTGTGTCTACTCCTGCGCTCCCCTGCGGCTGAACGCATGAAACCAGAGCGCAGGGGAGCGCAGCTAAAAACGCTCGTCTGTAAGAGCCCTTAATTAAGTTTTAGAGCTCTTACACACGGCCATTTTCTCCTGCGTTCCCCTGTGTTGCGCTTTCTTCCATTCAGCCGCAGGGGAGCGCAGGAGTAGACGCACTCAATTATTGTAAAGGGGGCTGTACTCACACAGACGCATGTAAGCGCCGAACGCAGATGAAATGCAACATGCTGCGTCCCACCTGCGTTTGGCGCTTACATGCATCTGTGTGAGTACAGCCCCCTTTACAATAATTGAGTGCGTCTACTCCTGCGCTCCCCTGCGGCTGAACGGAAGAAAGTGCAAACGCAGGGGAAAAACCGCCCGTAAGAGGCCTTACTTTGCTATTCGTGCATTCAAGCTGATGTCTTAAACAGTTAAACCCTTTGAGAAAAACCAAGTTCTGTATATTAATTATTGATAACGAGCTGAGCCATCTATTCCTTTGTGCAAACGAGAGTTATGTGAAGTCAATTCTAATAGTTCTAATCGATAATACCCAGTATATGGCGGCACGGAGAACCTCTTCCTATGCGAGGGCTTTTGTTCAGGATAATGGCATATTGCTAAACCCCCAATTTTTAACTTTTATTCATGTGGGATTTGTGCTATGGGGGGTAGAACAGCGAATGGCAGCCACGTGCTCTCCCCCAAGATTCCCTTGCGACCCCTATAGGAACAAGTCACAGAAAAGAGAAAAACACTCAGGCAATAACCTTGTTCCACCTTAATTCCCTTCTTGCAACTTCATGCAGAGATTTAACCAGTTTGCTGCCAGCAGACTCGTCAATAGGTTCATACACTGTGTGCAGAGCTACCATCAGTGGGGGGAGAACTAAACCCCCCCCCATGGTGATAAGTCCCCACTGCCTGTCTTATCCCACAATTGTGTCCCCTAAGATTAGTGATGGGGCGAATAAATTCGCCATGGGTGAATTTGCGGGGAATTTCCATGTTTCGCTTCCGGCGAATAGATTCACAAAACTGTCACGAAAATTCGCTCGCGTCAAAACCATTGTTTGTCAAAATAATTCGGACACCCATTGACTTTAACGGTGGCATCGAAATTGACGTGTGCGTCAGAATTGATGCGGGCATCAAAATTCGCGTTTCACGAATTTTTCACCGTTTCTCTGATTTTGCAGGAAATTCAGAAATTTTCCGGTGAATTGGAATGGGACAAATTTGCCCATCACTAATAGTAACCGCACATGCAGAGTGAGCGCAGCGGAGCTCACGGGCGACATCTTCTTCACTTCGGTAATATTTGTGTCTTCTTCCTCCCCTTCAGCAATTTCCGCCTGTTTTGGCGCATGCACAGTTGTCGCAAGATGGAAAATTGCTCCAACTGCACATGCTCCAATATGCAGCTCACTTCATCAAAATTAGCGAAGAGAAGAAGATGGCGTCTGTGAGCTGCGCTCACTCTGCATGTGCGGTCACTATTTCTAGAGGGGACACAATTCAGGGGTAAGACTGTGCAGGGGGGAGGCATAGAGGGGGGCCAGTGGGGGGTTAAGTTCTTCTTTATAGGGGTTGTTCTCCTATAGGGCTCTTACACATGGCTGTTTTTGCCTGCGATTCCCTGCGTTGCGATTTCTTCCGTTCAGCCGCAGGGCAGCGTAGGAGTAGACGCACTCAATTATTGTGAAGGGGGCTGTACTCACACAGACGCATGTAAGCGCCAAAATCAGGTTGGGACGCAGCATGTTGCATTTCACCTGCGTTTGTCGCATACATGCGTCTGTGTGAATACAGCCCCCTTCATAATAATTGACCACCAGAAATAAAGACTTTTTCCAATTACTTTCTATTTGTGACTGTTTTTCTAATATTGAAGTGTAAAGTGTCATTATTCACCTTCTAAAGCTGCACTGGGAGGAAGAGGGGGTCACCGACCCTGTAACTGTTCTAAATGGATACATTTAGTTGATCCATTTCTTATCTTTGTCCCTGCTGAGCAGAATCCCTGCGTTTCATTACAGGCAGCTGTTAGAATTGATACAATAGTTGCCGATACTCCCACGGATGCTGCTGAGAAATGGATCAACTCAATGGAGCAAATTGTAACAGTTCAGTTGTCAGACTGAATCCCCAGGAACATTAAACTTTAAACTTCAATTTTTCGGGAATACGGTAAAAAAAATAAAACGGAAAGCAATTGGAAAAAGTTTTAGGTTGATGGTGAACAACCTGAAAAAAAGTGTTTGTAAGGCGAACAAGCCCTTGAAAGTGAAAGTGGTTTTGCTGCACAGCTGGATACAATGTATAGATATATAATATATTTATATTTTTATTTATATAGCACTACTTATGTACTATGATGACATAACCATTAAACAATTAGTTTGCATATAAAGCAGCAAGACACTGGGCCTTATGATGGAGCATTTATACATCCCAGTTTTTTTTATTTCTTTTCTAAATTCCCCCCCCAACGGAATTCCAAACCTCCCCATCCTCCCTATTCTCTCACTCTCTCCTTTCACCTTCACCTCATCGTCTTTTTGTTCATCTCTCCTCTGCCTTTATCTGCCTCTCTATTTCCCCTCTCCGCCCTCATCTTCTCTCTGCTTCCCACCCCTTCCAGTCTCCTCTGCCCATTGTCAAAGCCAATGCCTTTTGTGGCCCTCCCTTCCCTTCCTCCCTCTTCTTCCTCCCACTAAAACCCAGCAAGCAGCCATCCAGAAAGTCAGATGAAGCGAAAGGCAATAGAGCTGGTTTGGTTTTATCCAGAGAACGAGGGAAGGAGTTGGAAAGCAATCAAAAGAGAGAAACACGTGCTTTATTTTTTAATGTTCCCTTGGCTAGTTAAGTGCAAGAGCTGCGGGGTAATATTCTGGGCATCGCTTTAGGATTGTCGGGGTTAAAAAGTCAGCCTGTTACAAGGACATGTCTTTTTTTTTTTTCTTGATGGGAAAAATGTTCCTCTTCCATCCATCCAGGCGACATCTGATATAAAACTGCGATTTAACTGCTGCCTGTAACGTGGATTTGCGTTAAACGACTAAATGTAAGTTTTGTTCTCTATTCTCATTCTAAGATTGCACAAAAAGTGATGCAAAATCTGCAATGACCCGTGACCACAAATATAACTCTTTCTGTATTGTCTGACATGAAACCTCTTCATAAGTCATGCGCAGGGGGGATTGGGGCAAATATTAAGCATCTCTTTTTCTGCACTGGGTGAAACAGTGTAAAAAGGAAAAAAGCATGCTGGGTAGTTTTGGTGATGGGGTGCCATGTATAGGATAAGGGGCACGTGGAAGCGAGGAGGTGCGTTTTATACATCAGAGGGGTTTATTACATCAGAAATATCACGTGGGCTCTGCATAATAGCCACCAACCGAAATAGTGTATGTCGGAGAAAAATGAAATTGGAGTAACGCCTGATTTAGCTGCTGAAAGCCGGCTCATACTCAATATCCGGCACGTGGTCTAATGAAGATATTACTGGATACAAACCAGATTGATAGAATGATAAACTAACGGGGTCAATGTGTGGTATAAGGGAAGTCTCACACTGAATATGGGTTTAATGAAGATATTACTGGACACATACCTGATTGATAGAATGGCAAACTAAAGGGGAAGTCAATGTATGGTATAAGGACAGGCTCACACTAAATATGGATTAAATGAAGATATTGCTGGACACATACCTGAATGATAAACTAAAGGGGTCAATGTATGGTATAAGAACAGGCTCACACTAAGGGGCAGATTTACTATGGGTCGAATATCGAGGGTTAATTAACCCTCGATATTCGACTAGGAATTTAAATCCTTCGACTTCGAATATCGAAGTCGAAGGATTTAGCGCAGGAAATTCGATCGATCGATCAAAGGATTATTCATTCGATCGAACGATTAAATCCTTCGAATCGAACGATTCGAAGGATTTTAATCCAATGATCGAAGGAATATCCTTCGATGAAAAAAACTTAGGCAAGCCTATGGGGACCTTCCCCATAGGCTAACATTGAGTTCGGTAGCTTTTAGCTGCCGAACTAGGGGGTCAAATTTTTTTTTAAAGAGACAGTACTTCGACTATCGAATGGTCGAATAGTTGATCGATTTTTAGTTCGAATCCTTCGATAGTCGTAGTCGAAGGTCGAAGTAGCCCATTCAATGGTCGAAGTAGGCCAAAAAACACTTCGAAATTCGAAGTTTTTTTCATTCGAATCCTTCACTCGAATTTAGTAAATCTGCCCCTATATATGGGTTTAATGAAGATATTGCTGGACACAAACCTGATTGATAGAATGGCAAACTAAAGGGGAAGTCAATGTATGGTATAAGGGAAGTCTAACACTTCTGAAGATGGGGGTGTCACTAATACACTGACGGTGCTTATTGGCATCTAGGGGCAGTACAGAGTCTCCCTTGATAAGTTCTAATTCTAATAAGAAATTCCATTTGTACGAGCACGTGGTGACAGCAAAGACATGCTTTGTGGCGTTGGCCGGGGACAGATGTCCTCTTTATACTTCATTTATTTCACAAGGGCTACATTTTTCATTCAATCATAGCAGCAGATACCAGCACTTTCAATTTTCAACGGAATTGCGTGGTGCCACAAATTCGAAAGCGTTTTTATGTGTGTGTATGTATATTTGAATTTCTATAGTGCTCCTTGAGGGCAAAGCAGTGTACAGCAAAACAATTAATTAGTCGTTACAAACAACCGCAATAATAAGTAACAATAAGTGCATTATTAGAAATACAATTACACATAAATATAAAATATATTTACACTCAGGGGGTAATTTACTAAACTCCGAATACAAAAATCACGAAAAAATGTGTTTGTTTGTTTTTTTAATTAAATCGGACTTTTAAAAAATCACAAATTTTTCGGAATTTATTAAACCCCAAGGATGGAAAAGTCTGAATCTGAAAATCCGGCATCTCAGACCTGTCGAGGTTGCATATAAGTAATTGGCAGAAGTCCCAATGATTTTTTGGGTTTTCAGGTTAAAACCGGATGGAAAAATCAAGAAAATTGTGAAAATCTGATTTTTTTTTCCCCACAAAGCAAATTTTCGGGAAAATTTAGTATTAAATTAGCATAAAAAAGAGTGGATTTGATCAGACTTTGTAGCAGAAAATATTGAGATAAATTCAGACTTTGATAAATTACCCCCTCAGGGTCAGGGTTTATGGTCAAAACTGTCAAATTCGACTAGGGAGTTAATCAAATTGGATTTTTAGAAAAAATGTAATTAGATTTTCAAGATTTATCATACTCTGGCCCTTTAAGAACTCAAAATCCACTGAACTGCTATTTAAGTCAATGGGTGAGGTCCAGGGATCAATTTCGAGTTGTTTGCGGCCTTTCTGACATTCGAGTTTCTTTCACAGAAAAAACTCGAGTCAAGTTTTTTAAACTCAAATTCGGGGTCTATCCTTTTCATTCAAGTTTTAAAAATTTGATTTTTTTTTTTAATAAATTTGGAATTTCGCACTCAGGAGAGTTTATGGGAAATTTAAAAAAAAACTCACATGAATTTGAAATTCGACCTTTGATAAATATGCCTCTTGGTGTAAAGGAACCAAAAGGATGGAGGATGCTAGCCCGTAGGGCTTACAGTCTAAAATACAAGTATTTTGCTCAGATATTATGTTGCCTTATCTCATGGTCCCCTTTCCTTATAAATGGAAATCATTCAGAAACAGGTTGTGCAGCAAAAAAAAGTCTATTTCTGTTACTGATCCCCAGCAAGAGGTTCCAGCTTAGAGCAAAATAGAGGCAGCCTACTCAGTAGATACTAGGGGTCCCATAATACATAGAGCCTAATGGGATCCTGGCTGATGGTGAGCAAACGATAGAATATTTCTAAAGAGAAAAAGAGTTTGCTTTGGGGTTGATTCACTTCTGGTTTTGTCACCGCTTACAGCTATAACAGTTGTGAACTACAACTCCCAGCATTCCTAAACAGTTCCTAAATTCCCCAACAATGCTCTATAATTACCATTGGTCACCAAATTATTTCGACCTTCTGCATGTCCAAGAAAGTACTATATCATATTCCTGTGATCAGTTGCTCTTATTGCATGTAAGCCTATTCGCATAACGATGTTACCATGAGATGATTCTTAGGGGGTTATTTATTAAAGTCCGAATCCCAAAAACTCGAAAAATTAGTGCTGGCTGTCTCCTTAGAATACAGTAGAATTTTTCATGGAGCCGCGTTGGGGAGCTTACCCCATTTATTAAACACACCAAAGTATCAGGGTTTCGGAAGGGGGTACAACCCTCCCTTCCAGTGGTGTAACTATAGAGGAAGCAGACCCCGCAGTTGCAGGAAGGCCAGAGGAAAAAGGGGTCCCAGACTTTGGGGTCTGCTTCCTCTATAGCTAACAAGAACTCCTCCTACCTTACCCAGCCGCTCTCTTACCTTCTGGGGTGAAGCAGAGTGTGTCGGCACAGGGCGGAGTCTGGGTGTGGAGTGGGAGGGGTCAGTGTGGGGAAGTGGGTGTGGTCAGTGTGGGTTGTGGGCGGAGGCGGGAAGTGGGCGGGAGTATGGGGATTGGAGTACTCACTTTAGTCAGTTCCATTTCTCCTTACCACATAAAAATTCCCAATAATGAGTGAGTCAATCAAGACACATTCGGGGGGTTAGAATTTGACTGGGTTAAGCATTTCTTTCATAGAAATTAAACCCTTATAAAGAACGATATTTGAGCTTTGTACGTGGATAACAGAGATTTACTGTACCAATAGAGTAAGTATTTAAAAACTGCTTGGGATGGACACAAGACTATTCTAAATATGAAAAGCCTAGGGATGCGATTGGACCTTCACTTTTACCAGCTGGTTAAAGACTAACCAGACCTTACGTGCCAAATCGTCTTTATCTGCTGACTATTTCTGCTTCTGATCTAAGCTCATATTAGGAATTATTTAAAAGGTTTGCAGCATGTGGGCAGGGCAGCCATCAGGGGGGGGAGTTGTAGGGGGCCCCGAGGGTAAGGGGGGCCCGGCCACGCAACACTTACTTGATTAGCGGGGCCCCCCATCTTTCTGAGAGCTGATGACTTCGGGAAGGCATGGACGTTTAAGGGGCCCTGGCCACCAATTTTCTTATAATGTGGAGGGGGCCTGGCCACCAATTTTTCGCATGTGGGGTCATAGCCACCAATATTTTTTAAGGGGGGGCCCTGGCCACAAATGTTTTTTTATGGGGGGCCCTGACTGCCAATAACTTTTATTTTTTTTTTACATGTGGGAACCCTAGCCATATTTTTTTTGTTTTTTTACTGTGTGGTGGGGGCGGACCTGTGGGGTGGGGAGGGCGGAGCTGTAGGCGGGGCTTGCAGTGGGCGCAGCCCAGGGGGCCCAGGAAATTTTGTCGTATGAGGCCCTGTGATTTCTGATGGCGGTCCTGCATGTGGGTGTCAGATATTCATTGACAGTTAGATCCAATATATTTTATAGGGGGGCTCCTTTCCTAGCAGATGAATTAGAGCTCACTCAAATAACTGATTCCAGTAGAAACAAAATCTAACGAAATAACTGCCTTTTGCACAAATCCTGCATGTAGAGAGACATGATGTCTGGTGATTTTAATAGAGTGAGCTCTAATACATCTTCTAGGCAAAAGGAGCCCCCCTATAAGATATATTGGATCTAACTGTCAATGAATATCTGACACCCAACTGCTTCATGAAGACAGAATGAAGAGAAACAGATGCTGAGAAAGGAATAGTGAAGATAAACTTGATTATTTCTGAAACAATGAAGAATATTTAATGAATTGCATTTGGAAAGTTTCTTATTTCAGTATGATGAACCTTGTATACAATATTCATTTTCACAATAGTTTCGCTTTAAGTGTTTTCATCCAGGCCTTACTTAGCTTCGCATAGTCGACACTCATGATATTGCATCATCTCCATAAAAAAAAAATCAAATTGCTAATTTTTCCACTAACAAATACATTAGCCTTTCTATTTTTTTCACACCTAAATATATCATCAATGTCCCTTCTGAATATATGAGGATCTACATCCCTCCCAAGCAAACGCATCAGCATTAGCATCACTCAACAATCTACTATATCAGTACACTGTGTTACACTCCTTTTCTACTGCAGCGCTGTACTCCAGCATAAGAGGTGTATTCATTGATGGGCGAATTTCTCCCGTTTCGATTCGGCGCAAAATTCACCAATTTCCCACGTAAAATTGAAGAAACTCAAATTTTGCTGCTCGCGTCAATTCGGACGCCGGCATCAAAGTCTCGGAGCATCCGAATAGCATTGTTGTGCGACAGTTTTGATGCAATGCAACCATGGACGTTTTGCAAATTTTTTGAAACGCCTGCCGAATTCATTTGCCCGTCACTAGTATTCATTTATTATTTTAGCATCAGTGTCTGAAAAGTATGGAGACCACTTGAACACCACCACAATGCAGCAATAATGAGCAATACTAATGCAGACTTTTAGTAAAGCAGCAATTATTCCTGTTCCTTCCTGTTATTCACATATTAAAGTAGATACTAATTGGCCAAATTCTGGACTAAAACCTAAATAAATGGTCAGTTAATTTGATCAGTACATTATTTAGTTATTAGGCATGTGAGCTCCGATTACTCGTGCCCGAATTTAACCTTGTATCGCTTTAACGTTCAGTTTAACATTCCATCTAAATATAAACAACTTTCTTCCTTTTAAAGGTCACACAAGGATGGCACACGTTTATATAGGGATAGAATTCTGCAGATATTACATTCACAAAACCAAGTAAGGTTGAAATTTACTAAAGAGCAAATTTTCGCCTCAGAAGGCTCCGCCACACTTTGCGGAACTTTGTCAGATGTTAATTCACAGCGCATACAATTACGCATAGTTAATTCTCAGCAGACGCACACTGGCGAAGTTTCGCATAGGAAAATTCGTCATTGTGAGCATTTCAAAGCGAACTTTCAATAGCGTTACTTTCTTCCTAGTGAAACCTTGTTAACACACGATGGGGGTTATTTACTAAACTCCGCAAAAATCATGAAAAATTTGTGATTTTTTTTTTCATATAAAATCAGACTTTTAAAAAAATCACGAATTTTTCAGAATTTATTAAACCCCGAAGATGGAAAAGTCCGAATCAGAAAATCTGGCATCTCAGACCTGTCGGGGTTGCACTATTTTGGATTCGGCCGAACCCCCGAATCCTTTGTGAAAGATTCGGCCGAATACCGAACCGAATCCGAACCCTAATTTGCATATGCATATGCAAATTAGGGGTGGGAAGGGGGAAAAAATTTACTTCCTTGTTGTGTGACGAAAAGTCACATGATTTCCCTCCCCATCCCTAATTTACATATGCAAATTAGGATTCGGATTCGGTTCGGCCAGGCAGAAGGATTCGGCCGAATCCGAATCCTGCTGAAAAAGGCCGAATCTTGTCCGAATCCTGAACCGAATCCTGGATTCGGTGCATCCCTAGTTCCAATGATTTTTTGATGTGCGCTGGGTTTCATGCAATACCCTAGAGTTTTCAAGCAAAATTCTGAGTTTTCCGGTGAAAAATAGGAAAAAAAATCTTGAAAATCGGATGAAAGATCAAAAAAAAAAAAAAAAAAGTGAAAATCTGATTTTTCACGATTTTTTCTGCAAACAAAATTTTCAGAAAAGTGTATTAATAAATAAGTCAGAAAAACCCGTGTGGATTTGGTCTGAGTTTTTTTCAGAAAATATTGAGATAAATTCGGACTTTGATAAATAACCCCCTTACATTTAGGTCAATTTGAATAGGGCAGGTACATGTAGGCATACCTCCCAACTGTCCTGTTTTTAGAGGGACAGTCCCACTTTTGACATCTCGTTTGTACTGGAAAGTCACATTTTTCTCTGCACTGAACAGCTAAAAAAAAGAAAACAATGTTTCTAACTTAATTGGCTTTTGGCAGAGAGCCCAGAACAGCCACAGCTGCATTGTTACGTTTGTAACAATTTTGAGATGAGCAAATAAGTAATTGTAACAATATAAGATAACAGGTCTCTTGGGAAAAGTTAGATTCACAGCTTAAAGGGCAATTCACCTTCCTTAGCAAAACAGAAATGTGTTTAAACTTTCATAACCTGCCAAATTTTGTAAAATGAACATGGTAATTAGGGGGTGTGGCCACACAAATGGGCGTGGTCAAAACATTTGCGGCCCTGCAACTTTACTTTTACTCTTGTGCCACTCCACAGTGCTGTCCTATGGTATAGACCAGAGATACAGATATAGGACCTGTTATTCAGAATGCTCTTGACCTGGGGTTTTCTGGATAATGGATCTTTCTGTAATATGGATCTTCATAACTTAAATCTACTAGAAAATCATGTAAACATTAAATAAACCCAATAGGCTGGTTTTGCCTCCAATAAGGATTAATTATATCTTAGTTGGGATCAAGTACAAGCTACTGTTTTATTATTACAGAGAAAAAGGAAATCATTTTAAAAAAAATTGGATTATTTGGATAAAATTGGGAGACGGCCTTTCCATAATTCAAACTTCCTGGATAACGGGTTTCTGGATAATGGATCCCATACCTGTTAAAAATTTGGATAAAATCGGGTCTATGGGAGACGGCCCTTCTTTTTGGATAACGGGTTTCTGGATCCCATACCTGTACAATGTAGTCAGGTTCTACTACAGACAGTCGCTGCGGGGAATAGAAATGATCCCTTCTAGGCAATATCTGCGGTGGCGCAACTGAGTTGCTTTGCTTACTACTTATCTACTTACTACTTAGCCCCAACTCCAGTTAATATCTAGTTTTGTTTCTACTGAGACAATCCCACACCTCATTTTTTGTGTCCCCAGCCCCCCTGTGTTCTCAAGACCCCTATTATTATATACACAATACAGTGTAAATGATTTATGCAAATTATAATACAATTTAGGTTTGTTTTTGCTTGTTAGACATTTTAATAAACTTTTTTTTTTTTTTTTTTTGTACTTTTTGTCCCTAATCTATAGTACATGACTAGTGATGGGCGAAAAAATTTGCCAGATGCGAATTGATATGGGCATCAAAATTTGTGTTTCGCGAATTTTTCGCACTTCAGCAGATTTCGCAAGGAAATTCAGGAATTTTCTGGCGAAGCAAAACGGGACAAATTCGCCCATCAGTTTACATGACTGATAAACACTCTGAACCTTTGTAATAACAATAATATAATGAACATGTATCCAATGATGCAATTAATATGATATCCCTCCATATCTATCAATGCAAACTTAGAAAGTAGTGATGGGTGGATTTGTCCCGTTTCGCTTCGCCACGAATTTCATGAATTTCCTGCAAAATTATTGAAACTGGCAAAAAATTCGCGAATTCGTCAGGTGGGGGGGGGATCGCAAATACAGATTTTTCAATGATGTGACTGTAGATTATTTACAAACTGCACATTAGTTTCAATATATGACTTTATGACTTCGTTCTGATGCAGCCAATCATACGACAAATCACATCTCCATTCAACTCTATGGAGTCATGTGGAGACAGCTCTGACTTCCATGAGATCATTCCCATCTCACCGTATACTAGGAATACAACCGACAGTCCAAACATAAGTGATTTTCATGTGATCTCCAGGCAAAACACAGGTGCGCCTCTGGCAATAAACAGAAGCAAATACTTGGTAGGAACAAGGGAATAAGCTTCGAGGGCAGCGGCACCTAAAGGCACAAAATGATTCAACCAGATCATCTGGAGTTGACAAGAACTGCACAAAACGCTCCATTAGATCAACACTTATTTAGATTTGTCAAATTAAAATGACGCCTCGGACAAGTGTTTTTTTTTTTTTTTAATAACCGCAAAAAAAATTTGCATTTTCTTTATTTCTGGCGGATTCACTTTTTTTTTATTTTTCTGTAATAAGAAAGAAGATTATACTTACGTATATCATATAAGCTGGATAAATCTTTGTTGATAGTGTATATATATATATATATATATACTGTTACATATATGGTGATTAGTGATGGGCGAATAAATTTGCAAGGCGCAAATTTGCGCCGAATTTCCGCCGGCAAATACATGTTTGAAAAAATTCTCCGGCGTCAAAAAAATATGGACAAGAGTCCGAAAAGTCACTCGTGTGAAAACCGTTGCGCATTTTTCAGACGCCAATTGACTTTTACACCGGCTTCAAAATTGACATGTGTGAGAATTGACGCAGGCGTCAAAATTGACGTAGACGTCAAAATTTGCGTTTTGCTAATTTTTCGCCATTTCGTGACTTTCGCTGGAAATTCGCAAATTTTTCTGCAACACAAAACGGGTCAAATGCGCCCATCACTAATGGGGATGTAACAATATTTTTCTGTTATACTCTGGGTAAAATTCCATCACTAAAGGCCGAGCCGGCAGTTTATTGGCTCGTGTGTGGGGCCATCCAACGGGCGTCCCCAATCGATATCTGTCCGAAAGTCGGGCAGATGCCAATCAGGCAGATTAAAAATTTCTGTTGGATCGCGGCCGCATCTTTTTTGATTGCGATCCGACCGCCTGTTTGGCCTCCATTCTCCCTAGGGCCCACGATCGGATCAGCCCGATATTTCCTACTTCAATGTGGGCAGTTCGGGGAGAGATCCACTCGTTTGGCGACATCTCCCTGTGTATGGCCACCTTAAGCGGGTTATTTATTAAAGGTCAAATTTATGTGAATTTTTTTAAATTCCAAGAAATTCGAATATGCTCACAACTTGAATGGCAGGTTATTTATGAGGAAACTTTCCCAACAGCATACATTTTGGACAAAGTTCATTTCAGCAGTTTACAAACTTACACAGAAAAGGGTCAAAGGCCTGAGAGATCTAAATTAAATGCAGTGAGAGTGAAAAAAAAACATTGTTGATGTTTAGCAAATGCTCAGTACTGCTTTCAACACTTAGGGGGTTATTTATCAAAGTCCAAATTTATCTCAATATTTTCTGCTACAAATGTTCCCGAAAATTAGCTTTGTGCGAAAAAAAATCAAGATTTTTGGATTTTTCATCCGATTTTCATGATTGTTTCAGATTTTTCACCATGAAAACACCTATTTTTTTCCAAAAACTTCGGGGTATTGCACAAAGCCCAGCGCACATCAAAAAATCATTGGGACTTTTCCCATTGACTTATAGGCAACCTCGACAGGTCTGAGAGGCTGGATTTTCTGATTCGGACTTTTCCATCCTCTGGGTTTAAAAAATTCTGAAAAATTTTCGCGATTTTTGCATATGGAGTTTTGTAAATATGTATGGGACCTGTCACCCAGAATGCTCAGGACCTGGGGTTTTCCAGATAAGGGATCTTTCTGTAATTTGGATCTGGATACCTTAAGTCTACTAGAAAATAATTTAAATATTAAATAAACCCAATAGGCTGGTTTTGCTTCCAATAAGGATTAATTATATCTTAGTTGGGATCAAGTACAAGCTACTGTTTTATTATTACAGAGAAAAGAGAAATCATTTTAAAAAAATTGGATTATTTGGATAAAATTGGGAGACGGCCTTTCCATAATTCAAACTTCCTGGATAACGGGTTTCTGGATAATGGATCCCATACCTGTACTATCTCTTGTGAGCCAAGCCCTCTCCTCATTTCCTGCAATAATGCTACATCTGCATTTCATTGTTTTAATTTTCACACCGTTCCATAGAGCTAATTAATGCACTGCAAATTAACAAATTAATAGGAATGCTGCAATTCAATTTACAGCACAAAGATATATTTACATCTCCGTACTCTACTTGGTTTTGTGAATTACAAACCAAGTAGAGTACGGAGGAAATCATCCCCAGGTATTTATTTGAAAAACATCTGCAAGCCCATCTTTAAAAAACTGACAGGGCCATTTTAAAGGGGTATGATGTACTAAAGAGGGATATTCTGAGACAATTTGCAATTGCTTTTTATTTTTTATTATTTGTGGCCTTTGAGTTATTTAGCTTTTTATTTAGCAGCTCTCCAGTTTGTAATTTCAGCAATCTAGTTGCTAGGGTCCAAATTCCCCTAGCAACCATGCATTGATTTGAATAAGAGACTGGAATATGAATAAGAGAGGGTCTGAATATAATAATGAGTAATAAATAGTAGCAATAACAATACATTTGTAGCCTTACAGAGCATTGGTTCGTTGGATGGGGTCAGTGACCCCATTTGAAAGCTGAAAAGAGTCAGAAGAAGAAGGCAAATTATTTAAAAACTATAAAAAAAAAAATAGATAATGAAGACCAATTAAAAAATTGCTTAGAATTGGTCATTCTATAACATACTAAAAGTTAATCTAAAGGGGAACCACCCTTTAATATAATTAGAATATAAGTAGAATAGAACTAGAATGAGCGATGTTTCGTTTTTGGCAAGTGGAGTATAAAAGTAGTTCTTTACGCTGCTGGCTTCCGACTTTCAGTTTTATAGAAGCACGCCTGCCCCGCCCCTTTTGTGATGGGCCGGAAGGCACGGGTCTAAAAATGGAGGGGGAAGCCGGGTGCGGGAGTGCACAGGTCTGGCAGATGTGGGTTAGGGTGGGGTCGACTCGCACATCACTATTCTAGCGCATTCACTAAACTCCAGGCTCTTTGGGGCAAAACTCAAATTTTTCTGTTTTTTTTAGACTCAAATTTTTTGAAATTTATTAAAGCCGAAAAATGCTGGCTTTTCTGGAAAGTCCCAAAAAAAAATGAGAGTTTCAGGAAAAAACTCAGAAAAAATCACAAGATTCAGGATTTCAGGTTTTTTACCCTAACCGATTAAATTTTGCTTTTTTAATAATAAATAAGATCAAAATTGTGGATTCTAGTTTTTCTATTTAAAAAAATCAGAAAAATTCGAATTTAATTGGATTGGGGGAAAACTCGATAAAATTGTACAAAAACCCAAATCGTACAATTTTTTTAGAGGTTTTTCCCAAATCATATGGATTTTTTCAGGCTCTTTCCCAAAAAGCACAAATTTCTCAAATTTTTGCCCGAAATAGTCAGATTTTCAGGCTAATTCCAGCGCAGACCACAGAAACTTCCAAATAGGATAGGGACCTCTCTCATTGATTTATACACAACCTCGGCAGGTCTTAGATGACAGATTTTCAGATTCAGACTTTTTGCAGCCTCCGGATATAATAAATCTCGTTTGTTTTCCACGAAAAATTCTGATTTTAAAAAATATATACTTTTTACATTTTTTGCCATTCGGACTTTAATAAATAACCCCCTAGATGTGCCAGAGCTTTCATAGCTGCTTTAGAAGGTGAAAAATTGAACCTTAGACATAATTTTAGAAAAACAGTCACAAACCGAAAATACAAAGTAACTGGAAAAAGTCTTTATTTTTGGTTAACAATCGAAAACCAACTGGACTGAAAAAAGGTGAAAACCACTTTAATGTATGCAGTGTTTTATTTTTATTTAGGAAAAAAACCCATAATACATATTTTTTTCTTTTAATCTAGAAAAACATCACTAACCTGTCAGTTTCAGACATCTTTTAGCGGCTGAATGTGTAAGGCAGGAGGAACCTGTCAGACATCACTTATGGCTCCCAGACTGATCCTCCCACGAGACAAAAGCTGATTTATTGCTAATGAGTTATGTGCAAATACACGATTCTCTCAGGTATAACCTCAGGAAAATTAAAATATTCCCCATGGAAACAAAATGTCTACATTTTTACCTCAATATTTATTATCCATTTTCCTGCTTCTTTTAGGCACATTTTTATTTTGCCATGAAACGATTCTTTAAATTAGCTATGTTTAATATACAATTGAAAAAAAAAAAATAATAATAAGCAGGTAAAAATAATACGGCTACAGCTCTCTGCTTACAACGTACCTTTGCCAGGTCTAATTTTCAAAACCAGCCAAAGTCAGCTACAAAACCAGCCCAAAACTAGCAGAGAGGCACTTCTAAAGTAGCCCAAAAATAGCACAATATGTGCAGTGAAAAAAGTCTAAAAAATAAATTAATATATATGAAAATATGCCTTTTTCACATTTAGTAAAATGGGACAAATTTGTCCGTCATTGGGGGCGTAACTACAGAAGGGGGCTCAAGGTATAGGGGTCCCAAAAGGCCATAATACATATACAATTTCAATAAATATTGAAATTTTGGTAGCCAGAAGATTTTTGCCCTAACATTGTCTGAAATTGAGGAAAGTCAACAGAAAATATGAGTGCTTAAAGGAGAACCAAACCCTTTTTTATTAAAATCCCTACCCCCCTACTACATAGGCCCCCTCCCTGCTTCCACGCAGCCTAGTTGTCACCCTGGGTAAATGCCCCTAACGCTTTACTTACCTCTCGTTGCAGATTATGGGCATCGGAGTTCACAGGAGCATCTTCTTCTCTTCGGTAATCTTTAGGTCTTCTTCCGGTGATTTGGCAACTTCCATGGCTTTCGGCGCATGCACAGTTTTTCGGGACCGCCAGATTGCACCAACTGCGCATGCACTGATACGTCAATCTCTTTCCAAAGATTACCGAAGAGAAGAAGATGGCGCCCGTGAATTCACATGCCCTAAATCTGCAACGAGGGGTAAGTAAAGAGTTTGGGGCATTTACCCAGGGTAACACCTAGGCTGGGGGGAGCAGGGAGGGGGGTCTATGTAGGGTAGGGGATTTTAATAAAAAAGGGTTTGGTTCTCCTTTAAGAGTGACTGGAGACTGGGGTACGGAGCCCAAAATCTGGTAACTCCCGACTTCTACACAAGTCAGTCCCATTGCATGCTGGGTATTGTAATCTTACATTAAACTTGGCAGTTGGCAAATTATTAAACAAAAACTACATTACCCAACATGCAGTGGGAGACTCAGGCTTGGCACATTAGGGCATAAAAAATGTTGGCTGGTTTCCAAAGTACAAACCAGCCAACGGCCCAAATATTAGCCCAAATCCGTACTTTGGTTAGTTTGTACTTTCAAAACCCGCCTAGCCTTTAAATTAGTAGATTGTGTATAGGAATGAAGCAAACCAACTTTGTTCCAACCATTTGCCTTATTCACATTATATTGCAGAAATTCAAAGCACTAGCTTTCGGGGACTTCATTAGGTGCAATGCTCAATTTGGCTTGAAAACCGCCAACCTGGCAACCCTGTAAATTGAGTTGCTTTTTACGATGTAGTGAGTAAGTTATTGCAGTAAATATGATTTATTTAGATTTTTTTCGAGGCTTTTGATACAGTGTTGCATAAACATTGAATAAGGTCTGTTGGAGTTGGTGGTGCTATTTTTATATGGATAGAAAACTGGTTGATCATATCCAGAGAGTAGTTGTCAATGGTGTGCACTCTAATTGGCCTAGGGTTTAAGCGGTGTGCCGCAGTAGTCTGTAGTGGGCTCATACTCTTTTCATTAAGTACTTGAAGGAAACTGAAAGGAGTAGGGTGATCATAAGGTATGAAAAGGGTAAATGTATGGGAATCTGTTTCCAAATCAGCTGCACTGGCAGATACAGTGAATAGTTTCAAGAAACGGTTGGAAGTTGACGGCTTTTGTAGCAAGTGAAAAGAAATTTAAAAGGTACTAAAAGTAACACTTCAGGGTTAGGATTTTAGAGGTTTTGTAACTACGATTAAACTATTTTTCTAAAATCATGAATGCATGTAATTTATTAAAGGATCCGACCACAAAGGGGGTTATTTATTTTGGCACAATGTTTTTGGACGGACTACAAAAACCCGAAAAAGTCATGGTAAAAAAAGAAGAAAATACGCCATCTAAAACCTGGCGAATTCATGTAAAAGTCAATGGCAGATGTCCCCTTAATAATTTGGAGATGTTTTAACCCTCATGAAATCTTGAAGTTTTCAGGGTTTGACGCTGGTTTTTCAAACACAACACTCAACACAATCTGAAAAAGTTGTGGTTTTTCCGGATCCAATTTTTTCACTTTTTTTATTGATAAATAAAGGCAAATCTTGGATTCTAGTTTGGTCGGACTTTTTTTATTAAAAAATCAAAAAAATGTGGATTTTGATAAATAGCTCCCAAAGATTACCAATGAAAGAGTTGCCAAACAATCTACTACCAAACAATCTACTACCTAGGGTAGTAGGTAGGGGATTTTCTTACTGGGGGGTTTATTTCTCTTTTAAGTCTGGAAGAACCTTACAAAACCATATCCAGTATTCTTTTTATATTAAAAGGAGGTGTATCATTCCTGTAATAACACTGTGATCCATTCTCTCAAGGGCAATGTCCCCACATAATAACTATAAATAGGAAAACCTAATTGAACTGGAAAACCCCTGGCTTATTCCTTCAGGTCAGGTAGCCAGAATAAATTCTTAGTCCTATCAAAAGCACATATTGTATGATAGATAAAATAAACGTGCTAATGAAATAGTGATAAAGTATTAAAAATAGTACAGGCATGGGATCCATTATCCAGAAATGTTTGAATTACGGAAAGGCTGTCTCTCATAGACATTTTATTTTCCATTTTATCAGAATAATTCAAATTTTTGAAATTGATTTCCTATTTCTCTGTAATAATAAAACAGTCACTTGTACTTGATCCCAACTAAGATATCATTAATGCTTATTGGAAGCCAAACCAGCCTATTGGGTTTATTTAATGTTAAATTAATTTCTAGAAGACTTAGGGCATGAAGACCCAAATTACGGAAAGATCCGTTATCAGGAAAACCCCAGGTCCGAGCATTCTGGATAACGGGTCCCATACCTGTACTGTTACCTGCCTGTGTGCTTTGAATGTGTCCATAAACCAATCCCGTGCTCTGGGACCCCACAAAGACAATTTAGGGAGTGCCAATGGAAGCAAGCACATGTACTTAGCACCTGCCCATTCATGCCGATTACTGTTGCACTCTATGCACAATAAAGTAAGAGACATTTAGAATTGTCAGTGTGTTAGACACTTTTTGAAGGCTTTACATGATTTTTATTAACAATGTTCCCAAGCCTATTTATCCTTACCTGTTGCTGAATGGCAATGCCGTGTGTAGAGTAACTCAGCTCAAGTACTGGACAATGTTCCACCAATCCCACCAAGTGAAGCCGCCAGTCACTTGCACCCAGTTCTACTGGAATGTTGAAGATAGGGTTGCCACGTTTTCTGTAAAGAAATACAAAGTTTCCACCTATATGTGAAACTGCAAAGAATAAATGTTCAAGGAGCTCATTCTATCTAATGAGGTTATATTTTCCCTTTAAGTTTTAGGCCTGGAGGGCTAAGGTGACATAAGAAAGCCTCGTAAAATAATTTATAGTGGCATTAGTTCCTCTTTTAAGTCAATTTCCAGCAAGGTTCTGTTTCCTTCTCTTGTCTCTGCCCCATATTGCTACACATGGGAATCACTCAAGACAAAAAAGCCTTTGTTCATAATACTTCATGCAACACCCCCTATTTCATGTTCTGTTAACACAAATCGAAAGGGATTCTTCTATGATAGGGAGTAGGAATAAAGTTGGGGACCCAGGAGAAATTCAGTCTTCAGTTTGAGTTAAACTGGGTCTGTACAGTATGGAATCTGTTATCTGGAAACCTGTTATCCAGAAAGTTCCGAATTACGGAAAGGTCATCCAATACACTCCATTTTATCCAAATGTTCCATATTTTTAAAAACAATTTCGTATTCTCTGTAATAATAAAACGGTGGCTTGTACTTGATCCCAACTAACACATAATTAATCCTTATTGGAAACAATTCCAGCCTATTGGGTTTATTTAATGTTTATATGATTTTCTAGTAGACTTAAGGTATGAAGATCCAAATTAAAGAAAGACCCATTATCCGGAAATTCCCAGGTCCCCGAGCTTTCTGGATAATATGTCCCATACCTGTATTTACTGTAGTTACCACATTTCAGGAAAAAGCATTTTGTTTGTGAGTAGGGTATTTAATATTGGTATATTGTAAGTACAGGTATGGGAGCTGTTACCCAGAAAGTCATTATCCAAAAAGCTCAAAGTTACGGAAAGGCCATTTTATCCAAATAATCCAATTTTATTAAAAAGATGATTTCCTTTTTCTCTGTAATAATAAAACAGTAGCTTGTACTTGATCCCAACTGAGATATAATTAATCCTTATTGGAAGCAAAACCAGCCTATTGGGTTTATTTAATGTTTATATGATTTTCTAGTAGACTTGGGGCATGAAGATCCAAATTAAATAAGATCCAATTTCTGGAAAGTCTCAGGTCTCGAGCATTCTGGATAACAGGTCCCATACCTGTATTCATCTTAAATGGCATGTAAAGGCAAAAAAATGTAATCCCATTTTTACTTTTTTTAATGAAAAAGAAAATGATCTCCACTATACTTTAATTAAAAAATGTGTACTGTTTTTATAAGAAACCTGACTGTATGCAGTGAAATTCTCCCTTCATTTACTGCTGTGGATAGGAATTGTCAGACGGTCCCTAACTGCTCTGCAGGGAAACAATCATACTTATGAACAGCAGGGGGAGCCCCCACCTTACTTCCCAGTCATGCAGAACTCAGCTTTGTTTGTTTCCCTGTGGAGCAGTCAGCGACTGTGTAGAGATTTGTATTGGATTTTATTTTTGCCTTTACTGTTTCCAACTCCAGCTGCAGGGACAAAGATCATGGAGCCAAATTTAAACAGATAAACTGGGATTCTATTTGGAGGATTATTTTGCTGCAGCTACTGGTTCTGCAGAGTTGGAGAAAGTTTGCATTAAACAATACAAAAACTATAAAACCCACATTAGATTAGTCTTGCTGTATTGGCTTCTGGCAGATATTATTTGACTTGTGCTGTTTTGTTAATTTATGATGATCCCTAAGCAGCCCAGACCACACTGAGCATGTGCACAGTCTTGGTCTTGCAAAGATGTTTAACAAAGTTACAAGATGGTGACCCCCTGTGGCCAACTTTGAAAGCATAAATCATTTGATAAGGCTTGTGGTGCAGTAAGTTCATGTTTAGTATACAAAATACAGCATTTCTAGCCTTATTCTATTTTAGACTTTACTTCCCCTTTAATCAAGTTTTTCCCTGTGACGAGAATTACAGTCTTAGATTAAACAAAAAGATTTGTAAACTTTATAGGCTCTTCCAATGATAGGATTCACTTTCTCCCCAAGCTAGACCTAGAAGTTTTGTTTTTAATCTTTAATGGAGTATAAAAAATAATGTTTGGCTGGAATGTGAATGAGATGGTTTCTTTGCTTTGTTGCCAAACACACTCATAAACAGAGTGAGAGTCAGGAATAGCAGAGGATAAACAGAGAGTTTGTAAAAGCAGTGCTGGGGTGTAAGGTTAGACATCCCGTCTAGTGCCATAGCAACAAGGCCTAGCAACAGACATGCCTTCTGGTCATATTGACTTAGGACAGGAGAAAGTCCATTTTTTTGAATAAGGATAAGTTATTTGTTTAACTTCTGTGGAACCATGGCCAGTCTTAAATATTGCACCAAAACATGTTAGCTCTTGGCCGACATTCATACCGAGGCTAAAGAAACATTCCACTTATTTTGCTGGTTTAAGAAAAACGATTAAATTCCCCCGAAAGGCTCAGGCGGATCATGCGGTTAAGTATAACTGTGCCATTCCCCTGTTATAAACATACTGGAGATAAGTGAAGGAATGTCGGAGGCTACCACTGTCTGAAAAGAGCCTTTGTGGATCAATCTGTTACCTAGAAGAAAAATATAAACATCCAATGTGAACTGTTATTGTAATAAAGTCATTGTAATCAGCGCTCTAGGTGAGATCAGTTATTAACTTGTTATTAGGAGGCACAAGGACTGAGATTTACATTTGGCTAAGTCTTAGTTCTTTCTTCTGGGATTCCTGGGATCAATTATTATTGTCCTAGACACAAATGGAAGACCAATTAAAGGAGAACTAAAGCTTAACTAAAGAAGTAGCTAGAAATGTTTTACATGATGTTTTGTGCTTCTGTACCAGCCCAAGGCAACCACAGCCCTTTAGCAGTAAAGATCTGTGTCTCCAAAGATGCCCCAGTAGCTCCCCATCTTCTTTTCTGCTGATTCACTGCACATGCTCTGTGCTGCTGTCACTTACTGAGCTTAGGGAGCCACTCACAATATACAGTACACATAGAATAGAAATGTCACAATATAAGGCTGATTAGTAATTAATACAGATAATTACTACATGGCAGCACAGAAACCAGTGCAATTAGCATCAGAATTGAATAATCAGCAAACCTGTAGCATCAGCTTATATTACAGCCAGGGAAGCTCATTTTCTGCTGGATAATTAGTGACGAGCCCTAAGCTTAGCTTCTCAACAGCCAATCAGAGCCCACTGAGCATGTGAGTGTCACACACTTTCCAAGATGGTGACCCCCCTGTGACAAGTTTGAAGTCCTGGATCATTGCTGCTATTGACAAGCTGGAACTTTAGCCTTGTGTAATAAGTTCAGTATATCAAATATGGCATTTTTAGGCTTATTCATATTTATGGGTAAGTTCTCCTTAAAGGTGTGCAGAATTGCTCATTAGGGATGTAGCGAACTGTTCGCGCGAACTTCGACTGTTCGCGTCCGCCGAATGTTCGCGAACGTCGCGCGACGTTCGCCAATATGAGTTCGCGTTCAATTCGAACAAAAATCGTTCGACCATTCGACCATTCGATTCCTTCGACCGCTAAAATCGAAGGATTTTCGTTCGAATCGAACCATCGAAGCCATTCGATCGAATGAAATCATTCGATTGAATGGCTTCGTTCATTCGATTCGAACGAAAATCCATCGATCGAACGATTAAAATCCTTCGATTGTTCGAATCGAACGATTTTGCAGATGTTCGAAGTTCGCGAACTGTTCGCGAACTGTTCGCATTTTTTGCCGGTGTTCGCGAACGGCGTTCGCGAACACATAAACGGCAGTTCGCTACATCCCTATTGCTCATTCACAGAGCACTTATGTCTAGGACAGTGGATGTTCTCTGTATTAGCCGTTAGGTAGAGCAAACTAGGGTGTTGCAGGGGATGCCAGGCACTGCATTTAGAGAAAGGTGCAGCTCTTTACACTCAAGGGCACAGTAAGCAGGACCCATGAATCCGCCTACACTCTCTTACCTGACTAACCAATAAAAACTGCGTGACAATATCATTGTTGGAATGAGGATGGCCACAGCTTTATTAGAGTTACAACAGTGCAAACATCTATACAACTTGGAAGCATAAA
Organism: Xenopus petersii; assembly: GCA_038501925.1. Lineage (NCBI taxonomy): Eukaryota > Metazoa > Chordata > Amphibia > Anura > Pipidae > Xenopus > Xenopus petersii. The sequence goes on along the minus strand of CM076685.1, from coordinate 108,297,850 downwards.
TAATCAATACATAACATTCATGTGATAGTAAGTACAACAAACGACTGTACACAAGACTGCCTCTTGAGCCCCCTGTCAGTCTGTCCATCCACAGCAACACTAAGCCACGATATCCTCCAGCCGCCAAAATCCTAGCTCAGAGGATACCTGCCGCCATTAACGAACCTCCTTTAGAGCACCTTTAAGCGTTCCATCTCCCCCCATGGTTAGAGGTTAAACCATCCACTCGACCTCGTCTGGTATTCCAGGACCAATCCACAGACTGACAAGGACCCACCAGGGCTGTTACAAAAACCGAACTGCCCAACTCAGCTAAAATACAAACAAAGTTCATTCAGCGCTTACATGTGAAATCTTCAACTGGTGTAAAGAATCTTGATTGCAGCCGCCCTTCACTGGACTCTCCAATCCAAAACAAATCTCTGTAGGGAAGCGCAAAAATGGTGCATTACCCTTAAATTTGTATATTAAAGTGCCGAGTGCAACACACTGTGTTGTGTTAATTACGTAAAACTTGTTTAAAAAAGTGCCATGTGCTGTAGACCCTTCAGGTCTGGGAAGGTTATTGCTTATATATTTTTTGGGCATAACAAATGAACAAGCACCACATCTACTCGTTTGGCATTTGAAGGTGCCTTTTAAACCAAAGTGGTGTTGTGGTGCCTCTTGTCTCCTATATCCCCAAATCCTGGATGGGGTTAACATGTTTTTGATGGTCCGTGCAGAACCAGCTCCCAGAATTTACCTGCCTTCTCCCATTTCCCTAAACCATTTAACTCCAAACTAGTGTTCCCCTTAACCCTCCAAGGCCACATGCAGGACAATTCGCAAAACATCTAAATTTAGAGAAAATACTTCAATAAAAAACTGAATTAAGCAACTTTTAGAAAGCACTTAGTAATTAAAGCGTGGTCCAGTTTTATACCTGCTTGTCTAGACGGCTGTACCTTTTGAACGTTTATATGTTTATAGGAATGAAAGCTTTTACATGCCCTTGGGTGTGCCACACCTTACTGCAGCCTGGATACAATTGTTTTTGCATGGCTATCATTATAATTTCCTGGGCTCCACCCAAGAGACAACCAGTTGATAGTTTAGGAAGGCCACATAGAATGCTAAAGTTAATTAAAGCTTTATTTAAAATATATCATTATATACAGGAGAGGGAATTATTATGTGTATGCTTGAGACCTAAGGTTTTTCAGATAAGGGGACCTTACTATAATTTGGAGCACCTTGTCTGAAGTTTTCAAAAACATATTGGGGGGTTATTTATCAAAATCCGAACTTTTCAGATTTTTTAATTAAAAAAAAGTCAGACCAAAGTAGAATTCACACCTTATTGATTATTAAAAAGCTTGCTTTAATTGGATCGGGTAAAAATTCGATAAAATTGAGCAAAAAAAAAAAACAGAGTTTTTTTTTATCAAATCGTTCAATTGTTTGAAAAAAAAAATCAGAATTTTTCAGATTTTTGCCTAAAAAGCCCAAAATAGTTGGATTTTCAGGCTAATTGCAGCACAGACCACATAAACTTCCAAATAGGATAGAGACCTTTCCCATTGACATATACAACCTCGGCAGGTCTGGGATGCTGGATTTTTGGATTTGGCTTTAATAAAGCTCGAGTGGCTTTAATAAATCTCGAGGTTTTTTTTAAAAAATAAATGAAAAATCCGAGTTTCAAATTTTTTTTTAGTTTCGTCCCAAAAAGCCCGGCCAGATAAGTATGGAGCTTAGTAAATAACCCCTTACTTATCCTCAAGTATAAAAATCAGCCAAAAAAAATAAGAGCTCTTGCTTAAACAAGACTCTATGGAAAATTATATTTCTGAGACTTCTACATAATGATTTTCCAAATGATAAATCCTATACTTGTATTTGCAAATACTTTGCAGTAATCATATTTCTATTTCCAAAAAATAAATTGTTATACCTGCAAATCCACCTGTTGTCCCATCATGTTTAGTGAATTTCTCCCGGAAAAATTAGTGGAAAAATCGTGAAATTGGAAAGTTTCACGAAAAAATCCTGAAATTCTGACATTTTCATGAAAAAAAATGTGAAAATCTGACATTTTCACGAAAAATCGTGAAAATCGGAAATTGACGCCAGCGTCCAAACCCTGATCAGCAAAAAAATTGCTGCTGGTTCAGAAACGCCAGATCTTTTGTGGAGGATTTGGTATTCACCCAAATTCAAAATTTTGCCTATTTGGCTGATCTGCTAGTAAGTGTAGTTCAGCAGAACAATTTTCAGAAGACTTCTTGCCAGAAATAGCAAAGGAACGTGCGTGTTTCAGAAAAAATGGATGCAAAGGAAATAGAAATGTCACAATATAAGGCTGATTAGTAATTAATACAGATAATTACTACATTACTACACGACCCATAAGCTTAGCTTCTCAACAGTTGCTCAGAGCCCACTTAGCTGAAACTTTAGGCTGGTACAATAAATTAAATATATAAAATATGACATGTTTAACCATATTCATTTTTAGGGTTTAGTTCTCCTTAAAGGGGTATTTCCTCTGCAGCCATATTTTTCTGAAACATGGTTAAAAATGTCATATTTTATATATTTAATTTATTGCACGAGGCTTAAGTTTCAGCTTGATCCAGGGCTTCAAACTTGTCACAGGGGCTCTGATTGGCTGTTGAGAAGCTAAGCTTAGGGCTCGTCACTAATTATCCAGCAGAAAATGAGCTTCCCTGGCTGTAATATAAGCTGATGCTACAGGTTTGCTGATTATTAAATTCTGATGCTAATTGCACTGGTTTCTGTGCTGCCATGTAGTAATTATGTGTATTAATTACTAATCAGCCTTATATTGTGACATTTCTATTCTATGTGTACTGTATATTGTGAGTGGCTCCCTAAGCTCAGTAAGTGACAGCAGCACAGAGCATGTGCAGTGAATCAGCAGAAAAGAAGATGGGGAGCTACTGGGGCATCTTTGGAGACACAGATCTTTACTGCTAAAGGGCTGTGGTTGCCTTGGGCTGGTAGAGAAGCACAAAAAATAATGTACAACATTTCTAGCTACTTCTTCAGTTAGGCTTAAGTTCTCCTTTAAACTCCTCTGATATTGATAAAGCCAACTATACACCCGGGGGAAACCCATCTGTCCGGCACTCTTGAGACACAGAAAAATAGAGCTGGTTGGCATGGGTTATAAATGCTTGTGTATTTGAACCTTGAGGCTCTAACACACTGACTGCTGTGATGTGGCTACTTAGATGCATTAAAGGGAAACTCTGCCCAAAAAAACAGATTTTTCCAGATGAACAAAAAGTAGATTTCTCATAAGCTGCTTAGAATTCTTTTGTTTTTAACAGGTCTACACAGAATTGCTGGATATCCGAGGAAGTTTACTTTAGCGTTATATTTTATTTGTAATTCGTATGTATCTTGTTCTTCTCTTGTTGGCATTTATCATGAAATTGCAAACACAACCAAGTTGCCTAGATAACTTCTATCGACAAGATATCATGAACATTTCATTTAGAAACTGTCTTCCTCTTTAAGGTGAGACAAATGCTGTGGGTTGGATTTGTGTTCCAATAACAAAACTCTCCCGTGCGTCATTGTACCCTAAGGAATAACAGAAACCTAATAATGCTAATTTAATGGCAGCAACTGACATTGAGGTGGTTATTTATCAAAGTCCCATTTTTTCTGATTATTTCATTAAAAAAAAAGTCCAACCAAACTAGAATCCACTATGTGATAAATAATAAAATGAATTAATAAAAAAGCATATTTTAATCGGATCATGGAAAATCTAGATAAAATCGGTTGAAAACCCGAATCATACTTTTTTTCTGATTTTTTTCCCAAATCGCTCATATTTTTCTGGCTTTTTCCCCGAAAAGTCTGAATTTTTGGGATTTTTGCCCGAAATAGTCGGATTTTTGGGCTAATTCCAACACAGACCAGAGAAACTTCCAAATAGGAGAGGGACTTCTCCCATTGACTTATATACAACCTCGGCAGGTCTGAGATACCGGATTTTCAAATTCAGACCTTTTCCATCCTCTGGGTTTAGTAAACCTCGAAAAAGTCCAGGTTTTTTTTTCCACTAAAAATTCAGATTTTATAGTAAAAAAAACTTTTTAGCATTCTGACTTTAATAACAACCCCCTAAAGGAGTCGAACCCTTCAGTGATGTTCAACGTGCTACAGCTTTTGCTTAACTACAACTCCCAGGTTGCACATGACCGCAATTGGGGGGAATTAACATATACTGACCTACTTAATACTGTCATGGGAAAAAAACTTTTTTTTTCAAAATGAATCAGTTAATAGTGCTGCTCCAGCAGAATTCTGCACTGAAATCAATTTCTCAAAAGAGCAAACAGATTTTTTTATATTCAATTTTGAAATCTGACATGGGGCTAGACATATTGTCAATTTCCCAGCTGCCTCAAGTCATGTGACTTGTGCTCTGAGTTGGAGTGATATCACCCCCTCCCTTTTTCCCCCCAGCAGCCAAACAAAAGAACAATGGGAAGGTAACCAGAAAGCAGCTCCCTAACACAAGATAACAGCTGCCTGGTAGATTTAAGAACAACACTCAATAGTAAAATCCAGGTCCCACTGAGGCACATTCAGTTACATTGAAAAGGAAAAACATCAGCCTGCCAGAAAGCATTTCTCTCCTAAAGTGCAGGCACAAGTCACATGACCAGGGGCAGTTGGGAAATTGACAAAATGTCTAGCCCCATGTCAGATTTCAAAATTGATTATAAAAAAATCTGTTTGCTCCTTTGAGAAATGGATTTCAGTGCAGAATTCTGCTGGAGCAGCACTATTAACTGGTGCATTTTTTTAAAAAAACATGTTTTCCGATGACAGGATCCCTTTAAAACGTAAATTGTCGCCGGTGTCAAAAAAAAAAAATAATTCGCCGGTGAATATTGTCGGCAATTTTGGACGCTATTGGTGAAACGCAGAAATTTAAATTTGCCCATCACTACTTAATACGTGTATATCATTTCTTTCCAGCATTTGTACTGTGTAATGCACTTGTATGTAATCTTTTTGTCATTGTTTATTTCAGTGTATCTTGCGGCGCAGATCATCTCACCTCGTTTCTTTGCCAGTTGTGCAGCAGAGACATAAGATACTAAGTAAGTCCTGTATATATATGTTTTATTCATTTATTGTAAACTGTTGGAATAATACGAGAAGGCTGATTTCCCCTTTACTTAGCTTAGCACTCTTTAAATTTCGCCGCATTCATATGCTCTGCATTCAGCTCTACACGTGTGTATTGAAATGAATGATCTTTCCTGGAAAAATCTTTTCCAGGAAAGATCATTATTAGTGATGGGCGAATTTGTACCGTTTCACTTTGCAGAAAAATTTGCGAAATTTTGACACTGCCGTCAATTCGCAGGCGTCAAAATCAATGCCAGCGTAAATTCCGATGCTGGCGTCAATTTGATGTGCATTAAAGTCTATGGGCGTGCGTTTAATGTCACCGGAAACAAAAAAAAAACGGAAATTTGCGGAACTTCGTATTTATGCCCACCTTTAGGTCTAAGGTTGTCTGATTGCAATGGAAAATAGTTCCACTTTGTAAGTTTTTGTAAAACTGTATATTTTAAATTAAGGACCTTTAACCTAGTGCTGTGAGGAGATGTTGGAGGAGGTAGAGGGCCAGTGTTTGTGCTATAAGGTCACTGGAAGGCACTTTTGATTAGAGTCTATAGAGGAGGTTGGCTTGTCAGGGCATAATATGAAAGCCCATGACTAAGTGCCCTGGGGGCATGAAACGCGTAGGGCCAGTGGAGATATTGTTCCTTTTTTAAAGGGGTTGTTCACCTTCCAAACACTTTTTTAGTACAATTGTTTTCAGATTGTTCCCCAGAAATAAAGACTTTTATCAATTACTTTCCATCTTTTATTTTTTACAGTTTTTCCAAAATCTAAGTTTAAAGTTTAATGTTCCTGTCTCTGGTGTTTCAGTCTGGCATCCAAATGCATCTGAACTGTTACAATTTGCTACATTTAGTTGATACATTTAGTTGATGCATTTAGTTGATGCATTTAGTTGATACAATTAGTTGATACATTTAGTTGATACAATTAGTTGATGCATTTAGTTGATACAATTAGTTGATGCATTTAGTTGATGCATTTAGTTGATGCATTTAGTTGATGCATTTAGTTGATACAATTAGTTGATGTATTTAGTTGATACAATTAGTTGATGCATTTAGTTGATACATTTAGTTGATGCATTTAGTTGATACAATTAGTTGATGCATTTAGTTGATGCATTTAGTTGATGCATTTAGTTGATGCATTTAGTTGATGCATTTAGTTGATGCATTTAGTTGATACATTTAGTTGATGCATTTAGTTGATACATTTAGTTGATGCATTTAGTTGATGCATTTAGTTGATACATTTAGTTGATGCATTTAGTTGATGCATTTAGTTGATACATTTAGTTGATACATTTAGTTGATACAATTAGTTTGATACATTTCTCAGCAGCATCTCTGGAGTATTAGCAACTATTGTATCAATTCTAACAGCTGCCTGTAATGAAACCCAGAGATTCTGATCAACAGGGACAAAGATGAGAAATGTATCAACTAAGGGGGCAGATTTATCAAGGGTCTAAGTGAATTAGAGGGAATTTTCGAAGTAAAAAAAATCAAAATACAAAGTAATTTTATGGATACTTCGACCATCGAATAGGATACTATGACTTCGAATTTACTTAGAATTAGATTCAAAGTAATCTTTGATTCGCCCATTCGATAATCAAAGTACTGTAAAAAATAATAAGACTTCAATACTTCGCCAAATTAAACCTGCCGAAGTGCTATGTTAGCCTATGGGGACCTTCTACAACCATTTTCTAAGTCTTTACACATCGAAGTAAAATCGTTCAATCGTACGCTAAATTAAATTAATTGTTCGATGAAATGATTTTACTTTGATTGTTTCGATGGCCAAATTCGGTGAAAAATACTTAGACTTCGATGTTTCGAATTCGAAGCATTTTAATTCGATGGTCGAATTTCGAAGTATTTTACACTTCGAAATTCAACCCTTGATAAATCTGCCTCTAAATGTATCAATTTACAACAGTTTACAGGGTCGGAGGGTGAAAAATGACATTTTGTACTTAAATATTAGAAAAACAGTCACAAATAGAAAATAGGAAGTAATTTTATGGTAAGTTTTTGGTGAACAATCTGAAACCAACTAAACTGAACTAAAGTGCTGGAAGAATAGCCCCTTTAATGAATCTACAATGAATATTAAATTTTTAACTTTATTTTTGGCCTTGTTGAGTTCTTTTGAGTGCCAATACCCCTCTTCTTGTACTTTGCTGGTTTATTCGCTCCCTACGCCGAGCTCGGACTTTTAAAGGGGAAAAAAAATATTTTTTGTAGAAAAAAAATCAATTTTTTCTTGATTTATTAAAGGAAAACTATACCCCCAAAATGAAAACTTGAGCAATGGATAGTTTATATCAAATTACGGTAAGTGGCATATTAAAGAATCGTATTATACTGGAATATATATTTAAGTAAATATTGTCCTTTTACATCTCTTGCCTTGAACCACCATTTTGTGATGGTCTGCGTGCTGCCTCAGAGATCACCTGACTAGAAATACTGCAGCTCTAACGGTAACAGGAAGCGATCACCTGACTAGAAATACTGCAGCTCTAACTGTAACAGGAAGAGATCACCTGACCAGAAATACTGCAGCTCTAACTGTAACAGGAAGAAGTGAGTAAGCAAAAGACAAAACTCTGTCTGTTAATTGGCTCATGTGACCTAACAAGTATGGTTTGTTTGGTGTGTTTGAGTGCACCGTGAATCATACGATCCCAGGGGGCGGCCCTTATTTTTTAAAATGGCAGTTTTCTATTTATGATTACCTAATGGCACATACTACTGGAAAAGTATATTATTATGAAAATGTTTTTTTTACATAAAGCAGGGCTTTACATATGAGCTGTTTTACACAATATATTTTTATAGAGACCTACATTGTTTGAGAGGTATAGTTTTCCTTTAAACTCCGATGGTGTTAAAGTCTGAATAAAAAAGTACTCCAACTCAGACCTGCCGATGGCAGATGTCCCGTTTATATACTGAGTGATCTGCACTGGGTTTTGTTCAATAATCCAAAGATTTTGTGGTTTTCGGGCATCAAATCCAAAAAAGTCAGAGGTTTTGGGCGTCAAATCTGAAAAAGTGGCACGATTTTAGCGAGTTTTTTTTCCCGCACAAGAAATTTTCAAACAAATCTATTGATAAATAGGGGGGTAAAGTCCACGAAGCTTTGGTTGGAGTCGTTTTCAGAAAAGAATGAGAACTTTTTGGATTTTGAATTCAATTCGAGTTTTCAGGCCTATTCTATTCATCCGAGTTATAAAAATTCGATTTGATTGATAAATTTAGATTTTTTAAATAAAAAGAATTCAAAATTTAACCCTTGATAAATGTCCTTGCATCACCCTGGGTTCCTGCTTGGCCAGTTTGGCTTTGACTGTCCTGTTATTTGTCTCTGCCCCTCCCTGGGAAATGTATCTCCTCAGAGAGCTTTGGGATTGAGTATTGTGTCTACCACGTGGTTTGATCTGCAGAAATGTGCAGCTGAGATCTCTCGTATGTACGATAAACAAAACCCCATCCTTATCCGTTCAGCAGATATTCCTTTTCCATCTGGTTATCCACCTCCTCTCACTTCCAGCCAACATCTCATCACCACCCTCATAGAAGGGGTTAAACCAGCGTGAGTCAGGGAGCGTTGGGAGAGGTGCCAGGCTTCAGCGTTGCCAGGGAGCTGGTTCCCTTGCCACAATGATACACTAGCCGCCGGCATGCAGAGGGGGAGGGGAGAGAAATGGAGACATATAGGACGGCCGAGCTGAACATCACCAGTGTTATATGGATCACAGGGGTGTATATATTGGCTGAACAACTGTATATGTATTATGGTGCATACACAACAATCTTTAACTCTTCCCCACCCCAGTACTGTCTAGAAGGAGGTGAGAGAGGTGGTGAGTCTTTGTACATGATTGTATTGCAGAGGGGACAGGGGTTAAATATACGTTTATATTTGAACAGTAAAGTGAACACACGAGAGATGACTGTAATCCAGTTATAACAAATCTGATGTCCTTTAAGCTTGTTGTGAACAGCGAACACACCTCCTCCATAGTCTCTCAATGGCAGCAAGTGAGGGAGCACTTTCAAGATTCCTGTTCTTGTTTCCAAAATTTGAAACTGCCTCCCTCCAAGGCCCTGAAGGCCAATAACCATCCGTAACCTTGTTATGAGCTTAGGGGGCCCAGTCTGAAGGCCAGTTAGGGGGAGATTTGGGGTGAGTGCTTATTTGTACCCTGGGTACCCCTGGAACTATAGCAGGATGACTGTTACCCCAATGTTTCTATATATCTGTAACCTTGTTATGAACTAAGGGGGCCCAGTCTGAAGGCCAGTTAGGGGGAGATTTGGGGTGAGTGTTTATTTGTGCCCTGGGTACCCCTGGATCTATAGCAGGGTGACTGTTACCCCAATGTTTCTATATATCTGTAACCTTGTTATGAGCTAAGGGGGCCCAGCCTGAAGGAAAATTAGAGTGGGATTTGTGGTGAGTACAGCCTACCCCTAGGGTCAATAATGGAACTATTATTGCCGGTGCCCGGGTGTAGGCCCCGCTCCGCCTGTGTAAGTGTCTGAAGGGCCACAAGGGGGTGCAATCCCCGTAGTAGTTCTGCCCCTGCTTAGGGTGACTGTTACCCCTATGTTTCTATATACAGCATCTGCAACTTTGCTATGAAGGTTGAGTAAACGTTTAGATTTGGGGGTGAGTGAATTTTGTGAACCCCTGAAAAATATAGCAGTGAACCATAACTATGTTTCCATGCGTCTGTAACCTTGTCCTGACCAAATGAAACACTTCCATGTGCAAAAGTGTTGCTACTAATGTTTGATGCAGCCGGGAGCTTCCATGGAAACCTCCGCATTAACCAGCTACACTAAAGACATATAATCATATAATAGTTTTAGGTATCGGGCTTATGCCATGCAGCTTGCGTTTCCTAACATGTCTGTGATATTACTAATGGGCTATCGGTTTGCCTAATTATACAGATGATATAGTTGGAATAGCCAGATTTAGCTCTTGTTGCACAACAATCTGCATTATGGTTACTATTATTATTATAATAATATTACAGGAACAAGATCCATTATCCGGAAACCCATTATCCAGGAAGCTCGGAATTACGGAAAGGCCATCTCCCATAGACTCCTTTATAATCAAATAATCCAGATTTTTAAAAATGATTTCCTTATTTTCTTTAATAATAAGACAGTACCTTGTACTTGATCCCAACTAAGATATACTTAAAGAGATATTGTCATGGGAATACATTTTTTCATTCAAAACGCATTGGTTAATAGTGCTGCTCCCGCAGAATTCTGCACTGAAATCCAATTCTCAGGAGGAAACAGATTTTTTAATATTCAGTTTTGAAATCTGACATGGGCCTAGACGTATTGTCAGTTTCCCAGCTGCCCCCAGTCATGTGACTTGTGCCTGCACTTTAGGATGGAACTACTTTCTCACAGGCTGTTATTTCTCCTACTGAATGTGTCTCAGTGGGACTTGGCTTTTACTATTGAGTGTTGTTCTTAGATCTACCAGGCAGCTGTTATCGTGTGTTAAGGTGGCCATAGACTCAAAGATCCGCTCGTTTGGCGACATCGCCAAATGAGCGGATCTTTCCCCTATATGCCACTAACAGCATGGCTATATCGGGGGTAATTCGAACGATGCGCCAAGAGGCTCCGACGGGTCGGTCGGTTAAAAATCAAACCTTCCCGATCGATATTGTGGCCAGATATCAATTGGGAAGACCCGTCGGAAGCCCCCATACACGGGCAGATAAGCTGTCAAATCGGTCCAAACGACTGATATCGGCAGCTTTATCTGCCCGTGTATGGCCACCTTTAGGGAGCTGTTATCTGGTTACCTTCCCATTGTTCTGTTGTTTGGCTGCTGGGGGGTTGATATCACTCCAACTTACAGTACAGCAGTAAAGAGTGACTGAAGTTTATCAGAGCACAAGTCACATGACTAGGGGCAGCTGGGAAACTGACAATATGTCTAGCCCCATGTCAGATTTCAAAATGGAATATAAAAAAAAATCTGTTCCAATTTAGGGAAAGGTCTGTTATCCGGAAAAACCCAGGTCCAGAGCCTTCTGGATTACAGGTCCCATACCTGTATTATTATTATTATTATTAACATGTATTGATATTGCATCTATATAGAGATATTGGATCGTATTGCCTGTGTAAAAGAATCAGCGTTCAGCCTTGTATGATCAGCTCATTAATTCTGCATTTTGCCTGTGTACAGAATTCTAGACACATTAGTTAATGCACCAGTATATGCGCCGTCGGTCTAACACCTCTGCCATTTAGGTGCAATAAGGGGGAAACGTGCAAATTGCACTTTTTTTGAATTTCTTGTTACCTTTGAATTGCATTACGGTTGCAGGCACATGCTAATGAGGTGGTATCCTATCCTGGAACAGGTTTTGTAGACAGATCTCAGCAGACACAAAGGAGCGACGGGTTATGTTGCTGGAAAGTGTAAAGCAGCAGCCGGAGGAACATACAGTTTTTATGTTATACGTTAATATGTTCAGAGGGTGAACCTACAGAATAGCAAAGAAAAATAAAAGGGTAATTCTGCAAAACTGCCAACAAGCAGGAAGTCATGTTTCTGCAAAACTGTCAACTCCATAAGTTCGGATGAATATCACTGTGATATTCCATTTGCATCATAAATTGGCAATACCCCATGGGTAGGCACTGCCTTGAAATATGTATATTTTTATTTGTATAGAGCTTGTGGAGGGCAAAGCACTGTACAGCAAAACAATAAATTCGTACAGGTATGGGACCTATTATACAAATAAAGAACCATTGGGGGTCATTTATCAACAATGGGTAAATTTGCCCCGGAGCAGATACCCATTGCAACCAATCAGATTGCTTCATTCATTGTTCTACTTGCAGCTGGCTTTAAAAAACGAATCACTGATTTGTTGCTATAGTTAACTGCCCATGGGCAAATTTGCCCAGTGTTGATAAATGAACCTCAGTGTATGTAATTAGTGATGGGCGAATTTAATCGGCAGGTGCGAATTCGCGGCAAATTTTTGTGATTTGCCGCCAACGAATAAATTCGCAAAACGGCTGTGAAAATTCGCTGGCTGAAATTCACCGGCTTTAAATACGGACGCCGGCGTCAAAAATGAACGCTGGCGTCTTGTTTTTGACGCCAGCGTTCGTTTTTGACGCCAGCGCAGTTCTGCGAATTTTTCACATTTTGCAAATTTCGCAAATTTTTCAGGGAATTGAAACCGCGTAAATTCGCCCATCACTATGTGTAATGTATTGAGTACATAAGATGAGCTTACCACTGTGTATGGTGAGCCTGGGTGCACACGCCCCAGACCTTCAGCAAAGGGAGCGAACACCAAGAAACAACAAAAGATCCAAATGATCCAGAAAACCCCAGGTCCCGAGCATTCTGGATAATAGGTCCCATACCAAGAAACATCAAAAGAGGCTAGTGCAAGCCTGGTAACACAAAGTAGTAGAGCTGAAGTCAGATTGTAAAAGGTTAAAAGCTTACATTTTATTTTCCAAAATTGACAACCAAGGCCTGACGCATTTTGTGTCTACCTATGACTAAGTGTCCCTGGTAGACACGAAACGCATCAGGCCTTGGTTCTTAATTTTGGAAAATAAAATGTAAGCAGAATGCTCGGCACCTGGGGTTTTCTGGATAATTTGGATCTTTCCATAATTTGGATCTTCATATGTTAAGTCTACTAGACAATCATGTAAACATTACATAAACCCAATAGGCTGGTTTTGCTTCCAATAAGGATTAATTATATCTTAGTTGGGATCAAGTACAAGCTACTGTTTTATTATTACACAGGAAAAGGAAATTATTTTTAAACAGTTGGATTATTTCATTATAATGGAGTTAATGTAATTTGGAGCCTTCTGCATAACGGGTTTCTGGATAACAGATCCTGTACCTGTAGTAACAAACAAGGGGTCACTGTAATAATAAGTAACAATAAGTGCATTATTAGAAATACAATTCACATTAATATAAAATATACAGGTATGGGACCTATTATTCAGAATGCTCGGGACCTGGTGGTTTCCAGATAAGGGATCTTTCCGTAATTTGAATCATCATATCTTAAGTCTACTAGAAAATCATGTCAACATTAAATAAACCCAATAGGCTGGTTTTGCTTCCAATAAGGATTAATTATATCTTAGTTGGGATCAAGTACAAGCTACTGTTTTATTATTACACAGAAAAAGGAAATCATTTGAAAAAATTTGGATTATTTGGATAAACTGGAGTCGATGGGAGAAGGTCTTTCTGGATAATGGGTTTCTGGATAGCAGATCCTATACCTGTAGTAATAAACAAGGAGTCGCTGCAATAATAAGTAACAATAAGTATATTATTATAAATACAATTCACATAAATATAAACTATAATAACAATACAGATTAAGTGCTCGGTGTCAAGGAGACAAAAGGAGGGAGGGACCTAACCCATAGGGCTTACAGTCTAAATGGGAGGGTAACTTGCAGACAAAATTCGGAGGGGTATTAAGTGCTGTAGGTTACAGTGTGTGACATTGTCACTGTCATATATAAGTGCCAATTCCCAGTTCTAACCATTTATAATGGTCTGCTGATGGCAAATGAAAGCAGCAAATTGTAATTGGTGCCTTGGAAGATACTGTGGCATCTTGCGGGTGCCAAGCTGGTATCCTGGCATCAGACGCAGTGCTGCGTGTTATGAATTAATGAGAGAAGAAGGGGGAGGATAGGCAGAGAGACAAGTAATATGGGGGGGATAAGAACGCTGGCGAGTAGAGAGAAAAGCGAAAGGAGTGAGAGCGTATGTGCGAGCCGTACCGGTATGTAACACTGAAACAATAGAGAAAAAGAAACATAAGTGAAGGGTAGAAATGGAGCCTGAACAAAGCAATAAATATGAACGAGAGAGAAGTGTGAGACGGAAAGGTGCGACAAACTAAAGAAACAGAGGTGTGAGAAGCACAAGAGACCAGACAGACTGGGGGGGGGGGGGGCTGGTGAGGAAATGTTACAGCGAGAGAACGAGGGAGACACAAAGGAGGAGAGAGAGCTGGGCATGTGCCCAATATATTGTGTAATGCAGCTCCCATAGCAACATACCCCTTGATGGGCATTAAGGACAGGTTCTCAATCACTGACCTGTGCCACCCTCTACCCTCTGTCTGTCATACGCTCCTCTGTCTGTCATACACTCCTCTGTCTGTCCTCCTCTGACTGTCATACACTCCTCTGACTGTCATACACTCCTCTGACTGTCATACAAGCCTCCATCTGTCAAACACTCCTCTGACTGTCATACACTCCTCTGACTGTCATACACTCCTCCGACTGTCATACACTCGTCCGACTGTCATACACTCCGTCCTCCGACTGTCATACACTCCGTCCTCCGGCTGTCATACACTCCTCTGACTGTCATACACTCCTCTGACTGTCATACACTCCTCTGACTGTCATACACTCCTCTGACTGTCATATACTCCTCTGACTGTCATACACTCCTCCGTCTGTCAAACACTCCTTTGACTGTTATACACTCCCCTGACTGTCATACACTCCTCCGACTGTATACACTCCGTCCTCCGACTGTCATACACTCCTCTGTCTGTCCTCCTCTGACTGTCATACACTCCCCTGACTGTCATACACTCCTCCGACTGTATACACTCCGTCCTCCAAATGTCATACACTCCTCTGTCTGTCCTCCTCTGACTGTCATACACTCCTCTGACTGTCATACACTCCTCCGTCTGTCAAACACTCCTCTGACTGTCATACACTCCCCTGACTGTCATACACTCCTCCGACTGTCATACACTCCGTCCTCCGACTGTCATACACTCCTCTGACTGTCATACACTCCTCCGACTGTCATACACTCCTCTGACTGCCATACACTCCTCTGACTGTCATACACTCCTCTGTCTGTCATACACTCCTCTGACTGTCATACACTCCTCTGTCTGTCATACACTCCTCTGACTGTCATACACTCCTCTGTCTGTCATACGCTCCTCTGTCTCTTCCTGGTGTTTGTTGGAATATTTCTCTTTCATTCTGTCTGATCGGCCTCCTGTTCTTATGCAGGCAATTATAAATATAATACAAACAAATGTAGAGGCGGAGCTATAGAGAGTAGAGATAGCAGGACACAACCATGTAGTAGCCTTGAATAGTTGCAGCTGGCAGGATAGTTGACCTTTAGTACAGTAGTAGTGTAAGCATTTACACAATAATCTAAAACTAATCATTTATACTAGTGATTTACTGTATTTGTTTACATTAGGTTTTAGCAGCCTTATATGCCCAATGACTCCATGTCCATGTATGTGTTGCTATGCAGATATTGTTTTCTTATTCAATTTTATTGATAGTATTCGATGTGGTGTAAGCACCTGTCTTTATTGCTTTTCCACCCGTGTGTCCTCAGCTTTAGACTAAAACAAATTTGCACAACTGAATGTTCTTAAGTAAAGGTCAGGGGCAACTATTGATGAAGCAGACCCTGAGGCTGTAGGGGGCCTAGGAGGCATATGAGCAAATAATGAGCTATTTCAACATTTGTTGGTAAAACAGGACAATCTCTGGATATGTTGGGGGCCCTAAAATGAATTTGCTGTGGGGCCCATTAACATCCACTGGAAAAGGTATCAGTGAATCAGTATAAGTCCAATTACAACAGCACGATGTGCAAAATGAACTTTCCAACTTGCTTCTCCATTAATGAAGTGAGGTGGAGCCTTGTACTCGACTTGCACCCAAGAAATATTCCCATAGGTGTGTTTTGACATCCATGCTAAAAAAAAAAAAAAAAGGCTTAACAATTTTACAACCAGTGGAGAAAACACAAGCTACTGTTTCATTATTACAGAGAAAAAGAAAATATTTTTTAAAAATGTGGATTATTTTGGATCAAATGGAGTCTTATGAGAGATGGCCATTTTGTAATTCAGGGCTTTATGGATAGCGGGTTTCCGGATAATGGATCCCATACCTGTACTATAATCTATTATTCCATCAATTTAGCCTCTTTGTTAAAGGAGAACTAAACCCCCTTTAGCCAAATGTCCCCACTGTCCCCTACTCCACTGGCCCCCTTTCCCTTCCTCCCCCCTGCACAGTCTTACCCCTAAATTGTGTCCCCTCTAGAAATACTGACCCCAAATGCAGAGTCAGCGCAGGGGAGCTCACGGGCGCCATCTTCCGGCGCTTCGATATTCTTTGGGTCGTCTTCTTTCCCATCGGCAGTATCTGTTACTTTCAGCCCATTCGCAGTTGTCGCAAACCGGAAGACTGCTCCAACTGGGCCAGTCCCACACTGATTGTATCATTAGAGGATCAGCTAATAATAATTAGCCCATTAAAATAAGTGACAACGTATAAGTAACTGGCCTACATTAATTTTATAATGCACTGAATTGAAATTTGTATTTTCTTTTGCATTGACACTAAGCATAGTTATAATAGAAACTGGAGCTGACCCAAACTGCCACCTTAAAGGGATACTGTCATGGGAAAACATGTTTTTCTCAAAACGCATCAGTTAATAGTGCTGCTACAGCAGAATTCTGCCCTGAAATCCATTTCTCAAAAGAGCAAACAGATTTTTTTATATTCAATTTTGAAATCTGACATGGGGCTAGACATATTGTAAATTTCCCAGCTGCCTCAAGTCATGTGACTTGTGCTCTGATAAACTTCAATCACTCTTTACTGCTGTACTGCAAGTTGGAGTGATATTACCCCCTCCCTTTTTCCCCCCAGCAGCTAAACAAAAGAACAATGGGAAGGTAACCAGATAGCAGCTCCCTAACACAAGATAACAGCTGCCTGGTAGATCTAAGAACAACACTCAATAGTAAAATCCAGGTCCCACTGAGGCACATTCAGTTACATTGAAAAGGAAAAACAGCAGACCAAGCAAACCATCCAGCAAACATCCTATATGAGTTCTTCTGCTTGAGTATATATGGATGTTGAGTTAAAGTGAATTTTAATGAACTTTACTACACGCCTGCCCTGGCCCTCATCGGTATATTTAGCACCACTGCACTTTAGTGTAAGGTTACCAGTCCATACGTGTGATGAAGGTAGTTAAGACACATGCTTACTCCGGCTTGCCTGGTTTTCAACACTGCTCAGCACAATGCATTTTTCATAAGCATTCGCATTTCAAGGGCTTGTCGGGTAACCTTAGCTAAGGGTAATGTAAGTCATTTTGCCTCTGCCTGGTAGTAAACAATCACTTTCTCAGTTACAAGATCTGGTATATTCTTGCAGGTGACAGTTTGTATCGGGTGTCAGCGGAATGCCCAGGTGTCTGTGGTTCAGTCTGATCTTTACACGCGTCTCTCTAGAAAGATTCTTCAGGAAGTTTTATTGAAATTCATAGATTTTTTTTAAAAAATATATATCTATTTTTGTCATTTCTGAGCATATCAATATCTTTGGTCTTAGTCTTGGTTAGTCTCATTTGAAGCATGGACATCTGCAGGAATGTTTCTTGGGGTAGAAGGCAAATAATCAAATCTGCAAGTTTAGTGATGGATCGGATCATACAAAACCTTAAAAATAGAGCTGGCACCATTCCGACACCCCAAAAATATGGCTAAATGAAGAAAATGTACAGGAGTCTCAAAATATTAGTAAAGCTTTATTTACATCTTGTATAAAAAATAAAAGCCTGACGCGTTTTGTGTCCCCACAGGACACTTAATTATAGGCTAACTAATAATTGATACATACAAACTATTTCAAGGAAAAAGAGCCAATGGGAAATCGCACAATTAGTTTACTAAATGTGATTCCGCCCCATGCGATTTCCCATTGGCTCTTTTTCCTTTAAATACTTTATACAAGATGTAAATAAAGCTTTTTGTACTACTTTACTAATATTTTGAGACTCCTGGACTTTACTTAATTTAAACATAGTTTTTGGGGTGTTGGAATGGTGCCAGCTCTATTTTTCAGGTTTTGTATCAATTTCTCCCCCTGCTGAGGGCTTGGAGCTTGAGCACCCGGACCCCATATGGAAAGCAGTAAGCTTCTCCTTATTTCCTCAAATGTCCATGCTTTTTATTACTTTCCTTTATATAGATGGATCGGATCAGTCTAATTCTATTCTTTCCCCACCCCATTCCCTTCTTCCTACCCTTAATGCTTCTCTCCCATTGTGACATCAAACCATTACACAAGTGAGCAAACAGATGCGGTAAAATTCCAGAGCGCCCAGTGCTACGTCTTCCCCCATGTTGGTTCTTGTTCTACGAGAACTCTGTCATAACGATACTGAACTTGGGCAAAACTGTAGGTAGAAATGCTGTTTAGGGAACAGAAACCAGTGAAGCATTGTGTTACGTGGGGTTGAGGGAAGGATAGAAGGCCAAGGGAATGTCGGAAAAGAGGAAAGACGGGTGGAGAAAGGCAGGGACGGAAAGATTCGGGTGGAGAAACTCTGAGGGAGGAAGAGAATTCATGAATTAAAAAAAAACAGAATGACCTGGGAAAGGAAAAAAAGAAAGTGTAAGAAAGGGCCGTATGGGTGCAGAGAAAAAGAGATAACAAAATACTGCTTAAAAAAAAGGTTAAATGGAAACTATCATGAAAAAGAAAATTTAATATAAGCTTCAGCATACTAAAATAGAAAATCTGTACTGTTTCTGAAATAATCAAGTTTATCTCTCTCAGCATCTGTTTCTCTTCATTCTCTCTTCATGCAGCAGTTGGGTGTCAGATATTCATTGACAGTTAGATCCAATATATCTTATAGGGGGGCTCCTTTTGCCTAGAAGATGTATTAGAGCTCACGCTATTAAAATCACCAGACATCATGTCTCTCTACATGCAGAATGTGCAAAAGGCAGTTATTTTGTTAGATTTTTGTTAGTTTGTGCTGGAATCAGTTATTTGTCAGGTTTCACTTCGCCGAAAAATTTGTGAATTTCACGTGAAATTTGCGAAACGGCAGAGAATCTGCAAAAGTGAGTTCAAAATTGACGCCGGCGACAATATGCCGCACGCCTATTTAATCCAGTTTCATTAAAGTCAATGGGCGTGCTGTAATTTTCATGGCAATTTCACGAATTTATTCGCCGGCGGCACAACATGGAAATTCACCGCAAATTCCTGCCCGGCGAATAAATTCGCCCATCGCTAGTTATTTGAGTGAGCTCTAATTCATCTGCTAGGAAAGGAGACCCCCTATAAGATATATTAGATCTAACTGTCGGTGAATATCTGACACCCAACTGCTGCATGAAGAGAGAATGAAGAGAAACAGATGCTGAGAGAGGGATAGTGAAGATAAAGTTGACTATTTTGGATTCTGTTTAAATTTACGGTAGCCGGGTTTCCTTCATTCAGGGTATTTGTGTATTTGTTTGACCCTTCTCCCTTCAGCAAATAGCCCCTTCCACAGGTGTAGCCTTAAGAGCTTATTTGGCTTAGTTAGCGTTTATAAAAGACTTGAAGAATGGTTCTGTGGCCTCTGTAGGGTGTCACATGGATTCCCTGGCCTGAACTTCCGGTCGCGCTATTAATGCCGGAGTCTCTGTTCTTCTCGCCCTCCCGAGACCGGGTAATGCTTCTTACCTCAGTGAGGATTGCAGTCGGGTATTATTCCAAATTGCGTACGATTTGTGGTTAACCCGCAGCGGTCCGGTTCCACGAGAGGCTGTTTCGTCTTCTGGGGATTGCAGGTGAGGGACGAGCCAGATAGCTGGTGATATCTTTTCCCCTCTTTATCCTGATGTCAGGAGGATTGGATCCCACGAAATTTGTGGGTTAGATGCCAGTGATGGCTGTAGATTATTTCTCCTGGCACGGGAGCTCTCTAAAATGCGGCCATCTTTAGGTCCGCCCCCCGGAAGTCTCATCAAACTTGACTATTTTAGAAACAATTCAGAATATTTATTTCAGTATGATGAAGCTTATATTAAATTTTCATCTTCGCAATAGTTCCCATTTAAAATTAACATGGAAAGGAAGATGATATTAAACGGACATAAACCTATACAGATAACTGCTGATGGCAAATGTAGGACAGAATGAATGGCCAGGTAAGGGAGATAAACCCAACAGAAAGAAAAAGGCAGCACATCTAATGAGCAAGAACAAAGCCATAAGATCCAAATAATAGAGCTGTAGCTGCAAAATGAATAAAGCAGAAATGAAATGGGAGCAGTGGGGGGTTCCAGTGGAAAGGAGGAGGGTATGTAGGAAGAGGCTGTGAGATAAGGACGGGGATTTTTATTTGTGGCACAGTGTGAGAGAGCAGTCAGGAATGATAAAAACTGAGTCAATGTAGGGTGTGTGATCCTATGATGGAAGGGTAACAAGGGAAATGATGGGTTTGTGGTATCCGCTGCTGTTTGCTTCTGTCTGCTCACTTCTTCTCTTTTGTTCCTTTCTGTTGCGACAAAAACTCTTGAGTGGGAGGAGGCAGAAAATGGAAATATGGGCCACGGAAATGCAAAGCCGCTTCCATAGTCATGGCAGATATTCCAGTGCCTCTGACCGCAGTAGCCGGGGTATGAATGTGAATTTATATCTGCAGGGCACTGGGACTGGTGGGGATTATCCAGCTGGGAAGGATGAGCTGCAGCAATTCTGAGCTCTTTTCATTGAAACAGAAGCAACCTGTCCCACTCCAGATGTAGCAGAATTCCCAGCACCTCTAGTAGAAGTCGCTTTGAGCAATGCAGCAGCTGCAATAACAAACGTCGCCCATCCCTGTATTTTTATACTCCTAATCTTCCCACTATAGTGTACAGAAAACAGCACACCAAAAATACAATGTCTTACAATACAAACTCATTTGTTCTCAAGGTATGGGACCTGTTATCCAGAATGCTCGGGACCTGGGGCTTTCCAGATAATACGTAGATCTTTCCATAATTTGGATCTTCATACCTGAACTCTACTAGAAAATCAAGTCTGAATAAAAAAGTACTCCAACTCAGACCTGCCGAGTTCATATATAAGTCAGTGGTAGAAGTCGCAAAGATATTCTGATCTGCGCTGGGTTTCATGCAATAATTAGATTTAATGGTTTTCGAAAGATCAGAGTTTTTTTTAAATCCAAAAAATGTGTAAAATTGAAGTTTATAACTATTTTTTCTTGCACTGGAAATTTTCGGAAAAATGTATTGATAAATAAGGGGAAAAAAAACCTGTGCGGATTTGGTCGGAGTAGCTTTCAGAAAATAATGAGATGATTTTGGATTTTGGATAAATAACCCCCTAAATAAACCCAATAGGCTGGTTCTGCCTCCAATAAGGATTAATTATATTTTAAGGTGGCCACACACGGGCAGATTAAAGTAGGGATGCACCGAATCCAGGATTCGGTTCGGGATTCGGCCAGGATTCGGCCTTTTTCAGCAGGATTCGGATTCGGCCGAATCCTTCTGCCCGGCCGAACCAAATCCGAATCCTAATTTGCATATGCAAATTAGGGGCAGGGAGGGAAATTGCGTGACTTTTTGTCAGAAAACAAGGAAGTAAAAAATGTTTTCCCCTTCCCACCCTTAATTTGCATATGCAAATTAGGATTCGGTTCGGTATTCGGCCGAATCCTTCGTGAAGGATTCAGGGGTTCGGCCGATTCCAAAAAAGTGGATTCGGTGCATCCCTAGATTAAAGCTGCCGATATCAGTCCTTTAGACCGATTCGACATCTTATCTGCCCATATGTGGGGGCTCCCGACGGGTCCTCTCGATTGATATCTGGCCAAAAATCTGCCAGATATCGATCGGTCAAGTTTGATTGTTTGTACAATCTAGGACTAGTTGATGCGGCCCTGCGACCTGTCGCCCCCATTTGCATCATTGTAATCCAAGGGCCGAACATTCGGATTCACCTGATATCGCCCAGCTGGTAGTGGGCATATTGGGTTAAGATCCATTTATTTGGCGACTTTGCCAAACAAGAGGATCTTATAGTGTATGGCCACCTTAAAAGTACAAGCTACTGTTTCATTATTACAGAGAAAAAGGAAATCATATATTATTTGGATTAAATGGAGTCTATGGGAAATGGCCTTTCCGTAATTAGGATCTTTCTGGATAACGATGTATGATGTTCATCATAGAGCAGGGACAAAATGAGCCCCTCCGCCATGTTTTTTCTGTACACAAATGATGACATACAGACATTCATACATAGCACAGTGAGTGACAGGCCTGAATGTTAAATTGTCCATTCTCTTGTACCTGCAGCCGTTCTGACTCCTTTCCTTGTGTAATTCTAGGTGTACCCTGTGACTGTCTGTATATTGGACATGTATTGCTGGTTGCCATAAACCCGTAGATCCGAACTTGTGCTGTGCCCCTCTCACAAGCTCGAGTGTGCGGGTCTGTGTCGGCTTAGCTACGGCTGCATGAGTGAGTGCGTTGAGCTCCTGTTCCGCCATTGTGTGTCCCTCGCTGTGTGAACAACTGAGCCTCATCAGTAGGTCAGTATTCTGTCTGGATTCCGAGGAGCTCTCTTAATGAGACATGCATTTTTCATGTGATGTTCTTTATCTCTGTGCCCTTCTTCTTTATATAACATAAGCTCCGTCTCGATTCTGATGTTTTTGATGTAAAATGTGCAGTAGGTGTGTGATCTCCTCATCATGTGATATGTTCGACCTATTTCCCTCATGTGTTATTTATGTTATGTTCTTAAAGGGATACTGTCATGGGAAAACATTTTTTTGTTCAAAATGCATCAGTTAATAGTGCTACTCCAGCAGAATTCTGCACTGAAATCCGTTTCTCAAAAGAGCAAATAGATTTTTTTATATTTAATTTTGAAATCTAACATGGGGCTAGACATATTGTCCATTTCCCTGCTGCCCCCAGTCATGTGATTCGTGCTCAGTCACTCTTTACTGCTGTACTGCAAGTCGGAGTGATATCACACCCCTTCCCCAGCAGCCAAACAACAGAACAATGGGAAGGTAACCAGATAGCAGCTCCCTAACACAAGATAACAGCTGCCTGGTAGATTTAAAAACAGCACTCAATAGTAAAATCCAGGTCCCACTGAGACACATTCAGTTACATTGAGTAGGAGAAACAACAGCCTGCCAGAAAGCAGTTTCATCCTAAAGTGCTGGCTCTTTCTGAAAGCACATGACCAGGCAAAATGACCTGAGATGCACCTACACACCAATATTACAACTAAAAAAATACACATGTGCTGATTCAGGAATGAAATTTTAAATTGTAGAGTGAATTATTTGCAGTGTAAACAGTGTCATTTAGAAATAAAAACTACATCATAAAAATCATGACAGAATCCCTTTTATAGTGAGATGTGCAATGTGACTTTGTTCTGCCCTCGTGTAAAAGGTACAGTAACATCAGTGTCTACCTTACGTGATGCTACCAAATGCCACCCTTGATGCGAAGTGTGTTGCACAAAATTGTTACACATTAGAGATGTTCCAAGCCACCATGCTCCAGCCTAGATGAGATATATGTCATACCAAAGTTTCCACTCTTGATGCCAGGCATTCTATGTAATAGTGTTCCCCTTTTTTTGTATGAGATGTCATTTACTATTGATGGGTTGGGCTGTGTTTCTGTGCTCCCTCTAAGGGTGGCATGTCATTATTCTGTGACTATTTTGGTGTTCCAGGTGCAATTTGTTTTTAAAATTATTTTAAAATATCTGCCTCCTCTTGTTAAGACATGTGTAGCATCATTGCCCCCCTAGTTGGTATAAGATGTGCAGTGTATCTATAGTTTTGGAAGAAGATGAACCTTGTTTGTCTCTTGCTCTCCTTTGCTGCTCTCAGTTGAGTTGTACCACCTTGATAGACAAGTACCATGTTCTCCCTGGTACCCTGGCTCCTGCTCGGTGGGCTCCAGGCTGAGGTAGTAGGTTGTATAGTTGAGGATAACACCAAAGGAGATAACTGTACAGCCTCCTATCTTTCCCTGGGGCTTTGCCATAACAACGAAATCTTCCCTGGGCCAAGTTGGAGAACTGAAAAACACAAGGGGGAACGTCTGAGTAGAATAGCAATGACCCGATTGGGAAGAGATGGGAATGTTCTTGAGAAATAACAACAGGTGCCACCAAACTGAATGAATGGAGAGGAAGAGATGGAAGTGTGTGGTTAGGCTGTGAGTGTTGGGGTTCAACAAGCATTTTTGTTGAATATTATGGTTGTACGTCGGAGTAGTGCAGAAGTGACACGAATGGGAGGAGATGGGAATGCTCTTGAGAAATAACAGCAGGTGCCACCAAACTGAATGAAGGGAGAAGAAGAGATGGAAGTGTGTGGTTAGGCTTTGAGTGTTGGGGTTCAACAAGCATTTTAGTTGAGTATTATGGTTGTAGGTGACTAAATGAACAAATCCAAAGTTTCCTTATTCAACTTTTGGTGGAAGAGATTGTTTGACGTTGTATCTCAGCACCACGGTTATTAGGGCAGAGACACACAGTCAGATTCGGGGAGAGAAGTCACCCTCTTCTTCTGGGCAACTAATCTCCCAAACTGCCAAACTGCCTTCCCGCCGGCTAGAATGAAAATCTCTGGCGGGATGGCACTCGGAGGAAACTTAGGGCGACTTCGGAAAATGAAGGCAGTTCGGGGAGATTAGTTGCCCAGAAGAAGAGATTTGTCGCTGGACAACTAATCTCCCCGATTCTGACTGTGTGTCTCAGCCCTTAATGGCAAAACAATGGGTTTTATGGCAATAAGCCAAAAAAAAAACCTCGGCACACGTTGTTTTTTCTCACTGTATGTTGTCTTGTCCCCATGCTTACATCACACTAAGAGCATCTTACAGCTGCATGTGCTCATTGCTTCTTTGTAATGACAAAAAGTGCCGTATTCATCCGCAGTGTCACTCCAGCACTCGAGCATTGTCTGCCTGTGACCCCATGCAGGGGGAGGCTGCAGCTTTTCTCACGTAGATCTTATCTGTAGAAATGTTCTGAAGCGCCCCCTGCTGTTCCTTTCTTAGTCATGCACAACCCTTCTAACCAGTCTATAGTCTTGCAGTGCCCTCTACAGGACCATCTGCTAAATGGCAACTTGAATTGTTGCTGCCCCTTAATCAGCTGTTCTCTGCTACCAGGGTTATTTATTAAAGTCCGAATGTTAAAAAACGTGAGTTTTTTTTTACGATAAAATCCGAATTTTTAGTGGGAAAAAAAAGATTTTTTTATACTCCGAGGCTGAAAAAAGTCAGAATCCGAAAATACTCCATCTTTGGGGGTAGAACTACACAGACGACTTCAATGCATTTTTGGCGGATCCGACGCACTGCGCCAAAACACAGGCATCAAGTCGGATGCAGCAGAAAATAAGGTAAGCAATAGCAATGTCGGATGGTGTTGCAGCACTTGAAGAACGCTTCAACAAGATCCGACATTTGTATTTCTTACCTTATTTCCCGTTGCATCCGACTCAACGCCTGCTTTTCGGCGCAGTGCGTCGGATCCGCCGAAAAAGCATGGAAGTTGTCCGTGTAGTTCTACCCTTTAACTTGTCGAGGTCCTGTAGAAGTCAGTGGCAGACGTCCTATTTGCAATTTGAAGATATTATTGTCTGCGCTGCGCATCAAGAATTTATTCGGCGGCGGTGGAACGTGAAAATTCGCCGCAAGTTCGTGCCTGCCAAATTTATTTGCCCATCACTACTCCCATAAACTCCCATAATTTTGACTAGTCAAAATCTATTAATAAAGTTGAATTTTTGAGTTTCGGGAATTTCACTGCAAATTTTTCGGTGAAGCGAAATGGGAGAAATTCGCCCAACACTACCTTTACGTAATTCAGAGCTTTCTGGATAACGGGATTCCAATACCTGTATAAGTATTACAGACACTGATTTATGTCATGCGTGTGTATTTTAATTAAAGGTTTGATATTTATGTTTCTTCGCAGTGATTCAGACACCTGCCTGATTTAAAGCACGCGTCAAACCAGAAAAAAAAGTCAAAAAGATAAATATGAATCAATTGGCTTAGAATTCGGCTTTTCCTTAAACGTTGTGCCCAGACTTCCCCTATTTATTGAGAGTGACAGACAGACAGAGGGGTAGGTATGACAGACAAACGGATATATGGATTACAGATTACTGGTAGACGGGTATTACAGACGCCCCAGACCCATCTGAATGACTGGAATGTTGGTATTGCCCAACCTAGAATTCCAATTGGTCTTAATTTCTAATATGGCAATTTGGTACAGGTATGGGATCTATTATCCGGAAATCCGCTATCCAGAAAGCTCTGAATTACGGAAAGGCCGTCTCCCATAGACTCCATATTATCCAAATAATCAAAATTTATAAAAATTATTTCCTGTGTAATAATAAAACAGTCGCTTGTACTTGATCCCAGCTAAGATATAATTAATCCTTATTGGAGGCAAAACCAGCCTATTGAGTTTATTTAATGTTTACATGAATTTCTAGTAGATCCAAATTACAGAAAGATCCATTATCCAGAAAACCACAGATCCCAAGCGTTCTGGATAACAGGTCCCATACCTGCACTTGACAGATCATTTGTGAAGGATTCGGTGATTATTACTCTGAGTTCTGTCTGTATATCTAGTCGTGCGTTTCTCTGTCTCTCTCTTTGTTGTTCTCTGTCGTTCTTCTAAAAACGAGGATAGTAAATTTTGAATATTTACTGATTTAAGGAATAATTATGTGCCCTGTCTTGTATTGGCCGACATTGTACAGTGAAATGGTTCCATATATAAATATTTTCTTATAGCCACATACTGTATATAAATGTATTGTATATAGATATATATCCAGTATATTCATTAATGCTTGTAGTATTGCAGATAATAGAGAAGCACAGATATAATGTAACACATATCCCAGTATTCACATTCGGTAATGAAAGCTGCTAGGGCTGAGCGCTGATATTTTTGGGGACTTCATCTGTCTCGCTTTCCACTATTTTTCTTTTTGTTGTGTCTGTCTGTATTGTTAATCTATTAACCTCACTGTCGCTCCATCTACTTTCCCCCCATAACTACTTTTAAGAGATGATTGGCAAAGCCTGGTCTTTATCTTTCCAGCTCTCGTATCAATTTCCTTATGGACAATAGAAACCGCTGCCAGCGAAACATTTATCGCTGAACCCCAAAATAAAAGTAGATATTTATACTGGAGACTGCATTTCCTTTTTAACATAAACTGACAGTTGGGATAGAACATTTTCCTGTATTGATTGGGGGGGGCAAGCTCTGGCAGTGAAAGGGTTAATCATTTTAAAGGCAAAAGAGTCCCTATCTCTGTTATACACTTCCACCTCTCCGTCACCCCCTTTTCCCTATTTGCCTAATGTCTCCTCTATCCCATCACCCCACACAGACACTCACACACGCACCCTCCCTTCCGCCATGTCTTGAGCCAGACAAGTTTAATAAATTCCCCCATCCTGAGTAGAGCCGCATTGCGCTTTCTGCCTGTCTGGAAATGAAAGGCAGCCCAGGGGCGGAGAGAAAGCAGTGAGAGAGGGAGGGATGGAGCGAGAGAGAATGGAGAAAGCGGGGGGGGGGGAGAGAGAGAGAGAGAATGGAGAAAAGAACAGTGAGGAAGAAGGAAGAGAGAATGGCCAGACAGACAAGGAAATGGGGAAAAAGGTAAAGGGAAGAAAAGGGCAGATATCAGGATTTATGACTTGGAAGAGGGAGATAAAAGGGGGAGAAGCCAAATAAAGACTCTAGAAGAGCATTGAATAAATGAGTGAAAAAAGGAAGGTGTGTGTGTATAGATACAAAGAAAGAATAGAGCATGAGATTTACACCTGCACTGGGCTTTAACACCCTCTGTCATGCTCTGGGCTAATAAAGTAACAAAAGCACAAGGTAGAGAGAAAGACAAAAGCAGCAAAACATGGAATGGGGAAAGACAAAGAGGGAATGAGCAGCAGGTAGACAAAGGTACGGAGGCAAGGAGTGCGCAGCAGACAACAAGACTTGCCAATGGATGGGAATTTTAGGCAAAGAGAATGGGCAGCTAAAAAGGCAAATTCATGCGAGTGCACCGTCGGAAAGCGGAGATTGAGGAGGCTGAATGGAAGGACAAAATAGAAACACAAAAGAGAATTGAAAGGCCAGGGAGAGCAGAGGATCAATCCGCTCAATGACTGGGGAGAGAGAATAAGAAGAGAAGAACATTCGGCCCACGGGATGTGTTTTATTATTGTACCCAGCCAAGGCCTGCGGAGCTTTGTGTCTAATATACAGGCGCCTCTACCTGTTAGAGCAGCAATGGAGGTTTGGGCTCAGCGAGTGCCTCTAGTTGTGAGGTTTGTGCCAGGGGAGCTGCATGGAGAAGGGGTGAGAGTGTAAGTGAGGGCAGAGGAGGAGGGGTAGATTTACTAGTGATGCTCCCAACGCTCTCACTGGAGGAGAAGACAGAGCAGCAGCAGAGCGAGAGAGAGAGAGACACAGGCAGCTGGAGGTCAGTCACTGACTGTGAGTCCACTGAGGTGAGTGTAGCTGTGTGTCTGTCTAACTGTCAGTTTGTCTGTGTAACTGTCAGTTTGTCCATCTAACTGTCAGTTTGTCTGTGTAATTGTAATTTTGTCTGCGTAACTGTCAGTTTGTCCGTGTAACTGTCAGTTTGTCTGTGTAATTATAATTTTGTCTGTGTAACTGTCATTTTGTCTGTGTAACTGTCACTTTGTCTGTGCAGCTCGGTGTCTGTGTGTATCCACCACCCAGTGTCAATGTCTATCTTTCAGCTTACACATAACGGTCTTTTTATTTGGGACGCCAGAAATCCAATGGCAATCGGAAGATTTTATTCTCTTTTTCTCTGGGTTCCCCTGGCACGTTTGCGTACACCTTTCTGTGCCTGATAGCCTGGAAGTGCTTGCGTATATGAGTACTGAGTATATGCGCCATTGTGTCACAGAAAATGTCCATCCGCAGTGGTCTATGTATCAATGCGACACTTTTGTACTTGTAGTGTGGCCACACTTTGTCTGTAGTGACTCTCCGGGGTTTGTGCTTATGGCTGCATCTGTCTGGGCTCAGACTGAGCACGTTGCCACTCGGCTGTCTGGGCTAGTCCCTACAGGCTTGTGTTATACTGATATACAATGGACCTGAACAGTAAGTATGGGTCTCTGCAATAAGGGCTCTTCTAGAATCTGTACTTGTGTAGGTGTAAGTTAGAGTATGTATTACGCACAATTTCTAGGGAGCAATGTATTACTCTCAATTTCTAGGGACCCACAATTTCTAGGAACCCATGTATTACTCTCAATTTCTAGGGACCCACAATTTCTAGGGACCAATGTATTACTCTCAATTTCTAGGGACCCATAATTTTTAAGGACCCATGTATTACTCTCAATTTCTAGGGACCCACAATTTCTAGGAACCCATGTATTACTCTCAATTTCTAGGGACCCACAATTTCTAGGGACCAATGTATTACTCTCAATTTCTAGGGACCCATAATTTTTAAGGACCCATGTATTACTCTCAATTTCTAGGGACCCACAATTTCTAGGAACCCATGTATTACTCTCAATTTCTAGGGACCCACAATTTCTAGGGACCAATGTATTACTCTCAATTTCTAGGGACCCACAATTTCTAGGGACCCGTGTATTACTATCAATTTATAGGGACCCACAATTTCTAGGGACCCAAGTATTACTATCAATTTCTAGGGAATATATATATATAATGTACACACTACAGATAATGTAGCATGCCTGTAAGCTGGTGAGTGTCTCCATACTGCTGCTGTCTCGGCTTGTCTCTTATTGTGCATCTGTTGTGTGTGTGTCTGTCTGTGTGTGTGCCTAGGTGTGTCAGTGCCTTCGTCTGCATTTCTTTGCAATTCTATACCAGTCTCGTCTTTCGGCGCGACACTGTTTGTATGACTTTCCCCTGGTTTATCTATTGTGATCATCAACAAACAGCTCATTGCTCTGCGACTGTTCTTTCCTTTGTGTGTATGTGTGTGTGTTGTGTCAAGCTGTTAGTATGACAGTATATAAATGTGACTATAGCTTGCACTGATTGCATGTTATTGTATGAGTGTGACACCCTACATATCTGTACAGTATCTGAAGGTATGAAGGCATTCTGGATAACTGGTCCCATAGCTGTACTCTCAATACTATCAGTTTTCCCTTTGTTCTGCTTAGTTTCCCTGTAACTTGCCATTGTGTGTGTGTGTGTTGTGTGTGTGTGCGAGACAGGGAATCTGCGGCCATGTTAATGGCTATTGATGGGGGCTGACCAACAAGTCTCCTGTGCATTATGCACTTGTATCACACCAGACAGTCAGGGAGGTCTTCTCAGACCGAGACACTTTTCAGGTGGTGAGAGGCAAGGCTTAAGCCATCCAATCAGAGCATGTGCTTTCTGCCACCACTCCCTAAATGTCAGACTTAGCGAGGGGCAAGGCGAAATAAGGACACATTTGCGAGGTGCACTGGCGCATTATCAGCCGCAGTTGTGACTTCTATAGTGGTGCATGCCTAGCACTGCTTTATTTCATATTATTCTGAAATACCATCAAACAAATCAGTTTACATTGGATCAATGAATACCAGGGCACCGTTTGTGATCATTCTCATGCAGACAGTAGACCTTGCTTCCAAATCCTAAATGCTTTGTTGAAGGTGGACCTCCGCATTGCTACACCACAGAGCTGTTTTTCTCCGATGTCCTGCAAAGTCGTAACTTCTTCTGTTCTGTGTCTCTTAGTTTAAACCCTTAGCAGTGACTCCAGGAATATTCAATGAGGAGCAGCGATATGAAGAGGTAAGATAAGCATTCCTTGGAATCCTATGTCTCTACCTATGTCCTCCTTGTCTCGACCTCTCCCTCCATCTTCTCACCTCTGGCAAGTTCTGTAGCTCAGACATTTCATGTATAAAAGTGCTTAACAATTTGTCTGGCACATAAATATTCATAGTTTGGCTGATCTTCATTACACACAAATAATATTATCATTGAGGAAGAGAGCTTAGCACATATTCTGGTCCTTAGACACTCATATTGAACCCAAAGCATAATATTAAAACAAAAAACTCCAACAATAAAGTGCTGAGCCGTTTAGGGCTCAATAGAATTTATTGCACAGCAGCCAGATGTATGATATAGATATGGCTCTAATAGCGAAACAAAATAGTACCACAAATACTTTGAATTTTATTGATGTCTAGTTCATAGTCATCTGCCCAGACACAGACTGATCTCTCATACTCATGTAATATCAGATTTGTATGTAGTCCACTGAACACTGATTGTACCTGATATATAATACACAAAATATCATTTATTCAAATACTTAGGGGGTTAATTATCAAAATCCAAATGTATCTGATTTTTTAAAATAAAGTCCGATCAAACTAGAATCCACAATTTGACCTTATTTATTAATAAAAAAAGCACTATTTAATTGGAACGGGGAAGAACTCTACCCGAATCGTACGATTTTTTGGGATCCTTTTCCCAAATCGCTAAATTTTCGGCTTTCTGCCTGAAATAGTCGGATTTTATCCGGCTAATTCCACCACAGTCCACCGAAACATCCAAAAAGAATATGGATCTCTCCCATTGACTTATATACAACCTCAGCAGGTTTGAAATGACTTTTTGCATCCACAGGGTATCATAAATCTCAAAAAATTTCTAGGTTTTTTTTTTCCCCACAAAAAAATTCAGATTTGTTGAGTTTTTAGCATTTGGACTTTAATAAATAACCCCCTTAGGCTGGCTAATCACTCATGGTCAATCAATCAACTTGTAAAAATATAATTTATGAATACAAGCCTTTCTAGGGATGATATCCATGTTGTATGGCTTCTAACCATTCATACTTGGAAGTGATATATTAATACTGAATATAAGACCAAGGGTCTACTTGCCTTTGTATAGCACCCAAATACATGTCTACTAACACCTTACAAATACCTCCTATTCTATTTTGTTCCTTAATATTACTGGTTAGAAGTTCAGAGCTGATCCTCAAAATGAACGGTGCAATGAACCAGTGTTTTCTCTTTGGTCCGCCATCCTTAAAAAGGTTGCAAGTTCTTTCCAGATATCTTCAGAATCAAAGAGAATTCTGGACACATTTGAACGCAGATAAGATTTTCTAGAACAATCGGATATGGAAATGCTTCAAATTTGTAGCCGAGCGCTCTAAGGTTGGTCATAGTCTTTGGATGTTCTAAGTTCATCTTAGGTGGACGTCTGACATAGGCCTTCTTTGTCTGAATTTAAGGTTCATGTGAAAATTTAAGGAAACTTCTGCAAGTTTTAAAGAGAAGCGATCAATGCAGTCCTTTTAATTATGTTTTCTCCATGTTTTCATGACATATTTGTCAGATGATCTAGTAGTATTATTTTAATACCTCATGTGGTTTTCCATCGTGGTCTATAGAAATCTTGCGCTCATAACTTACTGCTTGGATGAATATTACCACCAAGCCAATGCACTTAAGGTTCTGAGACCAATGACCTTAACAAATAAATCTTGATAAACTCAAGAGAGCTGAACCACAAAAGCAGAGCATGGGAACAATACCCACTAGACATGATGGAGCCCTTCTATAGTCCCTTCTATAGATGGGTTTGAGCACCACTGATGTTTCTAAGGGAAGAAATAATATTGATGGTATGGCCTTTGTTTGAGCAAAGGCTACTTGAAGTCGGTGTGTGTGTGATTGCCATGGTAACAAGCAGCATAAAAGAAAATGGAGAATGCCGTGACGAACATGTCGCTACTCATTGGCCTGCAGCACTGCAAACATACTATAAAAAATGTGTACAGAAAAATTTCAATGAAATTAAAATTAAAAATATGTCAGGGGGGGGTAAAAATGTGACAAAGGATATATATATATAGTTCAGCTGAGTTTATATTATAGTCATACAGCAAATCCCATAATTAAGATTTATTATTACAACATATTAGTAATGAACAGGGTTGGCGGAAAATGTATGAGCGATATCTCCAACCATTGGTGGTACATCAGCATTCTGTTTGGTTGACAATCTGGTGATCTAAGGACAAATATTTCTACATATTTGCGCCAAACTATGGATTTGGTCAATTGTTTTCATGCACACATCGTCCAGTCATATACCGGGATTTGGAAATCATAGGAACCTTCTCTCATTCCATCATGACATGATCGCAATTTTATTATATCCCGGCATGAGAGACTATGGGGCAGATTTATCAAGGGTCGAATTTCGAATTTGAAAAACGTCGAAATTCAAATTCAAAAAGACCAACCAAAATGAAATCTACGTTTTTTTGGCCGAATAGGTCATTTTCCAATCGAATACAAATCGAAGTAAATAGCGAATTCGATTCAAAGTTTTTCCAAAAAAAAACTTAGATTTTTTTTAAAGTTCACCAATTGACTCCAGATAGGTTCTAGGAGGTCTCCCGTAGGAGTGGTTTTAGATGGCAAATGGTCTAAGTCGAAATTTTTAAAGAGACAGTACATTTTTTTCAAATTCAAATTGAATTTGGATTATTCCCTAGTCGAACTACACAAAAATTAGCTCGAAATTAGAATTTTTTTAATTCGAATTTTCACTTCGACCTTTCATAAATCTGCCCCTAGATGATAAATTTCAAAATTCAAATTTTTTCAAATTGGAATTGAATTTGGACTATTGCCTAGTCGAATTACACAAAAGTTATCTCAAAATTCAAATTTTCACTTCGACCTTTGATAAAACTGCCCCTAGGTGTCTTTTCATCAGATTCGATGTTAGGTTCTGTTGCTCTTGGGAGTTTATGGTGTAAAAATCAAAGTATATTGGGAATGCCACTAAACTCCTGAAATAGTGACGATTGCTATCTAGCCTAGCAATGTCATAAAAATTTGACAAAGTCAAGCTTACGGCACCAGCCAAACAGAAGGTATCATTTACTGGCCAGCCGAAATATCTGATGAGCATCTGCGGTCAAGTCTGAATGCCAAAAACTTGAAACATTAAAGTTTTTTTAGTATGAAATCTGAAATTTTAGTGGAAAAAAAAACCTCACATTTTTCAAGGTTTATTATACCCCAAGGATGGAAAAAGTCAGAATCCGAAAATCCTCCTTCATCTCAGACCTACCAATGCTGTATATAAGTCAATGGGAGAGGCCCCTATCATGTTTGGAAGTTTCTGTGGTCTGTGCTAGAATTAGCCCGAAAATCCGACTAATTCGGTAAAAATCCAAATTCAGGCTATTCTTAAAAAATTGAGCGATTCAGGAAAACAATTGGGCCCCAATCGATTAAATTGTGCTTTTATAATAATAAATAAGGTCCAATCATGGATTATGGTTTGCTCTGACTTTTTTGATTAAAATAGTCAGATAAATTCAGCCTTTGATAAATACACCCCTAGGATCCATTCATCCAGGAGTTCCAGTTACCAATAAATTGTTCTAGAGCCCAAGGCATAAGCAGTGGTGCTCATCATGGTTTATGTATCTGTAATGCTGTATCTTCTCTCTCACCAGGTGACCCAGGACATACAGGTAAGGGGATTCTCTGAGGATCTCTCATCATGAAGTCATAAGAATGGTGTGATGTTCTGTCCCTGAGACCCTTAACCTGTGAGGAAGACCTATGTCACAGGTGAGGTTCTGAGGAGCTGAACGCCATGCACAGACCATGGAAAGACCATGTTACCCCTCATAAATAGCTCAAGCTGCTAATATATGGGGATCCATTTGCTGCAGATCTGAATGATATTCACCCAATAAAAATCTTCCATGGAGTTTGGATAAAGGGTCTGCAAATCATTAAAGGAGTAAAGAGTTCCCGTTGGCCATTTTCTCTGCCAATAGTGGATTGAGCAACTCATCCAATATCTGTAATCTTCTCAAAATCCCACAGTTATCTCTCACAACCCTTTAGTTAGATTGTAAGCTCTTGCAAGCAGGGAACATATATAAATAATAATAACAGTGAAGTGATCAGGGTCTACCACCTCCTGTGTAACTTTGCAATGAATAATGTTACTCGCACCACACGTTATCTCAGTGATCGCCAACCAGTGGCTCTGGTACAACATGTTACTCACCAACCCCTTGGATGTTGCTTCCAGTGGCCTCAAAGCAGGTGTTTATTTTTGGATTCCAGGCTTCGAGTCAAGTTTTCGTTACCTAAAAACCATGTCCAAACAATAGAGTCTCCTATAGGCTGTCATTCCATATAGGGGAAAACAAATGGCCAATCACAGTCGTTATTTGCACCCCAGGGACTTTTCATGCTTGTGTTGCTCCCCACCTCTTTTTACATTTGAATGTGGCTCACGGGTAGAAAAGGTTGGGGATCCCTGCATTATCTCAATAATGGGGTGTATCCAGAAGGCAGCGATCTACTGATCACCTACTCTAAGGAGGTTATTTATCAAAGTCCGAATTTATCTCAATATTTTCTGCTACAAACTCCGATCAAATCTGCTCTGGTTTTTTTACACTTATTTATTATTACATTTTCCTGAAAATTTGCTTTGCGGGAACAAATCCAATTTTCATGATTTTTCAGATTCCTTCATCCAATTTTTATGATTTCTCACCTAAAAACTTGCCCAAAAACTTGCCCGAAAACTTGGGGTATTGCAAGAAACCCAACACACGAAAAAAATCGTTTGGACTTCTCCCATTGACTTATATGCAACCTCGACAGGTCTGAGATTCCGTATTTTCAGATTCTGACTTTTCCATCCTCTGGGTTTCATAAATTCCGAAAATTTCACGATTTTTTTAAAAGTCCAATTTTATTTAATAGAAATCATGAATTTTTCGTGATTTATGCATTTGGAGTTTAGTAAATAAGCCTCTAAATGTACTGGTTGGTCCCATTTATCCCCATTGTGTGTCTCTTTCTTCCTTTTTCTGTTATTTTGGTTCTGTTCTCTCTAGAATAATATAACCATCACACTTTGCCATAAGAATCATTCCCATTATGGATTATGTGTGCACCAAGATGCAGGTATCCCCTGAACACAAATGTTTTATACTCCTAAAGATTTGTATGTTTTGGAAGCAATACTGTACGTCATGGCCCCATTGCCCTTCCAGAGGAAAACAGTCATAATTCCTGATCCCTTACAGCACAGTATCCATGATTTCTATGGTCTTATTAACTTTACAGGTCCCATTCTCCGACCACATTTACAACATGACAACACAGACTCTGTTATGGAATGTGCGCCATTTTTTTCTGCAAAATGAAAGAATGAAAAATGTAAAGTTCTTGGGTCTATGTGATTATCCCGCTGGTGATTGGCCAGTTCAGTGACATGGATACAGTACACTGACCACAGGAACCCAAATAGGAACCCAAATAAAAAAAAAAGACAGTTTGGATTCATTGCCAAATGCTGTTTGTGTACATTTTGTCTAATAAAGTGAAAAACAACAAAACCTTTTTGTCTGTTATTCATTTTATTGATGTATATCAGCACTGCCCAGCTTCTCGGATACAGGGATTCACATACTGACACATTGCCAACAGGAGGTGGTTATTTCTATATGTACAGTATTTATATTTATATGTATTTAAATATAAATAAGTGGCGAGGATGGTGTCATTGCTGTCGCTAAATGTACTGACAAAGAAGTCCCCTTTCAAATACAGGAATGGGACCTGTTATACAGAATGTTCGGGACCTGGGGTTTTCCGGATAAAAGATCTTTCCGTAATTTGGATCTTTGTGCCTTAGAACTAGAAAATCATGCGAACATTCTAAATAAACCCAATAGGCTGGTTTTGCTTCCGATAAGGATTAATTATATCTTAGTTGGGATCAAGTACAAGGTTCTGTTTTATTATTACACAGAAAAAGGAAATCATTTTTAAGAACTTGAATAAAATAACGTCTAAGGGAGACTACCGTAATTCATAGCTTTTTGAATAACGGATTTCCAAATAACAGATTCAATATCTATGTAACATTTCTTCTGCGTCTGCTGTTCCCTTTTTCTTTTCAAGTTGCTTTACCATTTTTTTCTTATGCTTCTTATGTTCCTCTCCTAAATGCCACCATTTTTCCATTCTCTTAACCTGTGTCCTGTTTTTTTTTCTCCTTTTTTCCCTACTGTATATCTCACATTGTGATTTTCTCTTCCTTATCTCCGCATGCTTCAATTTCTTAAACCTCCTTTCTTTTCTTTTACCCAGTACCACTTTGTTCTCCATTTCACTTCCTTATATACAGTCTTTATTTTAATTTTGTCTATTTTTTTCTCTATTTTTCCAAGTACCCCTTTATTTGTCTGCTGTGCCCACAAATCTTCATTCTCTTAGGGTAAGGTCACACCTGGAGATGTGTGGAGATTTAATCGCCCGGCGACTAATCTCCCTGAACGGCTTCCCCCTGACTTCCTCCTGTTATAATGAAAAAGCGCGTTGTTTTCCGATGTCGCCTGAAGTTTCCTCGTGAGGCAACTTCGGGCGACTTTGAAAAACGAAGCACCGTGAATGTGGTGCTGCAGGCATTTTTTCATTATAGCAGGTGGAAGACAGGGGGGAAACAATTAGTTGCCGTGTGACTAAATCTCCCCAAATCTCCAGGTGTGACCTTACCCTTAAGAATACAGAGCATTGTTAGAGGGAAATAAATGTGTAGGAACAACAAACCAACTTTATATATTAATTTATAATTAAAACTTATTTATGTTTTTTTTTTATCCCAGTAGTGAATTTGGTTCACCGCTGGTGGGTGACTGATCTTAACCTTTAGATTAAATCCAAAGAATAATTTCAGGATATCGCCCTAGAAGCACTAGAGAAAAAATAACAGTGACCAACCTGATTATTTATCCTATTGTTCCCGAATATCCAGTGTTTAGTTTGGGTGCCTAAGGGTAGGGTTAATAACTACTGTTTGCTCCTGAATAGGGATGGGCGAAATTTTTCGCCTAGTTTCGCCGAAAAAATGACGCCCATAGACTTGTATGGTGGCGTGCGTAAAAAAAAAAGACGCGCGTCAAAACAGTTTCGCCGACAAATTTTTTTTGACGCCCATAGACTTTAATGGGCGTCTGCGACATTTCGCCGGTGGCGAATTTTTGGCGAAGCGAAATGGGTCAAATTCGCCCATCCCTGCTCCTGAAATGCAGAAAGAATTCTGGAAAGGAAATCTTGTTTCTCCTGTGACATTTTCATGGAATACCTTGTGCATACACATGATGAGCCTCTTCATCCAAAATGTTTTTCTTGTGGCTCTGAAAATATAAAATTAGGTGTTTATAGATCAACATGTTGCATCCTGGGTCCTCCATTACATTATAGATCTCCCTCCCCTTCCCAGTTCTAACTGCCATGTCCTTGTTAATGAGAAATAGTCAATCAAACCAACATGTTAATGATTCAAGACAAGTTTTTTTTCCATGTGGTTACATAAATCCCACTGGTCCATCAAAGCTTCCCATGAAACAGATTTAGTTATTTATTGCCTTTAAATTGTATTACAATTACCCCATTAATGTTTGATCTCATAGATAGTCTGCTTCTGACTTGTAGGAACCATTTCTCAAACACCTTCAAGCTCACAGAACTATTCACCCCCTCCCTCACCTTTTCCCATTGTGAAGTAATGGTTTCTAGGACATGAAGTCCATAGGGCAGATTCACTAAAGGGTGAATTGTCACCAGCGACCGATTCGCAGACATCTCACCACCTCGCCAGGCTCAAATTCGCTACCACTACGCTAATTCACTAATATGCGAAGTTGCACCCTGGGCCCCCGAACGCTGGCGACTTTACGCTAGCGTTACTTCGGCAGTGTGAGCATTTCATAGCGAAGTTGTGCCAGCCTTCATTTGTGCCTAGCGAAAATTCGCTAATAATGATCTTGCGCTTAGGTCAATTTTCATAGGGCGGGTAATTTAAAGTTGTATGGACGTCTTTATTGTAAACGTTGGTGCAAATGCTTGAAGTTACCACTTTTTACAAATGTCCAGGGAACCGTAATAAAGACAAGATTAATATAATGTCCTACACATGAGCCCACTGTAAAATTTCCATATGTTATAAGATGTGTGGAGAAAACCGGTTACCCAAAAATGTCAAAGTTAGGACTTTTGCAGCCAATCCCGCTTAAAAAAAGGAAAAGTTACCAGCGTTTTTGGAACTTTAATGCATTTTCGGCACACCGGATATGATGTAAGTGACAGAAGATTGAGGAAGATGTAGCTTCTTTTTTAGCAGTTCGCCTGGGCTGAGGTGGCGAAGTCAAATCTGGCGAAAGAGCCAACGTTCCGTAACATCCGCAATTCTGTGAACGATCATTCACAGAGCGAAAAGTCTTCTGGTGATAGAGTGTAAATGAAAGCTAGCAACAGTGCCGTTCGATAGCGAATTGGCGCCTGCGCCTGTTAGTGAATAACGATGTCTCAGCAGGGCGCAATGCTGGCGAAAAGTCTCTAACGTTAGCCACTTCATCCTTTAGTAAATCTGTCCCTATAAATATCTGGAAAGCAGGAAGTTCAAGTTCCATAATTCAAATTCCAGAATCCATCACTTCACATTGGGCCAGATAAGAGTGGGCTTGAATGGAGGGGTCGGTAAATAATTTCTGTGAACCAGAGCTAGACTATTGTGGTTTCTAACATTATACTTAATGGAAATTCAGATAGTATTTATGAGGGGGTCCCTTTGAAGGAATAGAACTTGGGTGCTCAGCTTGGAAGTCCCTGTTGCTCCACCATTCCAGTATGAACTAAGTGTCATTCTCATCAATTTGCACCAGAACTGAGCCAAAAAGTATTGGCACCTTAAAACAATATCACTTGGCCTGGTGCTCCACCAGCCCACTCCCCAATACCATCAACCATTTCTGCGAATGCAGCATTGCGAATTCCGAATAAAGAACTGGCATTCTCTTTATGAGCTCACCCCGGCTTTGTTAGTAGAATCATAGACGATGAAAAGCTTAAGGAATGGTATAAACCCTGGCTGGCCAATGAACCCTGCTTAGTAAAGATTCCATGACCGTATGTTTGCTTTGTTCTCAGATTTTCCATAACTAGTCTATTAAAAGAATTTGATGAGAGTCCTTAAGTGGAGGATAAGTACAATGGAAAATATTTATTCTCTGTGGTTAGGGTAAGCAGCCTTTAACGACAGACCCTGCGAGTTTGCGTTCCGGCGATTGGCAATACCTTAAGCGACGCCTAAACGCTTGCTCGCACCATTGACTTTTCACTGTTTGCCAAAAGAAAACTTTTTGGCCTTGACAAGAATTTACAGAAATAAAAACCTTTTAATAAAGCTGCTTGCCATAATACTGCTTTCTCTATGGCGAATTCTTATCCGAGAAGCAAAGCAGAAAGCCTAGTGTTGCTTTCCCTGATGCGCCAGTTCGGGTGTTGAGCGAAAAAAAAGGTTATTTTGGGCAACATAATGAAATTCAAGAGGAAACTCAGTCTTTAGTTACACATTCGCTAACACCGCACACCAACAAGGTCACCCAGCAATATTTACAGTGATTGATGGTGAGTCTGTAATAATGCAGTTGGTGACCTCCTTGTATATATAATATAGTGAATAAAGTACCCCCTCTTGTAAAATATAAGGATATTATAAGTTACCGAGGAGTTTCATGACCATGTGTTTTTATACAGGTCATGGAACTCCGAGGTAACTTCTAATATCCTCATATTTTACAACTGGGGGTACTTTATTTATCATAATACACAAGTTTTAGTGAGTCATGTGACAGAAATGGCATCAGAACTCACCGTTTATAACTGATGACATCAGAACTCACCGTTTATAAGGATATAATTTACAAGATATTCATGGCTTTTGTGTATTATATATATATATATATATATAATACACAAAAGCCATGAATATCTTGTAAATTATATCCTTATAAACGGTGAGCAGTGATGTCATCAGTAATAAACGGTGAGTAGTGATGTCACATGAGTCTCTAAAACTTTTGAATTATAACAAGTACCACTAGTTGGGAAATATGAGGACAGTAGAAGTAACCTCGGAGTTCCATGACCTGTATAAAAACACTTGGCCTTCAGTCTTTGCTTTTATATGGTCATGGAACTCCTCGGTGACTTATATTTTACAATAGAGGGTATATATATATATATATATATATATATATATATATATATATATATATATATATATATATATATATATATACTATATATATATATATATTTGAATCTCCCACTCATTACCCAGTGCAGTTACATTGTATCTAATACCATGTTCCATCATGTGCCAAAGTATAGGGGAGGCCTTTTCACAAATTAGGGACTGGACTGTCACTAACGGTCAAACTGACCATAATGGTGCCCAAGCAGTGGCTGTTGATCGCTAAAAGAGCTCTTGAAGGTACAATATACAGGAAAAAGGTTGTATAGAGAGCTTTCGCAAGATGCTAAAAGGAAAACATTGGGTCACTGACCCTACCAATGCATCTGTGTCTTGAGTGTTACATGAATAGAAGATGGCACTGCCCAACACAGATACTATGACCCTGGGGACAAGTGCTAAAGGACTAAGCAGAGCTAAAGCATGACCCTTAGAGCTCATTCAAAAATACTTATTGCAGTTATGTGACTGGACTCTGCACTAGTGATGTGCGGGTCGGGTAAAAATGGCCCGCACCCGACCGTAACCCGCCATCCCTCAGCCTGCAGCCGCCTGCTCCTGATTTCCAGGTTCCTTTTATAGACCCGCGCCCAACACACTCCCCCGATGACGTCACAAAAGGGGCAGAACGAGCAGGCTCACGTCTATAAAAAAGAAGTTGGAAGCCGACAGTGCAAGGTCGCGGGGAGAGCAGGAAGAAGACTCACCCCAGACCCACCACCAGCAAATGGGGGTGTGAGGTCGGTCTGAACCCGCCCGACCTGCAGGTCCTGTGGGTATCGGGTCGGCCCACACATCACAACTCTGCACCTAGCACTGCATTGGAGATATAAGGTGTAGAGTGGATTGTTAGTGGGCACAAGGCAGCCCTCTTCTATCTGGCATCTAGCTGTGTTCTGCACCTCGTTGTGGAGAATAAAATCCATCCTGAGGTTTAGATTGCAGTGTGGGAGGCAGAGGCCAACTCTGTCCTTACAGCCTGTTGGTAAATACAGGGCCCCATTGCACCCTGTGTCTGCAGCCATTCTCTAACTTGCAACGTCAGAATGGTGGGTACCTACATGCTAAATGCAGGTAACTCTGTATTCATGGGGGCAACTGCAGGTCTCTGTGCTCTATTTTGGCTTGTGAAAATTCAACAATCCTGAAAAACAGGGTGCAAAGTGCAAAACAATTTGTATTGAAGCAGTTTTTTGCACTTTGCACTCTGCTTTCCACATAGAGTTGCCACCTGTCTGGATTTGACCCGGGTCAAGACAGTCTGCTTGGGCAGGATCTCCCTTGATTGACATTGCAATCTGCCAATCGCTGATCACTGTGTCATAACCCCGCCCCTGTGATGTCACTCCCCGCCATGTCACCAGCCCACCCCCCCTCTGATGAGATGGCCCTGCCCAGATCGTGGGCCACAGAATGGTGGCTACCCTACTTCAACATTGTAAATGACCCCTTACAGAAAAGCAAACCTTTTTCTTTTTTTATCTTTAAAATTAGGCTGAACATCCCTCAGAACAAGATACCTCTCTCCCTGCACTCAATTTCATTTCACTATTACAGCCAGCTCAACTGCAGCTCTTTTAGTTACTTCCTTGTCTAGCGTGAAGCTCCACCCCTTTTCCTTTCCGAGCTCACCTTCTCTCTCCAGCTATGAAGGCCACAAAAAGGTGTCCCTGCGCATGCCTGATTGATTTTCATTGGAGCAGAGACAGCCCAATAGACACCTCTTTGAGGATTTTAAAATAAAAGACTTACTTATGCTTTAAGTCTTTGGGGGAAAAGTTCCGTTCTGTCTATGACCATGTAGAGTATACGTAATATGATTTATAACATGCAGCACCTGCAGCAAAATCCAAACTGTAGCCTCACAAAGCAATCGTTTTTTGTCTGCCAGGGTCAGTGACCCCCGTTTGAAAGCTGAATGGGAAGAAGGCAGATAATTAAAATACTATAAAAAATGAAGAGCAATTTAAAAAATTCTAAGAATAGGACATTCTGTAACTTTAGGCATGGTGCTTCACATTACAGAAAGATCCTTTCTCTGGAAAAACCACATCCACCTTTATAACCATATATACAGTAAATGCTTATAAAAATGGAAACACCACTTTACACATGCATGGTACCCTCATCTCCAACAGAGTTGCCACCTGACCCAGATGTTAAATAATTATGTTTTTTCCTTTTCAGTTAAAATTGGCTCCAGCTCTTCTATATTGATTGGGTTCTCTTCCTTCCCTTTGGCAATTTCTGGCACTTTTGGTTCATGCGCAGGTGCAGTTCCAACAGTAGATGCACCAATACGGCACTCACTACCTGAAGAAATCCGAAGAGATTTGTAGTCCCATTATGAATAAGACTTTCCTACCATTGGATACAAATGTCACCAGTAGGTTAAAATGGGGGATTATATAGAAGCACAGAGCAGATTTGCACTTGGTCAGTGACTCATAGCAACCAATCAGGGATTAGTTTATATCAGGCAAATGCAGGTAGAACAATGACTGCGATCCTAACTGGTTACCATGGGTTACTGCCACATTTGCTCACTAACAGAAGGTATCTCATAGTGGTCTTCAAGATGTTGGAACATGGTATACGAGGAGTAAAGTAGCTGCAGGGTTCAACCTGACAACCAGAGAGGTTCATGGGAGTTATATGGGTTAGTAGATGTGGTGCAAACCTCTTGCCGTTTAATTAAATTATCCCAGCAATGTATAGAGACTTTGGACCTGCATTCTATTTACTTGTCAGCAGAGGGAGTCAGTAAGTTATATCTTTTGTCACAGCTCAACGTCTGAAGGTGGCCATACACGGGTAGATTAAAGCTGCCGATCAGTCCTTTAGACCAAT
This sequence comes from Xenopus petersii, assembly GCA_038501925.1. Classification (NCBI taxonomy): domain Eukaryota; kingdom Metazoa; phylum Chordata; class Amphibia; order Anura; family Pipidae; genus Xenopus; species Xenopus petersii. The sequence goes on along the minus strand of CM076685.1, from coordinate 108,253,709 downwards.
TCGGCAGTTTATCTGCCCATGTATGGGGGCTTCCCGATATCTGGCCACAATATCGATTGAGAAAGTTTAATTTTTCAGGCAATCCATTGCTCCTCGTAGTAATTCGATCGTTCGGTCCTAAGGCTGAGCGTTCTGATTAACCCAATACAGTCCTGCCGTTGGTGGGCACAAGTTATAAAAAGACATTGGTGGCCTGGGCCCCTCTTCAAGTTAAAAAAAAAAAAACATTGGATACATTGAACATTGGAAATAGAATCCCAGATTATTTCCATACATCTCCTTACAGTCGCCGACTGCTCGACAGGGAAACAATCAAAGCTGCTTGAGTTCTGCATGGCTGGGAAGTAAGGCGGGGCTCCCCCTGCTGTTCAGAAGTATGATTATTTCCCTGCAGAGCACTTAGGGACCGTCTGACAATTCCTATCCACAGCAGTAAATGAAGGGAGAATTTCACTGCATATAGTCTTTATAAAAACGGTACACATTTTTTTTTATCAAAGTATATTAGATATAGGTTTCTTTTTCATTATAGAAAGTAAAAATGGGATTTTATTTTTTTGACTTTACATGCCCTTTAAGTCTAATAGAAAAGCATGTAAACATTAAATAAACCCAATAGGCTGGTTTTGCTTCCAATAAGGATTAATTATATCTAAGTTGGGTTCAAGTACAATATACTGTTTTATTATTACAGAGAAAAAACAAAATATTTTTTTGGAGAGATGCCCTTTCTGTAATTGAGATCTTTCTGTATAATGAGTTTCCGGATAATGGATTCCATAACTTTGCAAAGATAATATACTGGTGCCTGGAGCAAATATTTGTTTCACTTGCTCATGCTTCTCTCGCTCCACTTCCCTGTTCTCCAGACAACCCTCACTCACCTACCCAATGCCAAAATGGCCACCTCCCTGCAACCCACTTACCTGCCACCATTGAGCCCCAGCAATCAATTGAACTGAAGAAGCTGATTACTGAGCAAGTCCAGTTGCTCTAGATTTACTTCTACTAGATATACCATGACCTGGATGAATGAAAACGTTCACAGACATTGAGCTCTAGGCATGTGCCTTTTTTTCCTACCTCCTATAGTTCCTGCCCTGATTGTCAAACATCCCAGTGCCAAACCATGCAACAATATTCTATTTTCAAGTTTTTTTATGACCAAAACTGGCAAATTCGACTGGGGAATTGTTAAAATTCAAGTCGAGCTTTTAAAAAAATTTGAATAAAATTTTCGAGATTTATCATACACTGGCCCTTTAAGAACTCTAATTCAACTATTTATCACCTGAAACCTGTCCAATTGCTGTTGTAGCCTATGAAAGACGTCCTGGGATCAATTTGGAGCCTTCGATTCGAGTTTTTGGGTAAATAGTATTCACCCGACTTTGAAAAATTCAATTTTTTTTAAAAATAATTTTCAATTGGTTGAATTTCGAGTTCATTTATAAACTCGTAATTCAACCCTTGATAAATCTGCCCATTGGTATGACGCATGTGAATATTTTTTTTCCATGCAGGAGTTTATGTGTCTGTTCTAAAGGGACTTTGGAACACAATTCACCAGTAAGGAAGAAATTCCAGTGGGGTGCTTATGGGAAAGATAGAACCCATTCCCATGCCAGTAATTCTTATAGTGCAGTGACTAATACAGTTCAGATGCATGTTGCACAGCCAACAGCAATACATATTGGAAAACAGGTCAACAGGTGGCCAGCAGATTTTTGCCCCAAAAATATCTGAAATTGAGGAAAGTCACTGAAAAGAGTGACAGGAGACTGGGGTACAAAGCCCAAAATCCGTTAACTCCCGACTTCTACACAAGTCAGTCCCATTGCATGCTGGGTATTGTAGTCTTACATTAACTTGGCAAATTGTTAAACAAAAACTACATTACCCAACATGCATTGGGAGACACAAGCTCTGCATATTAGGGTAAGAAAAAACATTGGCTGGTTTCCAAAGTACAAACCAGCCAAAAACCCCAAAAAGTAGCCCAAATCCATACCTTGGTTAGTTTGTACTTTCAAAACCCACCTTTAAATGAGTAGCCCAATTTGGCTGGAAAACCTGGCAACCCCCAAACCCTGACCTGGGGCATTTAATAACCACATGATTTGTTTGCCCCAATCAAGCTTTCACCTGTGTGACACGCCCACATGCTGAAGGTTATATATTAGACTCAGTGGGAGTGGGGATTTAGTAAAGCAAGTTCTCTAGTGTTTCCTTTGTTGGTGAGTGGATATGTGGGCCCTTATCTTGTAGAGGGATTAGATCTTTATCTATGAATGTTTTTTTTAAGGTTATATATAACATTTATTATGGTCTGTGTTGTGTTTACATTTTAATGATATGCTCTGCACTACACTATGAACTATACTGCTGTCTTACCTGTGCCTTCTGATAGGAGTCTGTTCATCTCTGCAGCATCTCTTATACTAGAAGGCTATACTCTCTAGACTAGGTTTATACCTTCAACATCCCTTATATATGTGTATGTACTACTCCGATCTCTGCCAACAACCCTAGAACCCAATTACATGTATATAAAAGCTGCATGGCAATTTACCATTTAAAAGCATTGTCTACAGAGATAGGTGTGACCTGCCCCATGCATTCAGATTAAGGCTTAACTAGGCATGTATAAATCCACCCCACCCTAGATGTTCATTGATGTAGCACCCTGTAGGCTTTGGGTAGAATGTTGGGCAATGATCAAGGTAGTTATTGGGACTTCCACAGCCCACCTTTAAGGGGAACTATTGCGAAAATTACAATTAAATATAAGCTACCTCATACTAAAATATGCAATTTCCTGAAATAATCAAATTTATGTTCACTATTCCGCTCTCTGCATCTGTTTCTCTAAATTCTGTCTTCATGCAGCTGTTGGGTGTCAGATATTCATTGACAGTTAGATCGAATATATCTTATAGGTTGGCTCCTTTCCTAGCAGATGTATTAGAGCTCACTCAAATAACTGATTCCAGTACAAACAAAATCTAACAAAATAACTGCCTTTTGCACAAATTCTGCATGTAGAGAGACATGATGTCTGGTGATTTTATAAGATTGAGCTCTAATACATCTTCTAGGCAAAAGGAGCCCCCCCCTGTAAGATATTGATCATTCATCTGACACCCAACTGCTGCATGAAGACAGAATGAGAAGAAACTGATGCTGAGAGAGGAATAGTGAAGATAAACTTGATTATTTCAGAAACGATAAAGAATTTTTAAATGATTATATTTAGTTTCTTATTTCAGTTTGATGAAGCTAATATTACATTTTCATTTTTGCGATAGTGCCCCTTTAAATGTATTGCTTGCACACCTGTGTGTAGAGCTGGGATTCAGTCCTTAACAAGTGTATTCTACTCTGACTCTTAAAGCTACAGTTCAGTGTGAAAATAAAAACTGGGTAAATAGATAGGCTGTGCAAAATAAAAAAATGTATCTAATATAGTTAATTAGCCAAAAATGTAATGTATAAAGGCTGAAGTGACTGTATGTGTAACATAATAGCCAATAGCTTTTCAGCTCTCTAACTCTGAGTTAGTCTGTTAGGCCACATGGGACATAACTGGTCAGTGAGTTTGCAATTAATCCTTAGCATTTAGCTGAGATTCAAAACTAAGTTATGTCCCATGTGCCCCCCCCCCCTTCAAGTCACTGATGCAATGAAGTGAGCTCACAATGGGCATTATAACAACACTTTATTTGATGCATATTCCATTCTATCATACACTCAAGCTTGGCTACCATTTAAACACCATTACAGTCAATATCCCTGTTATATGTATGTGTGCACCATGTTGGCCTTCCCATTCCTCAGAGAAGCTCACTGCCATTGATTAGTGTGGTGAGATACCACCACCACCATAAAATGTCTTGTAGCTACATGTTAAAAAATATGGTGAATAATGTTTGACTGTAGCTCCAGGGTTTTATTTGAAGTTTGGTTCTTGGGTGATGATTATCATGTTCACCTACCCAGATTTCACCTATGCCAAGATGCATCGAGAAATAGAGGCAGCAGTCACCTTCCTTGTGAAGATTCTGAGCTTAAAGAGGTGTGTGAAGCCTGAGAAACTAGTGGTTTTGGCAGAGAACATGGCACGTCTCTTGAATAAGAAATACCAAGGCCACTGGTACCCAGACAAACCTGACCGGGGACAGGCTTACAGGTACGAACAGCCACTACCCATGATTTTCATAACTCACATTATTTTGCCTATGGTTTTGTCCAGTTCAATTATTTACAGCTGAATGAACTTTGAGACACATTACCCCCAAACCTCTGAAGTATTACTGGCTCATCTTACAAGTTTAGCTTTGCATGAGCTTCCATGATCTTTCCTGGCCCTAAACTGCCCCTATAGCAAAATCTTCAGATGTCATTGTTTTATGTGTTGAGCAGATGTATCCGCATCAATCCCTGGCAGTATGTGGATGAGTCCTTGCTTCTGGCCTGTGCGATGAGTGGCCTAGACTACTCAAGACTTCCTCTACGGGACGAGATGACCATTTGGATTGACCCTTTTGAAGTCTGTGGCAGGTAAGCAATCCAGAGCAATTTCTGTGAGTTTCCTGGCTTTGAAGTAACAAAATAACTTGTTTTGATCTACAGGCAATGGTTTTAGGCAACCAAACCTCCATTTATTTTTTTTTTAAATATATACGAACGTGATTGCCTCATGGTACAAATATAAAATCCCATCCGAAATATTTGTTAAAGGATGAGTTCTGCCACGGAGATACTAGGTTTCCCGTTGAGTCCTCCAGTCTGCTTAAACCATTTGCCTACCTTTCCTCCCACACTGATTAGCTAGAACAGGGATCCCCAACCTTTTTCACCCGTGAGCAACATTCAGATGTAAAAAGAGTTGGGGAGCAACACAAGCATGAAAATGTTCCTGGGTGGTGCCAAATAAGGCATGTGATTGGCTATTGGTAGTCCCTATGTGGATTGTCAGCCTATAAGAGGTTCTGTTTTGCAGTACATATGGTTTTTATGCGACCAAAACTTGCATCCAAGCCAGGAAGTGAAAAATAAACACCTGCTTGAGGCCACATTCAAGGGGCTGGGGAGCAACATATTGCTCCCGAGCTACTATTTGGGGATCACTGAGCTAGAAGGTCTAGGACTCAAGCATGGCCACCATCTGATTGAGATAAAAAAATATGAGGGAGTGGAGGAGTTGAGAAAAAAAACTGTTGGGGAAAGCAAAGAGCAGTGAGAAGTATACAAGTTGTAGAGTGTGTATAAAGTGGATAGTTGTGGTGGGTTCTCACCATCCCTTCTGAGCATGCCTTTATTTTATTTCCATTATGTTCCTTTAGGTTTGGGGAGCACACTGACTTCTTCACAATAGCATCCTTCAAAAATGAGGTGGCAGTCAAAGAATACAAGAGGAAGCATTCAGAGCATACTTCCGATTATTCCTCAGATGGACCTTCCTCTGGGACTGTTTCTGAGAACTCATCTGATGACGAGACAGCTGGGGAGAAGGCTACAGCCTCAAAGGACATGAGTAGTGTCCTCATAGCGGATGACTGTATTGCTATACCTAGCAATGGACCTCTCATCCCAAACACAGGGTCTCTGGTGAATGTTGTATGAATGTCATCCAAGGACATGGGCCAAGATGCCTGTATTGTAGATGCCTCCTACTTAGACTGTATACAAGACAAATGGCTCAGAAGACTGCCAGTACTAGAACCAAAATGGCATACACAGTGGTGGCATCTAGTCTTATAATGGTGATACAGTGCCACTGTTATCTAGGGGCTTCTCTCAGCTGTGCAACTGATTGATCTAAATGGCATTAGAGAAATTTTTAATTTTATTTTAACTTTTTTTTTTATCCTCTTACCCCTATGCACAGCTTGCTTAGGATTGTGCTCCCTTTGAAGAAGCAAAGATGGATCTTGATCAGTCACTTCAGTGTGACTTGAACCCTCTAAAATGTTGCACTTCATTTGATGAAAATGTCAGGACAGGAATATATCCTGTGAGTAAGGTTCCCTTCAGTTAAGTATAAATTCAGTGTACTTATGTACAAAATAGATGGCATGTTATTTATACAACAGCAGATCCTACTTAAACTTTGACCACTAGAGGGTGTTCTATGAAGTCTTTAAAGTTCTTCACTAGATGGGACGTAAATCATGAGACCTCGCCATATGTTTAAATGCAGATCAGCGCTCCATACGCACATGAAATCTTTTTACTGTAAGGGAATGGAAATTGCCACTTTCTCGTGATAGGGAATAGATAGTTTTATCACTATTTTATATGAAGTACTTGCATGTTTTATTTTTTTTTTAACAATATCTTTTTATTGTAGATTCGGTGTACAGCAAAGAAAACGGAGTACAAGTACTTGCATGTTTTAGCTATCTGGGCATGTGGTCAGTGAACTTGTTGAAGGCATGCCATATTGTGAACCTTCCAGGTGTCACTTTTATCCCAGCATCCTCTGTTTCTGGGAATAGCACTTTTTAAACTGGAGGGTTAAATGCACAACATGCCTGAACCTTTTATTTTTTTAAATTTCAGATTTTGTCCTGCTAACTTTTTATAGATAAGTCAAGTTCTAGAACAGTTAACTCTTACAATTCACCCCTCTGAATATGATGGTTACTTTTATAGATTGACTGCTGGGTTTAAGGTGGCCATACACTATAAGATCCGCTCCGGCTGAGCGTTATCGGGTGAATCTGAACATTCGGCAATACTACGAATGGGCTCAGACGGGTCGCAGGACCACATCAACTAGCCAATGCGTTCCTGGATCGTACAAAAAATCAAACTTGACTGATCGATATCTGGCCGATTTTTGGCCTGATATCGATCTGGAGGACCCGTCAGAGATAAACTGCCGAATTGGTCTAAAGGACCGGTTTCTGCAGCTTTAATCTGCCCTTGTATGGTCACCTTAACTGGAACTCTTGACAGATGTTCCTTATCTAATGTAAACGGCTTTCCTAAAATCTGAAGATTTGGAATCTGTGGCAGGATTCCATTTAAACTGCAGGCTAACCAGGGGTATATCCTATTTCCCTGAAGGCAGTAACGTAACTAGAGGGGGGCGGGTCCTGGTGCGTGAAGCCCCCTCCGTACGCAGTTTTCGGACTGCGTTTTAGTGGCACACGGGCTGTCGGGGGGCCCTGAGGGGGTGCGGGCCCTGGCCTGCTCCCCCGGTAGTTCTGCCACTCCCTGTAGGTTAAAGAGTGGGCGTAAAACGCCCAACTTGGCTTCTGTTAAGGTGGGCATACACGGACAGATTTAAGCTGCTGATTCGGGTCCTTTAGATCAATTCTGCATTTTATCTGCCTGTGTATGGGGACCTCCAATGAGCCTCCCCCAATTGATAATCTGTCCAAAAATTGGTCAGATCTCAGTCGGGCTTGATTTTTTTTGTCGGATCGAGCATGGCATTGGCTCATTCATGTGGTCCTCGCTGTGACTTTTCATAGTACCTTCATTATGATGCAATTGTTTAGCCCTAGGGCTAAAGGATTGCACTGGCACAACATTACCCACCCACCTTGCCAAATGAGCGAATTTTACCATGTCTTTTGTTTCATAGTGAGAGTGTTAATATTTTTGGGAGTGTATAGGGACCATAACCTGTGCACTTAATATATATACTGAGCTGTTATCCGGGTTTCCAATGGTAGTAAAATGGCTAATATTGAACCTTAAGAGCAGAAGTACAATGGTAGCCATTTGAGACATGGGTTGCATTTTTTTTTTTTGGCAAAACAGGAAGCAGGATACAGATTTATTTGGGCTGGGTCAACTCTTTAAGTTCTTGATATCTAAGTCGAGCACTAAAGGTAAGATGAGCCCCCCCCTCCTCCCTTTTTTAGAATCTGCTTCTGTTAAACTGGTTAACTGGTTTGCCACGTGTCCCCACAGTCTGAACCTACTAAGCACTTCAAACAAGATGCAGCAAATCCAGTAAGACTAGGTAAAGCTGAGCTTTCTAAAAGGAAATGGCTTGTGTTCATATTTCTTTGAAAAGTTGTTCTAGAAATTAAACTTGTATTTACACGGAAGGTGCCACTCTACTGATGGCTTGTCACAATTACCAGCTCCAATGGGTTTAAGAAAACTGTTTTGGCACCTGTACTTTGGATTAAATCTTAAAACCAAAGCTTTGCGTCTTTTTTTTTGTCTGTGCTACAATACACCTGAACCATGATGTGAACCCCATTGTTTAATACTGGTTGTCTTATAGGTCTAACTTGCATGCTTATACTTATTTAGAACCATCCCAATTCCACAAGAATTCTTTAACACAACTCAAAGAATGATTAACAAATTCATATTAATGCACAAACACTCCAGATTTTCCAACAAAATTCTCACAATTCACACCTCAGATCTAGGAATGGGGGTACCAGATCTAGAAAAATACCATAAAGCAGCCATCTTAGATCAATCCAGAGTGATCTGGAATAATAACACTCTAAAACAGTGGGTTAATATTGAACAGTCCCAACTTCCTAACACTAACAATTTTAAAGCACTACTAGAATCCAGACTAAACTGGAAAATTCCACCCAAAATCACTAACCCCATAACCGCAAATTCCTTGAAGATCTGGAAGGAAATGATCAAATTGTGCAAAGATGACCCATTGGCAAAACCCTCAAAAACACCTCTAATTAACCTAAATATGGCTGTCAAAAATCTGGAATTAGACAGCTGGTTTGAGAAAGGAATTGAATGGGTGGATGACTCACTAATCGACGGGGAAATTAGATCCTTTGAAGATCTAATGCACTCATCTGATTTACCCATCACTGAAAAACTAAAATATAGCAGAATCTGTGTCTTCCTATCCAAATATAATCTAGAACCAATCTCGCTCTCACCACAAATTAGAAAACTCATTGATCCACGACATTCTGGGATAAAAGGGATATCGGTGTTATATAAAACGCTGGGAACCCTGAAAGATTCTACACCAAAATGGCAATTTAAAAAATGGCAGGAAATATTAGAGGAGGAAATTGACCCTGATGATTGGACGTTAGCTTGTAGATCTTTAAAACAATTGACGCGTTGTGTTTCTCACTTGGAAAACTTCCTCAAACTCACTTGGCAATTGTACTTAACTCCGGAAAAAATAGTAAAATTCTTCACCTATGTGCTGGAGGAACTGCCAAGAGAGGTTGGCTCACTTATACATATGTTCTGGTTTTGTCCTAAAATCTTCAAATTATGGAAAGACATAGAAAATTTATTTAAAAAATTACCAATGTCACTATCCACGATCACGTCTGGATTAGCTCTATTACATTTGAAGTCTATGGACTTGCCTCCAAAAGAAAGATTGGTGTTCAATCATATCTCTGTAGTTACTAGAATCAGTATATGGAAAACTCCAGTAATTTCAAAAATGGAAGATATTCTTAAAAGAGTCGAATCAAACCTTCTAGCAGAGAGATCATGGGCTGCAAGATGCGGGAACGTACAGTCTTTCCAGAGGAGAGCAAGCTTATGGCCTACTTTATTTCCAGAAACAGCACTACTAGACCTATAAAGATAAATAAATCCCTTTCACACACAAACAAACAATTTGGTTCACTTGTCCGATTTGGATCCAAGGTCATCATCAATGGTGTTGACAAGTTTTTTTGTTTTTTTTTCAAACAGCTACATAAAATTGCTCCTCTACAAGAATGCTCCTGACTTTTGGTTATATAGATTCGATTAGTCTAGTTATAGTTTAGTTATTCGGTTTACTCTGCTTTACAACTTACAATAAGTTAATACCTCAATCTAAGTATTGAAGAATTTTATTCCATTTAGATATAAGATGATATATCACACTATATTACTGCAATGTTTTAGTAAATCAAGAGAAAATGACTAATGGAGTCTCAGTAAGGTGGTCCCAATCCCCATTCTCCAGAAACTCAGCTCCTTGAAATACAACCAAAAAGAAACATTGTCGTAGGTAAACATTCAATTCTGATGTTGGTTCTAAAGACTTATTTAGCATTGATTAACCTGTTTAGGTTTGAGTTCAATTGGGGCTAATTAGACATTTACGCGTATGTCGTTGAAAGTACGCGTGAAAATCCGCGTTTATTGCATCAACTCTATCAATTGCACCAACTTGGTGATTTATACGCATGTTCATCCGCATAATCGGATTTATTGCGTAAATTACAGCATACGCACTGCGTATTAAAACTATATTAAATTCCGCAAGAGAAATAAAAGAATCAAGAAATTGATATACGAGAATGGAGCATATGATGAATACGTATTACGCATCAACAACATACGTGTAAAAATAAAATGTTACGCATAATTAACATGTAACGCGTAAGTTACTTCAACTCACACTCTTTGATTCAACTTAGTATTACGCGTAAGAATAATCAAAGTACGCATTAGTTAAGTTTAAGAAACTACAATAGATCATTAAACATAGATTGCTCTCAACAGAAGACAACTTTATCTTTTTATCTATGTATCTTTATATGTTAGCAAATGATATTTGTTAAGGTCTCATTCATTAAAACAGTCAAGTTTATATGTTGATGTAAAAATCTTACTAATATTGATGATTGTTATTTTCCTGGAAAAATTTTTCAATAAAAATTATTGAAACCTAACTTGCATGCATAGCTGTCCTGGATAATCCATGTTTGGTAAAGGATTGAAATATCCTTGAGTTTTAAAGGAGTCTTAAAATTCCATCAAATGTAAAGCAACTTTATGGGAGGCTTTAGATCTGATCGCATCAGATTATATAGTGAATAAAGTACCCCCTCTTGTAAAATATAAGGATATTATAAGTTACCGAGGAGTTTCATGACCATATAAAAACACAAGGCCGAAAGGCCAAGTATTCAACTATTCAAACGAGAACTTTGAAGGCTGAAGTGGAGAAGGGTTCCATGTGAACAGCAGTTGAACATGGGTCAGTCGGTCCTAAGAGATGGGCGAGCGGCGGGGGGGCGGGGGCGTCCAGTGCGGCAACGCGACCGATCCCGGAGAAGCCGGCGGGAGCCCCGGGGAGAGTTCTCTTTTCTTTGTGAAGGGCAGGGCCGCCCTGGAATGGGTTCGCCCCGAGAGAGGGGCCCGCGCCTTGGAAAGCGTCGCGGTTCCGGCGGCGTCCGGTGAGCTCTCGCTGGCCCTTGAAAATCCGGGGGAGAGGGTGTAAATCTCGCGCCGGGCCGTACCCATATCCGCAGCAGGTCTCCAAGGTGAACTGCCTCTGGCATGTTAGAACAATGTAGGTAAGGGAAGTCGGCAAGTCAGATCCGTAACTTCGGGATAAGGATTGGATCTAAGGGCTGGGTCGGTCGGGCTGGGGCGCGAAGCGAGGCTGGGCACGCGCCGCGGCTGGACGAGGCGCCCCGGCGGCCTCCCTCCTCCCGCCCCCCTCTCTCTCCGGCCTCCCCTCGCGGGGGGCCGGGGGGCGCGGGGGGACGGGAGCCACCCGCCGGCGGCGGCGACTCTGGACGCGCGCCGGGCCCTTCCTGTGGATCGCCCCAGCTGCGGCGCGCGCCTCTCCCCCGCGCCGTCCCCCTCCGCGCCTCCCCCCGCCAGGGGACGGGGCGCGGGCGGCGGGGCGGCCGGGGCGGTGTTTTTATACAGGTCATGGAACTCCCAGGTAACTTCTAATATCCTCATATTTTGCAACTGTAATATATTTATTATAATACAAACGTTTCAGTGAGTCATGTGACAGAAATGACATATGAACTCGGTTTATAACTTATGACATCAGAACTAACTGTTTACAAGGATATAATTTACAAGATATTCATGACTTTTGTGTATTATATGCCTATATGAATAAAAACCTGGACAGAACCAATAAAAAAAAAATTGAAAGGCCATTTCCCTTACATGAGAGCAGTGATTTAATTTGCTACTTCCTTGTAACCCTGCTGTTGAACTAGAAAGAGCCTTCAGTTGCTGTGGATATTAACATGCATTAGTGATGGGCCAATTTATTCTCCAGGTGAGAATTCACTGTGAATAACCGCGTTTCACAGACAACAAATACATTTACTAATTTGCCATGAAAATCCGCTGGCATCCAGTTTTTTGATGCCAGCGACAATTAAATGCACTCCAATTGACTTTAATGCGTGTCAAATTGTTGCTGCGTCTGAATTGTTGCCAGCATCAATTTTGACTCCCGCAAATTGATGCCAGATTCAAAATATGCGTTTCGTTAATTTTTTGCAATTTCGCGAGAAATTTGCAATATTTTCGGCGAAACGGGACATTCACCCATCACAGACGTTAATGTCTACAAGGTGACAAACTGCTCAACAGCATTCTCATTGGTGGGGTCTTGTGCATCTAAGTGAAAACGCTAGGTAGTGGCATAGCTTAGATCCCCCTAGGATGTTGAAACCTATAGTACTGAAAAACTTACAGGTGTTGAATCTGTATATCCAGAAAGTTCAGAATAACCAGCTACATGCCCTATTATATGATTCACTACTATGAATAGGTAAGTACTACAATAGTTTATAACACGCTTCTGTGTAGCCATGGGGGCAGCCATTCAAGCACAGGATACACAGTAGATAACAGATAAGTACTACTATAGTTTATATAAACAAGCTGCTGTGTAGCCATGGGGCAGCTATTCAAGCACAGGATACACAGTAGATAACAGATAAGTACTACTATAGTTTGAATAAACAAGCTGCTGTGTAGCCATGGGGGCAGCCATTCAAGCACAGGATACACAGTAGATAACAGATAAGTACTACTATAGTTTATATAAACAAGCTGCTGTGTAGCCATGGGGGCAGCCATTCAAGAACAGGATACACAGTAGATAACAGATAAGTACTACTATAGTTTATATAAACAAGCTGCTGTGTAGCCATGGGGGCAGCCATTCAAGCACAGGATACACAGTAGATAACAGATAAGTACTACTATAGTTTATATAAACAAGCTGCTGTGTAGCCATGGGGGCAGCCATTCAAGCACAGGATACACAGTAGATAACAGATAAGTACTACTATAGTTTATATAAACAAGCTGCTGTGTAGCCATGGGGGCAGCCATTCAAGAACAGGATACACAGTAGATAACAGATAAGTACTACTATAGTTTATATAAACAAGCTGCTGTGTAGCCATGGGGGCAACCATTCAAGCACAGGATACACAATAGATAACAGATAAGTACTACTATAGTTTATATAAACAAGCTGCTGTGTAGCCATGGGGGCAGCCATTCAAGCACAGGATACACAGTAGATAACAGATAAGTACTACTATAGTTTATATAAACAAGCTGCTGTGTAGCCATGAGGGCAGCCATTTAAGCACAGGATACACAGTAGATAACAGATAAGTACTACTATAGTTTATATAAACAAGCTGCTGTGTAGCAAGGGGGGCAAACATTCAAAGGAGAAACGGTTCAGGTTACACAGCAGATAGGGATGGGCGAATTTGACCCGTTTCGTTTCGCCAAAAATTCGCCGCCGGCGAAATGACGCCGACGCCCATTAAAGTCTATGGGCGTCAAAAAAATTTTGTCGCGCGGCGAATTTTTTTTTGTCGCGCGTCTTTTTATTTTGACGCACAACTCCATACAAGTCTATGGGCGTCATTTTTTCGGCGAAACTAGGCGAAAAAATTCGCCCATCCCTACAGATAGCAGATAAGCTCTGTAGAACATAAGGGTGTTATCTGTTATCCACTATTTTACCTGTGCCATATACAGTAGCCTTTTTTCAATTTCTGCAAATACACAACAGCTTGTTTATATAAACTATAGTAGTGTTTCTAAAGAAAACAGATCTGTTTTACCAGTGCAGGGCAACAGTACATGATAATTTTCATTACTTTAAAATACTTTCATTTTTTGGCGCTACTGTTCCTTTAGGTATGAAGATAAAAATGACGGAAAGAACCATTATCTGAAAACCTACAGGTCACGAGCATTCTGGATAACTGGTCCCATACCTGTACTGCAATAGAACTTTGTAGGAAAATACTGATAACATCTTCTTTTGCCAAAATTACATTCTTCCTTCATTTATCAGGAAGGAACATAAAGTAAAGTTTGTCGTGATGTACTGTATACTTGTATATATGGGACAAAGTAATCTAGACCTGAAAAATCAGCAACAGGAGAGCTGGTAGTAAAGGAATACTGTAATGGGAAAACATGTTTTTTTTCCAAACACATCAGTTAATAGTGCTGCTCCAGCAGAATTCTGCACTGAATCCATTTTTCAAAAGAGCAAACAGATTTTTTTATATTCAATTTGAAATCTGACATGGGGCTAGACATATTGTCAGTTTCCCAGCTGCCCCCAGTCATGTGACTTGTGCTCTGATAAACTTCAGTCACTCTTTACTGCTGTACTGCAAGTTGGAGTAATATCACACCCCCCCCAGCAGCCTAACAACAGAACAATGGGAAGGTAACCAGATAACCAGATAACAGCCCCCTAACAAAAGATAACAGCTGCCTGGTAGATCTTAGAACAGCACTCAATAGTAAAAGCCAAGTCCCACTGAGACTGATTCAGTTACATTGAGAAATAGGAGACTGGAAGGTGATTTGCCAGCTTCATGCCCTAATAGATAAATGGGAACAAATGTATTGCATTTGTGTTGCTCATTTAAAGGAACAGTAACCCCAAAATAGGGAAGTGTTTTAAAGTAATGAAGATATCCTGTACTGTTGCCCTGCACTGGTAAAACTGTAAGGCTTTGTAATTTATTTTGTGGCCTAAATAAAGTTCTTTTACAAGCCTGTTTGTGGAATCTGTGAGCGCCTGCCATCTTTCTTCTTTGGTTAGAAACCACATGACCCTAGTAACCATGCATTAATATGAACCAGAGACTGGAATATGAATAGGAGAGGCCTGAATAGAAAGAGGAGTAATAAAAAGTAACAATATAAATACATTTGTAGCCTTACAGAGCATTTTTTTTTAAAGTTGGGCCCATTTGAAAGCTGTAAAGAGTCAGAAGAACAAGGCAAATAATTCAAAAACAGAAAAGTTGCTTAGAATTAGCCATTCTATATCATATGCAAATTTGAACCACCCCTTAAAATGCCTCACAAATGTAAAAGTGTGTGTGGGCTTTTTCTGTGGTCCTGCTGTGCGTCCTCCTGTCTCATTGACCCTTACAGACAGAAACTATGGGAAATTTCTGGTTGCCACGGTCTCTGACCCTAGAAATACAGCACTACTTCAAGTTTCCAAAATATATATATATATATTGTTTACATGCAAAAGTCACAAAGCATGACGATAAATGATATATTTGCTTAAAGGAGGACTATGTTCCACACACAGACTTAACCAACAGATAATAGATTTCATAATAAGTGACCTATTAAATAATCTTATCCACCCCGGCACAGACATAGCAGTAAATATGGCCCTTTTGTATCTTTTACCTTGAGGCACGATTTGTGATGGTCTGTGTGTCACTCACTGATCACCTGACAGGAAACTCTATTTCTGATTATTTATTCTGGTTATCCCAGAGCTAGTGATAATTGGTTGCTACGGAAACTCTGGGACCTGCATGAAGGCCTGACGTTAGGGTACTAAGCGGCATGTGGCACTTAAATGACCGGTTATTTACTATATACAGTTATAGGCCTGTGACAGCCGCCTGCTCACATATGTAAAGTGGTGTCACTGCACAGGAATATAATGTAAATAAGGACTTTTGTAGTATATGTGCCATTGGATTATATGATAAGGACTGCAGGGTTGCTGGGTTCCCATTTCAAAACCAGTCAAAGACTATCAAAAAAACTAGCCCAAAGCCATTTTAAAAGTAGCCCAAAAATAGCCCAGTTTGTACACTGAAATGTCTCAATAAAGTAAAAGAACAAGGGTATTAAATCAATGAAAGAAATGTTTGGAATTTTCCAATAACATTAAAGTGGACATTTTTTCATTTTCCCTTTAAAAACGTGCTTAACAAAATATAATATAATAAATAACACAGACACACCTCTCAATCCCAGCAAACAGGGACACAATATACATTGGATGAACACACACACATATGCCACAAATTCATACAGTCCTAGCTGACAAGGGCACGCTTTAAAAATACGCAAACTGTGCCATGTACCTATTTAAAGAAACACTGTACACAAAGCACAATACATACAGGAACATTAAAAGCATACCTCCCATCTGTCCCATTTTTCGCCGGACAGTCCCGATTTTGACAGCTCAGCCCGCAGTCGCGGATCTCCTGCACTGAACAGCCAGAAAAAGATACAACGTTTCTAAAACTTAATTGACTTTGGGCAGAGAGCCCAGAATATGTGGCAGATACTTTTGTAACAATTTAAGATAAGCAAAGAACCAATTGTAACCATTTAAGATAAGCAGGTCTCTTGGGGAAACTGTGACATGCAGCTTCAATAGCAAAACTGTAATAACACAAAAACATCAGATATGTGTTCAAACTTTTATAACCTGACAAATTCTGTCAAATTAACATGTTACTTAGGGGGTGTGGCCACAAAATGGGCAAAAAATTGCTCTGCGCAGCAAATCATTTTGTCGCTATTTCTATTTCCAAAATGTTGGGAGGAGTGTTACAGAGATATGTGATATAAAATCCCCTGTATAGTGAAACACACAACAGGCACAGCAGACTCCTCTATACACACACACTGTACCAACAAAGACTATACAAATGCACAAGGAGATATCATCACAATCCCAGTCCATAAAGGCAGGCAGATATGTGCATAGAAATAGACACATGTATCCCACTATAGTTGTACAAACACACAAAGCAGTGTATCTATCAAGCCCTGTAGACTTTGAGATGGGGGATGGGGGCATCAATATTAGGATTAGAATCCAGGATTCGGTTCGGGATTTGGCCAGATTTGGATTCGGCCCGAATCCTTCTGCCCGGCCGAACCGTATCCGAATCCTAATTTGCATATGCAAATTAGGGGTGGGTAAGGAAATCATGTGACTTTTCTCCTTCCCATGTGAATTTTCTCCTTCCCACCCCTAATTTGCATATGCAAATTAGGATTCGGTTTGGTATTCGGCCGAATTTTTACACAAAGGATTCGGGGGTTCGGCCGAATCCAAAATAGTGGATTCGGTGCATCCCTAATCAATATACAGTAAATCCTTAAAGAATCCCTTATGGTTGCTCCCTATATCGTTCCCCTACTGCATGAGAAGCTACAGCAACTCCCACATTGTATATTATTGACTCCACCCCCAGGTAAACAATGAGCAGCCCCAGTGGCGTAACTAGTGCTAACGAGTGCACTGGACCCCCCCTGCAAAAAAATCTTCAGAGGGGCCCAGGCAGGGTCGGACTGGGGGACCCGGGGCCCACTGGGATGGCTGTCCAGGGCCCCCCCTGGCCTCCCCGTCCGGCCTATACTTTGAAGTGCGACGGCGCGCACGCATTCAGGCTGCGCGGCACCGGTTTTGTTTTTCCAATTTCAGAATGGAAAGAGGGGTTTTGCCCGGCACTGAGCCCAGGATCCCCATCCTCCCACATCCCGCCCCACATCTGCCCTGCCCGCCCACTTTCTACCTGACTCTGTCTACTCAGAGGTACAGGTAAGAGGGGGGCTGGGGAGGAGGTTTTTTATATTCACAATAGAGGAAGCAGACCAGGCCCCCCTGTTCCCCAGGCCCCCCTGAGACTGTGGGGTCTGCTTCCTCTATAGTTACACCACTGAGCAGCCCATATGAGTCAGAGCAATAGACTTTTTCTGTCATCTGTGGACATGTCCACAATACCTCCCCCTAATATCTCTGATTCTCTCAGAGTCCAGTTCCTGCCACTGGCGCTTCATTTCCATTTCCATTTCGGCGGCAACTTCCAAGACTAGCCCAAATCCATACGTTGGCTGGTTTGGACTTTTAAACCCTGCCACTAAATTCTAACAGTAGCCCAGTTTGGCTATAAACCCGGCAACCTGGCACTGTGCTCACACGCAAACTAAGGGCACACAGACATGCCAGGTTATATTAGCCAATGAATGGCCAGAGCTGTGTCTTTTACTCCCACACTTTCTGTTTCAGACAGAACCATCATTACTTCCTGTCAGGTGATCAATGAGTGACACAGAGAACTTCACAAAATGGTGGCTCAATGTACTTGTAAAAGATGTAAAACATCTGCTAAAAAATATACAGTTTGCCCGTTTGATAAGATTCTTTGCTGTGAAATAAATCTGATAGTTTTCCTTGAATAAATGACATACTGTATGAGGTCTGTGCAGGTGGTGGGCGACAACTCTTAATTCTGTCAGAGGCTCATTGGGTGCTGTGCTTTATAAACACGTGGGGTCTGGTGTAGTGAAGGAATGTAATAATAAGCTGAAACATGGCAGGATGAGCCCATAACATGAGAGTAAAGATCTGACTACCCAAGACAGTGTTGGACTGGGATGCCAGGGGCCCACCAGAGACCTTGGGCTGAGGGCCCACTTTCCAAACTATTATACCTCTCTCCTCACTCAACCTCCTCACTCAGCCTTCT
The DNA here is from genome assembly GCA_038501925.1 of Xenopus petersii. Classification (NCBI taxonomy): domain Eukaryota; kingdom Metazoa; phylum Chordata; class Amphibia; order Anura; family Pipidae; genus Xenopus; species Xenopus petersii. Next base: position 108,235,179 of record CM076685.1, on the reverse strand, counting down.
ATCATGTCATGGTGAGTGTTACAGACAGTATTCACATGTCTATAAGGGTAAAAGAAGCAATGGCAGTATCACTGAGGAGGTTATTTACTAAACTCCAAATTTATCTGGTTGGCCTTTTTGGGGCAAAACTAAAATTTTTCAGTTTTTTTTAAAAACTAGAATTTTTCAAGATTTATTAAAACCCGACGCAGCAAAAAGCCTGAATCCGAAAATCCGCCATCTCAGACCTGCTGAGGTTGTGTATAAGTAAATGGCAGAAGTCCCTATCTTAATTGGGAGTTATTCTGGTGTGCGCTGGGTTTAGCCCAAAAATCCGATAATTTCATACAATACGTTTTTTTTGTACAATTATTTTGGGTTTTTCCCCAAACTCATTATTTCAAGCTTTTTAAATAATAAATAAGGTCAAATTGGGAATGGGAGTTTGATTATGTTTTTTTTTTAATTAAAATAATGAGATAAATTTGGGTTTTAGTAAATAACCCTCTGAGTGTTAAAGTCTGTTAGCAGCAGATGGCTATGTAATGTTTATACAGGTGTTGCCATTTACCCAAGGTTTTCCCTATACTTCAGAAGTAATCCATCGTTCCATCTTTTATAGTTATTCCGGTGGCTGCTGGCTCACTGTTTATATAAGGCAGGTGCTTTGCGTTCCAGGAAGACGTTATGTGATGCCACCTGGTAGAATTTGTGATTGCCCCTGGGTGCCCTCATTCTCAGTAACTGAGGCTTAGTTAACAGTAGATAAGATAATGTACAATTCAAGGCCAATGTCATAAAAAAAAACTTCATAGAAGCAGGGGAAAATTGCCCTAATTGGGACACTGTGCCTTTGCTGGAAGAAGCCCTACACTCACATAACAGCATTTGTTTCATAGTGTAAAGTTACACAAGAAGATCTGATCATTTTGCACCAAAACACAAATAACTGCTCATGGGCTATATAGTTCATAGGCTCGTCCCAATCACTTAATGTCGAACCATGCACTTGAACCCTCTTGGACAACACAGTCACAAAACACATTCCAACAGGTGTCTCCCCCCCTCATTTGGATAGAAAAAGCAACACCCCCTAATGACCATGTTCATTTTACAAAATTTGGCAGGTTATGAAAGTTTGAAAATATTTCTCCTTATCTAAACTGTTTTTTTGTGTCTCAGAATTGTTACAAAGTATCTTATTTGCACCTGTTAGCTGTTCTGGGCTCTCTGCTAAAAACCAATTAAGTGAGAAACTTTGTTTCTTTTCTCGCTGTTCAGTGCAGAGAAAATAGGGACTTTCCAGTACAAATGAGGGACTGCGGGTTGAGCTGTCAAAAGAGTGGGAGGTATGTAACTATATATATATATATATATATATATATATATATATATATATATATATATATAGACAAATACAAGAGTCCTCTGCACTCAACCCATTATCAATATATTTAAGACAGAGACATTTTGTGCATACTGCTACTGAAAAATGCCTTACCCTTTAAACAAAACAGGGATTGTTTGTCCATATATTGCAATATATTTAAGCTGAACAACTACGTCAAAGTCATCCCATATCTGGCCAGTCCTATGCTCAATTTTATCTGATTAATTAAGAATTCTAATATATATATATATATATTCTCATGTGTATCAGCAACAGCTCTCACACTATATCTTCTCTATGTGTGGTGCAAGTGCCAGTGATTTTCCGGTTATCCCTCAATATTTAGTGGACAAGAACGGACAGCACATCTATATGCGAAATAGTTTTGTATTATAGTCTAAAAAGCGTATACATCACCATATATGTGCACATTTTACAGCGACGTTTCAAGCCGAGTTTGGCCCTTTCTCAAGCCATGTGAACAATGGTTTGATATCAGGGTACTAGCCCAAACCATGATAAACAGCCTCAGAGTATTATTCATCCTCCACCAAGAGCAGCATTATGTATTCATATTTGTGTTCTCATGGCAATCGCAAAGCCAAGACTTGTCCACCAAGCCTACCAACAAAATTCATTACTCCAGAGAGCATTTCCTTTGCTCCACAGTCATGGCAACTTTAAAGTTGATGATAGACTTATTTCTATCTGAAAATATCCTTGTCAGAGCAAGAATGGAGTTATATATGTAAAGCAAATATAGAAATATCAAATGACACAAATTTGTTATCAAGATGATATTATACCCCGACTAAACTTCTTAATATGTATGGATTGCCTGATGTATGTTGGAGATGCGGGAAATGTAAAGGAACATAAACCCACCTATGGCTTGACTGTGAAGTTATTAGACCATTCTGGAGATATGTTCTGAATAGTTATGGGCGAATTTGGCGCGTTTCGCCGAAAAATTTGCGAATTTCCCTCAAAATTCGCAAAATGGCAAAGAATTTGCATCCGGCTGGCGAAAATGCGCCGGCGTCTCAAATTTATCTGCCGGCGGCAGATTCACCACAAATTCATGCCTGGCAATTAAATTCGCCATCACTAGTTCTGAACATTCTAGAAAAAATGGGAATTTGTATATCATGTACAGACACAGCACAAATTTTACTCCTGTATGACCCTATAAATAAAAGAACTATTACAGATCCGGTAATTGAACTAATGATAGCTGTGGCAAGAAATATGATGCCACGTAACTGGAAAACAAAAACACCAATTAATATAGGAATGTGGATCAAGGAAATTGAAGAAATAAGAGGTATAGAAGAAATAATAGCAGACAAAGTAAATACCGTATAAACACTGTAAATTATGGGATCGATGGAGTGATTTTTTAAGGAAGGAAGGAATATAATAAAGGAAGAAAGAAAAGAAGTTTGAAAAAGAAAGAATATAAAGGGACAGCATAATGAAAATAACTATGGAAAATTGTAGTGATGTATTTTTTTTTTCTATTTTATTTATATGCTTAATTCTTTTGATATGTTGATTATGATTGTGGAATGACAAAACATTGTTTTGATTGTTTGATGTTTTGTTTTGATTGGGGAATGACAAAACATCGTTTCGATTGCTTAATTTTGTCTCTTTTAGAAATTGAATAAATAAATGAAATATAAAAAAAAAAAAGACGATAGACTTATGTGTGGCTCCTAACTGCTTCTGACAAATAGGTCTTGTGCTGACATTACTTTCAGAGACAGTTTGGAACTCAACAGAAAGCAGGTGTTCCAGTTGAGGGCATTTGGCCTTATAATGTGGCATTTTATGGTTTCTCTGCCCAGGGCTCTTTCTCTTTAGTATCTGTATGTCCTCCCCATGTTTGTGTGATCAACTAGCACCCATGATTCATGCTCAGAAATGTTCCATCTAATTATGGGTGCTGGGAGACTCGTTTTGGGCCATAGCCCTTAGAAATTGTAGCTACTTTACATTTTATGACATAAACACACAACTGCAGTCAGGACTTATTTAGCCGAGCTATTTTTAGTTGCCTTTGCCTCGAGCAAAACAGCTTCTGTAAGTCATCGTTACATTTGTACATAAGTAAAGTAAGAATGTCTCACCTATGGTCTTTAGCTGTTCATGAACTACAACACATTCCAACATCTTGACCAGTCGTCCAGGAGAGTTGTTCTTTAATAACAGTTATATATCTGCAGGTACAGCACTCATAGTAAGTGCTATTGTCAACTTGCCCAATTATACCTATCATCGCTCTCTTCCAACTTCTAACTAAATTTAGGGGTCCTGCAATTTGCACCTTTAATTTACATGTATTTTTTTTTTAAAATTGAGGCCCCAGAATATATGTAGATCTCTTTAGGGGCCTTTCCTCTGACTAAGGAAAAAAATTACCCTTGTCTGATCTGCAGCTCAGGGTCCCTTGAGAAGGAATGCAAATTAGGGATGATATTACCCTTATAAATATGACTCAGGGGATCATGCAAAACAGAGGTGGGAATGGTTTTAAGCTACACCCTGATGGAAAGTACAGAAACTGCTTCCAACTCAGAACAGTCTGCGCTCTGCCGCTGTCTAATTCATTGTCTCCTGAGGCTACAGGCAGTTTGAGGAGAGCAATGGTGTCTCTATATAGATAAAGGCAGAGGAAGTACAGAACCACAAAATGAGAACACGGCACACTTCTAAGAAATTGAAAATATTCCTGTCTTGTAGAATCCCCCAACCCTAATATGGGAATTTAAGAACTACAAAAGGAAAGTCCACATTTGGGGGCCGATTCACTAAATTCGAGTGAAGGATTCGAAGTAAAAAAACTTCGAATTTCGAAGTGTTTTTTGGGCTACTTCGACCATCGAATGGGCTACTTCAACCTTCGACTACGACTTAGAATCGAAGGATTCAAACTAAAAATCGTTCGACTATTCGACCATTCGATAGTCGAAGTACTGTCTCTTTAAAAAAAACTTCGCCCCCCTAGTTCGGCAGATAAAAGCTACCGAAGTCAATGTTAGCCTATGGGGAAGGTCCCCATAGGCTTGCCTAAGTTTTTTTGATCGAAGGATATTCCTTCGATCGTTGGATTAAAATCCTTTGAATCGTTCGTTTCAAAGGATTTAATCGTTCGATCGAATGAATAATCCTTCGGTCGTTCGATCGAATTTTCTGCCCTAAATCCTTCAACTTCGATATTAGAAGTCGAAGGATTTCAATTCCTAGTCGAATATCGAGGGTTAATTAACCCTCGATATTCGACCCTTGATACATCTGCCCCTTAGTGTTAGATTTACTAACAGGTGGGAAAATTTACCTTTTTTTGCAACTTATCTGTGAAATTCGAAAAACTAAACCAAAAGAAATCTCTTCTGAATAAGACACTCGCAGACACTTTAAGAAATTTCACTCAGAGTACAAACATTTTTATTCGTAGCATTAATAATAATTCTGCCATAAAATATAATACTTGATAGCTTCAAGCAGGTGAACACCTTGAGACGAAAAAAATTATTAAATCGTATAAAAGTTGCAAAAAAAATAACTTGGAGGAAAATTTTTTAAAAATTTGATTTTTTTCATAAATGGGAAAATAATTAAACCTGGGGGTTTACATGATTTCCAATAAACCTTGAAAAAAGAGGTAATTAAAAAAACTGCCCTGTGATATTCGAACACAATTTAATGATTTTTGAATTTTTTTGTGCCTTTTACAATTTTCTACTTTTGAATTCTTGATCTTGGAAACAATAGGAAAATGTAACCGATTTTGCTAAAGGAGAAGGAAAGGCTTGCAGCACTTGGCATTTGCAGCACTAACATTTGGCACCCACAAGTACACCAAGCCGTTTCTTCTACTTACAAAGGAACAATATGGCAAATAATGTGTTTTGTACTTTGCACTAAATAATGAAATAAAATGTATTTAGAAACTAAGCGACAAAGAAAGAAAACCTCCCCACCTTCAATTAAAAATGCAAGCAACAACAAAATATTACTTTCCTTTCAGATTTGGCAAATAATGGCCCATATATAGTCATTGAAGTCTGGGGTGATTAGCACTGATCTAGTTGTAGGGTAATGTCACGTGTATCATTATTTCTAATGCTGAATTTCCCTAGTCCCACTGATATCAACCGGTCACAGGAATTTCTCTGCTGACTGAGGATCCATGACTTTAGCTTTAGGCTGGTGGCACACGGTACTATTCGGGTTGAGATTAGTTGCCCTGCGACAAATCTCTTCTTCTCAGGGCGACTAATCTCCCCGCACTGCCTTCCCGCCGGCAACAATGTGAATCACATACGATTCACATTGGCATGTGTATCGCTTCATTTTCCGAAGTAGCCTCACGCAGGGCCGGAACTAGGGGTAGGCAGAAGAGGCACGTGCCTAGTGCACAAAGGCAGAGGGGAGCCAGGCACGTACCTCTTCTGACACCTTCCCCTAGTACCGAAGCACTCGCTTCCATTCTTCGGCTCATGCACACTTGCATTTCCTCGGCTCTTCTGCTCATACGCACTCACGCCTCCTCTGCGCGGAAAACCGAAGTGCTACGTATGCCACCCCGCAGGCGATTCACATTCTTGTCGGGCATTGCTGAGAGATAAAAGAAGAGATTTGTTGCTGGGTGACTAATATCCCCCAAATCTTACCGTGTGCCACCAGCCTTAGGCTAAACTACCCTAACTAATGAGTCTCGTTATCACTGAGCTTGCAGTATTTACTGTATCTTGCTAACGAGACAGAAGATTTCAGAGCAACAGTAAATTAGTGGCAGTGGTGGACGTGCAAATGGGTCTGCAGATAACATAACTGCTTCCTTGTTTCTCAGCAGAAGAGAAGGGATTCCCCCTTTACATGTATCACTTTCAGTTTGGGGTACATCAAGAAAGGTCAGTATGTATATATTGCTGGGAAATGGGGACTGGAAAGCACCAAGTTTCCACTGATGGGCCATCTGCTCTTTAATTCCTGCTAACGTGAAAGCCCAAATAGGTAGAACAATACAAATGTAACCTTACTGTCTGTCTTTCTATGGTTGCTAATATGGTATCCCACCATATGCTCAGTCGCCCTCTTTATCAGCCCCTATCCCCCCCATCACCCCATGTGTAGGCATGTAATATTGGAACCCAAGAGCTTGTTGATATTGATCCTCATTGTTGAATTTACTGTTGAGTCCTATTTTCCTGTTAAATAAATTGATGTACTGTTTAGGAACCACTAACACCCGTATGAGTGATTTTGCCCTGGGTTGTATATTTCTTCTTCCAGGCTCAGAGAATCCTTGCATGTGAAGCTCAGAAGTGGAACCCACGATCTGCTCAGAGTGAGTCAAGAAGAGTTGCAAAGTGCACCAAGGACCTCAGTATCCACGTTCTGAATGAATTGGGCGTATTATAACGATGAACCAAAAAGTGGGAGCTTAAAAAGTTCATAAACCTGTCCTTCTGGGTAAAACTTACCTGCAGTGCAGTCTCTACAAGTGGTGCATTTACTGTATGAGAATTAGCCAAGATTTGAGTCTGTTGGACTTATGATTGGTTGTCTGGCAGAACTTTCCCATTGCTGTCTAGGTACAACTTGCAGTGGATTCGCATGAACTGATGCTGAAGGCAGAAAAAGACCAATTTATCCTGCACCCCTGTGTGTATGGACCCAAAGAGCAAGGAGTCCGAATACAACTAACATGACTGTGCACACACCTCATGTCCGACGCAAGCACCTGTGGACCTGTACTTTAAGGAAGCACAAAAATAATTCGAAATAAATCATTTGAACTTGGAGCATGTGAAGATCCTGAAGCAGTTGAGGCAGATTCTCCTGGCATTGGTCCATCTGATGACGACAGAGAGGTGCAGTTTTGTGTTTGATCCTTCATTGCCTAGAGCTGTTTTGTTAAAGAAAGTTCCACTTATTGTACTGACAGTTTTTATTTAGAATTCGAAGAGCCTGGGTGCCCACCTGCATTTCTCTCAATTTGCCCTTTGTTTTATATTATTCTCTCTTCTTCCCCTTCTTCTTTCTTCTCTTCTATCATTTTGTCATACTCTACTTTTTTCTCCTCTCAGCTGATTCTCCCTCCCTATCTCCTTTGGCTGCAGCTATTTTCCCATTTATAACCAAGGATCAAGCATTGGACAGGAGTAGAATGGCTGAAGGCCACGACACCTGGGTCCCCATTCAATGCTGCTGTTTGCTAATCACTAATGACATGACAAATCCATGGTCCCCTTGTGTCTGTACAACCTGTACTTTGCCCCTTACAAAGGCTGAGTTAATGTTTTGGTACTAGGGGCAGGTTGCAGGGAGTGTATATAGAAATTATCGTGCAACTTTGCATCCATAACAACAAGAACCAGGCCAAACAGCGCAGATAAAAATACGTTTATTAAAAATAATAACTGAAAAAGCCAAATGAGTCCATAATCACTTTGGGCCCCTAGGCTATAGCTTAGGCCAGGTATTCTATTCATTAATCAGCCCCTGGGTTGGGGCATAACTGAGCAGGCCAGTGGGTAGAAACACGTGGAATTACACATTTATCAGCACATTGATGGTAAGTTTGTAATAGTAGCTCTGGCCTTTGCTTGTGATTGACTGGCTACTTGCCCACTGGAAACCATACAAGAGAGTAGTTATATTGGGCAAATATCCAGAAACAGAAAGTGCACATGTTCTGCTGTGAGACCAACTCCTCCACTGTGAAACTTAGTCACACTGACACACAAAATTTGCCAGGCCCCGCCCACCACAGTCCCCAATACAAGTCCCCACCCGCCTCCACAGCACAGTAAAAAGGCCACAAAAGATGAGCGCCATGAGTTGCCCAGGCTTCCCTCCCATTGCTGGTAAATTTGTAATACCGGCCCTGGCCTTGGCAGGTGTTTTACAGGCCGTGTGGCAACCGTAGGGCCATGTCAGTGTTGGACCCTCTAGTCTGACGCTGAGAATAAGGCAAATAATTCAAATACTAAAAAAATAAAGTCCAAAGAAAACATTGCTTGATTCCTGCAAGTTGCCGATTCATCGGCTTCGACTCTTCTGGAGTATTCAGCTCTCAGCGGCTTCAGCTGTCTTCGGGCTCCTGCAAGTACGATGTGGCTGGGGCCCCTTTAAAGGTATAATTCACCAGTCCCAGCATGATTGCCCCCCCCCTATGCCCCCCTGATGATGGATCTGGTTGCAGGGCAATGAACAGTTTTTCTAACACCAATTAATCATGGTCTGGGGCTTTAGGTTTATGGAATACAGGGGTCTTTGGAGTGTTTTGCCCAACACATCATCTCCTCGCTCAAAGTCCAGGATGGAAAACCCCAACAGATCTATTATTTATGTGAATACAAACAGGGGCGCGCCGCCAATGAGGCGAGCTGAGACGCTCGCCTCAGGCGGCAACGCCGGAGCGGTTTCCAGGGGCGGCAAAAAGCCGCTCCTGCACCTTTAAGAGCCGAATTTCCGGTTTTTAAACCGGAAATTCGGCTTTACGAATGCGAGAGAGCGCAATTGCGCTCTCCGCATTAGTGTTCCTGCCTCCCCTCCCGACAGGTAAGTCGGCGAGGGGGGGCGGCATTGCAGGAGCCGCCTCAGGCGGCATTAAGGTACGAATCGGCGCTGAATACAAACTTAATGAAAACAATTCTCATTGACTATGGAAAAGGCCATTTTTGGCACAAGGAGCTGGGAAATGACATGGACCCAAACTGCACATGTGCCATAAGCCATAGGCAACAGAAAGTGTTTAGGAGTCTATTCCCTGTTATAAGAATAACTATTTGGGTTGAAGCACGAGCTGAAGGAATCAGAGCCCAAAGCACAAGGACAAAGCTCAAGGCCTTGCAGACCTCTTGCATGTAGATGAGGTGGGGGTCACAGCGTGGGCACTTGGTACCTGATAAGTCCATGAACAACGCTGTTCCCAGGACTCTGAAATATTAAACTGAAAACATCATGAGGCATTTATTTATTCTATTAGATAAGGCCTGTGTCATCCAGGGGAATAAGTAACTTCTGCCTGTATTTAGTGACAGTTAGATTCCATTCTTCCCTAAGAGGCAAGTACAAATATTGCATCTATATTCCAGAGATCTGTTATCCAGAAAGCTCCAAATGACGGGAAGGCTGTCGTCTACAGAAGCTATTTTAAGCAAATAATTAAAAAATGCTATAATTGTTTTCTTGTTTGGCATAGTAATAAAACAATAGTTTCAACTAAGTGGCATGAATCTATAATGCTGGCAAAACAATCCTGCTGCGGGTTTATTTCATGTCAGCAGAATTAAGGTATGGTGATCCAAATTATGGTAAAATACCTAATCCGGCAGATCCCTTCCCGTACCTGTACAGCACAGTGAACCATCTTTGCACAAGTAGCAGCTATTTATCTTGCCGTGTGACCTTAAAGGGGTTGTTCACTTTTAAATTAAGTGTTAGTATGATGTAGAGAGTGATATTTTGAGACAATTTGCAATTGGTTTTTATTTTTTTATGGTTTTTGACTTATTAAGCTTTTTATTCAGCAGCTCTCCAGTTTGCAGTTTCAGCAATCGGGTTGCTAGAGTCCAAAGTACCCTAGCAACCATGCATTGATTTGGATAAGAGACTGGAATATGAATCGAAAGAGGAGGAATAAAAAGTAGCAATAACAATACATTTGTAGCCTTACAGAGCGCTTGCTTTTAGATGGGGTCAGTGACCTTTTTTGGAAACTGGAAATAGTCAGAAGAAGAAGCAGCAGAGTTGAGGGACACTGGGTATAAACCTGGCGGGCCTTGCCGACCCAGACCTACAACATTCTGCTGCCCACACCCCTATCTGCGACTGGGGAAGGGGGCCCAGTAGCAGGCCTGGACTGGGAGTCAAAATAGGCCCTGCCATTCCAAGTACACAGAGGCCCAAACAGCCCCCCACCAGCCCAAACAGCCCCCTACCAGCCCACTATATGGTACCTTTCTATTGAACCATACAGCAGCCCCTCTGGCATTTGCCAGAACCCACAGATTGCCAGTCCAGGCCTGCCCAGTAGGGTTGCCACCTGGCCAGTAAAAATGATGGTTGATCCCAATGTTATAAATAGGGAAAAACAATATATTTATAAGAAGGCGGTTAATTTTTTTCCAGAATAGGTGTCAACCCTAGGGCCTGGGGTGGGGGCTGATTAGGGTTTCCACCTTTTCTCAAAGTTTTTTACCTGCCGGTGGGGGAATGTGAACAAAAGGGGCGTGTGTGATGTGAAAAGGAGGCGGAGCCACGCAACATGCCGCAATGGGGACGAGCCACATTGCATGATGGCGAGAAGGCCGAAAAAAAAGGTAAGTGCGAAGTGAATTGGGGACGGGCCACGGGCTTTTTTTAAAGTGTTTTTCAAATTTACCGACAACTACATTGTAATAAATTTGTAATACCTGCCTGGTGGCAACCCTAGGGCCGTGTCAGTGTTGGACCCTCTAGTAATTGTAAATACTATTAAAGAGAAAAAAATAAAGTCCAATGTAAAAGTTGCTTAGAATGAGCCATTGTATAGCATACTGAATGTGATATTAAATGTGAACCACTAGACAGGGAATCAGCAAACACAGTATCAGACTGATCAGCCCCTGGGTAACGTTCTATACACGTGTGGGGAGCAGACTGTGCTAAGCGAGAACCCAGAGTCCAATATTCCCATAATAACAATAACAGGGCCGCCATCAGGGGGGGACAGGGGGGACAAGCGTACCGGGCCCGGGCATGAAGGGGGGCCCGGCAGCGCTGCATTTTTTGAAGATCCGGGCCCCCCTTACGAGCGCCCGAGCCGTACGACTTGCCTCTGTGCTGCCGAATGCGGAAGTGCCGAAAAGCCGAAGCCGATGCGCCGAAAAGACCCGAAGTCACGGAAAAAGCCGAAGTCACGAAGCGCCGAAAAGACCCGAAGTCACAAAAACAGCCGAAGCCGAAGTCCTGAAGCAGCGCAAAGACCCGAAGTCACGAAAACAGCCGAAGTCCTGAAGCAGTGAAAAGACCCGAAGTCACGAAAGGAGGTGAAGTTGAAGTACTGAAGCCGTGAGTTCAATTCTACTGAACACCAGTTTGTGTATTTTTTTTTTTTTAATCTCCTGGCCACCAATGTATTATTTTAATATTCTATAGGCCCCTGCAACCAATCTTTTTTTTTAAAACATGTTTTTTTGGGGCCCCAATTTTTTTTTTAACTCGTAAGGGGCCCCTGACGCCAATGGTTTTTTTTTTTTTCAAAAAAATTTTTTTTTTTTTTAAAAATTTTTTTTGGGAACCCAATTTGTTTTTAACTTGTAAGGGGGCCCCTGCCGCCAATGTTTTTTTTTTTTTTTTCAAAAAAATTTTTTTTTTTTTTCAAATTTTTTTTTGGGGCCCCAATTTGTTTTTAACTTATAAGGGGGCCCCTGCCGCCAATGTTTTTTTTTTTTTTTCAAAAAAATTTTTTTTTTTTTTTAAATTTTTTTTTGGGGCCCCAATTTGTTTTTAACTTGTAAGGGGGCCCCTGCCGCCAATGTTTTTTTGTTTTTTTTTTCAAAAAAATTTTTTTTTTTTTTTCAAATTTTTTTTTGGGGCCCCAATTTGTTTTTAACTTATAAGGGGGCCCCTGCCGCCAATGTTTTTTTTTTTTTTTTCAAAAAAAATTATTTTTTTTTTTCAAATTTTTTTTTGGGGCCCCAATTTGTTTTTAACTTATAAGGGGGCCCCTGCCACCAATGTTTGTTTATTTTTTAGTTTTTTTTTACATTTTTTTTGTTGGGGCCCCAAGTTTTTTTTAACTTATAAGGGGGCCCCTGCCACCAATGTTTTTTTTAAAAAAAAAAAAAAAAAATTTAATTTTTTTTTTTTGGGGCCCCAATTTTTTATAAGGGGGCCCTGACCATCAATAGCTTTTTACAACTTGTGTGGGGGGTTACTTTTTTAGCGCTGATGTCTGTGTGGTCTTTTAACTGCGATGTGGAGTGGGCGGGAAATGGGGTGGAGCTTGGTCGTCAGTGTGGGCGGGGCCCAGGGGGCCCCAAAAATTTTGTTGTACGGGGCCCCGTGATTTCTAATGGCGGCCCTGAACAATAATAATAAGAGCGAGTCAGGCTGCTGCTCCCTGGCCATGTGCTTTCCAGGATGTCCTTACATGGGCCGTGACGTCAGAGCGGGGATTCCCTCCCCTCTCGCTTGAGTCAGTAGATGTTGGGAAGTTCAGTAGTAGCGCCGTCACTCGCAGCGCAGTCAGACACCGGCACTCGGTAAGTACCCGACACACTGGTCTCCGCTCTTCCCTCTCGCCATTGATTCTGTGACTTACAATGATTTGTCTCTAGGGAATTTACCGCTTTGCTTGTCTGTCCCCCCCCAGTTCAAGCTACACATGGGCTCCCCTAAACCTGTCCTGCGCGGGGGGATTAATCCAAACCGGGTGGGAGGGGGGGGTGTGTGAATCCAACCCTGAGGACCAGGGCCAATCTATGTCTCTATGACCATTTCTACCCCCACGTGTAGTGGTACTGCCTCTCCTTTGCCCCAGGTCCTGGCTATAATCAGTATCAGCCCCACGCGCTGTCAGTGGCCACTAGACTGGGGGTGAGTGAGTGAATGGTACAGTCCGGGCTTTTTGGCTGAGACACTGTATTATTGCTCCTGAGCACGTGGGTCCCCCCCAGCTGTCTCTTAACCCATTCTCTGACACTTTCCCAAAATCCACCCCCCCCCCAATTCTCACTGCCCTCGCTCTCATATTTATTGAAGGCACCCTTTGTGCAGATCTCTTTTATGGAACCCCTGGCCCTGAGTGTGGCTATTGGATGCCCCATACCAGTGCCCAGTCTCATGTTTGCTTGTTAGATTAAAGGGCAAGTCACTGTACCCTGTAGATCAGCACAGCTGGAGCTTTATTATTCACTGCCTCATACAGTCACACTCCGTCATCGTAAATGGTCATGGAAGTCTTCTGTGACTAATATCCTTATATTTTACAAGAGGGGGTACTTTATTCGCTATATAATTAGCAATTGGCTAATTTATTCACCAGGTGCAAATTCACTGCGAATTTGCAATTTTGATGCCAGCGTCAAAATTCACATTTTGCAGGAAATCCACGATTTTCGAGGCGAAGCCAAACAGGACAAATTCACTGCGAATTTCCACGTTTCAATGGCAGCATTAGAATTGTCGCCGGCATCAATTTTGACGCCTGCGGATTGACACCGGCGTCAAAATTCACATTTTGCAGGAAATTCGCAATTTTCGAGGCGAAGCCAAATGGGACAAATTCACTGCGAATTTCCACGTCTCAACGCCGGCGTTGGAATTCGCCTTTTGCAGGAAATTCACGATTTTCGAGGCGAAGCCAAACGGGACAAATTCGCCCATCATTTAATAGTGACTAAATTACGCCTCGTGTATAATACAAGGAGATTATGTTACAGAGGAGTTCCGTGAGAATCTCTGAGGTGACTTCTAATATCCTCATATTTTCCAACAAGGCGTACTTTATTTATTATAATACAAGTTTTACATTTGACATCACTACTCACCGTTTATAACTGATGACATCACTAGTCACCGTTTATAACTGATGAGATCACTAGTCACCTTTTATAAGGATATAATTTACACGATAATCATGGCTCTTGTGTATTATAATCTAATAATGATGGAATGCAAATAAATTCTATTTGCATTCCATCATTATCTATCGGGCAGTGACTCGCTATGCCTGAAAAACTCCCTAGAATCTGATATTTTGAGCTCCTTTAAATTTCCAATTGCTCTGCTTTAAAGGGGTTGTTCACCTTATAATAAAGTTTTAGTATGATGTAGAGAGGGATATTCTGAGACAATTTGCAATTGGTTTTAATTTTTTATTATTTGAGTTATTTATCTTTTTATCCAGCAGCTCTCCAGTTAGCATTTTCAGCAATCTGGTTGCTAGGGTCCTTATTACCCTAGCAACCATGCATTGATTTGAATAAGAGACTGGGATATGAATAGGAGAGGCCTGAATAGAAGGGTGAGTAATAAAAAGTAGCACTTACAATAAATATGTGGCCTTACAGAGCATTTCTTTTTAGATGGGGGTCAGTGACCCCCATTTGAAAGCTGGAAAGAGTCAGAACAAAAAGGTAAGTAATTAAAAAAAAACAATAAAAAATGAATAATGAAGACCAATGAAAAATTTGCTTAGAATGAGCCATTCTATAACATACTAAAAGTTAATTTAAAGGTGAATCACCCCTTTAAAGTTGGCTTTGCCTACAATGAATATAAATCTATAGGTCTGACTGTGTGTGGGGCATCTAACGTATCACGGACAGGTAGGACGGAGGGGTCAGTTCTGATGATCTGTGTCACAAAGCCCCGATGTCTATAATACAATAGACGGGAGATAATAGGGGTTGTGACGAGCCTGAGAAACAACAACGGCGGCTTAGGCAAGGCTGAATCTGCCTGTGGAATCAGTGACCCATTTTGAAAAATGAAGCAGGGAGAAATAATTGTTAATTGTGCGTAATATTTTTTTTTCTATTTTAGATAAAATAATTAATAAATGATAGCAATGAATTCATCATTAATAGAATTATTATTAGATAAAATAATGGGCGGATACATAGAAATAAAGGCAAACTGCCCATGTTAGTACTTGGGCAGATTCCTGTATCTTCTCCACCCGGAGTAACTTCACCCCTGAGTCAGAAGCAGTAGAAAGACTTCACATCACTATCTGGACTGATAAAAGCTGTTCTATTCCTTTGCCTGGGGCAACATGGGGTCAGTAATGTGGGTCTAACAATGGACACTCACAAATACACAGTTCACTGCACAGACCTCCCTTTGTCAGGAGGCCCAGTCCTAACAGAGGGTTAAGGCAGGGTTATCCATCCTGAGACCCCTGGGTCACATTTGGTCCTTCGCTGACATGTTGGGACAGAGAACTGGTGACTGAACTGGTTTAGTGTTAAAGAAACTAGCTGAACTGTAGCTGAGCAACTCCCAGCCGCTTCCAGGAACTTTGGAGCAGCAGAACTAGCTCATCCCTGTAGCTGTACATTCCCTCCATCCAGCACCCTGCATTAGAGGCACTTTTCTTGTGTTCAGATATTTTCTTTTGATTGAACTGTTTAAACTTCTGTAACAAACAAGGGGGCACAACCTGCTATAGAGGCACTTTTCTTTATTGTGTTCAGATATTTTCTTTTGATTGAATTGTTTAAACTTCTGTAACAAACAAGGGGGGACAGAACCTGCATTAGAGGCACTTTTCTTTATTGTGTTCAGATTTTTTTTTTTTGAACTGTTTAACCATCTGTAACAAACAAGGGGAAACAGCCTGCAATAGAGGCACTTTTCTTCATTTTTTTCAGATATTTTCTTTTTATTGAATTGTTTAACCTTCTGTAACAAACAAGGGGGGACAGAACCTGCATTAGAGGCACTTTTCTTTATTGTGTTCAGATTTTTTTTTTTTGAACTGTTTAACCATCTGTAACAAACAAGGGGAAACAGCCTGCAATAGAGGCACTTTTCTTCATTTTTTTCAGATATTTTCTTTTTATTGAATTGTTTAACCTTCTGTAACAAACAAGGGGGGACAGAACCTGCATTAGAGGCACTTTTCTTTATTGTGTTCAGATTTTTTTTTTGATTGAACTGTGTAACCTTCTGTAACAAACTAGGAGGCACAGCCTGCAACAGAGGCACTTCATTATTGTGTTCAGATTTTTTTTTTTTTGAACTGTCTAACCATCTGTAACAAACAAGGGGAAACAGCCTTCAATAGAGGCACTTTTCTTCATTTTTTTCAGATATTTTCTTTTTATTGAATTGTTTAACCTTCTGTAACAAACAAGGGGGGACAGAACCTGCATTAGAGGCACTTTTCTTTATTGTGTTCAGATTTTTTTTTTTTGATTGAACTGTGTAACCTTCTGAAACAAACTAGGAAGCACAGCCTGCAACAAAGGCACTTCATTGTTGTGTTCAGATTTTTTTTTTTTGAACTGTTTAACCATCTGTAACAAACAAGGGGAAACAGCCTGCAACACAGGCACTTTTCTTCATTTTTTTCAGATATTTTCTTTTTATTGAATTGTTTAACCTTCTGTAACAAACAAGGGGGCACGGTATTCATCTGACTGAACAGTGTACATAAGTCCTGGGAAGGCATATTGTTTCTATTTATAAAACACTTTAGGGGCAATGATACACAAGGCAAATCTGTTACCCAGGCCATGGCCATTAATTGTCAGCGGCCAGACACTCCTCCTCCTGAACATGTCCCAGACTATATGAGCACAGAGTGCCCCGACCTTCTTTGCTCTTACACATGATGAAACTGAAAGTAACAGTGGAATGTAAACTAACTGTCGCCCATGCTCTCCCTGCCTGTCAGATCACAGGTTGGTGGTGTCAAACAAAAGTCTTACTGAGTCGTTGCATCAGTTCCTGGGCACACGCTGCTCCTTTTGTGCCCTCAGTCTTGGGACTGGTTGAGGTTTTGTGTAATATTTTCAGGGGAACAATACTATTCTAGGTTACAGTACTGAGAGTGTGGGGTTTTTACTGAGCCGTATAAACTTTAGCAAGGTCAGTTTTTATCTTGTGCAGCATTTTCGTTGGTAATGGCCAACTGTTAACCCATGTGAGGTGGAAGTCATAGAACTCGTAGACCTAAGAGTTGCTGTTCTGAGACATCTACAGTATATAAATCTGTTGAATTGTCCCCAGGCAACACAATGGTCACATATTTCCATATCACCTGACGTTATTGTGCCATGTTTCTCCTCCTTCATTGCCTTTTCCAGAAAGCAACATCATAAAATGGTCAATTACCTCCTCTTATCTCACCTCCCTTCCTCATTGCCAGAACTTTCTTTTATGGTTTCACCTGCATCTGCTGCTGACCCCTCCCTTCCTTGTGAATCACTGTCTCCAGAAGTGACACACCATCACCAGGGTCTTTCATAGGGCCACACTGCCCTCTTCATTCCGGAAACCATCTTTTATGGTTTTCACCTGCATCTACTGCTAACCTGTGCCTCTTTGTGACTCACCTACTGCAAACAACTGCCTA
The DNA here is from genome assembly GCA_038501925.1 of Xenopus petersii. Lineage (NCBI taxonomy): Eukaryota > Metazoa > Chordata > Amphibia > Anura > Pipidae > Xenopus > Xenopus petersii. The sequence goes on along the minus strand of CM076685.1, from coordinate 108,217,723 downwards.
GAGGGGGCTTCTTCGTCACTCTTAGGGCCTCCAGTCCAGTTTAGAGAGGGCTTACCTGTTGCTTTTAGGACCTGCATCCTAGAGGAGTCTTTTTGGTCTTAGGGTTTCCAGCTTAGAGAAGGCTTCTTGGTCACTTTTAGGACTTCCATCCTAGAGGAGGCTTCTTGGTCTTAGGGTCTCTAGCTTAGAGATGGCTTTTGGTCACTTTTAGGACTTCCATCCTAGAGGAGGCTTCTTGGCCTTAGGGTCTGTAGCTTAGAGAGGGCTTCTTGGTACTTTTAGGACTTACACTCTAGAGGAGGCTTCTTGGTCTTAGGGTCTCCAGCTTAGAGAGGGATCTTGGTCACTTTTAGGACCTCCAGCCTAGAGTGTCTTTGGCTCTCTAGCTTAGAGGGGGCTTCGTTGGCTATAAAAACCAATGTTTCATTGATTCATAGCCAGTCAGTTGTCCAAACAACAGCCAGATGGCCACAAGTTCATCAACCTCCTCTGTTTACATTATTTTTAATGCCCTTGTGCAGGAATCCCATGCCTTCCTCTATTGCTAAGAGGTATAGTTGCTTTCATCTGCTGTCAAACTACCCAGTGCCCACTCAATCTGGGAGCTGAAGTTCTGTAGTTCCAATATGTTCCCTAGTGTCTCTTTACATGGTCATTTAACCCTGTGTGTATATATATATATATCTAACAAAGAAAATGGAAGCAGAGCTGACCGGCACTCGAACGGATCCACAGGACCAGAGATGTTCAGTTAAAAAATAGTTGTAGTGGTAGAAAAGTTAACCCTGTGTATATATATATCTAACCCCATTCCCTTCATCTGACCTTACTCAGAAGCCGTCAGGAACCTCTAGTTCTAAGTAAGCCGTAGGAACTTTTCTTCTGAGCCCTCCCAGAATGTTTTCCCAGCATGAGAATGAAAGTGATGTTAAAACAAACTTGCTCCAGAAATCTCACCAAACCGCGGTTTACAGCAAGCGCAGAATTCCCACACAGAGGAAAAGTTTCTGGGAAAGATCAGTTAATACATCATAGGAAAGTACATAAAGGTCCGGCTCTGGGCTGACTGGAAATGGACTTTCCCTCTGCTTTAATATATGTACTTGTAAATGTAAATGTAAATTAATCTCCAAGTAATATTTGTATTTTCCTTTCTGTTCTCTGGTTCAGAAATGATATAACAGAAGTCGGTTCTCCTGTGGGTCTGGCATTTGCTATTATTGTGTTAGTAAAGGAGAACATACTGTTGCTGTGTCTGTAGTATCCAGGCTGACCTGTGCTTTGTTCCCTCTAGGATTTGCACCCAAATATGCACGAGGAGGTAAAGTTGGGGGCATCTTACATTGTAAGACTGCTGAACCGACACCAGAAGCTGGACAGTGAGCAAGTGGAAAGGTTTACTGAGACACTCACCACTTTGCTTTGTGACAAGTTCCAAGGACACTGGTACCCAGAGACCCCGCATAAGGGTCAGGCTTACAGGTTTGTCCTTTATTTGTCGGAAGCTGGGTAGTTCTTACCTGGGTTGTGTGCCTTGATTTTAATATACATTCCTTGCCCTTGCTCAGGTGCATCCGGATAGAACAGAGCCACCCTGTGGATGATACGGTATTACATGCCTGTGTTCAGAGTGGGCTACGATGCTCTCAGCTTGCTCTGCCCAGAGACATGTCCCTCTGGATCGACCCCAAAGAGGTCAGCTGCCGGTAAGTCTGATTTTTATATTTACAAATGAAAGGCTGTCCTTGAAACTCAAGCCACTTCATATACATGGAGTTAACATAGGGCAACAGATGAGAAGGCACAGTGTGCTGGGTGCTGGGTGCTGTTGGCATGATCAGAGTGGGCCAACCCTACAGCAGTGCAGGACCTACACCCTGTAGAAGGACAAAGACGCCTGGTGCTCAAGGGTAGAGGCTCGGCCACCTCACCTCATGCATTTGCATTCCGTTTTGAAATAAAAATTTGGAAGAATTCCTTTAATCCCGTGTGCCATCGGATTTTGTTCCAACCCTACAGCAGTCAGACCTGGAACATCCTCATATGACTGGTGATTTGCGGCCATGGCAGGCTATTTATTGCTCACGCTATTGCATACAGTTATTTGAAAATGAGAAAAAGATAGTAAAAGCCCCCGCACTCTCGAATAAGTTAAATTAATTATCTAAATGATGTCCTGAACCAATCAATTAATAGATATAAAGTGCTTGTGCTGATAAAGAGAACTTGCTTGGTTAATTAAAACCTTCTAATAAGTTTCATTAAATATTAAGCAATTAACAAACAACAAATTCAGAAAAGCATGGAGTTGCGTTTTCTGTATATTAAAAATAGCTAGTGCCGACTTGTTGTTTTATATACTGAGTCTATAGACAATAGATTCAGAATTTCAATAAGTTATAAAGTGCAAGTGCTAAAATAATTACAGTCACCGACTGCGCGTGGTTCGAAATAAATAATTTATGCAAGTGCTCGTGCGTTATATATTCAAAAGGTAATTCATTAACGAAATTAGTTAAGAAAAAGGAACCAGGACCGTCATTCAGGGAAAGTTAAGTAGGAAAAGGAAAATAGTGTAGAGGTGTATTTTTGCTATTGCATACAGTGTCAGCATCTCTTGGTACTTGATAAATAAACCATGATAACTATTGCAATAATAAGCTTGGCACAGGCAGCAGAATTAGGCTACTGGTTAATTTAGTTAATGCCCTAATTAAGTGAGGAAAAAGAGAACATTGTGGGAGATGTGTCCTGATGGGGAGCTCCTGTTTCTATAGAAAAGAGTGCTGTGCAGTGACATATAAAAGGCTTTCCTTGGCCAAGTACACATTCAGTAGTTCGATTCTTCTGGTAAATTGCTGTACAAAAAGGACTAAGGCTGCTTAGGCACCTGGGATACTTGCCCTGACCAAACGTCTTTCTTTTGTGTGAATAATATTGTCTCCTGTGTTACTAGTGATGTGCGGGTCAGAAAAAACTCGCTCCCAATCCTAACCCACAATGGTTGGCAAAGTTCAACCCAAACCTATCTAACCAGTGATCAACCTTGAGGGTCACTGCAGGTTTTGGGTCAACCTGCACATCATTATACATAACTAGTGATGAGCGAATTTATTCTGAATTTGAAACTGCGGCGAAAATTCGCCATGGAAAAATTTGCCAAGAAAAAACAGCCATTGACTTTAATGCATTAAGACAAAAAAGTCGCCATAAAAAATGCCCATTGACTTTTAATGCATTAGGACAAAAAAGTCGCCATAAGAAAAAAAGTTGCCATAAGAAAAAACGCCCATTGACTTCAATGCATTTGGGAAATAAAGTCGCCATAGAAAAAACCCCCATTGACTTTAATGCATTAGGACAAAAAAGTCGCCATAAGAAAAAACGCCCATTGACTATAATGCATTAGGACAAAAAAGTCGCCATAAGAATAAAAGTCGCCATAAGAAAAAACGCCCATTGACTATAATGCATTAGGACAAAAAAGTTGCCATAAGAAAAAACGCCCATTGACTTTAATGCCTTAGGACAAAAAAGTCGCCATAAGAAAAAAAGTCGCCATAAGAAAAAACGCCCATTGACTATAATGCATTAGGACAAAAAAGGCGCCATAAGAAAAAACGCCCATTGACTTTAATGCATTTGAGAAATAAAGTTGCCGTAAGAAAAAACGTCCATTGACAAATACATTTGGACAAAAAAGTTGCCATAAAAAAAAAACAGCCATTGACTTTAGGGAACACGGGGAGAAATGTGTTGCCCCGGGGACAAATCGCCTCTTCTTCAGGTCGACAACCTTCCCGCTGGCTGTAATGAAAAATCGCCTTGCGGCGCTCGTGAGGCAACTTCGGAAAACGAAGCGCCGCGAGTGCCATACCACTGGCGATTTTTAATAATAGCCCGCGGGAAGGTAGGGGGAAGGCAGTTCAGGGAGATTGTCGCCCCGAAGTAGAGGCGATTTGTCGCTGGGGCGACTAATCTCCCTGTGTGCCCTTACCCTAATGCATTTAGACAAAAAAGTCGCCATTAGAAAAAAGCCCATTGACTTTAATGCATTTAGACAAAAAAAACTCGCCATAAAAAAAAACGCCCTTTGACCCAAGAGCTTCAGATTCCCTTTCCATAGAAATCATTTTCTGATCTCTCTTTATACCAGGCTGGGGGAGAGCTGCAGCCCATTTATTGTGAAAGCCCCACAAGACCAGAAGATCCCTAAATCCCTGTCCCCGGATAAACTGGACCTGGAGACATCGGACTATCATTCAGACGGCTCAGACACAACAGGGACTCCATCGGAGAGCTCCAGCGAGGATGAGGAGCAAGGAGGCAACAAGAAGAGTGTGTCCCAAGAAGTCGCCAAAAAGATGGTAAGTACAGTTTCCTTATGGAGGGGAAAATACTGACTGCCAGTTTTGGGTATTTTGGATAATTTGGAGTTTCCAGAGTGCTGCGTCATTGGGATAAAACTGCTATTGGCCGTGCCATTGTTTCAGCCTCTAATTGGCTCGTTGCACTGCATCCAGCTCTCTGCATGAATATGAATGTGCCTTTTAATAAGATACAGTCCCAGTCTTGCACAATAATTTCCTGTGCCTTACTGGGAAATAAGGGAGTGCAGCAAAAGTATTTTAAATTTCCTATATATGAAATATGAACACAAGAGCAGATAGGCGTGGCCTTGCAGTGTGAATCACTGTATGATTGGCTGACTCACTGGATTGTGTCACTGTGCACGGGGGGGGGGTTAAATCCTGGAACCTTCGTAATTTCCTCTGGCTGGTCTTCTAAGAATAACGTTAGTGCTTGTATAATGAGTGACGTAGGGAGAGGGCGGCTGTGTGGAGAATGCTTGTAAACAGTCACCAAACGAAGGCTCTTAAAGGGATACTGTCACGGGGAAACATTCTTTTTTTCAAAATGCGTCAGTTAATAGTGCTACTCCAGCAGATTTCTGCACTGAAATCCATTTTTGAAAAGAGCAAACAGATTTTTTTTATATTCAATTTTCAAATCTGAAATGGGGCTAGACATTTCGTCAGTTTCCTAGGTGCCCCCAGTCATGTGACTTGTGCTCTGATAAACTTCAGTCTTTACTTTGCTGTACTGCAAATTGGAATGATATCACCCCCCCCCCCCCCCCGCAGCCCATCAGCAGATTAATGGAAAACTAACCAGATAACAGCTGCCTGGTAGATCTAAGAACAGCACTCAATAGTAAAATCCCTGTCCTGCTGAGACACATTCAGTTACATTGAGTAGGAGAAACAACAGCCTGCCAGAAAGCAGTTCCATCCTAAAGTGCTGGCTCTTTCTGAAAGCACATGACCAGGCAAAAAGACCCGAGATGCACCTACACACCAATATTACAACTAAATAAAATACACTTGTTGGTTCAGGAATGACATTTTATATTGTAGAGTGAATTATTTGCAGTGTAAACAGTGTCATTTAGAAATAAAAACGACATCATAAAAGTCCGGACAGAATCCCATTACTGTTCCTATCACACACTAGGGCCGATATTATCTGTATGTTTTTGGAGAGTGGGAGGAAACCTTTTCAAGCACAGGGAGACCATACACACTCCCTGCCTGGGATTGAATTTAGAGCATTTGCTCTGCAATTGCTGCCCCTCCTATATTACTTAACATATATTTTCAGTTTGTCTAATGATACGTTTTCTCGTTTTTTTTAATTGCAGGGCACGCAGTTCTATTACAGTCCTTCTCCGGCAACCCCCGTTTACTACCGGTACCCCAGGAATACTCTGAGCCTCATCCCTGCCTTTCAGCCCGTCACCTTGTATTATTTCATCCCCAAACCCCCAAAGGTTTTTCCTAGCGGCAAGTCCAAAGGAAATCCCCAGAAATGGAAATCCTACAGGACTTCTCCCCTGCAAAGCACAGCCTGAAATCTAAGAGAGCTGCAGTTTCACACGGAGACCTCTAGGTGGTGCTGTTTTTAGCTGGAAGTCCATCCAAGTAGATCCATGACTTTTTGCCCTTGGAATTCTCAGGGAGAAACTGTTACATACGAGCCAGACTTTTCTTTCTTGGGTGCAACAAGATCAGGGGCTAAACCATTGCTACTAGTACTGGTATATGTTTATGGGCCCATCATTCTCTATCACATTCACTTACAGTTTTATCCTGACCGTTAACGGGATGCCAATGGTTAAAATGGTAAAAAATGCTTTGTAAATGGACATGGGAGTCAACGTCCTGGAAAAGCTTCATGACATCATGAAAAATGGCGGATTCTAGGCCCTTGTGTAACCCAGTTTAAAGGGGTTGTTCACTTGTGATTTAACTGTTAGTATGCTATAGAGAGGGATATTCTGAGACAATTTGCCATTGGTTTTCATTTTTTATTATTTTGTGGTTTTTGAGTTATTTCGTTTTTTTATTCAACAGCTCTACAGTTTGCAGTTTCTGCTACCTGGTTGCTACGGTCTAAATTACCCCAGCAACCATGCATTGATTTGAATAAGAGACTGGAGTATGAATAGTAGTAGAAAAGTAGTAAAAATTAGCAATAACAACAAATTTGCAGCCTTACAGAGCATTTTTTGTTCACTAGATGGGGTCACTACTGACCCCCCCCCCCCCGTTTGAAAGCCAGAAAGAGTCAGAAAAAGAAGGCAAATAACTTACAAACTATAAAAAAAATTAAGACCAATTGAATAGTTGCTTAGAATGAGTCATTCTATAACATATTAAAAGTTACCTTAAAGGGGTTGTTCACCTTTAAATTAACTGTTAGTATGATATATGATGAGAGTGATATTCTGAGACAATTTGTAATTGGTTTTCATTTTTTATTATTTGTGGTTTTTGAGTTATTTAGCTTTTTATTCAGCAGCTCTCCAGTTTGCAGTTTTAGCAGTCTGGTTGCTAGGGTCCAAATTCCCCTAGCAACCATGCATTGATTTGAATAAGAGACAGGAATAAAAAATAGGAGAGGACTGAATAGAAAGATGAGTAGTTAAATGTAGCAGTAACAATATATTTGTAGCTTTACAAAGCATTTGTTTCTAGATGGGGTCAGTGACCCCCATTTGAAAGCTGGAAAAATCAGAGGAACAAGGCAAATAATTCAAAAACTATCAATAATAAATAATGAAGACCAATTGAAAAGTTGCTTAGTATTGGCCATTCTATAACATACTAAAAGTTAACTTGAAGGGGAACCACCCCTTTAAGGGCAGAGACACACGCTCAGATTCGGGGAGATTAGTCCCCAGCGACAAATCTCCTCTTCGTCGGGCGACTAATCTCCCCAAACTGCCTCCCACTGGCTAGAATCTAAATCGCCGGCGGGATGGCACTCGGAGCACTTCATTTTTGGAAGACTTCTGAAAATGTAGAATGTAAATCGCCAACGGGAGGCAGTTCGGGGAAATTAGTCGCTGGGGACTCATCTCCCCGAATCTGAGCGTGTGTCTCTGCCGTAAAGATGAACCACCCCTTTAAATCATAAAGCTGGGGTATTAATCCTGCAGTGCTGCAGCTCTAGCTGAACTACAATCTACATATCCTGGCTAGCTGAGAATGCTGGGAGTTAAAGGAGAAGGAAAGCTACCGAAGCAGATTATTGCCAATAAATTAGCCACAATATTACAAGCTATAAGACTATATTTATTCTGCAGAATGCTTTACCATACCCGAGTAAATAGCTCTAGAAGCTCTCTCTGTTTGTTTATGATAGCAGCTGCCATATTAGCTTGGTGTGACATCACTTCCTGCCTGAGTCTCTCCCTGCTCACTCATGGCTCTTTGCTCAGATTACAGCAGGGAGGGGAGGGGAGGAGGGAGAGAGAGAGAGCAGCAAACTGAGCATGCTCAAGCCCTAGCCCTGGGAGTTTAAGCTGAAAACAGGAAGTCTGATACAGAAGCCCATGAGTACACAATAGAAGGAAAGAAATGTGCTGTTTCTTTTGACAGAGGACTCGGAGCATCTTTACTTTGAGGGTTTACTGTTATATTTATATAGACCTTTCTGATAAAGATGACTTAGTTTTAGCCTTTCCTTCTCCTTTAACACCTTTCCCCTGATGCCCATATCAGTCCCAGAGATTAGTAGCTGCTTCCCGTACAGACTGCCAGTCTCTCATCTCTAAAACCAGTAGCAGCTACTAATCTCCTGGTGTGACATTAGAGTAACATCTTCATTATTATACCTTCTGTTGTTTATTTGCTGCTACTGATAACGAGCCTGAACCTCGGGCTTCTCTCCGTATTACTCATATTTAAATATTAACTGCCTGTCGCTTTTTATTTATAGCCTTTTATTTAATTAACCCTTGACATGAGGGCTGAATGGGAACGGTTGCATATTTGGCCCAGTAGCAATTCTCAGCCTGCAATGAGGCTGGCAGGGGATGCTGGGAGATGTAGTGCAACAACCATTGGTCACTCCTGATCTAAATATCTTATAATAACATATAGCTATATATATAGATATGTAAATATTCCCCAGTTTCCCCAGAACTTTTACTGACCTCATTCCTTTAACATTGAGTCTTTATTGTACCGCTTATAATTAGCGCAAAGTGAACTTTCCTGTTTGTTGGGTGACGGTTTCTTGTATCCTGATTCTCTTATTTCCACCGCTCTCCCCCCGGGGGAATTCTGGGTAATAACTCCCCATGTTTAATGCTAATTATAAGCACCTTCCCTGCATTTCTAATTAGTTCTCTGACGGCGGGGCTTATTGTGTAGAACATTCTTCTGTCCATTACAATAATTTATTGCTTCTGCTTCACTGATTCGCAAAGGCAAACGCACAGGCTCAATGGACGGGCCTATGGACAATCCCTTATCGGAAGTAAGCAACATGGCAGCTCCTTATAGTGCAAATGTGAATGTAATGTCCAGGGAGGATCAATTCTACTTACAAATGTAGCTGATGATAAAGTTTAAATTATATTATTTTGTCTCCTATGCAGTGTTTGCAGGGCTTAGTATTAATACTCTGTTGGGTTATTATTAATACTCTGTTGGGTTATTATTAATACTCGTCTGGGTTAGTATTAATACTCTGCTGGGTTAGTATTAATACTCTGCTGGGTTAGTATTGGTATGCTGTTGGGTTAGTATTAATACTCTGCTGGGTTAGTATTAATACTCTGTTGGGTTATTATTAATACTCGTCTGGGTTAGTATTAATACTCTGCTGGGTTAGTATTGGTATGCTGTTGGGTTAGTATTAATACTCTGCTGGGTTAGTATTGATACTCTGTTGGGTTAGTATTAATACTCGTCTGGGTTAGTATTAATACTCATCTGGGTTAGTATTGATATGCTGTTGGGTTATTATTAATACTCTGCTGGGTTAGTATTAATACTCTGCTGGGTTAGTATTGATACTCTGCTGGGTTAGTATTGATACTCTGCTGGGTTAGTATTAATACTCTGCTGGGTTAGTATTAATACTCTGTTGGGTTAGTATTAATACTCTGCTGGGTTAGTATTAATACTCTGCTGGGTTAGTATTGATACTCTGCTGGGTTAGTATTGATACTCTGCTGGGTTAGTATTAATACTCTGTTGGGTTAGTATTAATACTCATCTGGGTTAGTATTGATATGCTGTTGGGTTATTATTAATACTCTGCTGGGTTAGTATTAATACTCGTCTGGGTTAGTATTGATACTCTGCTGGGTAAGTATTGATACTCTGCTGGGTTAGTATTAATACTCGCCTGGGTTAGTATTAATACTCTGCTGGGTTAGTATTGATATGCTGTTGGGTTATTATTAATACTCTGCTGGGTTAGTATTAATACTCTGCTGGGTTAGTACTAATACTCGCCTTGTGCCAAGGTTCTCAAATAATCCCCCTTATGATTTGTTATATTGTTACCGTTGTATAGTTGTTGTTTTTTTTTTTTATATTAATACAAAGGTTTTTGTAACAGAGATAATAATTTATTATATAAATACAAACTACCAATCTCACTAGCCGTATCCTCTTCTTTTATCGGCGTCGTAAGGAGTGGGTTCCAGGTCTAGTAACCCATAGCGACAAATCAGCCGAAGGAAACTTGAAAGCAAACATCTGATTGGTTGCTTTTGGTAGAACAAAGGACAATATTTGGGACATCCCACTGGTCCATAGGCTGAAGTGCCAGACAGTGACTGATATATATATATTAGTGCCCCCTACTGAGGAAAACCATAATTTCTTCCTCACATTGGATCTAATTGTTTATAATGGGAAGAGGTACAGGAAGTCCCTGGAGAGGCCCAGCTTCCTTTAGTCGGGATGGGGATCCCTGCATTCTCATTGGCTGTAACGGGAAGTTGTACAGCCCCATGGCTTCTGTAGCAGATATTTTCTAATGAAGGTTATTGGGAGCAGCAATGTTATAGGGCAATCTGCACCCGTCTGCTCTACCTGTGAGTTTTCTCTGTGTTTACCTAGTGTGCTGTAAGGATATGTGGATATACCATGACCCCAATGAATGAACCTGACAGTGATGGATCATTCATATCAATATTGAACATTGATTCAATATTTTAGCACTCTTGGGTCCCTGATTGGTTCCCATTAGGGATGCACCAAATCCAGGATTCGGTTCAGGATTCTGCCTTTTTCCTTTCCCATCCCTAATTAGCATATACAAATGAGGATTTGGTTCGGTATTCGGCCGAATCTTTCACAAAGGATTCGGCCGAATCCCAAATAGTGGATTCAGAGCATCCCTAGTTCTCGTACTCCCCATCCACCACCAAATCTCTTTGGGGCAAATTCACTAAGCACCGAAGCGCCTAACGCTAGCGTGAATTTGCTAGTGTTGGGCATTTTCGTTACTTCGCCGATTCACTAACGGACGCTGGCGTAACTTCGCTAGTGTTACTTCGCACCCTTACGCCTGGCAAAGTTGCGCAACGGACGTAACTACGCAAATTCACTAACGCGCGCATTGTTCAGAACGCTACCTTTTACGCCAGACTTCCTTCACCACCTCAGACCAGGCAAAGTGCAATAGAGTAGATAGTAGAGGATTGCTTCAAAAAAAGTTAAAATTTTTTCTAAGTCCCAAAAAACGCTGGCGTTTTTTCTTTATTATGGGTGATAGGCTGAAAAAGATCAAAACATTTTTGGGGGGCTCCCCTCCTTCCCCCCTACATTTCATGGCACCTTAACTATACAGTGGGCACATGTGTAGGGCACAATAAACATTTTATTTGCTGTTTTGAAGGTTTCCCAGGCTTGTGTAGTGATGCTACATATACCTCCATTGTAACTTCAATTTGGCGCCGTATGCAAATTAAGCATCGCTAGCGTAACTTCGCTTTGCTTGGCGAATCAAAGCTAGCGCAACTTCGCAACCTTACGCTACCCCTGAGCGCAACTTCAGATCTTAGTGAATTTGCGGAGCGCTGGCGAAAATACACCTGGCGAAGTGCGGTGAAGCGGACGCCGGCGCAACTACGATTCTTAGTGAATGTCCCACTTTGTGTTTGGTCAGACATCACTGCCCCCTGCTGGACAACTAAAACCATACCTCGAACAACTGGTCCCACTAGGAAACGCTATGGAGATTGGGCGCAGATAAAATGCTGAGCATGCACCATGAGTTCGACTCCCCTTCCAAGCTTCATGCTGCACTTAAAAACGTAGGAGCTAAACACATTTTAAAAATGCAATTAAATTTACCTTTTTGTGTTAAGAAAAAGAAGGTTCAGACAGGGGCACCCAGATTATATTGGAAATAATTGGATTAAAGGAACAGTAACATCAAAAAATAGAAGTGTTTTAAAGTAATGAAAATATAATGCAGTGTTGCCCTGCACTAGTAAAACTGCTGTGTTTGCTTAAGAAATACTACTATTGTTTATATAAATAAGCTGCTGTGTAGCAATGGGGGCAGCCATTCAAAGGAGAAAAAGCTCAAGTTACACAGCAGATAGCAGATAAGCTCTGTCTGTCTAATGGTGTTATCTGTTATCCATTAGTTATCCTGTGCCATATAGCCTTTTTTCAATTTCCACCATTGCTACACAGCAGCTTGTTTATATGAACTATAGTAGTGTTTCTGAAGCCAACAGATCAGTTTTACCAGTGCAGGGCAACAGTACATGATATTTTCATTACTTTAAAACACTTACATTTTTTGGTGTTACTGTTCCTTTAAGTTCTACAGCGAGGCCTGACGTATTGTATTTGTTCACATAAGAATGGAGGTGCCATGGGGGGGGGCATGATCCATTTTATATATAATATTCAATGATTATATGGAGATTTGCTAAAAGTATTTCACGTCCCCTGGGGGGGGGGTTGTGAGTAAATGTATTTATTTAAAACACCCTCCTTTCACTTCCTGGTATGGGATCCGTTATCCGACACAGTATTATGAAACGGTCGCCTCCAGTAGACCTAGTTTTATCCAAATAATTCACATTTTTAAAAAAAAAGAATTTCCTTTTCCTCTGTAATAATAAAACAGTACAGGTATTGGACCTGTTAGCCAGAATGCTCAGGACCTGGGGTTTTCTGGATAACGGATCTTTCCGTAATTTAGATCTTCCAATAATGATTAATTATATCTTAGTTGGGATCAAGTACAAGCGACTGTTTTATTATTATAGAGAAAAGGGAAATCACTTTTTAAAATGTAGATTATTTGGATAAAATGGAGTCTATGGGAGAGAGCATTTTCCGTAATTCAGAGTAATTTTGGTTTACGGATAACGGATCCTATACCTGTACCTTGTATTTGATCCCAACTAAGATATAATTAATCCTTATTGGAAGAAAAATCAGCCTATTGGGTTTATTTAATGTTTACATGATTTTCTAGTAGACTTAAGGCAGATTACGGAAAGATCCGTTATCCGGAAAACCCAGGTAGTGAGTATTCTGGATAACAGGTCCCATACCTTTAGCAGTGGGAAAAAACGCTGCATTGTGGGAAAAAAGAAAGGCACTTTGCATGTCACACTCATAAATGGAGCTGATATTTGCACAGTGCCGGGGTGTAACTGCAGAGAAAACAGTCATTGTAATTGTGGAGCCCCAACAGGTATAGGGGGTCCCAGGCTGTTTATTAAAAAAAAGTATTTTCCCCCATGTGTAATAATAGCCAGTAAGTTTGCCCAGCAGCAGTAACCCAGAAACCAATAAGATGTTTGCTTTTAAACAGGTGACCAGTAAATTCTACCTGCTGATTGGTTGCTTAGGGTTTCTGCCCTTGGCAAATTTAGTGCCATTTATTACATAACCCACTATATTTAAATATTGGGGGGCTACAATGATTTTTCTGTGGGGCCCAGTAACTTTTAGTTATTATCACCCTGCAGCCGCACCCTAACCCCCACCAAAACATTAATTGGCTGAAAGGAAACCTCTTAATTGATGTTGATTAACGGATGTGTTGGTGAAACTTTCCCTTTCAGGAGACTGAGGTCTCTATACAAGATCCATTGATTGGCGTTCTGCACCCAGTGGCACCTTATTTGTGTCTGTCTCCGCAGGGGCCCACGTGTCAATTGATGGGACCACGTCTATTCCAGACACTATTGTTCCGCTGCTTATTTCTTCCTAAACTGCCATTCACTGTCTCGCTGGGGCTTATTATTATTATTATTATTATTATTTAGCATAAAGGGGTTGTTTACCTTTAAAGTAGAACTAAACCCTAAAAATGAATGTAGCTAAAAATGGCCTATTTTATATAGTGAACTTATTGCACGAGGCTAAAGTTTCAGCTTGTCAATAGCAGCAATGATCCAGGACTTCAAACTTGTCACAGGGGGTCACCATCTTATAAACGGCTTTTAGTGATGTCATTGGTTGAGTCACATGACTCACTGAATTTGTTTACCATAGTAAATAATGTGTCCCTGCTGTTAAATATAAGGATATTCAAAGTCACCATCTGAGTCCATGACCTGTATAAAAGCACTTGCCCCCCCCCCCAACCTCATGCCTTTATATGGTAATGGAGCTCCTCTGTGACTTATATACAATATCCTTATATTTTCCAGTAGGGGTTTAGTTTCAACTGGTTATTTTCCATATGCTTACAAAATATTGTATACAGGTATGGGACCTGTTATCCAGAATGCTCAGGACCTGGGGTTTTCCAGATACAGATCTTTCCGTAAATTTGGATCTTCATACCTTAAGTCTACTAGAAAATCATGTAAACATTAAATAAACCCAATAGGCTGGTTTTGCTTCCAATAAGGATTAATTATATCTTAGTTGGGATCAAGTACAAGTGACTGTTTTATTATTACACAGAAAAAGGAAATAATTTTAAAAGATGTGGATTATTTGATTATAATGGAGTCTATGAGAGACGGCCTTTCCGTAATTCGGAACTTTCAGGATAACTGGTTTCCAGATAACGGATCCCATACCTGTATTATAAAAACAATAATGTCACCCTTGTAATATACTCATACCTCAGCCTGCAGCCTTGTGCCTTTATATGGTCACAGAACAACCCCTCATTGACTTCTAATATCCTTATCATTTACAGTAGGGGGTACATTATCCCTTATAATACATGAGTGATACTCAGAGTTCCCTGTATAACTCAGCCTGCAGCCTTGTGCCTTTATATGGTCACAGAACAACCCCTCAGTGACTTCTAATATCCTTATCATTTACAGTAGGGGGTACATTATCCCTTATAATACATGAGTGATACTCAGAGTTCCCTGTATAACTCAGCCTGCAGCCTTGTGCCTTTATATGGTCACAGAACAACCCCTCAGTGACTTCTAATATCCTTATCATTTACAGTAGGGGGTACATTATCCCTTATAATACATGAGTGATACTCAGAATTCCCTGTATAACCTGTAGCCTTGTGCATTCAGGGGGGTTTATTATTCCCTATATATATATATATATATATATATATAGAGACGAAAAAAGGATTAGTAGCGCACTCCAAGGACTTGTATATGATTCTTTATTCTTTATGGCATAATGATCGACCATATGCCATAAAGAATAAAGAATCATATACAAGTCCTTGGAGTGCGCTACTAATCCTTTTTTCGTCTCTGTATCTTCAATCTCAGGAGCAGCACCCGGGCAGACAATTAAGGAGTTAATTGGAGGAGTGCGGATCTGTTTGGTTTGTGTATATATATATATATATATATATATATATATATATATATATATATATATATATATATATATATATATATATCATTCAAATACTCATGTAAAGGTTGGCATTGCTTTTAAAATGAAATGTTTATGTTAATGTGGGTAAATCAGTGCCCATCTGTATTATACAAATTCAGACACCTGCTCCAAAAATGTGTATTGCAAAAAAAAACAAAAACCTCCAACCTGTCCCAACAGATTGAGTTTTCCTTTTGTTCAAATAATCCTTTCACATTTATTGCATGGGGGTATAAAAAGCCTATGGCAGGGGGTGGGGGTGCTAGGCTAAATGTATTCCTACCAATCAGGCAATTCCTATACAGCAAAAATTCCTATACTGTGATAATTCCTATACAGCAATAATTATTATACAACAATAATTCCTATACTGATCTGGTAGTGAGATGATGATGATGATGATAGGCTTGGTGGGTTGAGTCACACTGGGTGGGTTCCACTCAAATTCCCAATCTAAGTTGGGTCTGATCCATTTACAATTATGTCCCTCTCCCATTTTTGGGAACATTCCCTCTAGACTGGAGACTCCCATCTCTTGGCTGCAGCAGGTGTTGGACTACAAATCACTGTTCTAGACTTTGGCCATACCCGGATATCAAGTGCAGATATGAGTTTGTCTATATGTGGCTTTGCATGCTGGGAAGTGTAGTTCAGACAATAGGCTGGAGTAAGAGGGAGCCAGTCAGTACTTCTGAGTATAACGCGGTACAGTTACTGGAGATCTGATCACAGACAGGGGGCAGTTTCACCGCATATAAGAACTAGGGATAATTTAACTGCCAGTCTGGGCGCTGAATTAGAGTAAATAAATAAACAGCCGGGGCCCCGCGGGGTGCGCGCCACTTCCCACTCACTGCGCGGGGCGGGGCTCCAGACAATGCAGCGCTGGCCACTTAATTAACACTGCAAAGGAATTAGGTGTGAATAGACAGCGCCAGCGGCCAATCAGATCGCACGGAGACCCCTTCCCCGGCCGCTCTTGGTTTCTCTCCGGCCCATATAAACCAGCGACACGTTCTTAAACTCACGTACTCTCTCTCCAGCCGGCCCTGTGCTCGGAATTACCGCTCACTCACCGGGATTGGAACAGTTGCTTCGGACTGGTAAATCTCAACATTTTATTCTGTATCTCAGGCAGTGTTATTGCTGTGTGACTCTCATCAGGGAGGGGGTGGCCAGTATTATACCGACCTGCCAAGATGATGCTCGGTGCTAATATTATTTATAGGGAAAAATAATAAAAATATAGTATTTTTTCCAGGAGAGGTGACAACCATTGAGGGGCCACAGAATGGTCAGTCACACACTGGATACTATTTATTTAGCATCTGTGTGAGCTGCTGATACTACTGGTCTGCTGAGCTTTCTGCCATGCTGTGGGCACAATAATACTTATTGGCTAAAGAACTCACACACTCAGTCTTTCTCTTGCACACTCACACTCATATACTCAGTCATACACACTGTCTCTTACACACATTTACACCTATCCACACACCCTCTTGCAATATTTCTTTTACTCACATACACACACTCTCACAATCTTTTTCTTACACACACACACTCTCTCTCTAACACACTCACACACTCTCTAACACACTCACACTCTCTCTAACACACTCACACACTCTCTCTCTCTCTAACACACTCTCTCTCTCTAACACGCTCACACACTCTCTCTCTAACACATTCTCTCTCTCTCTCTAACACACTCACACTCTCTCTCTAACATACTCACACTCTCTCTCTCTCTAACACACTCACACTCTCTCTCTAACACACACTCTCTCTCTAACACACTCACACTCTCTCTCTAACACACTCACAGCCTCCTCTGATCACACACACTTTCTTACACTCACATACACTGTCTGTATAAGGAAAGGTAGGAATAACACTGCACATATGTTGGACTGAGTCAACTATTTATTCTGTATTTTTTTTTTTGTTACTTCAGTTAAAATGAGCATCTTTGTCCCAACGGAGATGAGGGAAGAGATAGTGGCCGGGGTGAACTATCTGAAGGCTCTGACTAATGGGAGCTACCGGCTGGATCCCGTGTTGGTGGAGGTATTTGGGGAGAGACTGATGGAGATTCTGTGCAGGAGATACACCGGCCACTGGTACCCAGAGAAACCTATGAAAGGACAGGCATACAGGTACTTCCACTAATACTTATTATTGTCCTGGTTAAAGGGGTTGTTCACCTTTGAGGTTTAGTATGATGTAGAGAGTGATATTCTGATACTGTTTGCAATTGGTTTTCATTTTTTATTTGTGGTTTTTCAGTTAGTTAGCTTTATTCAGCAGCTCTCCAGTTTGCAATTTTAGCAATATGGTTGCTAGGTTTCAAATTACCCTACCAACCATGCACTGCATTTGTTTTTCTTTTTTTGATGGGGTCAGTGACCCCCATTTGAAACAGAAGAAGATGGCCATAGTCCACCCCCACAGTTAACACATTAACATATCATTAGCATGTTTCTGCTTTGGGGCACTGCAACGGGGTCATTTCGGCACATTTTAGCCCAGTGGATCTTGTGCCATTGATATTCAATAGAATATGCAAATCTCCCTGATTAGCTTAATCACTTTAAATAAAGGCTGTGCCATTATTTCCCGTGTGATAATTACTGTACATATTAATGGTAACGAGCTCATTGGACTGATTAGCATCTCTGCTCTTTTTCTTCTAACCCAAGGGCCCAAAGGGAGTGTTTATCCCTATCTCTTCTGTTCTTACAGTATCACCTGGGGACTGAATAAGCAATTAGTGGTCTTACCACTGCTGAAATGGCGCCCCCAGCTGGCAGGACATATTTATATTCTAACTGCGCATTGATCAGTACTTCTGCCAGGTCCACTCTACTCCTGGGTCACTCTGGTTCTGCTTTGTCAATTGTTGTGGCCCCAAGTGTGCATAATGCTCTAGAGATGTATAGAATCCAGGATTTGGTTCGGGATTTGGGCAGGATTCTGGCCTTTTCAGCAGGATTCAGATTTGGCCGAAGTCTTGTGCCTGGCCGAATCCGAATTAAGGTGGCCATACACTATAAGATCTGCTCGTTTGGCGATATCGCCAAACGAGCGGATCTTTTCTCCGATATGTCGCTAACGGCAGGGCTGTATCGAGGGTATGGCTGAACGATCGGATTACGACGAGCGCAATGGGCTCCGACGGGTTGGTCTGGAGAAAATCAAATCTTCCTGATCTATATTGTGTCCAGATATCGATCGGGAAGACCTGTCGGAAGCCTCCATACACGTGCAGATAAATTGGTCTAAACGACCGATATGAGCAGCCTTATCTACCCGTGTATGGCCAGGCCTGGATTTGTGGAAAGGCCACCTAGGCCCGGGCCTAGGGGGGCAGAGTTTTAGGGGGGCGGTATGTTGCCCAACCGCACCCACATTGGTTCAAAAACACTGGGGATGTGCTGGAGATACAATCATTTTTTAAATTTCCCATGCGCCAATCCTCATTGATGATGAAAATTTGCACAAATAAAGGGGGGGAACAGGGGTGACGAATGGCAGTGGGCCTAGGGGTGCCCACTATGTAAATCCGGCCCTGTGTATGGCCACCATTAAAAAAAAAATCCCTTAATCATAGGCTAGGATTTTGTTCCCAAAATGTGTAATGTACATCTGCAGGATTCTGCAATAAACCTGCCTTTTTTTACCGGAGTGCCGTCCTTCTTTGGCTCTGAGATTACGGGGCCGATTCACTAAATTCGAGTGAAGGGTTCGAATTAAAAAAAAATCGAATTTTGAAGTTTTTTTGGGCTACTTCGACCATCGAATGGGCTACTTCGACCTTCGACTACGAAAATCGAATGATTCGAACTAAAAATCGTTCGACTATTCGACCATTCGATAGTCGAAGTACTGTCTCTTTAAGAAAAACTTCGACCCCCTACTTCGGCAGCTAAAAGCTACCGAAGTCAATGTTAGCCTATGGGGAAGGTCCCCATAGGCTTGCCTGGGATTTTTTGATCGAAGGATTTTCCTTCGATCGTTGGATTAAAATCCTTCGAATCGTTCGATTCAAAGGATTTAATCGTTCGATCGAATGAAAAATCCTTCGATCGATCGATCGCAGGATTTGCGCAAAATCGTTCGACTTCGATATTCGAAGTCGAACGATTTTAGTTCCTAGTCGAATATCGAGGGTTAATTAACCCTCGATATTCGACCCTTCGTGAATCGGCCCCTACGTGTTGACAGCGGGGACGCTGCGGACAGAGCACCCAGAGTTTTACATGGGAGCAGCCACGGGGTTGTGAGTTTGGAGCCCCTTTTGTGTATTAGTGAAATTTTTTTCCCCATTTGTTCCTTACCCTCCCCTAATTTGCATACGCAAATAAGGATTCAGATCGGAATCTTTCATGAAGGATTTGGGATTTGGCCAAATCTCAAATAGTGGATTTGGTGCATCCCTATAATATAATGGTCACCCTGCCGATGTCCCCCACAATCAGCACCAAAGCTCTGTATATATAAGGACAATGGGTAAACGATCTGATCTCTGTCTCTAGGTGTATCCGGATCAACCAGCATCAGAACGATGAAAGTATATTGGAAGCGTGTGCCCTGTGTGGCATCACAGACACAGATTTGGCGCTGCCGAGGGAAATAACTCTATGGATTGACCCCTATGAAGTGTCTTGCCGGTGAGTAACCCCCACTGAGAACTGTTAGGGAATTGTTGGCCCATAGAAGGAACTGGGTCAGGGAAAGGACCAATTAGATATTGTTCAAAATGTCCATTTATGAGCAGCTTAACTATAATGGAGGTATATGTACATTCTTTCGTATAACTTAATATCAGAATGATCTTCTGAGCACTTTTGCAGTTTACATATTTTTGTCTTTAGATTTTATTTTGTGAACAATTTATACACTGGATGTGTAACTGGAGCTCCCTCTGCTGTTCTTTCTGGGCAGTGGCCATACACAATAGCAGAAGCTTCATTTACTAGAACAGGAAGCATCTCCGGATGATTTCCGGCTCATTCCTATTGCTCTGTGTGCTTGGGGAGCTATAACTAAAACGAGAAGTGCCTGGACATAATAATACATGTTGGGTACATCTCTCCTTTAAAGGGATACTCTCTTGGGGAAACATGTTTTTTTCCCCCAAAACACACCCGTTAATAATGCTGCTCCAGCAGAATTCTGTAATGAAATCCATTTCTCAAAAGTGCTTTTAGAATGATTAAATAAATTTGGATTTTTAACAAAGACATCTGACATGAGAGATGTATCCTATTTACTGATCCGGTGATCTTTAAGTGCTCTATTCTCTGCATTTCTTTACGGCTGCTCACATGACCAGAGTAGAATTGATCTACTGGACGGTGGGTAATGGTTTATCTCCCCCTCCCACATCATGCGTTCCGATGGGCGTCTTTTTTTCTTAGTCTCGAAAGGGCAAACAGATTTTGTTATATTTAATTTTTAAATCTGACATGGGGCTAGACATGTTGTCAGTTTCCCAGCTGCCCCAGTCATGTCACTTGTTCTCAGTCACTCTTTACTACTATGCTGCAAGGTGGAGTGATATCGCCCCACCTCCCTTTCCCCCCAGCAGCCTAACAACAGAACAATGGGAATGTAACCAGATTGCAGCTCCCTAACACAAGATAACAGCTGCCTGGTAGATCTAAGAACAACACTCAATAGTAAAATCCAGGTCCCACTGAGACACATTCAGTTACATTGAGTAGGAGAAACAACTGCCTGCCAGAAAGCAGGTCCATCCTAAAGTGCTGGCTCTTTCTGAAATCACATGACCAGGCAAAATGACCTGAGATGCACCTACACACCAATATTACAACTAAAAAATACACTTGTTGGTTCAGGAATGACATTTTAAATTGTAGAGTGAATTAATTGCAGTGTAAACAGTGTCATTTAGAAATAAAAAACTACACCATTAAAATAATGACAGAATCCCTTTAAGGAAAAATGATGTTTGTATGCGCCAGTACAAGGGAAAGGAATGTGGTTTCGTTGTTGTGTATCCTCCAATCCAATCACTGATCCATCTCATTCCATTCTCAGACTGAGGGAATATAGTCATCCATACACTGTGGCGAGCTTTGATCCCATGGACAACCGCACTCTGCCATCAAGCTTGGACAGCGACATCCCAGCCACCTCATTGGACAGTGGTATAGGGAGCACCAGCCCCAGCTTATCATTTGCATCTTCCATAGGCGACATGGGAGAAGATATGGACAGTGGGGTCGACAGCAGTGCCGAGGAACTGGCCCACATTTACTCAGAGCAGGCTACTTGGACCCCCGGTGGGGTTTGCCAAAGTCCGGTAAGGAAGTGCACTGGGTAGATGGAGTGGAGCGCAGAGGAGTAAAAAGAAAAAAGGTGGGGTGGACGAGAGACTAAAAAAGGAATGTGGGTGGAATGGATTTGCATTAAAGGGGCTGTTCATGTTTGAGTTTACTTTTAGGGGCCCATTCACTAAGTTCGAGTGAAGAAATAGAATAAAAAATACTTCGAATTTCGAAGTATTTTTTGGCTACTTCGACCATCGAATTGGCTACTTCGACTACGACTTCGAATCGAACGATTTAAACTAAAAATCGTTCGACTATTCAACCATTCAATAGTCTAAGTACTGTCTCTTTAAGAAAATACTTCCACCCCCTAGTTCGCCACCTAAAAGCTACCGAAGTCAATGTTAGCCTATGGGCAAAGTCCCCATAGGCTTTCCAAGTTTTTTCTGATCGAAGGATAATCCTTCGATCGATGGATTAAAATCATTCGATAGATTAAAATCATTCGAACTATTATTCGTTCAATCGAACGAATTGTGCAAAATCCTTCGACTTCGATAGTCGAAGTCGAAGGATTTTAATTCGCCAGTCGAATATCGAGGGTTAATTAACCCGCATCCGCAATTACATCCGCCCCATAGTATCATGTAGAGATGGATATTCTGAGACAATTTGCAATTGGTTTTCACTTTTTATTATTTTGTGGTTTTTGAGTTATTTAGCTTGTTATTCAGCAGTTCTCCAGTTTTCAGTTTCAGCCATTTGGTTGCTAGGGTCCCAAATACCCTAGCAACTATGCATTCATTTGATTAAGAGACTGGAATATGAAAAGGAGAGGCCCGAATAGAACATAGTAGCAATAACATTTTTAAATACAAAAAAATCTAAATTTAAATAATACAAGAAATCTTTATTTTACATTATGTATAAAATTTTTAAAAAAAAGTTAGAACTCTGATTGTGTCCTTGTGGGACATGTAAGGCTTTTCATTTTATGCATTATGTAAAATAAAGATTTTTTTTGTATTATTTAAATTTTGGGCTCCTGGATTCTGCTATATTTTGCCTTTGGAGTTCCGGAGTGGTGCCTGCCTGCAATAGAATTTCTGTGAAGTACATAGAACAGCACCTCGTCAATTTTACATTCACTTATTTTAAAGGTTTATTTATCATTTAAAGGGGAACCACTCCTTTACAAAGGGACTTTTCAGGTTAATGAATTACTGGCATGGTAATAAAGCTAGAATACGCAGAGCCAATAACTAATGCACAATTGCTGGTCTCTTGTATTTATATTTACACTGATTTTATTCCCTATTTCAGCCCTCGAGAGCCTTATACAGAACATCTTCCCCACTATGGATCCCCAGTTGGAGAGCAGCAGACTATATGTACTCTATGAAGAGCCCAGAGCAGAACTTCTGGATGTAGGTGTAGGTCATGGAGGTACGTCACCCGCAGGACACACGGTGGACAGGCCCGGATTTGTGGAAAGACCACCTAGGCCCGGGCCTAGGGCGGCAGGATTTTAGGGGGGCGGCATGATGCCCAACCACACCCTCTTTGGTTCAAAAACACTGGGGATGCGCTTGAGATACAATATTTTTTTTAAATTGCCCCATTGATGATAAAAATTTGCACGAATAAAGGGGAGGCTACAGGGGCGACGAACGGCAGTGGGCCTAGGGGTGCCCTCTATGTAAATCCGGCCCTGACGGTGGAAGACATTCAATGGAGGCACATTGAAGCACACAGCAGCATGAGACGGGGTGTATATTAGAAAGAAGAGGGTATAAAGACTGACATCATTTGGAAGAATTGATATATTGTATGAACAAACCTGTTCCGAGGGGCTGCTGTGGTTGCAGCTTACTGACATTGAGCTCTACTTATATAGAAAGTGGCACCATCCTTGCCTTTTCATTCGGTCCCACAAACACTGACACTATAGAGATCGTTCTGACCCCTCCAGTTAGATAAAAAAAGTCTTTGCATCCACATACAGTATATATTAAATGTATATACATTTGCCGTGTGTATAGAATTGTGAGCAGACATGTACAGAGGAGTTCTTCTGCTGGACAGGAGCCTAAATGTATTTATTTCTTAATTTGATATATTTTTATAGAAAAGAAATTGGTATTTTAATATCAATAAATTTTATGATTTTTAAAAACATGTTTTTAGTATTGTGTATGTGTAAGTTATCTGCCTGCAATAGAGCAACACGCTGTGTATTTCCAATGCAATTGTCCTTTAGTGAAACCACATTGCAAAGCACATCTCTACCACTAGGGGGCGCTTATATAATGCAATGAATAACCGACATTAGAACGTTTTATAATGTACATTATTTGCAATGCAAACTCGTTCATTTTGTATGTGTTATATTAATCACTTATTAACCCAGCTACAGTGTTTCCGGCATTTGATGGCTACATGCAGTTGTTCTCTTAGGGTAAGGGCACACGGGGAGATTTAGTCGCCCGGCGACTAATCGTCTCTTTTTCCGGGCGACAATCTCCCCGATCTGCCTTCCCGCCGGCAATAATGAAAGATCGCCAGCGGTATGGCACTCGCAGTGCTTCGTTTTCCGAAGTTGCCCAAAGCACTGCGAGTGCCATTCCCTAAGTCACATGACTGGGGCAGCTGGGAAACTGAAAATATGTCTAGCCCCATGTCAGATTTCAAAATCGAATTTAAAAAAAATCTGCTCTTTTGAGAAATGGATTTCAGTGCGGAATTCTGCTGGAGCAGCACTATTAACTGATGTATTTTGTTAAAAACATGTTTTCCCATGACAGTATCCCTTTAAAGGTGTTGTAAGTGCAGCTGTAACCCCTGTCCCACAGCGCCCCCTAGTTTTCAATAGAAGTTGCAGAAGACATAATTATAGATGCAAGAAATTCCACCAATGAGAATTCTACTGATCAAAAACTTCATTATCAATGCAAAAGAACCGACCAGTAAGAATTCTAATTATTATATAATTTTTTTTCCCTTGATGATATTATACTGGAATCAGACATGGGGATAAAGGACAGACTTGTTCAGTGCTGGGAAACTGGGCTCAAAGCTTCCGACCCCAATTACAGGAAAAAAGAACAGGGGGTCAGATTGATACAGATCAGCTGGGATTCTCATTGGAGGATTTTTTTTTGCATTTTAAAGCAGTTGCTGGCTGTGGAGATTGGGGAAAAATTTTATTTGCTTTAAATGATAAGTAAACCTTTTAAAACAAGGCTTACTTATCCTTGCGCTTAACACTTGCTGGTTCAGGAATGACATTTTATATTGCAGAGTGAATTATTTGCAGTGTAAACAGTGTCATTTAGAAATAAAAAGACATCATAAAAATCACGACAGACTCCCTTTAAAGGATAAGTAAACCTTTAAAACAAGTGAATGTAAAATTGACGAGGGGCTATTCTAAGAAATTTTTGCAATCTACATTCATTATTTATTATCTTTAACTTCCAAGATATTAAGGGATACATGTACTGTTAATATGAATGAATTTTGTTACAACAGCGCCACCTGCTGGTCAGTTTCCCACCAGTCTGACCACCAAGTAGTCAACGAAGTTGTCAGGAGAAAGAAAGAGGCTGTTCTGATGTTTTTCTGCTGAGGAAAGATTTGAGAAAGGTTTCTAATTTTTTCCTAAGCAGAAGAACATCAGAGCAGCCTCTTTCTTTCTCCTGACAACTTCCTTGACTACTTGCTGGTCAGACTGGTGGGAAACTGACCAGCAGGTGGCGCTGTTGGAACAAATTTCATTCATATTAACAGTACATGTATCCCTTAATATCTTGGAATAAAAACAAAATAAATAATGAATGTATAATGCAACATTTCTTAGAATAGCCCCCTAATAAATTTTACATTCACTTGTTTTAAAGGTATATTTATCTTTTAAAGAGATTCTGTCCCTGATTTTTATGACGATTTTTTATTTCTAAATGACACTGTTTACACTGCAAATAATTCACTCTACAATATAAAATTTCATTCCTGAACCAACAAGTGTGTTTTTTTAAGTTGTAATATTGGTGTGTAGGTGCATCTCAGGTCATTTTGCCTGGTCATGTGCTTTCAGAAAGAACCAGCACTTTAGGATGGAACTGCTTTCTGGCAGGCTGTTGTTTCTCCTACTCAATGCAACTGAATGTGTCTCAGTGGGACCTGGATTTTATTATTGAGTGCTGTTCTTAGATCTACCAGGCAGCTGTTATCTTGTGTTAGGGAGCTGTTATCTGCTTACCTTCCCATTGTTCTGTTGTTTGGCTGCTGGGGGGAGGGGGGATGATATCACTCCAACTTGCAGTACAGCAGTAACATGACTGGGGGCAGCTGGGAAACTGACAATATGTCTAGCCCCATGTCAGATTTCAAAATTAAATATAAGAAAAGCTGTTTGCTCTCTTGAGAAACGGATTTCAGCGCAGAATTCTGCTGGAGCAGCACTATTAACTGATGCTTTTTGAAAAAAAACATTTATTCCCATGACAGTATCCCTTTAAGAATACAACCCCGATGTTGCTCGACAACAGCTCTCAGCATGCCTCAACCTTTATTATATGTTACAATATTCTGGGATTTGTAGACCAGCAACAACTGAGAGTAAAGTTTGGTTGAGCAGTCCAGTTCAGAAGGGTTTACTTACCCTTTAAATATATGTATATGTTCCCCATAGCCTAAAAGTGAGGTTAAGCCGACCTATATTTGAAACACAACCTGCCTTGCTACCCCTGGCTCAGTTCAAGTGCTACATACTGGGGTAGAAAGAGTCTCTTTTCTCACAGCATGAATATTTATTCATTATCAAAGCCCTGGGACTTTTTCTGCCAGTTTGTCCATAACAATGGCCACTATGCCTGGGCGCCCGGCCAATAGGAAGTTCCAGCGGAGCCATGTTTGCTTTACAGATGGACCTTGATTGACGGTTTTCTCTGGGTAAACAGGATACTGTGCCCAAGTGCAATGATAAAAAAGGGCTCTAATAATAAAATCATTGTAATGTGTCAGTGTGTGTTTATTGTGCTAATGCACTCGGAAACTATAAAGGTTTGAGCATGAATGGAGGGGCCTGTGTGATGTTAGGAGATAGTGAGTATGATATTGAATTCAATCTTTTTATATGAGATTGCTAAATACAAGGGCAGGTTTAAGGTAGGAGTTTGGTCAGGGCTAAAATAAATCAGCGTTGTAGCACATGTAATTAATAGTAGCACCTACCTGCTCTGTTCTTCCAGCCTCATTGCACTACAGGAACCCCCTGTTGTTCTACAACCCAATGTCAAGTACATTCAGATTGTTGTGATAAATGAGGAATCAGAAGGTTCCTGTTCCCAGTGTGGTTTATAGATTTACAGGGAAACACAGTCATTTAGATTAAAAAAAACCCAGACACACGTCCATCAATTCCAAACTTTTAAGTCTATATTTAACCTGCCTAACTGCCAGTTGATCCAGAGGAAAGCAAAAAACCCATCTGAAGCCTCTCCAATTTGCCTCAGAGGGGAAAAAATTCCTTCCTGACTCCAAGATGGCAATGGGATCAACTTGTACTATGAGCTATCTCCCACATCCCTGTATTCCCTCACTTGCTAAACATCATCCAACCCCTTCTTAAAGGAGAAGTAAAGGCCTATTTACTTGGGGTGCCAAAAGTTAGGCACCAGCAAGTGGTTGTATATACTTACCTCACACCCAGGGCCGGTGCTCCTATCAGCAGAAAACTGCACTGGTCCAGGGATTATTCCATCGAGCACCACAGAGCGATCGGCTTTATTCTTCTTCTGTCTTCAATTTCAGGGCAGAAGCAAGAGCAGTAGAAAGAAATGGCGACTTCTTTGTTAAAGTTCGGCTTTTCACTCTACTGTGCAGAAAAAAGAATGAAACCAATCACTCCTTGATGCTCGCTGGAATAACCCCCGGACGGAGAAATGGTATTGAATTTTTTGTTTTTATCCTTGCCTGGGGGTTTAACTAGATCTGCAGCCTGACAATCCATCATTTCTTGTTACACTGGTAAAGGGGCGGATGGGATCGACCAACTGGTAATAATATTTGGTTTTCAAATAGTGTTAAGGAGCGGCATCTAGAATTGCTACAACAAATAACGATGACTATTTGGATCACACACTGTGGGTTTTATAAGTCTCTTAATTAATTTCCATGTATTTTGTGCCTTTGCCCAGTGTCTCTGGGTGAGGGTTATTAATGGTTAGGGAACGTGATCCAGTCGCTGCCCACTGTAACTATTTAAATGAAGGATTCTAAATGCAGATCATTGCAGATAGAGATATATGGAAATATACAGGGCTGCAATGTTGCTCTGCCCATGGTCTCAGTTTCAGGATATTCAGTTATATGAGCAGACAGGAATTTATCAGCGGGTTAAATGTGGCTCATGCACCTGCGCTGAAACTGGAAACTGTCTGGGTGTATAATGTACAAGGTATCATACCTGAGAGACCCCAGCAAAGTTCTCATATAGTCAAATGTCTTGCGAGGTTGAGATGAAGAAATCCTACATATCAAGGCATCTATATAGGTGGCCAGACACTGGTTTATAAAACCTATTGGACCCTTCCAGGCTAAAGGTGGCCATACATGGGCCGATAAAAGCTGCCGACAGACCAAGTCGGCAGATTATTGTCCAGTGTATGGGGCCCTCCAACGGGCTTTCCTGATCGATATCTGGCCGAAAGTCAGGCAGATGTCGATCGGTCGGGACTAAAAATCCCGTCGGATCGTGGCCGCATCTGTTCGTTGATGCGGTCCCGCAATCCGACCGCCCGGTAGCCATCGTTAGGATCCCATGGTTGGGCCCTAGGGCCCACGATCGGATCAGCCCAGGGCATATCAGGGAGTGATCCACTCGTTTGGCGACATTGCCAAACGAGCCGATCTCTCTGTGTATGGCCACCTTAAGTCAAGTGCTTATTAGCCCCTGACAGACATCTGGTCTAAAATTGGAAAGATTTCCAATCAGGCAGATAAGAAAATAAAGTTGGATAAGGAGCCAATTGGTGGGTCTCCATACACCTCCTTTAGGATTTCATGCTTAAAGCAGAAAAATTGAAGGGGGTGAAGTGCAGAAGAAAAGGCGACAGGAGAGAAGAGAATGCTGAACTTAAGGTGGCCATACACGGATAGATCCGCTCGTTTGGCGATGTCGCCAAACGAGCGGATCTCCCTCCGATATGCCCACCTTCAAGGTGGGCAATATCGGGCAAATCCGATCGTGGGCCCTAGGGCCCAACGATCGGATCCTAGCTCTCACAAACGGGCGGTCGGATCGCAGGACCGCATCAACGAACAGATGCGGCCGCGATCCGACGGGATTTTTAACCCCATCCGATCGAGATCTGGCCGACTTTCGGCCAGATCTCGATCGGGGAAGCCCGTCGGGGGCCCCCATACACGGGCCAATAAGCTGCCGACACGGTCTGTCGGCAGCTTTTATCGGCCCGTGTATGGCCACCTTTAGAAGGGGAGAACATAATGGGAAAGGGAAGAAATGGAGACAAGAAGTAGCTAGAGAAGAAGAGAGCACAATCAAGAGAGAGCATAGGACAGCATAAAGGGAGTGAGAGGAAAAAAGAAAGTGTGATGGGGAAAGAAGGAAGAAGAGGAATCACATGGTACCTGGAAGAGACAGGAGAAACAGAAGGGAAGATGTTAGAGAAGGAAAAAACACAAGGGAAAGGTGTGAGGAGAAGAAAGGGAAAAAAAAGGAAGCGGAGGGAAGGGAGGAAGGAGAAAACAGAAAAACGTGAATAGAAAAATACAATAAAAAAGGAAGGTGAAATCAACAGAGAAAGGGAACTGAATAAAGTGAAAGACAAAAAAGAGGAATATATAATATATTGGGTGCAGGAAAAATGCAAGTCACAATGGGAAAAGAGAATTTATGGAGAGTTTGGGGCAAAGGTGGAGGAAAGAGAAAGATTGTGGGTGAAAGTGGAAAAAACGAGAAGCATGAGTATCAGGATAAAGGAAATAATAAAGATGGAAAATAAGAGAAAAATGGAGGTGGTGGCAGAATACGGCAGAAAAGGGGTTAGTGGGGTGCGTGATCCTGAGACTAGATTTTTGGGTACTTATAAATGCCCTCTAGTTAGTACATAGTTAGCAGCCTTTAGGGGGCTCATAACCCTGTTCAGAGAGGCAGAGAGTACTAATCCCACATTTTCGGATATATAGTTGTTAACCTTTCCAGGTCTGGACTGTGACTCAATATAGGCCCTGGCATTTCAAGTACCCAGAGGCCCAACCAGTCTCCCAACGGCCCACTCCACAGTGACTGTGTATGGCACCTTACAGCAGCCCCTCTGGCATTTGCCAGAACTCACAGATTGCCAGTCCGGGCCTGACCCTTTCAATATACAATGGGCTTTAATGTTGTGCCGGGTCCCTGTTCTTCAGGAAAGGCCATTAAGTAAAGTGCTATCACCAGGGTAGGTATTTAGAGATAAAGAAAGTTCAATACTGTTGGTGAATGAATACCCGGTATTGACTGTTAGAGGTAACAAAAGAGAATGTCTTTACACATTACTACTGTGTGTAATTCAGACCCCTGCCAAGGTGCTATGGATTTCAGTAGAAAGATTGTTCTTGTAAGGACAATTACTACATTGTAAATTGCTTTCCCTGGAATCGTGACTAAACAAACAGCTAAAAATTAACCACGGCGGCAGGTAGTTACAAGCACAGAGATAGATGAGAGTTGTTTGTGCATCTTCCTTGCTCTGAAGTTATGTTGTGGCCTAAGGGGAGAGAGGGGAACAGTGAGTGTAAGTTCTGCAACATACCCTCTACTCAGGGTGCTGGTAATTGTGGATGAGACCAGATAATATAAGCCATGTTGAAGGAGAAGCACCTCCAAGCAGCGCAACAATCCCCTAAAGGCAAAGTAAAGTCTAAAATAGAATAAGGCTAGAAATGCTGTATTTTGTATACTAAACATAAACATGAACTTACTGAACCACAAGCCTAATCAAACAAATGATTTACTCTTTCAAAGTTGGCTACAGGGGGTCACCATCTTGTAACTTAGTTATACATCTTTGCAAGACTAAGACTGTGCACATGCTCAGTATGAGCTGCTTAGGGATCGTCATAAACAAAGCTGATTGAGTTCTGCATGGCTGGGAAGTAAGGTGGGGGCTCCCCCTGCTGTTCATAAGTATGATTGTTTCCATGCTCAGCAGTTAGGGACCGTCCTTGTGCCTTTATATGGTCACAGAACCCCTCAGTGACTTCTAATATCCTTATCATTTACAGTAGGGGGTACATTATCCCTTATAATACATGAGTGAAACTCAGATTTCCCTGTATAACTCAGCCTGCAGCCTTGTGCCTTTATATGGTCACAGAACCCCTCAGTGACTTCTAATATCCTTATCATTTACAGTAGGGGGTACATTATCCCTTATAATACATGAGTGAAACTCAGATTTCCCTGTATAACTCAGCCTGCAGCCTTGTGCCTTTATATGGTCACAGAACCCCTCAGTGACTTCTAATATCCTTATCATTTACAGTAGGGGGTACATTATCCCTTATAATACATGAGTGATACTCAGAGTTCCCTGTATAACTCAGCCTGCAGCCTTGTGCCTTTATATGGTCACAGAACAACCCCTCAGTGACTTCTAATATCCTTATCATTTACAGTAGGGGGTACATTATCCCTTATAATACATGAGTGAAACTCAGACTTCCCTGACCCCAGGCTGAGAAGTGGGAAGCACTGTGCCTTGTTGGATCTAAGAACGCATCCATCACCCAACATAGTCTTCAGCTGATGATGGAATTAATGGTTTCCTAATCAGAACTAGTCTGAGCAAGACCCAAATTTGTAGACCCACACCTGTGCCAGTATGTTGCCAGTTGGATAAAGTTGCCTTTAAGAAGCTGAGCTATGGGCTAAGCTGCTGTGTAGCCATGGGGGCAGCCATTCAAGCACAGGATACACAGTAGATAACAGATAAGTACTACTATAGTTTATATAAACAAGCTCCTGTGTAGCCATGGGGGCAGCCATTCAAGCACAGGATACACAGTAGATAACAGATAAGTACTACTATAGTTTATATAAACAAGCTGCTGTGTAGCCATGGGGGCAGCCATTCAAGCACAGGATACACAGTAGATAACAGATAAGTACTACTATAGTTTATATAAACAAGCTGCTGTGTAGCCATGGGGGCAGCCATTCAAGCACAGGATACACAGTAGATAACAGATAAGTACTACTATAGTTTATATAAACAAGCTGCTGTGTAGCCAAGCTAAAGGATACTACGTGCCCAGGTGGGTGCAACAGGAGGAAGAGGCCAACAGTGTTACATTGGAAAAGTGCTGATTTTTTTAACAGGTATTTAGATCTGGTGCTCAGCCCATTCCCTCCAGTCTCACCAATTTATTTAGCAATGGGGGCATCCCTTGTGTACCCCACCAAGTGACATAACCTTTCATTGTCCTTTAAGGTGAACTGCCCTTTAGGATTGTGTAATGCCTTTATTATGGTGAATGTAGATACTGTCATATAAATGCCCTAAACAGAATCAGGTCACTATCTCTGTAGATGAAAATGCTCAGAGGTATTTTCCACAAGTGCAAGACGGTGACTCACAATTAGATTTATCTGGTTTCCTTCCTCTCACTGTAACCTACGGAGATTAGAGATTTACTCTGCTCAATACTCATTCTATGCGAGTATTATAATAATATCTGCATGGTACTACAGTTATGAGATCCCACTAAATACTATTACTGTAGTGGAATCCCATTATAAGGACCTCTAATCAAAGAGTAACTAAAGCCTAAAAGCCTTATTTTCCAGCCTAAAAGCCTTATTTTCCAGTGTCAGACTGGCCCACAGGGATACCAGGAAAACTCCCGGTGGGCCCAGGTGTCAGAGGGCCCTCTTGCTTCTAACGATTTGCCTATTTCATGGTCATACCCTATTTCTTTATGGAAAACAAAAAGTGTAATAATGGAAAAATATAGTAAGTAGATATAAAAAACCAGGAGAATAAAGAAGTTGAGAGAGGAGAGCTGGAATAATAGTTTGGAAAGTGGGCCCATGGTCTATGGTTTTCTGGTGGCCCACGGTCTAATGTCTGGTTGCCCACGGTCAAAGCTTTTCTGGTGTGCCCATTGTCTAAGGTTTTCTGGTGGCCCATGGTCTATGGTTTGATGATGGCCAACGGTCTAAGTTTTTCTGGTGGGCCCATGGTCTAAGTTTTTCTGGTGTGTCCACTGTCTAAGGTTTTCTGTTGGGCCCACGGTCTAAGATTTTCTGGTGGCCCACAGTCTATGGTTTTCTGGTGGCCCACAGTCTATGGTTTTCTGGCGGAGCACGGTCTATGGTTTTCTGGTGGCCCATGGTCTAAGGTTTTCTGGTGGGCTCACGGTCTAAGATTTTCTGGTGGCCCTCGGTCTATGGTTTTCTGGTGGCCCACAGTCTATGGTTTTCTGGCGAAGCATGGACTATGGTTTTCTGATGGCCCACGGTCTAAGATTTTCTGGTGGCCCATGGTCTAAGATTTTCGGGTTGCCCACGGTCTATGGTTTTCTGGTGGCCCAAAGTCTATGGTTTTCTGGTGGCCCACTCTCTAAGGTTTTTTGGTGGCCCATGGTCTATGGTTTTTAGGTGGCCCACAGTCTATGGTTTTCTGTTTGCCCATGGTCTAAGGTTTTCTGGTGGGCCTCTGGCATCCCAATCATACACTGTTTTTTTCCCTCCCATATTTGAAGCAAAATAGATATTGGATTCTTTCCCCATGCTTCAGAATAGTTAAAACAGAACTTTACAACTTTGATGCAGGACTTGTAGGGTCTGCGAGTGCTGTCGCTTTGGGAAATACTTGTTGTTTACAGACGTTTTCTGAACTTGTAGTTGTGCGTTCCACCAACTGCTAATATATATATATATATATATATATATATATATATATATATATATATATTCCCTTTTAAAGTGAAACACACCCAGGCACCCATCCTAAAACAAGAATCTTCCATGTGTTTAAAGGGGAACTTGGGGAGATATGAGATGGGTTCAGGGCTTGCAAATCCACCACCACAAATAAATACGGCCAGAGGGATTCTAGGGGAGTAAGGACAAGTTATTGTGCAGGAGGAATGAAATATAACGGTGATGCTTCCAGCCTTATAATTCCTTTGTAAGATAAAAATCAGTTTTACTTATCTGTACCTGTAGGCCCATATGTGCATGTTCCAGTCCGGCCCATTTTCAGACTTGTTCTAATATTGGATATATATACAGTATATACATGGTAATAAGGATGTTTAAAGTGGCCATATGAGAACATTGCCTTCATGCCAACCATCGTGGTCACACTACACACTGGCATTTTGGTTTCAGGCATTTTGATGCCCAAATTTTAGCGTGGGAACCAATACCCCCCACCTTGCTACCTCTGCTAAGGGAAAAGCCTAAGAGCACACACAATGATTTGTCGTTTCAGCCCTAGGGGAACATCTGACTTATTAACACCTTACTGATCCCTTTCCTGTCTCACAGTTCCTTGTGGAACTTTCTCAGGACCCAGTGCTGTTTGAAACAATCCAGGGTATTGTACATGGTGGAAAACATATTGACGGAATATATGGGCTTATCCATCAAACTCACTCTCCTGTAAAAGGGGATCATGTAAGCACTGGCCCCAAAGACAAAGTTTTGCACTTTAGTAACGTTGTCCTTGATCTATCTTCAGCTGTCACTGGGTGCTGGGAGTTGCAATTCAAGCGCGAGGGATCTATCCTGATGATTGTACAAAATTATTATAAAGTGCAACCTATGCTCTGGGGGATGTTTGTTTCCCATAGGCCCAGGGCACTTATTGTACCTTTTCCTTTAGGAGCATATGGTTTTGTCCCTGTGGACTCCACTCTATGAAGGGGGTAGGTGGTGCTAGAGAGCCTGGGGGTAGGAGGCCTCTGTAAGAAAGTTAGCTCTAAACTATTCCAAGCCTTAGTGAAATCTGGGGGATAGGGGACCTAATGAATGAGGCTAAGTGAGTGGCAGGTAGATTGTATTAGAGAACATTGTAGGAGTGTTAGACATGGTTAACTAGTGAGAGTGGCTTTGTACAACACATAAGATGAAGGGCAGTTCCCCAGGTGACACTCAACCAGTTGTAGATGCTCAAGTGGGTAGAGCTCATGGAAATCTTAGTGTAATCCTATGGGGCACAGTTTGAAGAATTTCCTACACAGGTAGTAGACAGCTGCAATGTGAGTAATACTCATTGTGTAGTTGGTGTGTGATGTCATATTGTGCCACAAATATTGGGTGTACAGTGGAAGCACCTTCTCTTTTGTTTTGTTTTTTGCTTCAATAGATCAACTGTTGCTGATTAAAGGACATGTAAAGCAAAAAAAATAAAATCCAATTTTTACTTTCTTTAATGAAAAAGAAACGTATCTCCAATATACATTGATTAAGAAATGTGTACCTTTTTATAAGAAACC
The DNA here is from genome assembly GCA_038501925.1 of Xenopus petersii. NCBI lineage: Eukaryota > Metazoa > Chordata > Amphibia > Anura > Pipidae > Xenopus > Xenopus petersii. The sequence goes on along the minus strand of CM076685.1, from coordinate 108,182,757 downwards.
TGACTGTATGCAGTGAAATTCTCCCTTCATTTACTGCTGTGAATAGGAATTGTCAGTCCCTAACTGCTCTGCAGGGAAACAATCATACTTATGAACAGCAGGGGGAGCCCACGCCTTACTTCCCAGCCATGCAGAACTCAAGCAGCTTTGTTTGTTAATGACCCTGACATTCAAAGCACTTCATAACTCTGCCCCACCCTACATCTCTGAACTCATCTCTATACACTCAACCAACCACTTACTACGCTCCTCTACTGACCTGCTACTCAACTCTTCTCTCATTACCTCCTCACATGCCCACATTCAAGACTTTGCAAGGGCTGCACCCCTCCTCTGGAACGCTCTCCCACGGTCTGTCCAACTTTCTTCCAACCTTTCTGCTTTCAAGAAATCTCTTAAAACGCACTTCTTTCAAGAAGCCTACCCTCACTCTGCTTAACTACCAAACGCAACACCACATACAGTACCACATTTCTCACCCACTTACTTCGATCTTGCCCACTCCCACACCTTGTGTATTACTCCCTTCCCTAAAGAGTGTAAGCTCTTTCTGCATAGGGCCTTCCTCACCTTTTCTACCGGTATTGATTGTGATGTATGTAACTCCATATGTTCTATGTATAGAATTCATGTGATTTAGTTGTATAATCACATTTACTTTACAGTGCTACGCAATATGTTGGTGCTATATAAATACATGTTAATAATAATAATAATAAATAGAGCAGTCGGTGACTGTGTCGAGATTTGTATTGGATTTTATTTTTGCCTTTACATCCCCTTTACTGTTTCCAACTCCAGCTGCAGGGACAAAGATCATGGAGCCAGATTTAAACAGATAAACTGGGATTCTATTTGGAGGATTATTTTGCTGCAGCCACTGGTTCTGCAGAGTTGGAGAAAGTTCGTATTAAACAATACAAAAATTATAAAATCCACATTAGAACACAGGACCCAGTGCAGTCTGTATATTTTGATTATTAATCAGTCTTGTTGTATCGGCTTCTGGCAGATATTATTTGACTTGTGCTGTTTTGATCATTTATGACGATCCCTAAGCAGCCCAGACCACACTGAGCATGTGCACAGTCTTGGTCTTGCAAAGATGTTTAACAAAGTTACAAGATGGTGACCCCCTGTGGCCAACTTTGAAAGCATAAATCATTTGTTTGATTAGGCTTGTGGTGCAGTAAGTTCATGTTTATATTTAGTATACAAAATACAGCATTTCTAGCCTTATTCTATTATAGACTTTACTTCCCTTATAAGAACTACTGGCACATTTCTGGAGGTATCTAGAGAGTCCCAAAGCCAGGCAGATTGTATAAATCAGCTAAAAGATAATAGCCTGCCTTCTGCATAGCAAGTGGAAGAGCTGTTGTCCCTTTATATCTTTATCATTAATACCATTTACAGAGTTGAGCTGGTTGTTCTGCTGAAGTGAGAAAGTATCCTCGCTGAGCTGAAGGCTTTGGGATCCCAGTGTATCCAGTATTGGCAGAATGCAGTACATGTACTCTCCAGCTGGGGGCACCAATGTTGAAGTGAAGACAATGTTGGCGTGTATGAAAGACACGTAACTATGTGTGTGTTTTGGGAAAGGGATATAGGAGATGTACACCCAAAAGAAACATGTTGTAAATTGTGTTTTTGCACAAGAGCAAAATTTGCTAAGGAGATCTAAACCCTCTGCAGTGGCCTAACTATAGAGGAAGCAGACCATGGAGTCAGATTGATACAGATCAGCTGGGAGTCTCATTGGAGGATTTTTTGCATTTTAATGTAGTCGCTGGCTTTGGAGATTTAGGGAAAAGTTTTATTGTGCAATATTGCTTTAAGTATACAACCCTGAAGTTGCTGGACTACAGCTCCCAGCATGCCTTAACCTTCATCATATGTTACATTATTCTGGGATTTGTAGTCCAGCAACAACTGAGTAACGTTTGGTTGAGCAGTGCCGTGCAGCAGGGTTTACTGCCCCTTTAAAATAAGCAACTGGCATGAAATTTTTGTGTAAATTTTAGAAAAACAGTAAAACAACTGAACTAGAACTAGATATAGTTCTTGCCAACACACCCTAGCGTGACCACACCCTTTTATGGGAGTCTCCTTCTCTGGGTCCACAAATTATTACTGCCCCATAAAAAAATGTAAGGCTTGTCAGGTATATCATGTATGTGTAAATGTATTTATATTTATTGATATAGAGCTACTTATAAGAAAACAACATATGAAACGCGACAATAGCAGAATAGAAATAAATGCAACATAAAATGACATCCAAGATTAAGTGCTAAGAGTAGAAAAAGGAGGTCCCTGCCCCATAGAGCTCACAATCTAAGTATAAATATGAGAAGAAATGGGGCCAAATGGTACTACCCAAGTTTATCATTTGGCTTTTATTTACCCCAGAAAGTTTCTCTTTAAAACCATTTTATTATATTTCTGTTTCGTGTTTTGAAGCCTTTTTTTTTTAAAGGTGAACTAAAGCCTAACTAAAGAAGTAACTAGAAATCCTGTACATGATGTTTTGTGCTTCTGTACCAGCCCAAGGCAACCACAGCCCTTTAGCAGTAAAGATCTGTGTCTCCAAAGATGCCCCAGTAGCTCCCCATCTTCTTTTCTGCTGATTCACTGCACATGCTCTGTGCTGCTGTCACTTACTGAGCTTAGGGAGCCACTCACAATATACAGTACACATAGAATAGAAATGTCACAATATAAGGCTGATTGGTAATTAATACACATAATTACTACATGGCAGCACAGAAACCAGTGCAATTAGCATCAGAATTTAATAATCAGCAAACCTGTAGCATCAGCTTATATTACAGCCAGGGAAGCTCATTTTCTGCTGGATAATTAGTGACGAGCCCTAAGCTTAGCTTCTCAACAGCCAATCAGAGCCCACTGAGCATGTGAGTGTCACAGACACTTTCCAAGATGGTGACCCCCTGTGACAAGTTTGAAGTCCTGGATCATTGCTGCTATTGACAAGCTCAAACTTTAGCCTCGTGCAATAAGTTCACTATATAAAACCTGGTATTTTTAGCCGTAATCGTTTTTAGGCTTTAGTTCTCCTTTAAAGAAATAATTTGATTCCTAAGGTCAATCATTGTAGCAACAAGAGCCGTTTACTTTTAATTTAGGAGCGCTGCAAACCTCAATAATCCAATACAATAAAAAATGTTGAAATGTGTCCTTAGTTGCTAGACTTCTCCTTGACTATGTTATTTTATCTGTTCAGTTTATACATTTGCCCTGCTCCTGTGCAGCCCCTGTGCCCCCTGAACTCAACTCCATTAGGTTAAATATTGAAACCCCCCTTCAGTCAGCATAAAAGATCTCCTGCAAAGTTGAAGGCTCAGTCCCTTCTGCTCTAACTGCCGCTTTAACCCCTCCCACCCCCTGCAGATTCCTGATATGCAAATTCAGCTTCTGCTCTTATACAGGGTGATGGCACTGCAAGAGCCAGGGAGAAGGGATAGGTGAGCGTGGCAGTTTGTACACAGAGAGGAGGCAGGAGAGATTCCAGTCACATGACTCTAGGGCACTGCAAGATAAGGAAAGGGACAGAGATGACAGTTAGTTAGAGCAGATCAAAGTTTCAGAGGAAAGTTTAAAGAAAAGAAAACCGATAAAAGAAAGGGAAAAAGTGACAGAAGTTGTAGGTAAGCAGTGACTAAGGCAGCAGATTTCTCTTGTATCCCCTCCCTGCTGCCAAGGCAAAAACACAGGAAGCCGCGGGTTTCCTTTTGTCTCTAAAAGTCCGGCTGGGCTGGGGCACTGGAGCCTGACTCAGAAAAGCACATGGGACGGGGTCATTGGCCTCTGTTTACAACATGCCTTTCTGCATCCCGAAAGAAATCAGCCCACGGTGACATGCAACCCAAGGAGCCGTCCGAAATCGCCATCCTCAACTCTCACAAGGTGCACATCGTCCGGGATGACCCCAGCGAAAACCTGCGCAAGTTCAAGAGGAGGAAGTTGCTGGTGGAGACCAAAAAGAAGCTTTCCGCCTGGACCATACTGGTGGCGCTCTTGGGGATTGTTCTCATGGTGGTGCACACCGAGCTGATGTGGTACTCCAAATGTGAGGTGAGTGCTTGCACTTTGTGTCGTTCACATGGGGCTAACGACAACTGTCATTGTGACTTTGTGTTCTGTTATTATGTATTAATGTGCTGGTCATATGTTATGTGCCGTCATTCTGATCATGCACTGGCCCAGTTATCTAACATCTGGCTTCAGAGTAGCTGGACAGGTATTAATGCAAGTTTCAGAATCTGATGTGCAAAACTGAGCATTTGTGGGGGGGGGAGAGAGGGCTGGGGTCAGCCCACAAACACATAGTGGTCAACTTGTAGTTAAACAGCAAGAACAGCTGGAAAGATGAAGGTAGTAGCTGAGTCAGCACTCTCTGTGGTCTCGTACACTCACGCAGTGCTGCTACTCTATCATAGCTGTATCTCTCAGTATTTAGTCATCACTCGCCTCCGGCACAAAACTCATTGTAAGCGATAAAAAATTCCACTGCAGTGATTACATCTGTGACAAATTACACTACAATTTTAGTGTGATCTTTATAACATCCAGTAGCTGCACTAAAGCCCATACCGATGGCAAAAGACACCTCTTCTTTGTGATTAAATGCTGTGAGCGATGGAGCTCTGCTTTAGAGAAGAACCCCATATCTGGAAGCCTTGTAAATAACAGATCCTATGCCTGTACTATTTATCTGTATCCGGCACATTGACCATATGTTAAAGGGGAACTTTCTGCACTTCTGTACTTTACCCTTTGGTGTTCATATTTGCATATATGTATGGGGAAGCTGACATAATACAGCATTCTACAAACTAAAGGCATGTATGTGTCTGGCGCTCTGGTAAAAGAGGATGTAAGATGACTATATTTGTATTTTTTTACAGTAAGTTGCATTTATATTTAGGACTGGATAGTTGTGAACCTAGGACATTCAAAATTCTCATCAGCTAAGAATGCTGGGATCTGTAGTCTAAGAGTAAGCTGAACTCTGGATCTTGGGAGCAACAAGTTCCTCACCAACCCCTTGGATGTTGCTCCCAGTGGCCTACAAGGAGATGCTTATTTTTGAATTCTTAGCTTGGAGGCAACTTTTGTTGCATAAAAACCAGATGTACTGCCAAACAGAGCCTCATGTAGCCTGCCAGTCCATATAGGGCTACCAAATCACAGCACTTATTTAGCACCCCCTGGAACTATTTTCATGCTTGTGTTGCTCTTTTTAAATTTGAAAGTGGCTCACAGGTAAAAAAAAAAAAGTTGGGGAACTAGACGTAAGTCGTTCATTGCTTGGATGCTTGAAGGCAAAATACATTTAGTGGAGAAAGTTCGGCACCAGTGGGGCAAGATGGTGGCACTGTGGTAAGATAGCAACAGTTGGACAAGATGGTGATAATTGGGCAAGAGGTTGACCATAGGTCAAGGTGAGGATTGTGTAGTAAGGGGGTAACTGTAGAGATGGGAACAGTAGGGCAAGAGGGTGACTGTGGACCTTGGATGCTGCTTCTAGTGACCTCAAAGCAAGTGCTTATTTATAATTATTAGTTTGGAGGCAAGTTTTAGTGGCATAAAACCAGGTGTACTGCCAAACAGAGCCTCCTATATTCCACATAGAGGCTAATAAATAGCCAAGCATAGCCCTTATTTAGCACCCCTGGAACTTTTTCCATACTTGTGTTGCTCCCCAATTCTTTTTACATTTGAAAGTGGCTCACAGGTAAAAAAAGGTTTGGGAATTCTGACCTAGACAATAAGTCTCCAATTGATTGTAAGTTTGAAGGCAAATACTGTACCTTGGGTGAATATAGTAGGGCAAGATGATGACACTATGGCAAGATAGCAACAGTTGGGCAAGATGGTGACAATTGGGCAAGAGGGTGACCATAGGTCAAGATGAGGATAGTGTAGCAAGGTGGTAACTGTAGGGTCTAGATTGTGGTAGTAGGACAAGATGGGAACAATAGGGCAAGAGGGTGACCGTTGGGCAAGATAATGACAGAAGGGAATGATGGTGACTGTGTGTGAAATTGCAGTAGTAGGGCAAGCAGTAGAGCAGAATTTAGAGCCTACAGTTAGCCACCCAGCCAACCAGTGGCTTGCAAGCAACATGTTGCTCATCAACCCCTTGGATGTTGCTTCTAGTGGCCTCAAAGCAAGAGCTTATTTATAATTCTTGGTTTGGAGGCACGTTTTGGTGACATAAAACCAGATGTATTGCCAAACAGAGCCTCCTATATGCTGCAAGTCCACATAGGGACTACCAAATATCGAATCACAGCCCTTATTTGGCACCTCCATGAATGTTTTTCATGCTTGTGTTGCTCCTCAACTCTTTTTATATTTGAATGTGGCTCAAGTGTATAAAAGGTTAGGGGCCCCTGCTCTAATATAAGCATCATTTTTACTCCTGTTTTTTTTTGTGTTAAATGGGCAGGGTATGGGCATTTTCTAACACACCGACAATTTGTTCATGATGTAGGTTGTAAACAAAAAAGTATGGCGTTGTAGTATGGGTTCCCTTGCCCATTGAGCTCTGAGTTTCATGTAGACTTGACATGGCATTAGATGCTACAATAATAAGGCACAAGCTGTGACTGTGCAGCATTTATATAGGTTCAGATTTGCACATATCCCACTGCAGCCAACCGATTTTAGTAAATAATTTGCCTTGGTTGCTATTTTGATAGCAACACACTGGACAGGAATTGACTGATATTGGTATTTATGGACCTGGTGCTCATAAAACTGACTCACCCAGTTGTTGGCATGAAATTTAGGGAGGATGCCAATGCCTTGAATGATTTAACCCTTTGGGGCAAGAAACACACACGGGGTCAGTGCTTTGTGTAGCATTACTCATTTCCCGGTTATGAGTGGAGGAGTGGATTCATAGATAATGTACCTACTACTGAGATTAGAAAGGATCTTAGACATCAATGACTCTTTGAGGGGCAAGGCTGCCTTTAGGATAGGGAACAGAGGGAATTTGTCCTGGATACCAGGATCAGAGGTGGAGTACAAGTTGTGGAACAGTTTGCAGTATATGCATCTATGTGTCTAGGTGACACATAAATGTTAAGTGGGCCAAGCCTATAAAAATGACTCAAATATGTTGACTTTGCCTACCGAGTAGATCTGTTACACTTTGTTATAACTGTACATTCAGAATTGTATAACCCGTGGCTCTTCAAATGTTATGATTAATATTAACACAATCACTTGTATTACTACAACTCCCAGAAACCATACAGCAGCAAAGTAAAAAGCATGGAAAGCACCCAAAGGGTTTTCATATCGTGATTGGCTTCTCAGTTGCAGGAATGTATTTAGTAGTAAAGCTGTGAGTATACATAAGTAAGCAAAACATCATAAAAATACATCCACCAGCTGCTACAGGTCCTATAAAGGATAGGTCTCGTGAGTTGTGGAGGGCACACCCAGTGCTATTTCAGCTATGGAGCAAGGACATTGCCAAAGGCAGTACTTCCAGGCGTGACAGCAGACCCAGAGCAACCTTTTTACATTTTGGTTAATCTAAGATGTCCACTCTAAAGACCAGCCTCCAGCAAGAACTGTCAGTTAGACATCTCTACTCAGGCTCAGACTGGGCCTCCTAGAGTCCAACTCCATGGTCTGTCACTCTTGACAACAAGTAGATAGTGCTACATACTGAAAATGTAATATAAGCCTTAGAGCAGTGGTCCCTAACCAGTAGCTCGCAAGCAACATGTTGCTCACCAACCCCATGGATGTTGCTCCCAGTGGCCTCAAAGCAGGTGCTTATTTTTGAATTCCTGGCTTAGAGGCAAGTTTTGGTTTCATAAAAACCAGGTGTACTGCCAAACAGAGCCTCATGTAGGCAGTCCACATAGGGGCTACCAACAGCCAATACCAGCCCTTATTTAACATTCCCATGGACTTTCTCTTTTTACATTTATATGTGGCTCTCGAGTAAAGATTAGGGACCCCTGCCTTAGAGAGTTATGGAAAACGGGCATTTTGAGAAATATCACAGCACCGTAAGCAAAAATAACATGGCGGAACACATGCAAATCAAATGAACCTATTTCAGTGTGCCCTCCACTCACCTTCAGCTCTTCTCCCTTTCCCTCTTTTTCTTACCGCCTAATTTGACTGCCCTCTCAGAAGTGCCAGCTTCCACGTTGGCAGAACCTCGCATGCTTTTGAGAACAATGGTGGCATGACCAGTGAGGTGTCAAGAGGTGTCAGGGTTGAAAAAGCTTTTTGTTGTATGTTGGCTCGAGATTATGAAGCTCATGGTTTCATTACCTGCATCAAATGCTCAATTTACTTTTATAATGCTCATAGCTCCATGTTATGGAGCATTACATTCTACACCCGCCATTATAATCATTATAATCACTTTCACTTATATTGTATACTGGTGGGAAATAAAATGTACAGAGTAGGATCTCATGCTGTGCTCTAGAGTACCACTCTGAGTTATAAGATGGTGGAAGACTATAATTTATGGTATCTATATACCATTTACACACCACATCCCACTATATTACTATTGGTTTTTCTGCAGGCTGCAGTCAGATCTATAACCTGTCAGAGAGACTTGCTCTTTATTGTAGAAGGTAACTCCCGGGTTGTAGGTTCAGAAGAGATGAAATTCTTTGTGCTCCAATCTAGAAGAACTCCCAACTTTTATTTGGGTCCAGTGTAAAAAACAGTGTTTTTGTCCTTTCTTTGCAGTTTGCACCTTAACACATTTTTGTAAATGAGCCCTATAGAGGGTTGAGTACAGAGCCCTGAGGTTTATCAGTGATATGAGCAACTGTTGAAGATGTTTCCTTAGCATAAGGGACAGAGAAAGTTTAATAAGAGAAGAAGAGAACAAGGTTGTGGAATATGCTTGAGAATCCATTCAGACCTCAGAATTATCTGAATTGGCCTACAATCAAACACCAATATAACCACAGATAAAATATGTGATATACATTTATCCCAGGTTTACACCAAGACAAATAGAAAATTCAGGCCTAACTCTTCTGTCAGGAGCCAAGTGGTGCCAGGGTAGAAGATAAGACTGTTTTCTTATCCCTTATTGTATAGAAATAAACCAAACTGGTAGAAAGTTAGCCTTGTGTGATAATGTATGGAGAGTGATAGTGAGAAATTCAGATTAAGCCCAAGGTAATATAGACTTGTCTAGTGACTTAACCACTGGTGGTACCAAAATTACTGGTCATCATCCATCATACACCTGCTTAATTTTCTTGCTCACCCAAACATACAGTATTTACAAAATTGTATTACATTTTTGTCTGTATTCTGTGTCTCCATGATGACTTCTAAATGGCCTTCAAGCAACATTCAAGGATGAATGCCACTTTCTGATGGTTCTGTTTCAGTTGGTGGTGGGTGGGAGCAAAATATGTAGAGCACAATCTCATATTGTATTGAATGCTGATTGCCAAATTTTTAGACTACAACTCACTGCTTGAAAATATGCTGGTTGGAAGTTAGAATGCTTATAGTACCATCTTTTACCATGCCATTTTTAAATAATTCACAAATTGGACTCCGGCATTGTGCAAAAGTGCAAACATAACTGTAGGATTTTCCCATTTCTTCATTTTGCACCTTGCCCAATTCTTGTAAACGACCCCCTAAAGCAAAACAAAAGAGGGTGACATACTTAGCCCTGAGGCTCCCCACACTAGAGGAACTGGTGATGATATTTTGATTCATAAGGGACAGACAAGATTGATCAGAGAGGTAAGAAGAGAACCCTGTGGCAGCCACATTAGTCATACCTAAGGTGTTAAGAATTTGAATGGGAGTGGTTGACAAGCAGATGCTAAATTTAGGAGGATCAAAATAGAGAAGTGTCCTATGGCCCCAGCAAACTGGAGATCATTGGCAACTTTCCATAAGGCTGTCTCAGTATACAGGGTGGAAACCAAATTTCATAGGTTCCATGCATTGTGGGTTTAAAAAACATCATTAATGTGACAGAAGACAATATGTTCTAGGCGTATTTATGAGGCACAATGAAGACTGGATGATATGTTGAAAGACAGGATTGGGGATGAGTTAACTTCTTAGAAATAGGCTTGGCATAAACCTGTTAGTCCCCTAACTCATTGATTTTGAGGTCTACTGTTTTTTTTTGTTCTAATGTAATGTACTGTAAACAGTAAGTAATTGGCACTGATGTTCTCAAAGATCATACACAGATTTACCTGCACACAAGGAGGGATGAGGATGATGTAGAATATTAGGGGGTCTCAATTTGTAAAAAAAAATAAAATAAATCAGAGTTCCCTAAAATGTAACACTCCAGCTAGGGCTGGGAGGAAACCTTCAGGATAAAGACTCTTAACATGACATTTGTTGCATATACCCTGTTAGAAGTAGGTTAATAAGCAATATGGCATATCCTATGCAGATGGAGAAATACAAGTAATTATACAGAAGGAATTGTATGTGCATCAGTTTGGCCTATTTTGTACTGTAGAGAACCTAAGCTTTTCAGGTTCTAAACAGGGCACAATAAGAAGCTGTTCTGGAGCATTTGTTCCCACTGAGATGTGTGAGAAAGAGTTTATGTGAGTGACTCCGTCTTTGAAAAGATTTTGTTTTTAACCCTCTTCAGAAGCAGGAACTCCACATTGTTCCAAGTCTCTTGGGGCTTGTTACGACATTGGTAATGTTTATTTAGATACAGTGGAAAAAACCCTTTCCAGTTAGTTCATAGATCCATTGCACTTACAATAGCCCAAGTTAAGGTGGCCATAAACTATAATATACGCCCGTTTGGAAAGATTGCCAAGCGAGCGGATATATTTCCCCCCAATATGCCCAACAAAAGGAGTGCGATATCCAGCTAATTTGATTGTTTAGTCCTAAAGCCAAATAATCTTATTACAATGATGGACATACCAGCCAACAGGAGAGGGGGCTGCATCAACTAACCAATGCGGTCCTCGATTGGGTTGGAAAATCAAACCTGTCTGATCGAAATCTGGACGTTTTTTGGTCAGATATCGGTCTGGGTGGCCAGTCTGAGGACTCCATACACTGGCAGGTAAGATGTTGAATTAGTCTAAAGCTGGCCATAGACGAGGATTCGAGGATTCGTACGATTTTCAGACCGTGTGTGGAGAGTCCTGACATTTTTCGTTTTGGCTAGATCGGCCGTTTGGTTGATCGGACAGGTTAAAAGATTTCTGTCGGCTGCCGATAATATCTCTGCGTGTATTGCCGATCGTACGATTTTCAGTGGGAGACTGTCACCAGCTTTGTCAGATATAACTTTTGTACGATATCTGTCAGGGGCAGAACACCGGCTGATCTGTTCTTTTCTACTTTATTTGATCGGAATGGTTAGTGGCAGGTCGGGAGATCGTACAATGATTCGCACAATCGAATCTTTGCGTCTATGGCCAGCTTTAAGTACCCAAATCAGCAGCTTAAATCTGCCCCTGTATGGCCACCTTTATAAAAATATAACCACCGAATTTACTGCTCTTTCACAACTACTGCTATGGCTCAGAACGGTTTCCTAATTCTCCAAAAAATAAAATCAGCTGTATTGGTTTGGTTCCCAAAGTGTAGGGAAGGCCGCATTTAAAATAGTCATGAGGGATGTTCAGCCTGAAGGCCAGTTAGGGAAAGATTTGGCAAGAACAATGTGTATTCAATTTCGTAGACAGACTTAAAAGCTCTTGATGGCAATTAGAATGAAATTTGGGGGGAAAACGTATTTCCTTTTCTTGATATTTTTGGAACCATAGTTGAATGGTCAATATGCTGATATTTTCCTATAACCTTCATCAAAGGTTGGACCTCCAAAGGGTGCTGAAACCACAGTAGTAAGTAGTTACATGAAATAAGGTTGTAAGTGGATCACTATCACCCTGATGACATGTAGTTTTAGTTGACATCTCTGTTTTAGAAACTTATTCCAAACAATGTGGTGCTGCCTCTTTCCGAGTACACGACAAACAGTATTTCATGTTCTGATCTCTTCTCTTTAACTTTACCAGGTTTCCTGCTGGGCTTCAAAGATATTTGTCTGTTTAATGCAAACATATACTTCCTTTTTAGTTCTATGTATGAAATGGAGCATAGGCTGTTCTCATCAAAGAGCTTAAGATGCTCAAGGAATATTAAAGGGGAGGCCGAAAACAAAGGATCGATGGATCCAATGGAACACAGAATTGGAGAAAAGAAGTGTTTGTTTTAGGCAGTCAACCAAATGCATAATTATATTATTTCTGAAAATAAAATGAAATTAATAATATAAATAATTATATCATTCTTGTAATTGCCAAGTAAATCAATTCTCATTCTATGCAGGCTGGGATTCCTTTAGAGAATTTACTGTCCATGGGCAGCCATTGGCTGACAATGTTGCCTCTGTTGGCGGAGCCAGCAGTCTATTGGCTGCAACCCTAAATTATTGGCTGGAATCCTAAAATTACCCCCTTGTGATTGCAGCTTGTTCAGAAATCAGACAGAAAGGGATGAAACCTATTGACTGTGAATTCTAACTACCCTAAATGCCCCCCCCAGTGGGTTCCAATTATTGGTTTAAGTTTTAAATAATTATATCAGTCAGATTTTGACCAAAAACTTGGTTGGCTAAACTGGAAATACATCTGCTTATGTGGTTCTTTCTGTCAACTTTGGCTGCAACAATTGCTGGACGGTTAGTCCATGTGTGTAATACACTGTCCATAAAGAATTGCTCCTGTTGTTCCCTTTCACTTTTCCTGCCTTCTACTTTATAGTTTGTTCCTTGGCTCTAGCCAGTTAAAGAGCTTCCCATGTTCCCATGTTTAATACACCATATTAGGACATATGTACTCTGTGTATAAGCCTGTCCGTGCTGATTGTTGCCATTTGTCTGCTATATAGTGTATGCCATACAAGCTTATATACGGTTTGACCAACTGGTTAACCAAAGTTGCACTTCCGCACAAATAATTATAGCAAGGGTTTCCCTGCAAGCAAAAGCCTTGAGTGCCGGTATCTTTGTTCTATTGGATATTTAGGAGGTTGCCAAATCCTCCATTACTGAGAACCAGGCTGCAATCCTTAGAGGGTTGACCAACTGGGAGCACCCATTTTCAGCTTAGGTCATTTAAGGTTAAAGGGATACTGTCATGGGAAAAAAAAAAATTTCAAAATGAATCAGTTAAAAGTAGTGATGGGCGAATTTATTCGCCAGGCGCGAATTTGCGGCGAATTTGCGGGATTCGCCGCCAGCGAATAAATTCGCAAAACACCCGCGAAAATTCACGGCAAAAATTCACCGGCATCAAAAACATTTTTCTGGAAAAATGGGCGCCGGCGTCAAAAATGGGCACCGGCTGCAAAAAAACGGGCGTCAAAAACAAGACGCTGGCGCAGTTTCGAAAATTTTTCGCGTTTCACGAATTTCGCGCGAAATTCTCGGATTTTTCGGCGAAGCGAAATGTTGCAAATTCGCCCATCACTACTTAAAAGTGCTGCTCCAGCAGAATTCTGCACTGAAATCCATTTCTCAAAAGAGCAAACTGATTTTTTTATATTCAATTTTGAAATCTGACATGGGGCTAGACATATTTCCCAGCTGCCCCAAGTCATGTGACTTGTGCTCTGATAAACTTCAATCACTCTTTACTGCTGTACTGCAAGTTGGAGTGATATCACCCCCTCCCTTTCCCCCCAGCAGCCAAACAAACGAACAATGGGAAGGTAACCAGATAAGAGCTCCCTAACAAGATAAAAGCTGCCTGGTAGATCTAAGAACAACACTCAATAGTAAAAACCCATGTCTCACTGAGACACATTCAGTTACATTGAGAAGGAAAAACCGCAGCCTGCCAGAAAGCATTTCTCTCCTAAAGTGCAGGCACAAGTCACATGACCTGGGGCAGCTGGGAAACTGACAATATGTCTAGCCCCATGTCAGGTTCCAAAATTGAATATAAAAAATCTGTTTGCTCTTTTGAGAAACGGATTTCAGTGCAGAATTCTGCTGGAGCAGCACTATTAACTGATGTGTTTTGAAAAAAAAACATGTTTTCCGATGACAGGATCCCTTTAAAGCTTAGGATACATATTGTAGTCCTTGTCATTAATAACACCCATAATACATCTTGACTTGCAGATGAGCCCAGCTTGATATTCTTAGATTTAAGTCTGAGTGATTTATATAAATCTTTATTAAAAGGTATAAGGGACCATAGGCCGTGACTGAACCCCCAATGGGGTCTTGACCTGTACCTTTGTGATGCAAACATCTGTAAAAAAGCTAAAACCATGTCAGTACCCCAACATTGACACCACATCCTTGTACATCCTACAAAATGATGTGATGGCTCCCTGTAAAAAGAAATGACATCAGGTAAAAAAAACAAAAAAATCTATAGTATAAATCATTGAACAAGTGAGATACCAGCATTATCATACACAAATACTCACAATCCCACTAACCCAATTATAAATTGGTGTATGTAGATATGTCGGCTATTATTTCCAAAAGGACTTTGACCGAAAACAAAATAGTTGGGTGGGTTGAGATGAATCTAAAGACTACAAATCAAGATGTCAAATTCTTTACACATTGTTGTAGATAAATATTTATCCACCTGAATTCCCAGTTCATGAGAAAACGAAAAAATAGAATTCTTCTAAATAACAGGTTTCTAAGAAGACTTGTTTATCAACAATCAACTCAATGAAAAACATCCCAGGTATCCCACACATTTATGTATATGTTCAGAAAGTGCTAATCATATGAGAAGGTTGACATTCCACCAATGGGTGGAGGTATCAATTCATCAGCTGACAAGTTGCCCAAGGCCACTATGTGGCACCGCACTACTCATACCTGCATATACCTCCATAAGTACATCAGAAAAAGTTATTATCCTTTTATTATCAATTGCTGAGCTCTGCAGTTAACGTTGTATTGTTAATGTGTTTTTCTTGTTCTTGGCTCAACAGAAGACCATGAATGTTCTTTAGTGCCCATTACGATTACAGCTCTTGCCTGCGCCGTAGTATAAAGAGAAATGAAAAGCTTTGTTACATCAGGAACCCAGTGTCATCAGCCTGAATATAAACAAGACTTTTTGTTTCTTTTTAACATGTTAAAATCGACTTTCCTGTCTCCATTCATCACCAGCAGCAGATCAAGGAAATCTTGGTTTGACTTTATATTCTGTTCCATTATTTCACTCGTCATGCAACACAGAAGGGTACAATGGGTAGCCATGCAATGCTCATGAGGATGGATTAAGAGTATTGTAGGGAGGGCATTTGCCCTTGAGTCTGTTGTTCAGAAGGGCCGATTAGTTGATAAAAGCATTGATAGAAAGGTCTGCTAGCTGGGACGTGCAGATGGGTTGTATCCATGCTTCAATGAAATTTTTCTTAAAGGAACAGTAACACCAAAAAATCAAAGTCTCCTAAATTAATGAAAATATAATGTATTGCTGTGCTACACTGGTACAACTGGTGTGTAGCCATGGGGGCAGCCATGCAAGCACAGGACACACAGTAGATAACAGATACGTACTACTATAGTTTATATAAACAAGCTGCTGTGTAGCCATGGGGCAGCCATTCAAGCACAGGATACACAGTAGATAACAGATAAGTACTACTATAGTTTATATAAACAAGCTGCTGTGTAGCCATGGGGGCAGCCATTCAAGCACAGGATACACAGTAGATAACAGATAAGTACTACTATAGTTTATATAAACAAGCTTCTGTGTAGCCATGGGGGCAGCCATTTAAGCACAGGATACACAGTAGATAACAGATAAGTACTACTATAGTTTATATAAACAAGCTGCTGTGTAGCCATGGGGGCAGCCATTTAAGCACAGGATACACAGTAGATAACAGATAAGTACTACTATAGTTTATATAAACAAGTTTCTGTGTAGCCATGGGGGCAGCCATTTAAGCACAGGATACACAGTAGATAACAGATAAGTACTACTATAGTTTATATAAACAAGCTGCTGTGTAGCCATGGGGGCAGCCATTTAAGCACAGGATACACAGTAGATAACAGATAAGCACTACTATATACCGGAAAAGGAGAAAAGGCACAGGATCCACAGCACATAACAAGTTCTGTAGTATACAATGGGATTCTCAAGAAATTATCTGTTATTTACTGTGTGTTCTGTGCTTGAATGGCTGCCCCCATGGCTACACAGCAACTTGTTTAAATAAACTGTAAGTTGTTATTCTGAATCAAACACAACAATTTTACAAGTGCAGGGCAACAGTACACTATATTGTCTTTCCTTTAAAACACATTCATTTTTTATGTCACTGCTCCTTTAATATGCCACTTAAATTGATGTATGAAAGAGGAAACCGCGTATTGTCCTTGTGTATGTAACAGGTGTTTGCAGAATAGGTAATACCATGGAGGCAATGCCTAAATCTGCATCTAATCTTTAGTTGCACTTGATCTATTCAGTTTGGACATAGGAAAAATAATCTAAAATCTCAGGCTCTGAAGCATGGGCTGTATCATTATAAGCCCTAACTTTATTATGCCGTGTTTATAGCAACACACTTGAGAGATCCAGCCCTGCCGTCGATGAATAAAATCATGCAATATCTTTTAAGTGACACCGATCTTTATTTACCCAGCGCGGAACCACAGGCACACACAAATCCTCCATGATATGTGAACTCTTAAAGACACACCTTGTGAGAAATAACACACAGGCTTAATCAGAAAGCTGATACGGATTAAACATGTTTGCCCTGCTCGTATTCTGTTTGTCTGTAGGAACCATAATAATATCACTTAAGCAGAAACCAGCTGCAGTCTTTCTGCTATATCCTGTAAAGGGAAGAAAACACTTTGGTTGCGTATATAGTTGTTGAGTCTCATCACATAAGGAAGCAATGACACATGATGCCCAAGTGCTCCTCAAGCCTGTGATCTCATTAGGTACAAAGCCAAAGCTGATATCTAGGAGCACCATGAATACTGTCTGCCAATGTTCCTTTGTATAACACAATATTCCATGCACCCAACTTCCAGTACCTCTATAGTGAATCGCACCATTTGCAGTTGTCCTGTAGATCAGTGATCCCCAATCAGTGGCTCACCAGCAACATGTTACTCACCGACCCCTTGGATGTAGCTCTCAGTGGCCTCAAAGCAGGTGATTATTTTTGAGTCCATGGCTTGGAAGCAAAATTTAATTGCATAAAAACCATATGCACTGCCAAATAGAGCCTCTTGTAGGCTGCGAGTCCACATAGGGACTTCCAAATAGCCAACTACAGACTTCATTGGGCATCCTCCTCATATTTATGCATGTGTTGCTCCCCAACTCTTTTTACATTTGAATGTGGATCATGGGTAAAAAGGCCCAAACATGCAGTGACTACAAGCCGTGCATGTTATTTGCATGTTTCATAGCTGTGCCGGACTGGCCCACTGAGATACCAGGAAAAGTCCCGGTGGGCCCAGGTGTCGGTGGGCCCTCCTGCTGTTAAACATTTGGCCTATTTCGTGGCCATTCCCTATTTTTATGAGAACAAAGAGGCTAAATAGTTGGAAAAATAGAGTAAAGAATGTAAAGAAATAAGACTAGGAGAATAGAGGTTGAGTGAGGAGAGGAAGAAAAATAGTACTAAAAGTGGGTCCCTGGTCAAAGGTTTTTGGGCCCCTGGTGTCCCAGTCCAACACTGTTTCATAGTATATTCCAGCAACCCTGGAAAAGGTAGTTTAAAGCATGCTTCATGGTATCACATCATTTTGTTTTTATATTTCCTTATAAAAACTATTTCATGGATGCTTTCTGGTCATCAGCTATGGCAGGAAATCTATTGCTTATGTGCTAATTGTAGATTTCTCATACAACACTAATATTTATATTTGACAGAGGATGCTAAGAACATTATACAGTTTATGCAAATATATAAAACACGCGTGTCACAGTTTCTTGGTGCTCCTAAACTCCTTCCTTGATGATAGTAATGTGACTCCTCTGACCATAAATCAGCACTTTCATCCCAAGTCTACTTTTGAGCTATGCTTTACTGCTTCTAGTTCTAAGATGTTAACAAATGGAATCCCCTGACATGACATGAACAGGTACTGATAGGGTACAGGTCCCAGTATTCTCCAACACCATATGATCCCTAAAAATAACAATTTGGATATCAAAAGGAAAGACAACAAACAGAATACAATAGTTATATTCAAACCTTACATGAGCACGCATAAAACCATTCACATGTTTCAAAAGCCAACTTCAGCTTTTCATGGAAATCCCTCTAGTACAAAAATGAGTTCTTTGCCCATCACAGTCACTATTGTTTTGTTCTAGTTATGTGATGAGTAACAAGTATTAATAAAGGATAAAGGTTTCTTTCACATTCAAGAAACCATTTTACATCTGAAGGCAATCATCCCACCTGTAGGTTCCTTCAAGCAATTCCAACGCTTATGTCATCCCACCACCATATCTGCTCGAACTTGTCCTCTACTCTTGTTTGAAGAATGTCCATTGGGAAGCAAAAGACTGTGACAAAGGCTTAGGAATGAAATGAGAATAAATAACAAACACATTGACATTGTAGATAATAGCCCAGCCCATCATTGCCAATTCCTTTGACTGGGAACAACCAACTATACCAAACAAAGAAAGTCTCCTCTTTCATTAAAAGCAAAAGAAAAAAAGCCATGCAGCAACATCCCCTACTTTGTTTCAACTGGTGGACAAACTATAAGATCACATCCCACAGGCAGCAGCTCAGTTCATCTTAGCTTTCAGCTACCGTATTTACTCGAGTATAAGCCGAGTTTTTCAGCCCCTAAAATATGCTGAAAAACTCTACCTCGGCTTATACTCGGGTCAAGCGCAAAAATGGTCGCCGGCGGCTACGAATAGTCGGCAGCGCCCAAGAATAGTCGCCGGCGCCCAAGAATAGTCGCCGGCGCCCAAGAATAGTCGCCAGCGACCAAGAATAGTCGCCGGCGTCCAAGTATAGTCGCCGGCGTCCAAGAATAGTCTCCAAGAATATTCGCCGGCATCCAAGAATGGTCGCCAGCATCCAAAAACGAGACGCCGGCACCTCCAATGGGAGCAGAAACCCTCAATTTTTTGATTGAAACTTACCAGAAGCTGCTGCATTTCTCACCCTAGGCTTATACTTGAGTCAATAAGCTTTCCCAGTTTTTGGAGGTGAAATTAGGTACCTCGGCTTATACTCGAGTATATACCGTATTTACTTTTGCGATATGCATTGTGCCATCTTGATCTGAAACCGATTCGTTGAATAAATACCCAGACCACCGAGGAACAATTCCCGTCCAACCTGATGATGATTATGGAAGCTCATGGCTAAAATGCAGTGGGCTGCCAGTTGCCAAACCCTGGTCTAGACTCTCCCTTTCAGTCCTCTGTCAGTGGAGTCAACTTGTACTGTTTCATGGAGCACCAGGCAGCTTTGGGTCATAAAATCTTCATTGAATCAGACTGAGCCCTAATTTGAGGGGAAAATGATTGAAGTATGGTGACAACCCAACTAAACTACCCAGCTAGCAGATTTTTCTATCGATACTTTTATCAACTAAGGGGCCCTTCTGAACTACGGCCTCAAGGGCAAATGCCCTCTCTACCCTATTCTAAAATCCATCCTTATTGAATCCATAAAAAACAAGCAAATAACCTCAGTAGTGTAACAAACCCCATGCTTCACGCGTTTTGAAGCATCTGTCAGAGGAGAGTGGGTAGCTGCACAACTGTCTGAATACTTATATATCTTATATAAATGGAGCAGGTGTGGTTCACAAGAGGGGCCCCTAGAGGTATTAGCCAGACTTTTGTACTTCTCTAAATATTGTCCAGTATTCTTATTCTCATTGTCACTCCTCTTTAACCTTCACCTTTCTCCTTTCTTACCTTTTCTCTTTCCACCACAATTATAGTCTGCAAACAAATTCCCATCAGCACAACTTTGTAAAGTGCCAGTCTTCTTCCTCTTCAGCTGCTGTTTCCCTAGGTATGGGGACATCTATTTGTCAGAAGTTGGAATCTGGTGTAAAGCTATTGGTCAGAAACAGTGATGGGCGAATTTCTCCCCGAATTTTGATTCGCCGAAAAATTTGCGGAACCGTGAAAAGTCAGCGAAAAAACCTTGCAAATCGAAATTGACGCCCGCATCCAAAAAGTCACTCACACCAATTTTGATGCTGGCGTTAAAGTCAATGGGCGTTTTTTTGACACTAAAAAACGTGCGTCCAACATTTTTTGATGCAGGTGAATTTTTGCTGGAGATTTGCGAAATGCGGATATTCTCGCAAATTCGTGACAGGCAAATTTATTCGCCCATCACTAGTCAGAAAGTAATATGGAATATGGAACGCTTTAGTTTTTTGAAATAGTGAGTAACTGTTTGTGTTGTTGTCTAGGAACCTCTCGATTTAGCCCTTCAGGGTCAAAGGTAATACAGAGAGATAAACTCTCTCTTTTCCCTACAGACATTACTATTTACACATTGGCACTTGCTACTGTATATTATAATAAGCAGAAGATTTGTAATTAATGTCATTCTTCTCCACTGTGTAATATTTCATTATTACTTTTGAGTGGAGCAGAATTTATGTGCTTGTCACTAGCTGGTAGCAGAGAAAGACAAAGCCTTGAGTACATACTGCTTGGGGTGAAGGACGTAGCCTGCAAGTTACTTATTTAAGCAAATAAAATGATGTTTGCTCTGACAGTAAGAGTCGGGAAAATTCACTGTAAAGAATCTGACAACTAAACAGTCAGCCTAAAAATCAATGGAACTCTGGAACAAATACTATATGCTTAGGAACGAGGGGCTCCACATCACACTAATGAAAAGCAGGGCAATACTGTCGCTGACAGAAGAATATCCTATACAAGTCTTGTATTGAAAGAATTTTAAATATAATTTCCATAAACCTGCAAATAATTCCTTACTATAGATGTCAAACTTGCAGGCCTGTAACTGCCAGACTGAGACTGAGACTAACATTTTTTTTTGTATTGTATGCGGTTGCTGAAAATCAGTACAAACTTGATACGACCTGTCAGGCCAAGCCCTCTGTACTACTACAGTGGGAGTTTTACAACACTGGCCCCTTTATTATATTTATAATGAGGACACAAAAAAAATCATCAGTCCTCTATAACCAGAACACTGTTACTCTTGCTCTTAACCTACATGATTTTACTGGTGATCTGCTTAAAGATAGTTTGGAGTTGGTATTTGCAAGTGAAGCAAATTAATTCCTTGTCTATTTCTGCCTTCTTTATTGGTGCTTTCCAACATTTGTTTTGATATTTGGTTCTAAATGATGTGTGTCGTCTTCCTTTCTATTAAGTGCCTTATATTTCCTTCATTCATATAGGTTGTGCCTTAAAAAATATTTCAAGTTCTCTCCTTAGTGAATAATTGTGAACAGTAATGGTTAGTTCTGTGCTGTATTATCCCACTCTGTGTGCTTAATGGAGAACTAAAGCGCGACTGAAGAAATAGCTAGAAATGTATATTATGTTTTTTTCCTTCTGTACCAGCCCAAGGCAACCACAGCCCTTTAGCAGTAAAGATCTGTGTCTCCAAAGATGCCCCAGTAGCTCCCCATCTTCTTTTCTGCTGATTCACTGCACATGCTCTGTGCTGCTGTCACTTACTGAGCTTAGGGACCCACTCACAATATACAGTACACATAGAATAGAAATGTCACAATATAAGGCTGATTAGTAATTAATACACATAATTACTACATGGCAGCACAGAAACCAGTGCAATTAGCATCAGAATTTAATAATCAGCAAACCTGTAGCATCAGCTTATATTACAGCCAGGGAAGCTCATTTTCTGCTGGATAATTAGTGACGAGCCCTAAGCTTAGCTTCTCAACAGCCAATCAGAGCCCACTGAGCATGTGAGTGTCACAGACACTTTCCAAGATGGTGACCCCCTGTGACAAGTTTGAAGTCCTGGATCATTGCTGCTATTGACAAGCTGAAACTTTAGCCCCGTGCAATAAGTTCACTATATAAAAGATGCCATTTTTAGCCATATTTATTTTTAGGATTTAGCTCTCCTTTAAGTATATAGTAGTATTAAAGTAGTAACATTATCTTTCACAAACTCTAGACTGTTTGTTGACCTGGTGTATTCTTGTTTTCCATGACATATAATAAATTAGGCAGTATTATAGTATCTATTACAGTTAAAGAACACTAGATCCATTTGGGGAATAGCAATATTCCTCATGATTAATGCTTACTCCAAACTGGCAATGTTTCTATTTTCAACAAGTGCTGTCTCTCCTCATTTATGAGGGGCATTGAGAGCATGCCTCTACCAATAACTTACCTGCTGATTTACAATAAAGTTACACCCATGTGGTTTCAGACTTATCACTAGTTCCCACAACAGCCTCTTCCTTTATATTGAGTTTTAAATCACATTTAAACATAGACACAGCCCCCTTATTTTCTATTTACCTGCCTCTCATGAATGCAAAAAGGCACTGTATTCAAGGTACCTTCCTTGAAAACCTTCCACATTATGAATGACTCCTCATATTTCTCAAACAATGTCACCTATATTCAGGGGCGATCCTGGCCCCTCCGCTGCCGGAGGGGGTCAGGGGGTCTATGAGGGCTGCAGAGAGAGACAGGATTCTAGCGCAGAGAGCATAATCTCTACTCTAGAAGAGCCAAATTTCCAGTTTGAAAACCAGAAATTCAGCTCTTAAAGTACCACCCCTGGTACCTAGTGGGGTGCTGCTGCCTGAGGTGAGTTTCTCAACTCGCCTCATTGGCACAACACCCCTGTCTATATTTTAAGTCAGTGATCCCCAACCAGTGGCTCATGAGCAACAAGAGGTTGCTCACCAAACTCTCACATCACTCCTGATGTGGCTCCCAGTGGCCAGGCCCGGATTTTTCCAAGGCCCGGGCCTAGGAAAAAACACTGGGGATGCGCTGTAGATACAATCGTTTTTTAAATTTCCCATGTGCCAATCCCCATTGCTCCAGTCCTGATGATGAAAATTTGAGAGAATAAAAGGGAGGGGACAGGGCGATGAACGTCATTGGCCTAGGGGAGCCCACTATATAAAGCCGGCCCTGCCAGAGAACAAATTTGCAGACATATAAGAATAAAAATTTGAATGTCGCAATGTAATATTCTTTGTTAGGCTTTTATTGCATTGCGCATTGCAAAATTTTTAGATGTGCTTGAAGGTGCCGTAAACTTTTGGAGCAAAGTTTTTCATGAACAAGTTTTTATGCACTATGGAAAACTATAAAGTTCACAATTGCTACCCTACTGTCATGTGAGGGGCAAAGGGTTTACAAAATGTTTGCACAGGCAAAATTGTCCGCCTATGACCTTTATTATATTCCCTCACAGGCGCTTATTTTTCAGTTCTTTGCTTAGAGGTAAGTTTTGGTTGCCTAAAACCAGATGTACTGCCAAAGAGCCTCCTGTAGTGTGCAGGTCAACATAAGGACTATGAACTAGCCAATCACAGCTCTTATTTGGCACACTTTCATGAACATGCCCTCATCTCAAGGTATATACATATTGTATGTATATGGCTCCCTGGGCACTGATACTGCTCCTCTCTTTTTCTGTAGCCTGGATTCAGAATATGAATATGAAAGTATTATGTTTTTTTTTTTGTTGGGTGAGAAGTTTGGTCCAGGAAAGACTTTTCTGGAATGCTCATTTGGGTTGGTGGTGGGGGAAGGAAGGCCATATGGACAATCCAAGACTTTTCAAACTGGCCTTTGATTTGGTGTGTTTGATAGAAAAGTTGCCAATGGACAGAGGGATGGACTCTGCGGGCTGGAGGGTGTATGGGTGGGTTTGTGGGATTTTTGGTTATTTTTGTTTTATTGTATGATTTGTGAACTGTTTATGAATTGATTGAATTGAATTGATTAATGAAAAGTGATCTTTTAAATAAAAAAATTCTTATTTGGCACACTTATTGGCACATTTCTAGTCTGTGTACATGCTTTTATTATGACCCTCTCTACCCTACTGTATATTCAAATGTAATTTCCCATGATACTACCCGCAAAGTCCACACCCAACCTTCTAGCCATTCTCCCAAAAAAACAGTTAACGGAAAAATCAGCCTGGTCCCCTTAAACCCAAAGCCCTCCTGCCTACACTATTTATTTATTTATATTCCTTTTTTAGAGTCATGAAAAGGACATAGAAAAGCATTAGAAGTCTTGCAGTTTTGGGAAACATCCAGAATTAGTTTTCTCCCACCCCGATTACACAAAAGCTTCTTGAGGTTTAACGGTACACAAAGCAAACTTTTTTTTAAAGAACAATGTGAAGTGGAGAGCAGTCACTTGTACATCATAAGGTGAGAGAGTTAATCAGACATTTGCCAAATAATAGCTCCCTTTGGCACCAGCAAACAGTGAGAAGTGATGTAATGTGCCCTATCCAAAGCTACTTGTTTCCTTCAATTGAACTGACATCGCTAATTATAAGCACGACACAAAATGATATTAATGATTCTATTTGTGAATTGACATGTGAAAACCTGGTGGCTGCTCGGTGGAGATTTAACCCCTTGCTTGGAAAAGCGTACATAAAGCGTACATAACATTTAACTTCCATTGTTCTCTTGCTTATTGGGCCATCAATTGAACACTTGGGACCTGTTTATGGGGACATTCTGGAACGTTCCACTCCCATTGGGAAAGAAATATTTTCACCATGGTATGATCACTTGAATATCTTTGTATTTATTGACTTTTATTTCACCCACTCAGTAGATAAGTAGTCCTTACGCACACCAAGTATACACCTTACTCACAATAATAGGGCCACTAGAACTCAGCGTGGGAATCGAGCACTCAAGTTCTTGTTTACTAAGAACAGGGCGAATGATGATTCATCTGATCATACATTTATTTACCCTACTCAAATCTTTGAACAACTGTTCTCATCCAGGGACCTTGTTAAGAGTAACAAGAAGTTTATGTCTTGCATTGTGATCCCAGAAGCCATGCCTGTGTGGTGCTCTATTGTACTTGACTACTCCCTCCCTGTTTTGTCCATAATTACCCCAAACTGACATTTTTTTATATTAAACAGTAAACAATCAGAATTTCTTTGCATCAATCTTCGATGCCAACATCACATTAAACCAATGCTCCTCAGTAATGCATCAGGGAATCCAGCTTAATTGTTAATTTAGATCCTGCAGTCAGTCCACTATAACCTCATGCCATAGGCCTGGTCAAGTCCTCTATGAATTCTCATGCCATAACCCTGGTAAAGCACTCTATGAAGTCTCATGCCATAGACCTGGTCAAGTCCTCTATGAGGTTTCATGCCATATTCCTGGTCAAGTCCTCTATGAGTTCTCGTGCCATAGACCTGGTAAAGTCTTCTATGAAGTCTCATGCCATATACCTGGTCAAGTCCTCTATGAGTTCTCATGCCATTGGCCTGGTCAAGTCCTTTATGAAGTCTCATGCCATAGACCTGGTCAAGTCATCTAAGAAGTCCCTAGTCATAGACCTGGTCAAGTCCTCTATGAGGTTTCATTGCACAGACCTGGTCAAGTCCTCAATGAAGTCTCATGCCCTAGACCTGGTCAAGTCCTCTATGAGGTCTTGTGCCATAGACCTGGTCAAGTCCTCTATGAGGTCTCATATGTCCTATATGAGCTGTCATGCTGTACACCTGGCCATGTTCTCTAATTTCTAATGCTTTAGACATGGCCAAGTATTTTATGAGGTCTCATGCAATTGACCCAGTCAAGTCCTATATGAGTTCTCATACCATACACCTGGTCAGGTCAAGAGTCAAGTCAAGAGTCAAGAGTGAGTTTATTGTCATTTCATCCATATACATGATGTACAGTACACAGTGAAACAAAACAACTTTCCTCTAGAACCATGGTGCTACACACAACATTGATGTACCAGACAACAGACAAAAAGTGCAAGTGCAACAATATGCAACTCCTGCAAGACAGGTCAGCACAATACAGTGCACACTCAGCAGATGTAATATGTTAAGTAAATAATGCTAAACGTCAGACATGATGGGTGTATCATTGTGACATGACAGTAGGAACATGATAAAGAACATGACAAAGTGAAGATGTGCTCATAGGGAACAACTGTATCCAATGGCTATTTATTTATACAATGACGTACAGTTGCTGTGTAACGTTGTGGTATATAGTAATGTCAGATGGAGTGTGTGTGTGTGTGAGAGAGATCTGTCCAGTCCCTGAGTATTCAGGAGCCTTATGGCTTGGTCCTCTATCAGGTCTCATGCTGTAGACATGGCCAAGTCATCTATGATGTCTCATGCCATATAAATGGTCAAGTCCTAAATGAGCTATCATGCCTTACGCCTGGTCAAGTCCTCTATGAGGTCTCATGC
Source organism: Xenopus petersii (assembly GCA_038501925.1). Classification (NCBI taxonomy): domain Eukaryota; kingdom Metazoa; phylum Chordata; class Amphibia; order Anura; family Pipidae; genus Xenopus; species Xenopus petersii. Next base: position 108,156,282 of record CM076685.1, on the reverse strand, counting down.
CGTAGTCATGGCCAAGTCTTCTATGAGTTTTCAGAGGTCTGATGCTGTAGACCTGGTCAATTGTATGGTAATGATGGGAGGACAGGACCCTAAACATGATTTTAATATCATTTATATATATATTTAATCTTTTGTTTATGCTTTATTTTACAGTGGTTTCCATACCTTTTCTTGGTGAAGTGCAGCATAAGCATCTCTACAGTAATCCTGATTATTCTGATCATTGCCTTCCACTTCAAGGAGATTCAGGTACCTTTCTTCACACTTCTCTTTTCTTACATAGTTACATAGTTAAATTGGGTTGAAAAAAGACAAAGTTCAACCCCTCCAAATGAAAACCCAGCATCCATACACACACCCCTCCCTACTTTCTCATAAATGATATATACCCATATCTATACTAACTATAGAGTTTAGTATCACAATAGCCTTTGATATTATGTCTGTCCAAGAAATCATCCAAGTCCCTCTTATAGTCATTAACTGAATCAGCATCACAACATCACCCGGCAGTGCATTCCCCAACCTCACTGTCCTGACTGTGAAGAACCCCCTACTCTGTTCCTTTAAATGAAACTTCTTTTCCTCTAGTCTGAAGGGGAGGCCTCTGGTACGTGATTCTCTTTATGGGTAAAAAGGTCCCCTGCTATTTGTCTATAATGTCCTCTAATGTACTTGTAAAGTGTAATCATGTCCCCTCACAATCGCCTTTTTTCCAGAGAAAACAACCCCAACCTTGTCAGTCTCCCCTCATAATTTAACTCTTCCCTCCCTCTAACCAGTTTAGTTGCACTTAGTCTCTGCACTCTCTCCAGCTCATTTATATCCCTCTTAAGGACTGGAGCCCAAAACTGCCGCCATACTCCAGATGAGGCCTCACCAGGGACCTATAAAGAGGCACAATTATGTTTTCATCACTTGAGTTAATGCCCTTTTTTATACAAGAACTTTATTTGCTTTAGTAGCCACAGAATGACACTGCCAAGATTTAGACAACGTGTTATCTACAAAGACCCCAAGATCCTTCTCATTTAAGGAAACTCCCAACACATTTAATATATAACTTACAATTATTTTTGACAAAGTGCATAACCTGCATTTATCAACATTGAACCTCATTTTCCAGTTTGCTGCCCAGTTTTCCAACTAAAGCTCCCCATAGATGCAAAGATTTCTCTTGCCGAACGACCGATTTTAGCGAAGTCCGACCTTTTGTTTTCCTGGCAAACTGGTCTTTTTAGTTGATGGACAATTCGTACGATCGTTCCGAGATAATCGTGGTCTCACGATGACAGATCTTTTAAAAATCTCAACATCTATGGCCAGCTTTAGTGGCAGCATCCTGCATGGAACCTATAGTTCTGCACAAGGAATGATGCAAATAATTCTACAGCTCTTAGACTTTGTCACAACCAAATAACCAGGTGTCAGTTTCACTTTGTTCCACTTTAATACTGAAGTTTATACAGTATATATTATTGCAAGTCGAAGAGCACCAAAGCTCAGTGGCTATTTCAGGGGCAATCGATGCACTTCGTAGCTTGTGCCAGATTAAAAAGGTCATTGTTCTCCCATGTTAAGTTGTAGTAATGGTGTACTTGGGTTGGTTTGTTATTTGGTTGTATTGGGATTGCTATGCCTTGTAAATGTAGTCCTTACTTTCTACAAGTTGTGGGCAAAGAGCAAGTTATATAAATAAATCAGAATCTCATATGTATGGCACTATGGCTGTATTGTATAAGCATACTTGATGAAGAGGCATATTGTGTCACGTAAATCCATTAATATGATTTATTACTCTTTTTCGATGGGTGTTATTTGTTATTTTTCAGTGGCTGGAACTAGCGATGATAAATGCTCTATTATTTCTCATGGGCACAGCTCAATGTTATTCCAAGCTACCAATTAATATTTTGTGGGTTATATGCTGGCTGTAACCCAAGATACTCTGCTGATTTCATTTTGTTTGTTTTGGGTAATAAATACACTATTGCTATGTTAGTGAAATGTTTACATTGTTATCTACCTGGGTACCGGTTACACACCACACAGCCCCATTAGTCACGGGTGATGCCCAATAAAAACTCACCAAAATCTATTGCATATGATGACACCACCTTTCTATTTCAGCCACCCATCAAGAACTTAGTAAATTAACCTCCCTCTGTTGCTTATGAAAAGACTACAGTTCTGTTCCAGCTGCTCACCAATAACTCATCAAGCTATCCCTCTGTTGCCTATGACAAGGCTAGCATTCTGTCAGCTGCCCACCAGGAACTCATTGAGCTAACGCTCTTTTGCCTATGATGAGACTATCATTCTGTGCCATCTGTTCACCAAGTTCTCATTGAGCTAACCCTCTATTGTGAGACTACCAATCTATCAGCTGCCCACCATGAATTTATTGAGTTAATCCTCTATTGTGAGACTACCAATATATCAGCTGCCCACCATGAATTTATTGAGTTAATCCTCTATTGTGAGACTACTAATATATCAGCTGCCCACCATGAATTTATTGAGTTAATCCTCTATTGTGAGACTACCAATCTATCAGCTGCCCACCATGAACTCATTGAGCCAACCTCTTCTTAGTCTTTTATATTTACTTACTAAACTCTGTTCTTCAAATATTAAGTCTCTTTTTCTCATAAAGGGGGATGACCATGAAATCGGCCAAATGGTTAGAAGCAAGAGAGCTCACTGACACTTGGGCCCACCGGGAGTTTCCCTGGTACCCCAGTGGGCCAGTCCGACACTATTTTGAGTAAACCCTCGATTGCCTGTGATGAGACTAACATTCTGCCCCTGCTACCCATTATAAACTCATTGAGCTAACCCTCTATTGCCTGTGATGAGACTAAAACTCTGTGCCAGCTGCCCTCCTAAAGCATATTGAGCTAACCCTCTGTAGCTTATGATGAGACTACCATTTTGCGCCAGCTGACCACCAATTACTCATTGAGCTAACCCTCTGTTGCCTATAACGAGACTAGAATTCTGTGCCAACTGCCCTCCAAGAACCCACTGAGCTAACCCTCTATTGCAAATAGTAAGACTACCATTGTATACCAGCTGCCCACCAAGAACTAATTGGGCTAACCCACTATTGTGAGACTACCATTCCACCAGCTGCCCAACATGAATTAATTTAGCTAACCCTGTATTGCCTATTATGAGACTAACATTCTGTGCCAACTGTCCACCACACCAAGAACACATGGAGATAATCCTCTATTATCTATAATGAGATAACCATTCCATGCCAACTGCCCACCTAGAACCCATTGAGACCCCACCACTGAAGACATGTAGTAAAGCCAACCATTGTTCAAAAGCCCAACCTTTGAACTGGTTTTGTTCCAAGCCTAAGAGCCATAGCACTCAACAACCCTGCAGTATACTGGCTAATACAGATGACTGTCTCATCTCTCAGACAGACACCGCCATGCCAGACACGTGTGACTAATCTTCAAGCTCTCACCTGTCCTCACTGGCAGCTCAGAACAGGACGGGAATTAGCAATACACTGGCAGTTATTTGTGTTCTTGGGCACAGGCTACACCCTCTGTGCAGTAAATGACTTGTGTCTGCTGAAGACTGAAGGAACCTGTTATTGTTATACCCATCGACTCCCTGCACTGCTGGTCCTGACTGCATGTTCCAGCTAAGCAATGTAGCACTAGTCTAGTCCATGACATCTAAGGCTCCCACAAAGCCTTGTTCTGTATTTAACATGCCTGTGAAGAAGTGTTTTTATATAGATACTATTCCCCTACTTCAAAAGCCACAAACAATAAAAAAAAATGAAGACCAATTGCAAACTGACTTTAAATCAGTAGCTATCTTCTGAATCTTTCTCTAGTATAAGGAAACATTATTATTCTCCAGACATGACTCTCTCGTGTAAGGCTGTGCTTCCTCCATATTTCCTGATCTTGTGCAAACAGAGATTATTTGGCAAGGAAATATATATTTACGTGTATTTATGTACAGGAACACTATGCCCCGGTGTTTGGATTGTATGTGTGGTTAGAACTTCTCTGTGTTTGTCTATAATCTAATCTGTAGAGTGTGTGTGCCGAGTATGGGCGGATAGAGTATCCATGTGTTCAGCCCCACCTCTACTAACTGGGAACCCCTGATAGGACTTATCTTTCTCCTGCATCCAACACTCAACCTGTATCTCCCTGAGACAGAGATACTGTAAAGGGCAACTTGTAAATGTTACTGAACTTTTGTTTTCCTCTTCTTCATGCCAATAAGGTGCTATCGGGTTGCTAGGAAATACATTGCCCTTTAAAGAAAAACACCTAATATGTGACTGCATGTCTTGAATGTTAGTACAGGTATGGGACCTATTATTCAGAATGCTCAGGACATGGGGTTTTCCAGATAAACAGTCTTTCCATTATTTGTATCTCCATACTTTTAGTCTATTAAAAAATCATTAAAAACCCCAATGTGGCTGTATTGCCTCCAATAAGATTTAATAATATCTTACTTGTGATCAAGCTCAAGGTACGGGTATGGGATCCGTTATCTGGAAACCCGTTATCCAGAAAGTTCCGAATTAGAGAAAGGCTGTCTCAATTTTATCCTAATAATCCAAATTTTTCAAAATTTCCTTTTTCTGTGTAATAATAAAACAGTAGCTTGTACTTGATCCAAACTAAAATATAATTAATCCTTATTGGAGGCAAAAGCAGCCTATTGGGTTTATTTAATGTTTGCATGATTTTCTAGTAGACCTAATGTATGAAGATACAAATTACAGAAATATCCATTCTACTTGGTTGGCGGAACCAGCCCTAATGGACCCAGCACTATGTAGCTTTAGCTCCTCAGTTACCTCCACTTACCTTCTGCCTACCTTTCACTTTTCACAATGAAAGACACATGATGGGCATGTACTGTATACTGGGGCCTATGGCCTTCCACTGCCCTTGAAAATCTATTTTCCACTATGGTCCCTCTAGGGAGAACTCCTAGAATTTGTCTTGATTTTTATCTTGTAGTTTTTATTTCTAAATTACACTGTTTACACTGCAAATAATTCACTCTACAATATAAAATGTCATTCCTGAACCAGCAAGTGTATTTAGTTGTAATATTGGTGTGTAGGTGCATCTCAGTCCTGGTCATGTGCTTTCAGAAAGAGCCAGCACTTTAGGATGGAACTGCTTTCTGGCAGGCTGTTGTTTCTCCTACTCAATGTAACTGAATGTGTCTCAGTGGGACCTGGATTTTACTATTGAGTGCTGTTCTTAGATCTACCAAGGAGCTGTTATCTTGTGTTAGGGAGCTGTTATCTGGTTACCTTCCCATTGTTCTGTTGTTAGGCTGCTAGGGGGGAAGGGGTGATATCACTCCAACTTGCAGTACAGCAGTAAAGAGTGACTGAAGTTTACCAGAGCACATGGCTGTCACATAACTGGGGGCAGCTGGGAAACTGACAATATGTCTAGCTCCTTTTCAGATTTCAAAATGCAATATAAAAAAATATGTTTGCTCTTTTGAAAAACAGATTTCAGTGCAGAAATCTGCTGAAAAGGCACTATTAACTGATGTGATTTGAAAAAAACATTTCATTTTCCCATGACAGTATCCCTTCAAATGGAGATAAAGAGCACAAGTTGAGCAAACAAAAGATTGCTCTAAAGTCTTGTCTAGATCTGCCAACACTTGGAGTTTCACATATTACATCTGGTGGGGGAGGGGGGGGGAGAGCAAGGGGCATGGTCAGAGTCATTGTTATTACCTAAAATAAAAGAACACTGGGATATTTCCCAAATGTATTTTTCTGCAGAACTCAAAGTCTTACACAAACTGCTGGTCAGCAGCAGCATAATTAGAAGTCATTGTGGCCTACAGTAAAAGATTTTAGGGATCCCCTAACCCCAAAAGATCTCTTTCATTTTTATAATGGAATTTTGCAACAATTAGGACTGTGCCTCTATACTCCTGCCCCCCTCCAGCATTTGCTGGGCCTGCCTGCTCTCTAATGACGGTCATGTTGGTTGGCCATTGACAAGCTTGGTTCTAACAATGACTAGTTGTATAGTCTGGTGACCGTGTAGCTGTAAGTAAATGCAACTAACAAAGAATGCCAGGAGCAGGGAGCTGTAATATGTTTATTTCAATACCAGCTCTCAGCAGGGGTAAAAAACATAAATCTAGTTACTAATCAATAGGAAATTAGCCAGAGTGAATATGTCTGTGATGAAAAAACAAACATAAAAACAGAACCATGTGGCTGGATTTCGTTTTGTGGTTATTTAACGTGAAAATACTGCAGTTTCTCTCGGCCACCATGTTACAGATCCAGTGGTAAAAGAACATTTCCAGTCTGGAGAACGGAAACCTTTTTTTGGTCCCACTGTCGCATTTTGTCAGTGCACTTACCTTACCTTACAGAATGGGAAATCTGATATAAAATTAGGCAGTGCTTCCACCTTCCACAGCAACAAGGGATATTGTGATTACTGGTATAATCTGATTGACTCTAAAGGTGGCCATATACAGGGAGATCCACTCATTTGGCAATGTCGCCAAACGAGCGGATCTCTTGCCCACATTGAGATGGGAGATATCGGACTGGGCTAGGATCAGAATGGAGGTGATACGGGTGGTCGGATCGCGGGACCGAATCAACGAACAGATGCGGCCGCAAACCAACGGGACTTTTTTACCATGCCCGATCAACATCTGCCCGACTTTCACCCAGATATCTATCGAGGACACCTGCCGGGATGGCCCAACACACGGCCCAATAAGCTGCCGTCTCGGTCTGTCAGCAGCTTTTATCGGCTGCATATTGGGGCCTTAAGCAATACCCTTTTGGTGCCGACTGGTGGCACATAGATAAGTAAAAGGAAAAACACAGAAAGAAAATGCCAGCACTCAGTCTAACCCACGTTCTGGAGTTGAACAGCTGCTATAAATTATGAAAAGCCAATATTTGTACACAAAGAGAAAGAAAAAAACAGCCAGCCTTTAAAAATAATTATTACAAAAATGAGGTGTTGTACCACACTTTGGCCAAAATATGTAAGCTCACGTGCCACGTCAAGGCCCTAATTGTACTTGAGTCCTACACTAACCATTAGTATTCTAAGTATGTAGTGCATTAACCTTGATGAAGATGTTAAGGATATATACTCCCAAAAATAACATTTTAACAATAATAAAAAATGCTATTCGTAAATGTAATCTCAAATGCAAAACGGCTTTGTCTGTTAGGTCCTATCTCATCCAGCCATTTCTCACAATGCCTTCCCTCCTGAGTGGAGACACTGCTTTTATTACTGCTCTATGCATTCATCAACACAGTAAGGCTCATGTACTAAACGGTGTTATAACTCAACATGAAATTTACCAGCCGTTGTTGAGGTTCTACTTGAGGGCATCTACTGTATGCCCTGTGTACTCTGCATTTAGTGGCATAAAACTATGCCATCATATATAATCCTTGTAGTAAACACAATTCAGCAGGAACAGCCTCTCTTGTTGCTAATAGCCTGTACTGAAAAATTTCATAAAATGTTGTCATCGTAAATATTCCTCTGTACTAAACACCCGATTGTGGAAAAACATGTAAGCTCAGTGTAGACCTTGCCCACACACATAGTGGTTGTATTCATATATTTAGGAGGCATTGTAATGTGGTGGAACATTTATCTCATTCTTTTCTTTTTTTTCTACCCATAGATCTTTATGAATGACAATTCCTTGCAAGACTGGCGGATTGCTGTAAATGCAAAGAACATTGGCTGGATCCTACTGGAGGTTGTGGTGTGTTCCATACACCCCTTCCCATATGAACTACAGTGTGTGGAGGAACAAGGAAACAACTCTGAAGAACAGACATTAGAGTTCCTCTCTGAAGCAGACATATTTCTGTCCATTCTCATGTTCCTGCGGGTCTACTTGTTACCCAGAACTGTTCTTCTCTATAGTCGTGTGCTGGGGGATACCTCATACAGAAGCATTGGCTCCCTCAACAAAATCAAATTCCAGTACAAGTTTGTTATGAAGGTCTTGATGAACACATGCCCTGGCAAGGTCCTCCTCATATTGTCCATAAGCCTCTGGATTGTCTCCTCCTGGGTCCTGTCTGTGTGTGAGAGGTCAGTGGCCACTGGTAGTTGAATTTCAAACCTATGTGATTGAAGCCTGTGAAGAAAATGTAATAAATGTGAGCCTTTACTGGTCTACTCTTGTAAAGCAAACATATGATTGGTTTTTCTGGTTTTCTACACCAGGTGTATAATTTGCATCTATTAATACATTGACTTCTACTTCTTGCATTATGAAGAACGTGACTCTTCTTCTGTCATAGTGTTTTGTCATTGTGTGAAGCTTGTCTCCAACACTTGAGATGTACTTGCTTGTGACTGTATCTATTAATGCATTTTCAGGAAGAACAACGTTCCCACCGGAAATATGACCAGTGCCTTGTGGCTTATCCCCATCACTTTCCTAACCATTGGCTATGGGGACATGGTGCCAAATACCGTTTGTGGCAAATTGGTGTGCCTGTCCACTGGAGTTATGGTGAGAGTCAAGGGATTAGCTGGAGTGGAAGAGTACAACATGTATAGAAATAGTGTAATTCTCTAATATACAGGCAGAATAAAACCTTCTACAGACCTGATTTTTCTCCAACACAATGCAATTGTGATCATCGCCATAGGGCAGTTAATAAGTACAAGGTTCTATTGTGGCCTGCATCAGCTGGTGCCTTCTAATTTGCATGTATGAATGACGCACTGTATGGATGACGCACAATCATAAAGGTCAGTCAAGGGAGAACTAAAGCCTAACTAAAGAAGTAGCTAGAAATCAGCAAACACAGCCCTTTAGCAGTAAAGATCTGTGTCTCCAAAGATGCCCCAGTAGCTCCCCATCTTCTTTTCTGCTGATTCACTGCACATGCTCTGTGCTGCTGTCACTTACTGAGCTTAGGGACCCACTCACAATATACAGTACACATAGAATAGAAATGTCACAATATAAGGCTGATTAGTAATTAATACACATAATTACTACATGGCAGCACAGAAACCAGTGCAATTAGCATCAGAATTTAATAATCAGCAAACCTGTAGCATCAGCTTATATTACAGCCAGGGAAGCTCATTTTCTGCTGGATAATTAGTGACGAGCCCTAAGCTTAGCTTCTCAACAGCCAATCAGAGCCCACTGAGCATGTGAGTGTCACAGACACTTTCCAAGATGGTGACCCCCTGTGACAAGTTTGAAGTCCTGGATCTTTGCGGCTATCAAGAACTTGAATATTTAGGGGTAAATTCACTAAGATTCGTAGTTGCGCCAGGCGTAACTTCGACCGCACTTCGCCACACTTCGCCAGGCGTAGTTTCACCAGCGCTCCGCCAATTCACTAAAATCCGAAGTTGCACACAGGGGTATCGTAAGGTTGCGAAGTTGCGCTAGCGTTGATAGAAAAAATTTGAACTTTTTTTGAAGCAATCCCTATCTACTCTATTGCGATTCGCCTGGTCTGAGGTGGCGAAGGAAGTCTAGCGTAAAAGGTAGCGTTCAGTACAATGCGCGCGTTAGTGAGTTAGCGCTTCGGCGCTTAGTGAATTTGCCCCTTAGGCTGGTGCAATACTGTAAGTTCGTTATAAATAAATATGGCATTTTTAACCATATTTATGTTTAGGGTTTAGTTTTCCATTAAGGGTGGCAGGGGGGTAGACATGCTTCCTTTCTCCAGCACTTCATGATGCTGAACACAGTTAGTTCTTCCACTTTCAGGCCAAGAAGCAATGTGCAAAAACATGGGAGATTGCACCCATAATAAATGATCTTTGTTATCTGGAATACTATTTGTTATTGAAAGAATAACGTGGAACCATTTTTTGGGTATCAACTCATGGTTTAAGCATCCTTAGGGATTCCTTGATGCCATAATTTGTGGGTTTGGATGAATACTGAATCCTTCAAAAGATTTAGCCAAATGCCAAACCAGATCTGAACCCTAATTTGCATAATCAAACCCAAGAAAGATCCAAAAATCTTGTGCATATCCTGAAATAACTCAGGGAAAGGTTTGGATCCAGTTTTGCTGAGCTCTATGGATCGTTGCCACTGAAACCCACCATATTGTCCCTGTCTCTTTCAGGGGGTTGGATGCACTGCTCTCATTGTTGCTGTAGCTGCTCAAAAACTGGAGTTCACAAGGGCCGAAAAGCACGTTCACACCTTTATGATGGATATACGTTACATGAAGCAGGTAACATTCAGGAACCAAGTGTAAATGTTGACTAATGATTTACTGTAATGACAATTTTGAAATAATTGAAGGACATTTGTTAATTTTAGAATAATCAGATTTAAGCAAGGTGTTTATTGAGCTTTGCAACCAGGGAGAAGTTACATTAAAAAGAAAATGTGGGAGGGTGACAAATAACCTTAGACTACAGCTGCCGGTACCAGCCTACAAGCAAATATTAAGAGATGAAGAAGTGTGAATATAATTTGGTGTACAATATGGGAATGGTGTAAAGCACAGCAGGTATCCAAATTGAGATCTTTTGGAACAGCTCGAGTCTGGGTAACTCGGACAACACAGCTCCGGGTGTGACCTCGGGTTTCTTTATATAGCCACATACAAGACTCCAACTTCCTCACAGGAAGCAATTAAGTTTTGCATGCAGGAAAACCCACATTTTATGACTCATGTGGCGGCCAATTAGCAATAGCATCACTTGCTTGAGGGGCATTGAAATAAAATGGGGACAAGAGTTACACATACCTTTGGAATGCTCCCTCTAAAAATAAGTCATTGTTATATAAAATAATTGTCATATTATATAGATAAAAATGAATATATTATATATAGAGTGTACAGGTATTGGATCTGTTATGTGGAAATCAGTAAACTTCGAGTAATGGGAAGGCCATCTGCCCCAGACTTTATTTTAATCAAACAATTCAATTCATTTTCCGCTGTAATAATATAAAAGTAGCTTGTACTTGATCCCAACTAAGATATAATTAATCCTCCCTGGTGACAAAACCTATATAAACTTTTTTTCATGTTTATATTATTATAACCCTAATTTGGGGACTGTCTCTTTAAATAGCAATTAACCCTTGGCAATCCAGGGCCCTGAGTCCCTTTTGTGTATGAAAAGTACTGGGAACTGGGATTTAAAGCTCAGTGCCTCCACCTAGGGAACACACCTCTGGGGATTTCCACTAGGAAAAATAAAACACACACAGTTTGCAATAAAACAAATGTAAACTGTATTTAGTAACTGTAAATCACACAATATCACTTTACTCTGGGGAACCTGTGTGGACTATCAACCCCTGGCACAGTCTCTCAATGCCACAGTCCCACACCGGGCAGACAAATGTAGACTAAATCCGGTCAGTTCACCGTCCCTTCCCCAAGAGCTCTTATGTACCCAGGTAGCGCTACCTGCCCCAGGGTACCTTTCCCTTTGACAGTAGTAGCTGCTCCCACGTGGCAGGTACACAAGCAAGACCTGTCCTCACCCTGGGGAAACACACAGTAGCCAAAGTATCCACAGGCAGGAGATAGAAACTGTCTCTCGCTGATGCTCAAATACTTTCTCCAGCAGAGCAAAATACAACCTTGCCTTCTTCTTCTTCCTGAAAACTCCTTTCAAGCAGCAGTGTCAGTCTGCACAGGTCTAATTTTCTCTAGCTACTGCAAGAGGGATCCCTTTATAAGCTCTGTCGGAAACCCTGTACATTTGACACTCCCTCTCTCCCTAGGATGCACTGGGGCGCCCAGCCAATCGGATGGCTCCCCAGCCTATAACTGGGCTGGATGATGCCACAGACAGAAAAACAGGGGGGGGTTTCTGATCCCCTACATTATTTTTTAGTAGACTTATTGATATAGACTGGGTGTCCCCAAACCTGTGAGTTACATTCAAATGTAAAATGAGTTATTGAGCAAACCGAGAAAAGTTCCTGGGGGTGCCAAACATGTGCTGTGATTGGCTATTTGTTAGCCCTATTTTGACAGGCAGTCTACAGGAGGCTCTGTTTGGCAGTACACCTAGTTTGTATGCAACTTAAACTTGCTTCCAAGCCAGGAATTCAAAATTAAGCATCTGCATTGAGGCAACTGGAAGCAAAATTCAAGGGATAGATAAGCCACTGGTTGGGTATCTCTCATCTAGACTATTAAGTATAACGATCCATATTATGGAAAAATCCCTTATCCAAAAAGCCCCAAGTCCCAAGCATTATGTATTACAGATCCCATACCTGTATATATAGTAATTGGCTACAAAAATCTGTGCAATTTCTTCTCTCATCATACCCCACCCCTCCTGAAACCGATTGCAAATACAATAATAATTAGATTATACAGACTATGAGCTTGCAATCAAATTTGAGCAACTTTAACAATGCAGACCCATAATAGGGCACGTTCCTTTGAAAGTAGGGTGGGTTTTGGGGTAGAGCAGGGACATATCTGGGTGAACATGACCATGAAATTTTGATGCTCTGACTTAAATTGTCCCAATGTTCCATTTAGCCATTTAGGAAGAGAGGGGAAGAAATGATTGATACCCACTGATAGCTGTAGTACAAAAAAAAGACATATTTAGCACTGTTTCTGTGATTCAGCAAAAGCATGACCACAAAAAATAAAAACCGTGCTTGAACTTGCACTTGGGACTAGACAGTAGAAAAGAAAACCCCTTCAGATGTTCTTAAACTCTCAAGTAGTTGTGAATTGATCATCCCTTGGTGCCAATTTTTAGCTTCTTCGGTCAAATCCTTCTGCCAGGCCGAACCAAATCAGAGCTTAGGGGCGGGGAGGGAAATTGTGTAACTTTTTGTCACAAAACAAGGAAGTAAAAAATGTTTTCCCCTTCCCACCCCTAATTTGCATATGCAAATTAGGAATCCATTCGGTATTCAGCCGAATCTTTTGCAAAGAATTCAGGGGTTCAGCCAAATCTAAAATAGTGGATTTGGTACTTCCCTAATTAAGACTAACGATTAGATGGGGGGAAAAAACCGTGGCCAAAGACCTAATTTCCACTTGTGTGCAGACTGGCCAATGGGTGAACTGATTATTGGCACCACTGCTACAAATGAAAATGAACTCAAGTAGAAAGAAACTCGAGTAGAAATGTTAGTTCAATAAAGCACTGAATGTTGGTTATAAGCCATAGATATATGAAAGAAAATTTGCTTAATCAATTTCTAAATTCATAAATGATTAAAAACTTAATTTTTAATGTAAATTAAACTGTAATAAGTAAGTTAGCAATTAACAACGGCATTGTTGAAAACTTGCCCCACCAACCTTCATATTTTATAGGCATTCTGAATAGTTGTAAGACCTCCAATACTTAACTCTATACAAGATAGAATAGCATGGTGGTTAATAAAGTGCAAGCATGCCTGAAGATTATTTCCCCTCTATATCAGGGCTCCCCAACCTTTTTAACCTGTGAGCCACATTCAAATGTAAAAAGAGTTGGGGACTCGGGGAGCAACACAAGCATGAAAAAGTCCCTTGGGGTGCCAAATAAGGGCTATGGTTGGCTATTTGGTAGCCCCTATGTGGACTGGCAGCCTACAGGAGTCTCTACTTGGGACTATAATTTTTTATGCAATTAAAACTTCCTTTCAAGCTTGAAATTCAAAGATAAGCCCCTTCTTTGAGGACCCTGAGAGCAAGATACAAGGGGTTGGAGAGCAACATGTTGCTCACGAGCTACTAGTTGGGGATCACTGCTCTATATTAAGGCTTTGACATGTATTAGTAACATCACATACCATGCTATACGAGTAGTGCTGTACCTACATAACCAATATAGTCACAAGTGTATGAGGAGTCAGAACACTGGTACAGAAGAGATGATGGAGAAGAGGTGGGCAGTGTTAAGTCAGGTTTATCTATGTTTCTGCAGATCAAATGTGCTGCTGCTAATGTGCTTGGGGAGGCATGGCTCCTGCACCGACACACTAAGAAAGGAGACAAGGCAAAGACCCGGCAGCACCAAAGGAACCTTTTTAGAGCTATCCATGAGTAAGTCTTCTTGCATTTGCCTAAATCAAAAGGATACAGTCATGGGAAAAATGTTTTGTTAAAACGCATCAGTTAATAGTGCTGCTCCAGGAGAATTCTGCACTGAAATCCGTTTCTTAAAAGATCAGAGTTTTATATTTAATTTTGAAATCTGACATGGGGCTAGACATATTGTCAGTTTCCCAGCTGCCCCCAGTCATGTGACTTGTGCTCTGATAAACTTCAGTCACCCTTCACTGCTGTACTGCAAGTCGGAGTGATATCACCCCCCCCCCTAGCAGCCTAACAACAGAACAATGGGAAGGTAATCAGATAACAGCTCCCTAGTAGATCTAAGAACAGCACTCAATAGTAAAATCCAGGTCCCACTGAGACACATTCAGTTACATTGAGCAGGAGAATCAACAGCCTGCCAGAAAGCAGTTCCATCCTAAAGTAAACCTGGTAGTCCCCACCAGCCCATACCTGCTCCCTGCATAAAACTATTGCCCCTGACCTCCCTCCCTGGCCATTGCCTTGAGAAGTAAAAAGGTTTTCATGGGAGGCTGGAGGGAGTTGGAGGAGGCTTTGTGGCTGGGGGCCGGGGGAGGGGTGGGGGCCCCTGCTGCAGCAGCCCTGGTGGGTCATGGACCCCCCAGTTCAACACTGGAAAGTACTTTCCTCCAAGGAATGAGAGTGGTGGGATGCCATCAATGTGTAAACAGTTTAATAAACTTATTGATTTGTTCCCTAGATTTCGTCATAGACGAATAAGCCACAAAAATCTGAAGGATCAGATGAATACCATGGTGGATATTTCCAAGGTAAGACTGACAGCTGTTGCATAAAATAAAACAAAAGAAAGCAGCGAATATCACCATCAAGTTTGAATGTGTAGTTGAAGGTAGAAAAATTAAAACAAACCTTTGAATAGTTGCTCTTTGTTCATAGGCTGTACAGAGAGATACAGTATCGCACATCTATTCTACCATAATTATTCTCCTGTACTAATTACCATTCTGCAGGAACAGCCTCTAAATTGCAAATTAAAGATATTATAAATCCAGCATTGGAATTCCATGTACTGAGCACAGTTCAGCAAGAATGGTTGTCTAAGGGGGTTATTTACTAAACTTTTTTTTTTTTTAATAAAATCGGACTTTTAAAAAATCACAAATTTTTCGGAATTTATTAAACCCAGAGGATGAAAAAGTCTGAATCTGAAAATCTGGCATCTCAGACCTGACGAGGTTGCATATAAGTCAATGGGAGAAGTCCCAATGATTTTTTGATGTGCGATGGATTTCGTGCAATACCCTGAAATTTTCGGGCACAAAGCATAAGAAATCTGAGTTTTCGGGTGAAAAGTCCGAAAAAATCGTGAAAATCAGAGTAAAAATCTGAAAAAATTTTGAAAACTGGAATCTTTCCCGCAAAGCAAATTTTCAGGAAAATATAATAATAAATAAGCGTAAAAAACCCAAGTGGATTTGATCGGCGTGTGTAGCAGAAAGTATTGAGATAAATTCGGACTTAGATAAATAAGCCTCTAAGTGTGCTCATAGCCTATAGGGAGAGATACCATAGGGGCTGATTCACTAAATTCGAGTGAAGGATTCGAAGTAAAAAAACGTCGAATTTCGAAGTATTTTTTGGGCAACTTCGAACATCGAATGGGCTACTTCGACCTTTGACTACGACTACGAATCGAAGGATTCGAACGAAAAATCGTTCGACTATTCGTCCATTCGATAGTCGAAGTACTGTCTCTTTAAAAAAAACTTCGACCCCCTACTTCGGCAGCTAAAAGCTACTGAAGTCAATGTTAGCCTATGGGGAAGGTTCCCATAGGCTTGCCTAACTTTTTTTGATCGAAGGATATTCCTTCGATCGTTGGATTTAAATCCTTCGAATCGTTCGATTCGAAGGATTTAATCGTTCGTTCGAAGGAATAATCCTTCGATCGTACGATCGTAGCATTTGCGCTAAATCCTTCGACTTCGATATTCGAAGTCGAAGGATTTCAATTCCTAGTCGAATATCGAGGGTTAATTAACCCTCGATATTCGACCCTTGATACATAAGCCCCTTAATCTTTCAAAAATCAGGCATACCCCTGTACTAATCACAATTCGGTAGGAAATGTTTAGGTTATACTTGGCCCTGAATTTCCATAATAAAATAATTTCACAATTAAGTCTTGGGGTCAGTTTACTAAAAACAAAAAGACTGGAATCGGTACCTCAAGACTTCGATCACTTTGCAGACTTTTATCACATATGCGGAGACTAATACCATTACTAGTCCCATTATAAATGATCCTTTTCTTTCCACGAAAATCCAAAGAGTCTCATCTCACCGATATGTTCCAATGAAAGTTGCCGGGTACTAACGGAAATCTAACGAAAGCGTGCGGTGTGAACAAGGCCCTAGGGGACCTGAAACCTACACAAACATGGCTAAACCAGTGGGGATAATTAGCTCATATCCATTTTTTCAGCTGATATAGATGGTAGAGTTTCATTTACTTTCATAAGGAATATGTTTATGCTAAATGTTAAACATCTGGAAAAGTTCAGCCCCGAGTTTCCACAACTCAGTAAACGGACCCTGCATTTATTTATTTCAAGTCTGCAAGGTCATTAGATTGGCTCCTTCTTTTGATGTGTGAACATCTAAAAAAAAAAAAACCTTCTGGGCCAACCCTCCTTGACAATGTGATTACCAGTTTATGGGGCAGAGTTAATTACATCCAAATTTTTGCACTGGAAATCTTCGCCATACTTCACGCAACTACGTCAGACGTCATTTCGTGATGACTACGCGTATTTATCAAAATGCAAAACTTGGCAAATGAACGCCGGCGTACTTTCACCATCGAACATTCGTTAGTGCAAAGGTTTCTCAGCGAATTTTCTCTAGTGTTATTTTATTCCTAGTGAAACTTCGTTAATACACTTACTTCAATTTAAATATGGCGGCTACATAAAGGTCATGTGTGTGTCTTTATTAGTGATGTTGGAAGTGGCCACTTATTATTAAATAATATTTACTGACACAATAATGTTGAAGATGTAGCTTCTAGTGATGGGCGAATTTGCGCCGTTTCGCTTTGCCGAAAAATTTGCAAATTTCCTGCAAAATTCGCGAAACGGCATAAAGTTAGCGAAACAGCACTGGCGTCTCATTTTTGACGCTGGCGTCTCGTTTTTGACGCCGGCGTCCATTTTTTTTATGCCGACACCCATTTTTTTACGCCAACGCCCGTTTTAAATGCCGCGTCCGTTTTTTTTTGGACGCCGGCGAAATTTTATTTGTATCCGGCGAACTTTCGTCAGCGAATTTTCACGCCTGTTTTGTGAATTTATCACGCAAATTCGCCGCAAATTTGTGCCTGACGAATAAATTCGCCCATCACTAGTAGCTTCATCTTATCAATTTGCCAACCAAAGCCTGGCGAAATTGACTTTGGTGGCAGTGTATAGAAAAGTTCAAGCTTTGATAAATTTGCGGATTAATGATCGTTCACCTGGACAAATCTTCTCTTGCGCTGAGATTTTTTCATTAGTGAATTGTCTTAGTCGCCTTTTAGTAAATAGGTGATGTTGTTGCGAATTGTTGAATTTTTGCCACAAAAAAAAAACACAATTCGCCCATTAGTTAATGTTCCCCTATATTCAAAGGCTTATGTCTGCCCTAAAAAGAAGTATTATTATTTTTATTATTATTATTATTAATAAAGAAAACAGTAGTTTTCCTCAAATTGTAAGGCCAGTCTCCCTTGCAATTCAGGTAAAGTCAAGGATGACTCCTTGTCAGGCCAGGAACTAGGATAAATATGCAAGGGGTTTGGTGAGCTAAGTCGATACTTTGTCCCCAATACCTAGATAAGAAAAAGATATATAGTGCAATATAGCCAATGTATTCTTATTAAAAAATGCTAATCGGAGCTACTCACAATTTTGAATTGGTTAATAGGCATTGAAATGGCTCACTCGCGCTGGAATCGGTCTTTGGTTTACACCTGCGACAGACAGCTATAATAGTGTAATATTGTTACAATAGCGAAGGTTTTTTTGAAGTTGGTAGTACTCACCGAGTGTCGGATAGATATAAGCGTTTCATAGGTGTGTGTTTGCAGCGCAGAATGCCGTCTCACACTGGGTGTCTAGCGTGCGGTGATGGAGTCTTCACTTTCCGCGTTGTTCCTTGGCGCTATGAAGCTCTGTATGTTATTAGCCGCAGCGCTCCGATATAGTCGGTGAGTGCAGGTCGATGGCTCCAATTTAAAACTTGACTGTCAGCACGGTGAATTGTGCGTTCCTGGGTGTCGCTCACGTGCACCTTTGTAGCAGGGAATCTTTCGGCGTGCTGGTGTAGATTTACCAGCGGTGTATAGCAGCGGTGTACAAAAAGTTTTTAACACTTCGAGGGGTAATAATCGACTTGGCTAGCAAATATAATAAAATTATTTATTTATTTCAACAATAAAAGCCCAACGCGTTTCGTATGTCATATACTTCATCAGGGGTAGACGCCATGTTTTTTCTTGGTGTATAAATAGCTTCCATGATCGCTCATTTGCCTAATTGCATAATTGATTCAATGCAGCTGTAATAATATTACCAAATTGCATATAAAATTAGATTAAATTTATACATTATTTAAAATAGTAAAAATGTAAAACTGTTGTAAACTTCAAATAATAAATCAATCAGTTAGAAAACATTTCAAATCAATGTCTATATTTAGACCTTGTGGTGTCAGTGTTTTTAATCTGTGTATCCACTGTGTTTCTTCTCTCGAGATTACATTAACAATATCGCCTCCACGCCAATGTGTTTTTTTCAAGGCGATTCCGATGAATTTTAATAACGAAGGGTCAGAGTTATGATGAACTTTGAAATGTGCAGATACACTATGTGTCATTAGTCCTTTTTTAATATTGTTCATATGTTCCCCAATTCGTATTTTTAAAAGTCTGTTTGTTCTCCCTATATACTGCAAATTGCAAGGACACTGTAGTAAGTATATAACATTGTTGCTATTACAAGTAATTATATCTTTCATAGCGAATTCGACATTAGTTATATTTGATTTAAAATTAGTAACATTTCTTTCAATCACTTCTTTCATTCACTTTGCTTGTTTTGCAAAGTGAATGAAAGAAATGTTACTAATTTTAAATCAAATATAACTAATGTCGAATTCGCTATGAAAGATATAATTACTTGTAATAGCAACAATGTTATATACTTACTACAGTGTCCTTGCAATTTGCAGTATATAGGGAGAACAAACAGACTTTTAAAAATACGAATTGGGGAACATATGAACAATATTAAAAAAGGACTAATGACACATAGTGTATCTGCACATTTCAAAGTTCATCATAACTCTGACCCTTCGTTATTAAAATTCATCGGAATCGCCTTGAAAAAAACACATTGGCGTGGAGGCGATATTGTTAATGTAATCTCGAGAGAAGAAACACAGTGGATACACAGATTAAAAACACTGACACCACAAGGTCTAAATATAGACATTGATTTGAAATGTTTTCTAACTGATTGATTTATTATTTGAAGTTTACAACAGTTTTACATTTTTACTATTTTAAATAATGTATAAATTTAATCTAATTTTATATGCAATTTGGTAATATTATTACAGCTGCATTGAATCAATTATGCAATTAGGCAAATGAGCGATCATGGAAGCTATTTATACACCAAGAAAAAACATGGCGTCTACCCCTGATGAAGTATATGACATACGAAACGCGTTGGGCTTTTATTGTTGAAATAAATAAATAATTTTATTATATTTGCTAGCCAAGTCGATTATTACCCCTCGAAGTGTTAAAAACTTTTTGTACACCGCTGCTATACACCGCTGGTAAATCTACACCAGCACGCCGAAAGATTCCCTGCTACAAAGGTGCACGTGAGCGACACCCAGGAACGCACAATTCACCGTGCTGACAGTCAAGTTTTAAATTGGAGCCATCGACCTGCACTCACCGACTATATCGGAGCGCTGCGGCTAATAACATACAGAGCTTCATAGCGCCAAGGAACAACGCGGAAAGTGAAGACTCCATCACCGCACGCTAGACACCCAGTGTGAGACGGCATTCTGCGCTGCAAACACACACCTATGAAACGCTTATATCTATCCGACACTCGGTGAGTACTACCAACTTCAAAAAAACCTTCGCTATTGTAACAATATTACACTATTATAGCTGTCTGTCGCAGGTGTAAACCAAAGACCGATTCCAGCGCGAGTGAGCCATTTCAATGCCTATTAACCAATTCAAAATTGTGAGTAGCTCCGATTAGCATTTTTTAATAAGAATACATTGGCTATATTGCACTATATATCTTTTTCTTATCTAGGTATTGGGGACAAAGTATCGACTTAGCGCACCAAACCCCTTGCATATTCATTCAGTATAAAATTTGCGGACCAGGTGGACCCGCATAAATTCTTTGGTGCAGAAAGCAAGAACTTGTACGTAATTTGGACTGAGCGCAGCACTCACAACTACTAGATAGACAGGAACTAGGATAACCTGGAGAGGCAGCTGCCTAGGGCTCAAGAGGTGAGAGATGCAATTTCGACAGCGAACACCAGTGGTGTAAATATACAGGTTTGTCTCCTCTATAGCTAACCTGCGGCGAGAAGCAGAGTGCAGTCAGCACGGGGCAGAGATTGGGTGGAGTCAGGTGGGGAGTGAGCGGAGTCCAGGCGGAGCATGAGCGAAGGCAGGAAAGATGTGAATCCGAGTGCGCTGGGCCCCTCTGAATATTTTTTTTCTGGGGGGCCCGGTGCACTCTAGTTACATCACCGGCGACCACTCTTGTGCGAATGAGCATCCAGTTGAGGGTTTTGAGTGGAGAAGTGGGAATAGGAGGCTGGTGGGGGAGAGCAGAAAGATAAGGAGTTGAGTAAAGGGCTCCATGTTAAGTAGTATTGCCTCAGGTGTAAACACTTCTTGGCCCAGCCTTGCTCCCTGTTCCCTCTATAAGGCTCTTGACTTAAGAATTTTGATCAAAATGTTCTTGGGCTACAACATGACATGTGCTTGTTCCAGCAATGACACTTTTTCGTGAAGCCATTGAAAAAATGTATACGGCAGTAGTACTTTCAGACACTTATAAAACTAAATCATGGAATTAATTGCGATATTTGGTGATGGTGAGTCTTGATCATTGACTATAATAATTATCTGAGGCCTTGGGAACAGCGATCAAGGACCCGAGCTCTGGAGGGCTACAAAGAGAGACTGGGTCCCTCGGCCCCATTTTGCAAATTTGTGTGATTACTCATGGTCTTCACAACATATTAGAATCCATGTTAATTTCCAAAGGAAACCATTTTTGCTCTGACATTTTTGATCTAAGTTGTTCTAACTGTTCTACAACCTTATTTTTTTTAGCACCAGGTGTTTTTGAAAGCTGAGGTTTCTTCTTTTGTTGGCCCAGAATATTCCCTGCTAATTCCTATTTCATTCCACCCCTACAAAAATTCCAACTGAAAGTTCCTTTTGACCATTGCCACTATCTCCCCATCCAGATGCAGATGATCATGTACGACATGGACTTAAACGTCAGCTCATCACACAGAGAACTGGAAAAAAGGATCGACCAGCTAGACAAGAAACTGGATGATATCAGTCGGCTCATCATAACGACCATAGAATCTTCACAGCTTTCCCACTGACCTTGGACAGTAGGACTCCTGGAATTCCTGGATCATTCTCTAGTATCTTTCTTGAAGTTTGTTTACTGTTTTAGAATTATCTGCCATTTACATTCCCCTTCGTTGTTTGAAGGGTTTAACCACTGAAAAAATGCTGCTGATGGATCTCATCTCCTAGGATTCATTTACTTATATAACTTATAGATCCTGATGAAGCATCCCGTTTCATTTAGCTGAGTCTTACTGGACTTTTCACAAGTTTATCTTGTCCTGGATATACTGGTATTAATAAGGAGAAATGGATTCCTAGGCACTTATAAAACATTCCAGATCAGTGTATTCTACCACTGGTGTTCACGTTGGCAAGAAGACCTTGAGCTCGCCATGCCTACGTTAATCTCTTTGCTGGCAAAGAGCCCAGCTCTGTTTATCACTGACAGTGCAGGAGAACATGATCCCTGTCTTCCAAAAGCACTTATATGCTAGAATATATGTTACATTTAATAGGGAGTAGTACTAGAGCTATCCTAAAACTAAGAGGCAGATTTATCAAGGGTCAAAATGAACTCCCATGAACTTAAAATTCGACCAATTTATTATTGAATTCAAATTTTTCAAACTCGGGTGAATAGGATCGACCCGAAAACTCGAATCTTATTCTAAACAAATCCGACTCGAGGAAGGCTGCATACAACTCCAAATTGATCCCAGGACATCTTCCATAGGCTAAAACAGCAATTCGGCATGTTTTAGCTGTATGAAGATGTAGGATACATTTTAGAAAATCGAATTCGAATTTTTTTTAAAAACTCTAATCAAATTTTAACAATTCTCTAGTCAGATGTGACAGTTTTGGGCATAAAAAAACCTCGAAAATTCAAATTCAGAAATATGTATTTGAAATTCGAATTTTCAGGTCGACCCTTGATAAATCTGCCCATAACTGTCCTCTCAGTATTGCCAAGATTATAAAGTCATAAATAAACTTAAAGGGATACTGTCATGGGAAAAACATTTTTTTCAAAGTAAACCAGTTAATAGTGCTACTCCAGCAGAATTCTGCACTGAAATCCATTTCTCAAAAGAGCAAACAGATATTTTTATATTCAATCTTGAAATCTCACATGCGGCTAGACATTTTGTCAATTTCCCAGCTGCCCCTGGTCATGTGACTTGTGCCTGCACTTTAGGAGAGAAATGCTTTCTGGCAGGCTGCTGTTTTTCCTTCTCAATGTAACTGAATGTGTCTCAGTGGGACATGGGATTTTACTATTGAGTGTTGTTCTTAGATCTACCAGGCAGCTGTTATCTTGTGTTAGGGAGCTGCTATCTGGTTACCTTCCCATTGTTCTATTGTTTGGCTGCTGGGGGGGGGAAGGGAGGGGGTGATATCACTCCAACTTGCAGTACAGCAGTAAAGAGTGATTGAAGTTTATCAGAGCACAAGTCACATGACTTGGGGCAGCTGGAAAATTGACAAAATGTCTAGCCCCATGTCAGATTTCAAAATTGAATATTAAAAAATCTGTCTGCTCTTTTGAGAAATGGATTTCAGTGCAGAATTCTGCTGGAGCAGTACTATTAACTGATGCATTTTGAAAAAAAAAATTTTTCCCATGACAGTATCCCTTTAATAATGTGGATACATAGGGGTAAATTTATCAAAGAGTGAAGTTCCGCCACTAGAGTGAAATTCCGCAGCTCTCAATTCATTTCTATGGGATTTTGAAAGGCATATTTATCAACGGGTGAAAGTGAAAGTTCACCCTTAGATAAATACGCCTATAAAAATCCCATAGAAATGAATGGAGAGTGGCGGAATTTCACTCTAGTGGCGGAACTTCACTATTAACTTCACTCTTTGATAAATATACCCCATACTATCTACTATGTGAGCTCTATGCAAGAGTCCAAATGCACACAGCATATTTTGACATTATTTGCTGTGGTGATTTTGCACGAATAAACGCTTTAAGTGAGTCACTTTGTAAGTTTCATTTATTAACTGCAAGATTATAAAGTCCCTTTCAAACACCTTATCCTAGGGGTTCTCAATATGCGGGTTTAAAATAAAAAACAAATAGGGTTGCACCAAATCCAGGATTTGGCCGAGATTAGGCCTTTTTTGGCAGGATTTTGCCTATCTGAACTGAATCCAAAAATCATGTGACTTTTCGGAACAAAGAAATGAAATTTTTTTTTGTGTGTATGGTTCTCATTACCCCCTTTTTTCCCTAATTTCCATATGGAAATTAGTGTTCGGATTCAGTTGGGTATTAGGGTAGCCACCTTTCCGTGGTCCACAATCTGAGAAGGGGACGGAGCCATGACATCAGTAGGGTGGATCAGTGACATTGCGGGTGAATCGAACAATGTCACAGGGGCGGGACTATGATGCGATTGGCTGATCGACCAATCAGGGGCGATCCTGCCTGGTTTTCTTATTTTCTGGTTTTCTGTTTTTTTAATTTGGAAAACTAGGCAGACTGTCTTGACCCGGGCAGCCCTTCTGAAAACCGGGATGTCCAGATGAAATCCGGACAGGTAGCAACCCTATTCGATATTTAGCCGAGTATTTCACAAAGTATTCAGTATTAAGCCAAATCCTAAAATAGTGGATTCAGTGCATCCCTAAAAACACAAAAAATGCTGCATGTTGTCCAACCCATGTTTTAACAGGATAGAGAAAGCAATCGTAGTTCTTATTGGGTGAGATTACTGGTGCTAAACCTTTGGAGGCTGAGCCTCCAACATGAGCATCACATTCTGGTAACTCCTCCAGCCTCCACAGTGAGGACAGATTTAAGTGAACACTAACAGAAACAGCCAAAAAAGAAGAGAGAGATGAACAGATTTTATATGCAAATATGGATAATTAAATATGTACGATTGGGGCACTAAACAATACCCAATACCAACAAGTATCCACCTCCACCACCTTTAATCACTAAAAAAAATGGCAATTCAACTCAACATATTTATTAGTATTAAGAATTCATACTGTCATACACCCCATTAAAAATTGGCCAACCTGTATATACCTTACTAATTAAAACAATAAATAGCTGTAATTACTATGTTAAAAAAAAGCATAAAAAAATATTAATCAGGGAGGAATTCATAACACCGGTCAATAAACAATTCACCAGTCCTCTATACAGTCCTTAGAATCTTACGTTTCATAACCGGAGTCTGTTAAAATACTAACCCACTGCAGGTATAATTTGTACCCATTATCCAGAAAGCTCAGAATTACAGAAAGGTCGTCTCCCATAGGCCCAAATTCACTAAGAATCGAAGTTGCGCCAGGCGCAACTTCGCCACACTTCGGCAGGCGTATTTTCGCTAGCGCTCCGCAAATTCACTAAAATCCGAAGTTGCGCACAGGGGTAGCGTACGTTTTCGAAGTTGCGCTAACGTTAATTCGCCAAGCGAAGCGAAGTTTCGCTAGCGATGGTTCATTTGCATACGGCGCCAAATTCAAATTTCAATGGAGGAACACGTATCAGCACTACAAATGCCTAGAAAACCTTCAAATCAGCAAATAAAATTTTTATTTTGCCCTAAACATGTGCCCACTGTCTAGGTAAGTTGCCATGAGTCAGGAAATGTAGGGGGGAAGGAGGGGAGCCCCAAAAATATTTTCAATCTTTTTCAGCCTATCACCCATCATGTAGAAAACACGCCAGCGTTTTTTGGGACTTAGAAAAAAATTTTGACTTTTTTTGAAACAATCCCTATCTACTGTATTGCGCTTCGCCAGGTCTGAGGTGGCGAAGGAAGTCTAGCGTAAAAGGTAGCGTTCAGTACACTGCGCAAGTTAGTGAATTTGCGTAGTTACGTCGCTAGCGAAAATTCGCCTGGCGTAAGGGTGCGAAGTAACACTAGCGAATTTACACCAGCGTTCGTTAGTGAATTTGCGAAGTACCGAAAATGCCAAACGCTAGCGAATTGACGCTAGCGTTCGGCGCTTAGTGAATTTGCGCCATAGACTCCATTATAATCAAATAATCCAAATTTTTAAAAATGATTTCCCTTTTCTCTGTGATAATAAAACAGTAGCTTGTACTTGATCCCAACTAAGATATAATTAATCCTCATTGAAAGCAAAACCAGCCTATTGGGTTTATTTAATATTTACATGATTTTCTAGTAGACTTCAGGTATGAAGATCCAAATTATGGAAAGATCCATTATCCAGAAAACCCCAGGTTCTGAGCATTCTGGTTAACAGGTCCCATATCTGTATAAAGAAACTGAATCAATCTCACCCACACTTGAAGTCAAGGGTCTGCTCCTTCTTTTAGGCAGTTCTTATCCACCACCACTGTTTAGAGGACTTTTTAATCCTGATGAATTTGTCTATTGACTGGTGTTATGAATTCCTTCTTGATTAATATTTTTAATATGTTTTAATATATATATATGACTTACAGATATTAAGGGGGTTATTTATCAAAGTCCGAATTTATCTCAATATTTTCTGCTACAAACTCCGATCAAATCCGCTTGGGTTTTTTATACCTATCTATTATTATTACCATTGACTTATATGCAACCTCGACAGGTCTGAGATGCTGGATTTTCTGATTGGAACTTTTCCATCCTCAGTGTTAAATACATTTTTGATTTTTTTAGATATCTGATTTTATATAAAAAAAAAAAATCAAATTTTTTGAGATTTTTGCATTCGGAGATTATTAAATAACCCTCTTATTGTTCTATTTATTTATATGCAAATATGGAACATATTACAGGTACGGGGCCTATTATTCAGAATGCTCGGGGACCTGAGGTTTTCTGGATAACAGATCTTTCTGTAATTTGGATCTTCATACCTTAAGGGGCATATTTATCAAGGTTTTAATATCGAATTGAAACATTTTTGAAATTCAAAAAGACCAACCGAAATTAGGTCGAAGTTTTTTTTGGTTGAATAGGTCAGTTTTCGATCGAATAGGTCCATAATCGGCAGTATTCGAATCACACGAATCGAAGGAATATCGAATTCGATCAAATTCAATTCAATGTCCATCAATTGACTCCAAATAGGTCCTAGGAGGTCCCCCATACGCTAAAACAGTAATTTGCCAGGTTTTAGATGGTGAATGGTTGAAGTCGAAGTCGAGACAGTACATGATAAATTTCAATATTCTAATTTTTCAATTTTTTTTTTTCAAATTAGAATCGAATTTGGCCTATTCCCTAGTTGAAGTACACAAAAAATAGCTCGATATTCGTTTTTTTTTTTATTCGAAAATTTTTATAAATCTGCCCCTAAGTCTACTAGAAAATCATGAAAACATGAAATAAACCCAATAGACTGGTTATGCCCCCAATAAGGATTAATTATATCTTAGTTGGGATCAAGTACAAGTTACTGTTTTATTATTACAGAGAAATAATAATTGGTAGCTGGCTGGGATTTTAGTTTTTAGCGCCGTTATTTACTATTTTTTAATATCCTAATATAGCTTATGGCCATTTGCCCTTAAGTAGTTTCATAAATTTAATTTAATATGCCTTATTACTATTGCGAAGAGGCACTGCAGCTTCTGTACAGTCATTCCTTGTATATAATATTCATTTGTACATTTTGCAAGAATAAACAAAACTGAAAGGAATATGGACACATTGATTTTTTCTTTAAATGTTGCACATTGTAGCCCCAAAATTCACTCAAACACTGCATATTGAACAGGGAACAGTAGCTTGTTCATATAAACTATAGTAGTACTTATCTGTTATCTACTGTTTATCCTGTCCTTGAATGGCTGCCCCCATGGCTACACAGCAGCTTGTTTATATAAACTATAGTAGTACTTATCTGTTATCTTCTGTGTATCCTGTGCTTGAATGGCTGCCCCCATGGCTACACAGCAGCTTGTTTATATAAACTATAGTAGTACTTATCTGTTATCTTCTGTGTATCCTGTGCTTGAATGGCTGCCCCCATGGCTACACAGCAGCTTGTTTATATAAACTATAGTAGTACTTATCTGTTATCTTCTGTGTATCCTGTGCTTGAATGGCTGCCCCCATGGCTACACAGCAGCTTGTTTATATAAACTATAGTAGCAATTATCTGTTATCTACTGTGTATCCTGTGCTTGAATGGCTGCCCCCATGGCTACACAGCAGCTTGTTTATATAAACTATAGTAGCAATTATCTGTTATCTACTGTGTATCCTGTGCTTGAATGGCTGCCCCCATGGCTACACATTCCTGAACACCAATGCAGAGCAACAATACATTATATTTTAATTACTTGGAAACTGTTTAATTTTTTGTTTTTATCCTGCACAAGCCAAGCTGGACACTTATTGAAGTTACTTTCTGCACAGGTAAATCTTTAAATACTTATGTTCAGTGGGGTAACCACAGATGAAGAAGACCCTACAGTTGCAGGGGGTATTGGGGGCCTCATGAGGTCCTAATTAATGAGCAATTTCTACATCTATATTGGTAAATCAGGTCAAGCTCTGGATATGTTGGGAGTCCTAAAATGAATTTGCTGTGGAGCCCAGTTGCATCCAGTTACTCCACTGATTATGTTTATTATTCTCTTTTTCCTCTTTATAGTCTCATTCCTCTCTAGAGCAGTCCCTGCCATAAATTAACAGTGGTAGAGAAGTTTCATCTTCTGCTTCTCCACCTTACATTTCCCATCTAATATTTTCAGATCAACAGCTCCAGCCACTTCTTCCTCTCCGCAGAAACGAAACACTTATGAATCCCAGTCTAACTTACCCTTCTCTCCTTCCTATCAGTGGCTCCCATGCCATGTTTCAGGAGGTAACCCCTCAGTTCTCATTCTAACTGTCATTCTAAGAGTTGGCAGGCTAAAGTTGGCAGTTGGTGTTGCTTCTGCGCTTTACTATAATGAATAATAAATATAGAAAATTCGCCGGCGTCAAAAAATGTTGGCAAAATTATTCGGACTCCCATTGACTTTAACGCCAGCGTCATAATTTACGAGAGCGTCATAATTGACGCGGGTGTCAAAATTAGCATTTCGCTATTTTTTTTTCTACGAAGCGATGTGGGACAAATTAGCCCACGACAAGTCATTAGTTCCATTTTGTGACTGATCACCTGACTGTGTAGATGTCGATCTAAATCCTTTTGTCTGGTACAGGTATGGGACCTGTTATCCAGAATGCTTAACATGGGGTTTTCCGGATCTTTCCGTAATTTGCATCTTTATATCTTATGGCAACTATAAAATCATGAAACCATTTAATAAAGCCAATAGGCTGGTTTTGCCTCCAATAAGGATTAATTATATCTTAGTTGGGATCAAGTACAAGTTACTGTTTTATTATTACAGAAAAAAGGGAAATAATTATTACAAATTTAGATTATTTGATTATAATGGAGTCTATGGGAGACGGCCTTTCCGTAGCTTTCTGCATAACGGATCCCGTACCTGTATTGGGATTTGGTAGAGGGGTAATCACATAAACTAAGAAGTGCTCTGATTGAATGTATAGATGTTAAATAACACATTTCCAGTCTTCTCCGTTACTGCCATTGACAGGTGTTGATACATTTGATACACAAAATTTTCATAAAATGATTTACTCCATCCCCCAATGTAGAAGTGAAAGAAACAACTTTACTTTTTTCTCTTTCAGCGGCAGAACAGAAAACTTCGTTTTTTTCCAAAAGTGAAATTAAAACAAGAGCTAAGAATTTAAATTCTTTAATAATTACAAACTAAACAAAACCTTTATCCTTAGTACAGTAATGTAAATAGTAAATGGAGTAAATAGTAAATAGAGAGCAAACAAACCAGTAACAATTCAAAAGTTAAAAGAAACATCTGTAGCTGAACAATTTTACTTGTACTAGAATGGATTTTAGAAACCTAATGAGTCTATCATACTGAATCATTGACCCGAAAACCTTTTTCAGTGAATATCAATAGTGATGGGCGAATAAATCCGGCAGGCATGAATTTGCGGGAATTTCTGCGGTTCGGCGCCGGCAAATAAATTTGCAAAAATTCTTCAGCATTAAAAAAAAAAACTTGGATGTACGTCAGTCCAACTTTTTCCTTTCCCACCCCTCATTTGCATATGCAAATTAGGATTTGATTCTCGCCCAAATCTGTCACGAAGGATTCGGCGGAATCCCAAATAGTGGATTTGGTGCTTCCCTAGTTAATACATGGTGAAACAGAACCTTCCCATTGTTCTGTTATTAGGCTGACGGGGGGGGGGGGAATGGAGGGGGTGATATCACTCCAACTTCCAGTACAGCAGTAAAGAGTGTCTGAAGTTTTTTTCAGAGCACAAGTCACATGACTGGGGGCAGCTGGGAAACTGACAATATGTTTAGCCCCATGTCAGATTTCAAAATTAAATATAAAAAAATCTGTTTGCTCTTTTGAAAAATGGATTTCAGTTGCTGGAGCAGCACTATTAACTGATGTGCTTTGAAAAAAAATCATGTTTTTCCATGACAGTATCCCTTTAATACAGACAAGAGAGTTAATATAATGCCCTACACATGAGCCCACTGTAAAATGAATGTTCCATATGTTATGAAATGTCTGGAGAAAACTGGTCCCCCAAAAAAAGTTGAAGTCAGGACTTGTGCCGGCGATTCCGCTTCAAAAAATGAAAAGTCGCCAGCGTTTTTGGAACTTTAATGCATTTTCAGCACACAGGATATGATGTAAGTGACAGAAGATTGAGGAAGATTTAGCTGCTTTATAGCACTTCCCCTGGTCTGAGGTGGCAAATAAGGTAACGTTCAGTAAGATCCACACTTTACTGAATTTGCAGAGTAACGACCTGTCCCCCGGGGCGAAAAGTCGCCTGGCGATAGAGTGTGAACGAGCGATAGTGACAGTCTCTATCGCTAGTGAATTGGCGCCTGTTAGTGAATTGGCGATGTCCCTGCGGATGGCAACGCTGGCGAATTGTCGCTAGTATCAGCCACTTTGTCCTTTAGTGAATCTGCCCCTAAGAGGAGAACTAATGGGGTGCACAGATGAAGATGAAGTTTAGAAATTTTCCCTTTGTTTTGGCGACTAGTTCAGATATAATACATAGATTTAATACATAGATATATACAGATTTATATTTTAGAAAAAAAGGTCGTAAGTGCAAACTGGCATTAGGCAAAGCAAGGAGTAAAGTTTTTAATGCTCGTCCAACTCTATAATGAATTCATCAACTAAAGTTTTACAAAAGTTACTTTCATTCTCATGATAAGAAAGTGAAGGGTTTTCTGTGCTGGTTATTGTAGACAGCTGCTGGGGGTTGTACTTTAGATTGCAAGTTACAAAAACAAAAATAGAGACCGCAGACTTCTCCCTATGTCAGGTGCTCAGTCTCCAGTGTCCCCAATGTATCATACGCAATAATCCGAATAGACGGCACTTCTGGGGTGTTTTTATTGTAGCAGGTAGCTGATCACACACCTAACGCGTTTCGGGATAAAATCCCTTAATCATAGACTTTAGATTACCTATGAATGGGATGGATGGAATAAAGAAGAAAATGTGGGAACTGTTATCAACCTGGACCAATCTTTTACTCTAGAACTTCTACCGTTGCATCCGTCATAGGGGTAAATTTACTTAGCGACGGCTTCGCTCCCATCACAACACTTCGCCAGGGGAAAATTCGCTGGGACAACTCTAATTTACTAAAATGTGAAGTTTTGTCCTGCCCGACGGACGCTGGTGAAATTTCGCTACATTACTCCAGCAATACAAGCTAATCAAAGCGAAGGTCTTGCGCTCAGGCTCATTTGCATACGGCGGGAAATTTAAAGTTGAATGGACGTCTTTCTGTTACATGTTGTATCTAATACATTACATTGACACTGATAACTAGACAGGTCCAGGGAACCTTAATAAAGTCAATAGAGTTGTTATATTGCCCTACACATGAGCCCACTGTAAAATAATGTTCCGTATGTTAGAAAATGTATGGGGGAAACTGGTTACACAAAAATATTTTTTTAGGACTTTTGCAGCCTATCACCCTGAATAAAGGAAAAGACGCCAGCGTTTTTCCACTCACAAAATATGATGTAAGTGACAGAAGATTGAGGAAGATCTATACACTCCATTGCACTTCGCCTGTCTGAGCTGGTGAAGGCAAGTCTGGTGAAAGAGGTAACGTTCAGTAAAATCCACATTTTAGTAAATTTGGGGAGTAATGTCCATTCGCCAGAGCAAAAGTCGTCTGGCGATGGACTGCAAATCACCGCTAGTGTCTATCTCCTTCGCTAGCGAAGTGATGCCTGCACCCGTTATTAAATCTGCGAAATTCCTGGCACCAAGCCCCACCCCAGATCCTGCCCACTCAACCCAAGCCCCACCCCAGATCCTGCCCACTCAACCCAAGCCCCACCCCAGATCCTGCCCACTCAACCCAAGCCCCACTCCACCCAAAGACCACACAGACATCAGCGCTAAAAAAGTAACCCCCCCCCAGACACAAGTTATAAAAAGCTATTGATGGTCAGGGCCCCCTTATAAGTTAAAAAAAACCCATTGGTGTCAGGGCCCCCCTTTCAAGTTAAAAAAATTGGGGCCAAAAAACAGTTTTTTTAAAAAAAAAAACATTGGTGCCAGGGCCCCCTTACAAGTTAAAAAAATAATTTTTTTTTAGAAAACATTGGTGGCAGGGGTCTATAGAATATTAAAATAATACAGGGGATTAAAAAAAAACACACATTGGTGTTCAGTAGAATTGAACTTGCGCCTTCAGGACTTCAACTTTGCCTCCTTATGTGACTTTGGGTATTTTCACCACTTCAGGACTTCAATTTCGGCTGTTTTCGTAACTTCAGGTTTTTCGCCGCTTCGGCTGTTTTCGTGGCTTCGGGTCCTTCGGCACTTCTGCATGGCTTCGACTCTCGCACGGGGGGCCCGACTCTTTCAAAACTGCATCACTGCCGGACCCTCCTTCATGTCTGGGCCACTTGTCCCCCCCCCCCCCGATGGCGACCCTGGGTATGGACTAACTGCACAGGAATGCCGAGTACAGTTGCAAATCTTGCTGTCAGCTCATATGGATTCCCACATGCCTTCAAAGGAACAACAAAAATGGCAGTAATCCTACAGGGGACATTGGGATTGCTAAAAGAACTCAACCCGATTATATGTGATACTAACATGTAACCTATATACAGTCTAATATTTAGTACAAGCTGACATATACCCAGTCTGGCTTTTACAACTGGCAGTTATTCCTGCGTATATACTGCATCTATTTACCTGTCTAAAGTGCAGGGTCTAGAGCAGGGATCCCCAACCTTAACCCGAGAGCCACATTCAAATGTAAATAGAAGTTGGAGAACAACTCCAGCATCCAAAAAGTTCCTACTCTTGGTTGGGCATCATTGGTTTAGAGAGAAAACAAATTATAATTCTACAATGAACAAGTGAGAGATGTGACGGGGCAGGAGGTCCCTCTAATGGCCAAAAATATAATTGCCGCAAACATGGCAGCTGCTAACTTGTAGGAAAACAAAATAAACGACCTTTGTTCATGTAAACCAGTAATAGTTTATCTTTGTTTTTCAGTGGACCCAAATTCTGTTGGACAATCAGCTTTGTGAACCAAAAATAGGTTTAGAATCACAACCAATGTAATTGTAGGAACAAACTTCACATTATTTACAGAGATTGTGGAAACCGAATTAAAACATTATGGGGTATTGATTTAGGGACCCAAGCTATAGGTATTCCAGGTGTGCCACAAGGTAAATAAAGCAGACTATTATAGGGTTTACAATTTTTTAATTGTTGCTTTATATCCAATGCCAAGGTGTCTGCTATATGCCCCAGAGTCACTCACTTTGGACACAGCCACGGGGAACTATCGTGAAAATGAATTTTAATATGAACTTCCTCATACTGAAATAAGAAACTTTCTAAATACAATCAATCAAAAATTCTGTACTGTTTCTGAAATAATCAAGTTTATCTTCGCTATTCCTCTCTCAGCATCTGTTTCTCTTCATTCTCTCTTCATTCAGGACATGGGTGACCAGATGAATGATCCAATATATTTTATAGGGGGGCTCCTTTTGCCTAGAAGATGTATTAGAGCTCACTCTATTAAAATCACCAGACATCATGGCCCAAATTCACTAAGAATCGTAGGCGCAAATTCGCCGCACTTCGCCAGGCGTATTTTCGCCAGCGCTCCGCAAATTCACTAAAATCCGAAGTTGCGCACAGGGGTAGCGTAAGTTTTTGAAGTTGCGCTAGCGTTAATTCGCCAAGCGAAGCGAAGTTTCGCTAGCGATGGTTCATTTGCATACGGCGCGAAATTCAAATTTCAATGGAGGAACACGTATCACCACTTCAAATGCCTAGAAAACCTTCAAATCAGCAACTAAAAATGTTATTTTGCCCTACACATGTGCCCAGCCCACTGTATAGGTAAGTTGCCATGAGTCAGGAAATGTAGGGGGGAAGGAGGGGAGCCCCAAAATAATTTTCGATCTTTTTCAGCCAATCACCCATCATGTAGAAAACACGCCAGCGTTTTTTGGGACTTAGAAAAATTTTTGACTTTTTTTGAAACAATCCCTATCTACTCTATTGCGCTTCGCCTGGTCTGAGGTGGCGAAGGAAGTCTAGCGTAAAAGGTAGCGTTCAGTATACTGCGCAAGTTAGTGAATTTGCAAGGTACGTCGCTAGCGAAAATTCGCCTGGCGTAAGGGTGCGAAGTAACACTAGCGAATTTACACCAGCGTTCGTTAGTGAATTTGCGCAGTAACGAAAAATGCCAAACGCTAGCGAATTAACGCTAGCGTTCGGCGCTTAGTGAATTTGCGCCATTTGTCTCTCTACATGCAGGATTTGTGCAAAAGGCAGCTATATTGTTAGATTTTGTTTGTACTGGAATCAGTTATCTGCTAGGAAAGGAAGTCCCCCTATAAGATATATTGGGTCATTCATCTGACACCCAACTGCTGCTTGAAGAGAGAATAAAGAGAAACAGATGCAGAGAGAGCAATAAACTTGATTATTTCAGAAACAATGCAGAATTTTTAATTGATTGTATTTAGAAAGTTTCTTACTTTAGCACGAGGAAGCTTGTATTAAACTTTAATTTTCGCCATAGTTCCCCTTTAGGGCAGAGACAGAGGAGAAGATTCAGGAAGATTTAGTCGCCCGGCAATAAATCGCCTCTTCTTCGGGCGACTAATCTCCTGAACTGCCTCCCAGAATCTAAATCGCCAGCGGGATGGAACTCTTCGTTTTCCGAAGTCGCCTGAAGATGCTTCACGAAGAGACTTCGAAAAACAAAACCCTCCGAGTGCCATCCCACCGGCGATTTAGATTCCAGCCAGCAGGGAGGCAGTTCGGGCAGATGCCCGAAGAAGAGGTGATTTGTCGCCGGCCAACTAATCTCCCTGAATCTTCTTGTCTGTCTCTGCCCTTAAATTACAGGTACAGAGTGAGACAAACAAGTAACGAACAGTTCTCCGCTAACTCCACACCAACAGTAACCCAAGTCACAGCCCATCTGTGCAAACCACCCATACCAGCAATGTCATGGCAACTTTTCGCAACACTTCTTTAATTCACAACCTGTAACTAGGGCAGACTCCTTCCCTTAGCTATTGATGGTTATGCCCCAATAAAGCTTCACCAAGCCTTGCATGTGCTATAAGTAAGTGTTATGGGTCAAAATAAGGTGATTCATTGAGCACACAAAGATGGATATTAAACCCATCCAGAATGTTTTACTCTTCAAATACAGACAACTGAAAAGGCTAAAATAACCCATAGGGCGTGCCCAACTTTATTCAATTAACCATGACCTTCTAGGTCTCAACTGAGACATCCAAATGTCATGTCACCGCTATTCTCCTCACTTTGGGCATTTACAGCAATGATTATTCACAGTTAATGGTTTACGTATTGGAGATGCATTGCCTAGAATACATGGACCTCACTTGTTTGTCCTCACTTCTATATGGAGGAATTACTAAATAAAACTCAATATGTAGTAGAAAACCAATGTAGGACTTGAAATTTCAACATCTGGTGACATTTGGTGAAATACCTGTTCTAGGTTTACAGCACATGGAGCAGAGATGATCCAAGTGGAAGACAAGCATTGCCTAGAATCAGGAATGTTCAACTTTTGATTCTCAGGGCACTACATTTCCCAGCATCCCA
The DNA here is from genome assembly GCA_038501925.1 of Xenopus petersii. Taxonomy (NCBI): domain Eukaryota; kingdom Metazoa; phylum Chordata; class Amphibia; order Anura; family Pipidae; genus Xenopus; species Xenopus petersii. The sequence goes on along the minus strand of CM076685.1, from coordinate 108,120,372 downwards.
CAGACCATGGCCATCTCTGACGACACTTGAATGGACATATACATAAAGGAACAGCAGAAGATGGCTGGAGGAGGAATAAAGGCATGTGGATGTGATGGGGGAGCCACCTACTATAAATGTGTTGTGCCGACCCTAAATGCTAAAACCTAGAATTAGATATAAGTAGGGATGCGCCGAATACACTATTTTGGATTCGGCCGAATCCCCGAATCCATCTTGGAAGATTCGGCCGAATCCCGAACCTAATTTGCATATGCATATGCAAATTAGGGGTGAGGAAGGCAAAAGTGGAAAAAATTGGTTTACTTCCTTGTTTTGTAATAAAAAGTCACGTGAAATCCCGCCCTCCCCACAATTTGCATATGCAAATTAGGATTCGGTTCGGCCAGGCACAAGGATTCGGTGCATCCCTAGATATAAGTTCTGAAATGCAGTAAATTTATTTATTTATTTTTTTTACCCTTTCTTATAAAACATTGGCAATAAGACATTCAAATCTGAAATTCATCACAGATAAAGCGATTATTATACAGCCATATGGAATATCAAGCTTTATTAATAAAACATTATACCATCAGTAAGAAATTAAGAAAGGAAATTCATTTTTATTATCGATAAAAGAGCATGCTGTACCATACAAAGAATCATAGGTAAAATGTTGAATTTCAGCAGAACATAAAATATTCATAGTAAATACAGCAGTTTACAGTAGGAATGCACCAAATCCAGGATTCCGGATTCAGACAAGATTCTGCCTTTATCAGTTGGATTTGTCCGAATCCAAGTGCCTGGCCGAACCACTCGAACGTGCGCAGTTCTCTTTCGCCCTAGTTTCCCTAAATTACATATGCAAATTAGGGTTTGGATTCGGTTTGATATTTGGCCGACTCTATAACGAAGGATTCGGGCGTATCCTAAAATATTGGATTTGGTGCATCCCTAGTATACAGGATATGACTAGAATCAACTACTCTCTCCAATGCACTAATGTGGCATATGAAGTATTGTACAGGGAAGAGATACAAAAACATGATAATCTCCAACTGTCACCCAACCACCTTGCAGTTTCAATAGCAGAGATAGAGGAAGGCATATCTGGACATTCACAGAGTAGCACAACTCATATAGACAACATGAACTGCCTTGGCATGTAGTGTTTGCTGTTATTTAATGTATCAAGGGGTGCATGTGCTGCCATACCTGCAATGGACTAACTTTGCATTCATGGCGGACAGTGTCTTTACTTCTTCTTTACACAAACTGTCCGCAACTATGACATTTATGAAAAATAGCGTCAGTATAAAAATAACTTGTAAAATGAAATTTATCTCTGTAAGGGGGCTTGGCTACCAGGGACTGGATTTTCCAGGAAAAGCAAGTAGCTGGCAACACCAACTATGCCATGCAGAGCAGCAGTGCTCAAAGTGCAAACAGAAATCTGTCACCAGGGGTAAATTTTGGAATCATTTAAGAAGGCAAGTTTTTGTAAGCAACGAGAAGCTACAAAGTGCAAACAATTGTGTTAATCATTCCCATTACCTCCTAATCTCATATCTTTTGTACCACTTCACTTGCTAACGGACATAGCTCAAGCCCCCACTGTCTCTGGAGCTATCTTCAGGCTTTGCCAAGTCCCTGGGCACAGATTTGTCCTACCTTGAAACCCTACATCAACAATAAGATAGCGGGGCAGGAGCTATGTCAATATGGTCGGACTGGGCTGATAGGAAATTAGGAAAAATAACCCGGTGGGCCCTTCCGCTGGTGGGTTACATTCTGATCTAGAACGTAGTGCACTCTTCCCTCGCCCACAAGTAAAGGTAAGCAGGAGACATGGCACATGGGGGGTGTAGCAAGTGTATGCTGGCTTCAGGTGCCATTATTGGTGCGTGGGCCGGGCGACCCAGAAGTGATAGTCCTGGTGGGCTCCTCACCCCAGTCCAACACTGTATGTCAATGAACTTGCCAGCTAAGAAGTGGGGTTGTAGGTCATTCACAAGCACTGGTGCTCAGTGTTTGTAAAGGATTAAGGGGATGGAAGAACGGTGCCTATCCAAGACCATGTTCTGACGTTTAAAGTTCCTGGTCATAAGTATGTCTTTTATTCTATCTGTATTGGTAAGGAAAAAGAGGAGAGAGAGAGAGAGAGAAGAGAGAGGAGAGGAGTTTTGAATCTGCCTAGGAGTATCCCTCTCAGCGTCATACTGTGAATGAGGTCTGTGTCTGAGCCAAGCTTAGCAGAAGCAACGAACAGGCTAAAACTTAACGAAACGGGACAGAGAAAAGGAAGAGGTTATCTTATACGGAAATTGCCATTAAGTATAGAACCGAAGCTGCATGGTAAATAAAAAGTTTCCTAATTCTGCATAGCATCTATTAAAATGTATTTCATAAACGTTATGCTTCACGCCACGTTTCAACGTCAACTCCCACTGGCACAACGCATAGAGGAATAATTTAGGATTTTTGAAGTTTACAGTATTAGAATATTTAAAAACATCCAGCATTCATTCACATTGCTCTGGTCATCATGGCCTCGTCTGGGAATAGAATTCCCACCGCTCGAAAAACCTTGGAATGGTAGACATTGGTGGACTTTCACTCATGAATTGTACACTCTGAAGTTCCACAACACCACAGGCAGATCTAGAGGCGTGAGGAGATGCTTGGACTGGTAGTGCCCAGAGATGACCCGTCTCTACAATAGTATCTAAAATTATGAGGAATCAGATTGCTTATCAATGCAAAGTACAGTATCCTCTCAAAGGACGAAGAGGGATTTCATTGAAAAGTAACATCCTCCGTTTTATGAGGCAGTAGAATCAGTTCCATAAGAGTTACATTTTAGTTCATGTTTATTTGGAAAAAAAATACCAATTATTTAAATGTGAAATCAATCTTGTCCCATGCTAGTCTTTATACCTTAAAACAGCATGGCATCTGCAGTTGGTCATGAGTAGAAATGCTTGGAAAAGGACCAGCACTAAACTGGTCAGAATCAGGCTACGAATAACCTACATGGAAAAAGAATAGTGTGGGCCAACATTACAAAAAACACTACATAAAAAAAAAACAACACACAGCGAACCCCCCCTCAAAAAGCAGACTATGCTGGAGTCTTTCTCTGTTTTTTACCCTTCTTTGCTTTCTTTTTGTTCTTCCATTCTTTCTTTTTTGGATCTGAATTGTTCATCAAGGAGTGCCATAAATATCTGGGGAGCTGAGAAAACTTTGCCCCACAGCTGCACTGGAAACGTGACACGAGAGGGTGGATCCAGCTGTGGGCACGGAGCTGGTGGTACCCGCACAAAGCCTGTCCACACATTTCACAGATAAATCCAGTGTCGCTCAAGTGCTGCAGCTGGTGCCGCAGGAAATGCAGCGACCCTACAGAGGATTTGCCACAATCACACTTGTGTTTTCTTTTGACTGTAACTTTGCGACCAGAAGCCCGGCGCTGATGTTTCTTAAGTTGCGAGAGCCGGTAGAAGCGCACGCCACAGTCCGGACACTTGAGAGGTGGCTTTGGCCTTTTGGAAAATCGAACCATGAACTCACGCGGCATGGATCGTGGAAGAGACTTCTGTGTTTCTCCCTTTCCAGCAGCAGAACTGCTCCTCTGTTTTTCCCGGGCTGTTTTTTTAGTATCAGGTGCCCGGACAAAGTCTTCATCAATGAAATGGTGGATTATTTCATCCTCACCAATGGCATTGTCGTCCTCATCTTGCATGCTAGCCAACATTTCCGGGGTGTACTGGAGATCTGGAAAATATGGCTCAGGTGGATAGATGCCCAACCCAAGGTTCTTTTCCTTCATGGCAGCAACATGGAAGTTATGACTCATGTGCCAGTTTAGATGTTTCACCAAGTTGCCCTTGTGTCTAAAGCAACGGCCACATTCATCGCAGGAGAAAGGCAAATCTACGTCCTCAAAACCGATCACCAGCTTTTTCATTGTTTGCCAAGATCCACCCTCACTCACAATCGCTTTTTTTGCAAGATTTACCTTTTGGTCATGGATTTTAGCACGAAGTTCCAGCTCTGACTCTTTTAAATGCCAACGAATGTGGGTAGAAAAAGCACAACTTCGTTCGAACACTCTCCCGCACTGCTGGCATGTGTAGGACTTGTTGGCAGTGCCAGGGGGGAAATTGTTGTTTATGATTTTTCCTGTTGGTGTCCTCTGAGGCATCTTACTTGCCGGACCTTGTGATGTTGAGGGGCGCTGTTCTGTGTTACTGCTGGTGCCCTGTTTCCCTTTCGCTAAGTATTCCGATGAGCCTGCTTTGATAGGGCTTGTCTGCAGGTTGGCTAAATTGGGGTCTTTACCCCAACATGTATGCTTGGCTATATTTCGGAATCTTCCAAACTGACGCCCACATTTGTCACAGTTAAACTGAAGGGGCATTGTCTGCTTATTAGATTTGCTTTTGGATGCTATTACTCTATCAGTTGAATAGCCTTTCTCACTGTCTGATGAATTGTCTAGCGTGTCCCCTAAAACAAATGTTTGAATCTCTTCCTCATTCATTTGCTGTGCTATCTTAAGCTCCTTCTGAGCCCTTTCGCACACTTGCTCCAATGCCCTTTCCGAATCATTGTAAGAGCTCGTTCCATGACCTGCCATATGGCCGCTTTTTTTGAGAAAGTCCACCATCTTCAAGCAAAAATGCTTTTCTAAATCAGAAAACCTTCGAAATTGGCGGCCGCATCTTGGACAGTTGTGGTTTTTGATGGATGACTTTCCAGGGCTATTTCTGTGAACGTCTAGACGGCAGTAAGTAATATCTACAGGAGATCCCATGTCCTCTTTTTGGGAGGACAACATTTCTGAGGAGGCATCATCAGCATTTGAAGAAGGTTGATGGGAGACAGAGGATTGGCTCACATTTTCTTCTGTAGTCGTTTCTGCTACAACTAGTTCCTCCACAAAAGGAAAAACTTGATCCTGAACACATTCATTGCTCCAAAGCACAGTCTGAGCATCAGTCAATGGGTTATCAGGGTGAAGCCCTGGTTGTGGTTCTTCAGGAATGGAAATGTTCTCGATCTTCTGATTCACTTGTTCTTGGCCCTCAATTTTGACAGCAGGTTCTATAAATACCGCTTCTGGATTCTCGTCGTCAGAAGATGAGGAAACAACAGCATCGCCATCCAAGCTCTCATCACTACTCGAGTCATCAAAATACTGTAGAGAATGCCAAGCTGGCAAATCCTGCTTGTTTTCCTGATGGGAACACAAAGTAAGACACACAAAAAGGACATAAGTCAGTGGATTGAAATGAACAATTAATTACAGTCATGCAGCCATCTTCCGGGTCTTCGGCAAGCTGAGTGGGAGATCGGCATGTTGCGTATGCGCACTTTGCTGGTTCGTGACAACTGCGCTTGCGCCGAAACTCACGAAAATTGCTGAAGCGCCGGAAGAAGACACGAAGACCCAGAAGATGGCTGCATGGAACTCCGATGCCAGAATCTGCGCCGAGAGGTAAGTATAAAGTATGGGGCATTTCCCCCGGGGGCAGTTAGGCTGGGTGGTACAGGGTTTTTTTCTTGAAGGGTTTAAGTTAACCTGAGAAGTTGTTACCTGTGCATTTTCTGCCTGTGCCATGATTAAGTACAGGTATGGGATCTGTTATCGGAAACCCGTCATTCAGAAAATTCCAAATTACGGAAAGGCCATCTTCCATAGACTCCATTATAACCAAATAATCCTGATTTTTAAAAATGATTTCCCTTTTCTGTGTAATAATAAAACAGTAACTTGTACTTGATCCCAACTAAGATATAATTAATCCTTATTGGAGGCAAAACCAGCCTATTGGGTTTATTTAAAGGAAAACTATACCCCCAAAATGAATACTTAAGCAACAGATAGTTTATATCAAATTGAATGACATATTAAAGAATCTTACCAAACTGGAATATATATTTACATAAATATTGCCCTTTTACATCTCTTGCCTTGAATCACCATTTCGTGACTCTATCTGTGCTGCCTCAGAGATCACCTGACCAGAAATACTACAACACTAACTGTAACAGGAAGAAGTGAGGAAGCAAAAGGCAGAACTCTGTCTGTTAATTGGCTCATGTGACCTTACATGTGGTTTGTATGTGTGCACAGTGAATCTTACGATCTCAAGGGGCGACCCTTATTTTTTAAAATGGCAATTTTCTATTTATGATTACCCAATGGCACATACTACTAAAAAAGTATATTATTATGATAATGGTTCATTTACATGAAGCAGGATTTTACACATGAGCGGTTTTACTCAGTATCTTTTAATAGAGACCTAAATTGTTTGGGGGGTATAGTTTTCCTTTAATGTTTACATGATTTTCTAGTAGACTTAAGGTATGAAGATCCAAATTACTTAAAGATACATTATCCGGAAAACCCCAGGTACCAAGCATTCTGGATAAAAGTTCCCTAACCTGTACTAAGAATACCTTTTACACATTAAAAGCTAATGCATCATCCATTTGACTATTCAATAACAATATGATGATCTGCCCAGACTGAAACTTTCACCTGTGGTTGTGACTGTTTAGACTGTTCGTCCAAGAGAGAAAAAAAAACCCTTTAACATCTAGGGCCAGAATCACTAGGAAGTGCCTGACAAACTGGCATCATGCAGTGCCTGAGGCTTTCCTTGCCCTTTAAATATGTAGCAAGCAAAAGCATCAAGTACTGGTGTGCATGTTTGCCTGACCAATTTGGAATACATCAACCTTAAAGCTGGCCATAGATGTACAGATTTTCAACAGATCCAATCCACATCGTGAGCCCAAGATCTTCTGAGAACCATCGTACGAACGTTCGAACTGTCCATCAACTAAAACGACCAATTTACCAGGAAAACAAAGGGGAGCTGCCTGCTTGGCCCTGCAAACATCCATAGATTGTACTGGGACCGACAAAGATTTTTTAACCTGGCCGATCAATTTCCTGGCAGATGTGGGACGAAAAATCGTAAGATGTTCGATCGTTTGAATCCCACTAACCGCACGATAATTTGACGAATCGGTCGGGCTGCGCTGAAATCGGTCGTTTCGCAAAGAAGAATCGTCGCGTCTATGGGGGCCTTAAGACTACTAGAAAAGCATGTAAACATTAAATAAACCCAATAGGCTGGTTTTGCTTCCAATAAGGATTAATTATATCTTAGTTGGGATCAAGTACAAGCGACTGTTTTATTATTACACAGAAAAAGGAAATCATTTTTAAAGGGCATGTAAAGGCAAAAAAACTAAAATCCCATTTTACTTTTCAACCCCCAAGAAGACACTGCTTATATGCGCCATTGACCAACTTAACCGAATGTGAGTAGTGTAATTCAGATCACAGCTAATTTATTTAAAGGAAAACACACTATTGGCTATTTCTCCCTAGGACCATATGAAGTTTTAGAAGCACACTTAAACCTTGTTACATATTACTTTCCCAGACATGGACAAGTGGGTCCTGAAGTTTACATTGGTGCTGCTAGTACTAAGCGATTAACTGCACAAAGCACGGATTTCACCCCTATGATACTGACAACAATAAGGGAGACCCCTACCAGCCTTAATACAATGGGATCATCCAGAGGAACATTCCCGTCCTTCAGCTCCACTTCTGCACCAACATCGATGCCCTGCTCTAGCTCCATGGCAGCGCTCAGCCCTCCTGCAATGCCAACGACAACCAATCAGAATCTGTGGATTTCAGGGAAGTCACTGTTAATGATCAGGTCAAAGGGGTTGTTCACCTTAAAAATTAAAGGGGATTTTCACCTTAAAATTAACTTTCAAGCACAGGACACACGGTAGATAACAGATACGCTCTTAAGAATCCCATTGTATACTACAGAGCTTATCTGTTATCTACTGTGTATCCTGAACTTGAATGGCTACACAGCAGCTTGTTTATATAAACTATAGTAGTACTTATATGTTATCTGTGTATCCTGTGCTTGAATGGCTGCCCCCATGGCTACACAGCAGCTTGTTTATATAAACTATAGTAGTACTTATCTGTTATCTACTGTGTATCCTGTGCTTGAATGGCTGCCCCCATGGCTACACAGCAGCTTGTTTATATAAACTATAGTAGTACTTATATGTTATCTACTGTGTATCCTGTGCTTGAATGGCTGCCCCCATGGCTACACAGCAGCTTGTTTATATAAACTATAGTAGTACTTATCTGTTATCTACTGTGTATCCTGTGCTTGAATGGCTGCCCCCATGGCTACACAGCAGCTTGTTTATATAAACTATAGTAGTACTTATATGTTATCTACTGTGTATCCTGTGCTTGAATGGCTGCCCCCATGGCTACACAGCAGCTTGTTTATATAAACTATAGTAGTACTTATCTGTTATCTACTGTGTATCCTGTGCTTGAATGGCTGTCCCATGGCTACACAGCAGCTTGTTTATATAAACTATAGTAGTACTTATCTGTTATCTACTGTGTATCCTGTGCTTGAATGGCTGCCCCCATGGCTACACAGCTGCTTGTTTATATAAACTATAGTAGCCTTTCTGAAGCAAATACAGGCATAGAATACGTTATCGGAAAACCTGTTATCCAGAAAGCTCCGAATTACGGAAAGGCCAAAATAGCTTTTAAAACTTTGGATTATTTGGATAAAATGGAATGTATGGGAGACGGGCTTTCTGTAATTGAGGGCTTTCTGGATAACAGGTTTCCTGATAAGATGTAATAATAAAATCGTAGTCTCTATGTTTTTGGCTGCCGGCCTCGTCGAACCCCATTTGAAAGACGGAAAAAGCAGAAGGCGATTCTTTTTTAAAACAAGAAAAATGAACGAAGACGAAATGAAAAGCTGTTAATATTATTGATCAAACAGAAAGTGAACTCCTTGTGTCAGAAAGAATTGGATCTGGATCTTGGGACCTGCAAGGAAAGCTAATGTCTCTCAGGAATGTCAATAATAGAAACAATGTCACTAAGTTATTGGACAGAAAAGTACAGAGACCAATCAGCCCCCTGGTTCTGGCTCATCAGTCCCGACCCCCATCGCTCCCGACCCCTCAGTCCCGGCCTGCTGCTGATTAACCCTTCCGCTGCCAGCAGTAACAGCCTCCTCCTGGTGTAGGTAACGAATCACCGCTCACCTTCCCTGCCGGGGGTCCAGCTGGCAGTCACGTGACCCGCCACAGTACAACCAAGGAGTCCCCGATACGGGATGGCCCACCGGACTCGTGCTCCCCGCAGCCAGCTTTCTGTCTCGGCCACGAACAGACTAGAGCCGCGCTGACCTGGAAGCGCAATCTCCGAGGCACACAGCATGCTGGGAGCCGTAGTTCCCACATTTCAAGCGGCGCGGTTAGAACTACAGTACCCACAATGCAACGGGGAGGAGGGGAGCGATGCTGAAGAAGAAGAAGTAGTGCGAGGAGAGCGCCAGGCTAAGCTGGAAGGTGGGAATCCAGTCCGGGCTTTGATTGGCCGCTTAGCGCTGAGGAGAAGGCGGGGCGCTCACTAACAAACGGACTGGATTCCCGCCTCCCACTGACTCTGTAGCGTTATGTCATCGCTGTGACGCGGCCTCACTCTCAATGTGACACTAGGGGAAGGGTTAGAGTGCGGCTCAGGTGAACTTTGCCCCGGGCTCTCACCGCTAAACGGGACATACAGAAAAGCCCGTGTCAGTGAGAATATTTAGTATAGTCTGTGCCTCAGCGCTTCCCGCCAAGTGACGCCGGCTCAGGGTTTCACGTGAATTTGCCCTATATGGGGGCGCCCCTTTGCTATGGGAGAGTGAAGCCAAGTATTGAGGGCACGTGACACTTCTAGGCCGCGGCTGGGGGAGGAGTTGCAGAGTTGCCATTAGAAATCACACGCCCCCTGGGCTCCGCCCACTCCACATCACAGTTAGAAGACCACACAGACATCAGCGCTAAAAAGGTAACACCCCCTCCACACACACAAGTTATAAAAAGCTATTGAGGGTCACAGCCCCCTTATAATTAAAAAAAAAACATTGGCACCAGGGCCCCCCATAAAAGTTTTTTTTAAAAAATGCACTGGTGCCAGGGCCCCCCTTACAAGTAAAAGAAATTGGGACCCCAAAAAAATACATTTTTGTAAAAAACAATGGCCCCCCTTAAAAGTAAAAAAAATTGGGACCCCAAAAAAATATTTAAAAAAAAAAAAACATTTGCGCCAGGGCCCCCCTTACAAGTTAAAAAACATTGGTGGCAGGGGCCTATAGAATATTAAAATAATACATTGGTGGCCAGGGGATTTAAAAAAAAAAAATGGTGTTCAGTAGAATTGAACTCGTGGCTTCAGGACTTTAACTTCGCCTCCTTTCGTGACTTCGGGTCTTTTTCGCCGCTTCGGGAGTTCGGCCTTTTGGCACGTCCGCATTTTCGGCTGTTCAGAATGGCCGCAGATCTTCAGCGCTCACAAGGGGGGAGCGGCTCTTTTAAAACTACAGCACTGCCGGGCCCCCCTTGATGCCCGGGACACCTGCCCCCCCCCTGATGGCGGCCCTGAGTAGTTGCCTCTGATATGTGTAAATACTGGGGGTGGGTCGGGGATGACAAGCAGGGATTTAGGGATTCACCGCCTCCAGGGTTGGGGATTCTGCCTTTTTCAGCAGGATTTAAATTCGGCCGACTCCTTCTGCCCAACTGAACCAAATCCTAATTGGCGGGGAGGGAAATCACGTGACTTTTTGTCACAAAACAGAAATTCCCACTTCCCACCCCTAAAATTAGGGATGCACCGAATCCACTTTTTTGGATTCGGCCGAACCCCCGAATCCTTCGTGAAAGATTCGGCCGAATACCGAACCGAATCCGAACCCTAATTTGCATATGCAAATTAGGAGTGGGAAGGGGAAAACATTTTTTACTTCCTTGTTTTCTGACAAAAAGTCATGCAATTTCCCTCCCGCCCCTAATTTGCATATGCAAATTCGGTTCGGCTGGGCAGAAGGATTCGGCCGAATCCGAATCCTGCTGAAAAAGGCCGAATCCCGAACCGAATCCTGGATTCGGTGCATCCCTACCTAAAATGCATTTGTCAATTAAGATTGGGTTCAGTATTCAGCCAAATCTTTAGCAAAGGATTTGGGGGTTCGGCTGAATGCAAAACAGTGGATTCAGTGCATCCCTAGTTATTATGTGAGATGCCCGCACTCAACCTGGCCCTCAAAATGTCTGACTTGTTAGGCCCACTGACTACTTCTGATGATGTCAGAGACTGGCAGGGGATAAAATGGGCACCAGTCCTGGACTGGGATTAACAATATGCCCTGTCATTTCAAGTCAGGGTGGCCAGGTCTAATTTTCAAAGTCAGCTACAAAACCAGCCAAAAACTAGCCAAGAGGCACTTCAAAAGAAGCCCTAAAATAGCACATGTGCAGTGAAAAAAAGTCTAAAAAATAAATGAATAGATGTGAAAATACACCTTTTTCAAATCTTCACAAGTTGTTCCATAATGCAAAATGGGACAGAACCAGGAGGGTAACTATAGAGGGGGGCCCAGGAGGTATAGGGGTCCCATAAGGCCCTAACAGTAGAGCTCCACAAGCGATTTTGGTCCGATTGGCGTCCGCTGACAAAACGCACTAGACAAGTTGGATGGAGTCGCACGCGTGCAGATATAATTGGACTGAATAGAAAGTCAGAGTTTACGGTCCGACTGTCGGATGAAGGCGCTACTTTCTGCATCCACATCTGACAGTCGCGTTGGATGTAATGCAGTTGGTACCTCCGACTTATCATTCAGTCCAATTGTATCTTCGCGCGTGAGACTTAAAATACAAATTTGCCTAATAAACAAAAACATAATTCTAAGAAACTTTCCAATATACATGTATTAAACATTGTCAGTGCTTTTAGAGTTATTTATAAAAACAATTGCTATTGAAAGCAGCATTTGCTGAACTCCTGGTTGTTACTTTTTAAACAATGTTGCAAAAGTCTTAGTTCCCCCAGCAGCAAAGACGGGTCTGTTAATCAGCTCCTTGTCTGACATTGTATCAACAGTCTGAACCAGAGCCGCCATCAGGGGGGCACAGGGGTTACAAGTGTACCAGGCCTAAAGGGGGGCCGGCAGAGCTAAACTTTTGAAAGAGTTGGGCCCCCCTTGACAGCGCCGAAGCCGTGCTGCCTCCTTCCGATGTCTCGAATGCGGAAGTGCCAAAAAGCCGAACAGCTGAAGTCCCGAAGCGCCGAAAAGACCCGAAGCCACGAAAATAGCAAAAGCCGAAGTTTGCTCTTTTGAGAAACGGATTTCAGTGCAGATTTCTGCTGAAGCAGCACTATTAACTGATGCATTTTGGGAAAAAAAATTTTTTCCCATGACAGTATCTCTTTAAATAAAAAAATGTTATTATTATTTTTACCATAAATACCATTGGGGGTTTAATAAATCATCAAGGTTTAATCAAGCTATGAAAAAAATGTGTTTTTCCCCTTTAAAAGTTCGACTAGAAGAAAATCCAACTTTAAAGGAGAAGAAAAATGTGTCTTTCCCCTTTAAAAGTCCGACTAGAAGAAAATCCAACTTTAAAGGAGAAGGAAAGGCTAAATTTAAGAAAGCTTTATCAGAGAGGTCTATATAAATACACCAGTAAACCCTCAAAGTAATGCTGCTCTGAGTCCTCTGTCAAAAGAAACAGCACATTTCTTCTATTGTGTACTCATGGGCTTCTCTATCAGACTAACTGTTTTCATCTTAAACCTCCAGGGCTAGGGCTTGAGCATGCTCAGTTTGCTCCTCCCTCCTGTAATCTGAGCCCAGAGCTATGAGTGAGCAGGGAGAGACTAAGTCAGGAAGTGATGTCCCACCAAACTAATATGGCAGCTGCTATCCTAAAGAAACAGAGAGAGTTTCTAGAACTGTTTACTCAGGTATGGTAAAGCATTCTGCATTCTTCTAGCTTGCACTAGTGTGGCTAATCTATTGGTGATAATCTGCTTTGGTAACTTTCATTCTCCTTTAATAAATACCCCACTTATTGTTATATCTACTTTTTATTACTCATCTTTCTATCCAGCCCCCTCTCCTGTTCATATTCCAGTCTCTTATTCAAATCAGTGCATGGTTGCTAGGGTCATTTGAACCCTAGCAACCATATAGATGAAACTGCAAATTGGACTAAAAAGCTACATAACGCAAAAAACACAAATAATAAAAAAAATGAAAACTAATTGCAAATTGGAATATCACTTCCGTCATACTGAAAGTTAACTCAAAGATGAACTACCCCTTTAAGTACTACAATGTTCAAATCTTAGAGTCTTGCCTGACAAAAATCTGAATTTCTGAATTTTCTGTTGATGCATTTTCAGATGGAAGCAGAGTTTTTTTAGTGCCACAAAAGCAACGCTGCCTGAAAAGTGATCGCCTGGATGGAGGCTGAGTCAGAGAAACGATAACGTTACAGAATGTTCTAAGCCGACATTCAGATCATGGGCACTTCCCTGGCTCAATGGGAGCCTCCTGAACTGTGACATTCAGCTCAGTTAAGGAAAGGCTTCTTCAGTGCCGTGTCATCATCTCAGATTAGAAATTGACATCATATAATCTGGGCTGTGCTGATACTGGAGGTATCCATGGCCGTACTCCAACCACGTTATTTGATAACATCTGTTTCATGTTGTCACATAGATAAGAATCATTTACCTTAATGGCTTGATTTTCATATCTTAAATATATATCCGGCTTCCCTTTGGCTTTTGGTAAAGGGATTCTGTCATGATTTTTATGGTGTAGTTTTAATTAGGGAAGCGCCGAATCCAGGATTCAGTTTGGGATTCGCCCTTTTTCAGCAGGATTCGGCCGAATCCTTCTGCCCGGTCGAACCAAATGTGAATCCTAATTTGCATATGCAAATTAGGGTTATGAAGGGAAATCGCGTGAGTTTTTGTCACTAATTTTTTTTTCTCCATTCCCACCCCTAATTTGCATATGTAAATTAGGACCCGGATTTAGTTCGGTATTCTGCCAAATCTTTCGAAATCCCTCGTTTTTATTTCTAAATGACACTGTTTACTATGCAAATAATTTGCTCTACAATATAAAATTCCATTCCTGAACCAGCAAGTAGAGTCCTGCGCTGGTCCATTTTTTGGAACCCGTACCCGCAACCTGCAATTTGCATCCTGGACCTGCAACCCGCATTCTTACCCACTTGGACCCGCAAGTACCTGTCAGGGGGCCTATCGGCTCCCAGCGGGGGAGTCAAGACCGAGGAGGAAGTCTTTTAGGGTCAAAGTTCAGGTCCAAGGTACAGACAAGGGTTAGGCAAAATTAAGGACAAAGTCCAGGCAAGGGTTCAATGGCAGGCAGAATGGAACAGAATCAAAAGTCCAGGCAGGAGTCAAAATCCAGGAATAGCAACAATAAAGCACCCAGGAACACTAATAAGCAAATCCTATAATTGGGCAGCGTCTAGGTGGCCAGGGTGCCCTTTTATTTACAAATTTCAATGTGTCCGCATCCTCACCGATGTCGTCGCGCTGATGTCATTGCGCCAGCGCCGCTACCCACGTGGTGCCCATGGGCGCCGCCATTTTGGGAGGGACGTCGACAGGGAAGGATGCGCCGCCCGGGCGACAGTACCTTATTCGCAACCTGGACCCGAGACCCCCTGACCATCAAGAATCAGGAAGTGCTGTCATTGTAAACTGGAAGTGACGTCATCAGAAGTAGGCGTGATCAGAAAAAAAAAGGAGTAAAACAGGAAGTGCTGTCAATTTAAACCGGAAGTGACATCATCAGAAGTAGATGTGATCAGAAAAAAAGAGTAAAAATCGCGATTGAGAAGACCCGCAAACCAGCAGAACCACCAACCGTGTCTATACCCGCATCCAGAACTACCTGCAACCTGCAGGGTACCGCAGGTTTTTGCAGGTAATCCGCGGGTACCCGACCCACTGCGGGACTCTACCAGCAAGTGTATTTTTTAGTTGTAATATTGGTGCGTAGGCACCATCTCGCAAATTATTGGATCAATACAAAAAAATCTAACATAGTGTTATATTATAATAAGTAACATTTATTTTGGAGTGTTTTTGTGGAGAATAATGTAAAAAGGAATTTCACATAATTGTTAAATGGGAGAGTTTCATTCTGTGTTCCACTGTGCTTAGACATAGAAATACATTTTGTACTACACATAAAAAATACTCAAAATTTAAAATGTTTAATATTTATTTATTTAATAAAAAAATTAAAAAAAAATTGAAAAATATCTCTATTGATCCAGAGGAAATTGATCCAGAGGAAAAATTCCTTCCTGACTCTTAAGGGCGAAGGCACATGTAGTATTTCACCCACAATGATGTCTCAGGGAAAAAAAATCTTTACTGAAAAAACGAAATGAAAAAACTCTAATTGGCACTTGTGCCAGAGTGAGGCATGAAACGCGTCAGTTGACTAGACACAGTATGGTTTAGTTAAAGGTCTCTAGAATGATACCTGTTCATGTTTTTAATGACTACTTGGTAATAAAGTTTTTTCATTGATTTTTACCCATGGTTGTAAAAGGCTCCCGTCAATTCACTTTCCATTGGGACACAGCTGATTCGGGCTGGAACGGAGTCCAGTCGACGGGTGGCCACCACGAGGGTAACTATAAGACCAGCCACATGTGAGTGCTTTCAATGTACCAAATGTTAGGGCACCCCAATGATTGTAATCACTAGTTATGGGCACATTTTTTTTCACCTGCCATGGATTAGTGGCAAATTCCGTATTTCGCCATTTGCAAATTTTTTCACTACACTGCGGCAACAATTTGCCGGAGAAAAATTTGCTACGTAAAAAAAGTCGCAGAGAAAACAACGTCTGTAAGAAAAAACACCCATTGACTAATGCATTTGGACAAAAGAAAAAACGCTGATTGACTTTAATGCATTAGGACAAAAAAGTCGCCATAAGAAAAAAGGCCCATTGACTTAAATGCATTTGGAGCAAGAAAAAGTGTCGCAAGCGTGAATTTTTTTTTAAAAATTGTATTAAATAAGTAAATATTAAACTTAAGAGTCAGGAAGGAATTTTTTACATTTCTTGTGGCAAATTGACAAAAGTCACAAGTAGGGTTTTTTGCCTTCCTCTGGATCAATAGAGATATTTTTCCATTTTTTTTTTTAAATTGTATTAAATAAATAAATATTAAACTTTAATTGAATGCATTTGGACAAAAGAAAAAATGCCGAATGACTTTAATGCATTAGGACAAAAAAGTCGCCATAAGAAAAAAGGCCCATTGACTTTGCATTTGGAGCAAGAAAAAGTGTCGCAAGGATGAAAATTTTTTTTGACGCCCATTGACTTCAATGTGTTTTGTGAATTTTTTGCAGTTTTGCAAATCTCTGCAGTTTTGCAAACGGGACAGATTTGCTCATTATTAGTAATCACTTACAGTACCTGATACCCCAGGTATCAGGTAAGTCATTATCATTCTTGGGGGTATCTTAACATTTTTCACTCACCATTGATTGGACTTCTCCTTTAATATATTATAACAGGGGTCCCCAAACTTTTTTTTACCCGTGAGCAACAGTCATATGTGAAAAGAGTTGGGGAGCAACACAAGCATCAAAACGTTCCTTGAGGTGCAAAATAAGAGCTATGATTGGCTATTTGCTGACCCTTATGTGGACTGACAGCCTATAGGAGGTCCTGTTTGGAAGAACACCTGGTTTTTATACAGCCAAAACTTGCCTCCAAGCCTGGAATCCAAAAATAAGAACCGGCTTTGAGGTCACTGGGAGCAACATCCAATGGGTTGATGAGCACTGATGAAGACAGTCTATAGTAGGTGCCATTTGACTATTAAATTGTGGCTTATGTGAATTGCATAACTATGTGTCTTATGTATTGATTCTTCAGTGAACTATGAAACCCAAAAATGGAGCAACCTCCCCATTTTCTAAATTTTACCCCCCCTATTAAGACCTGATTTCATAATTAGGACTTAGGGAAGGGCACTTTTATGGTAAGTTAGTCAGTAGATCAATCATCAATTTTAGCATTCAGGAGAAATATTTAGTAGTAAATAAAAATAATTGGGCTTTTTCCGGCGTTTTTTTAAAATTTCACTTTCATCTATGGCGCTAATGTTATAAAACTTGGCAGCGTTTGACATATCGAGGCCTACGTTTCTTTACCCTACTCCAATTCTGTCACTCCCCACCCTCCCTGCCTTTATTTGTGCCTGCGTGACTGCCAGACATTTCGGGGGGAGAGGAAGGGGAGTAGAGAGAGAGAGAGAGAGACGTAGGGAAGTCCAGAAGCTTCTGAAACCGTCACAGCTGTGCTGGGCTGGGAAAAAAAGACAGCATATTTAGAGAGAGAGAGACAGACTGAGAGGCAGTGAGAGTGAGAGGCAGAGAGCAAAAGGCACGGCACTCACACAGGTGAGGAGGACTCAGACGTGTAGGACAGACAGACAGAGAGCAATGTATATGTTGTACTGTATATATATATATGTATGTGCATGTATAGAACTGCAGACTGAGCATGACAGAGACATGGAAACAGACTGTTCGGCTAAAACTGATAGAAACAATCAGAACCAATGGGCACGCTGCAGGATTAACTCTTGTACGGCTCCAATAGTTTCAACGAAATCCGCAAAAGTGCCCGGACTTGCTTAGAAAGTGCCAGTGTTTGATATCCAAGTGGCAGGAGAATGAAATGTTTTCCAAATATTCGTTATCTTTCAGTGCTCTGGCGCAGGGTGGGCACTTATCTGCCCCCGAGGGCTGCAGGGCGAAGCTGTAATACAGACGAGAAAAATAGGGGCTCTTGCCTTGCCACCATCACAGACTATAGGGCATAGATATGCTGATTACATTCAAGCAACGAGGTCGAGTTTAACTCTCTCAATGACTGTGACACAAAAAAGCTATTCATTAGGTCCAAGTTTATTCCTAATTTAGCAAATAGAAAGGATTAACTGCAGCCATTACGGCACAGGGGAAACTGTCTTGGGCATTGCATATACCAGGGTCCAAGTATAGTAGGGAGAGATGGTGCCTATAGTAACAGTGGATAATAGTCTCTGGGAAGGGACTGTGACTGTGGGATAGCAGGTATAGTAGGGAGAGATGGTGCCTATAGTAACAGTGGGATAATAGTCTCTGGGAAGGGAGTGTGACTGTGGGATAGCAGGTATAGTAGGGAGAGATGGTGCCTATAGTAACAGTGGATAATAGTCTCTGGGAAGGGAGTGTGACTGTGGGATAGCAGGTATAGTAGGGAGAGATGGTGCCTATAGTAACAGTGGATAATAGTCTCTGGGAAGGGACTGTGACTGTGGGATAGCAGGTATAGTAGGGAGAGATGGTGCCTATAGTAACAGTGGGATAATAGTCTCTGGGAAGGGAGTGTGACTGTGGGATAACAGGTATAGTAGGGAGAGATGGTGTCTATAGTAACAGTGGATAATAGTCTCTGGGAAGGGAGTGTGACTGTGGGATAGCAGGTATAGTAGGGAGAGATGGTGCCTATAGTAACAGTGGATAATAGTCTCTGGGAAGGGAGTGTGACTGTGGGATAGCAGGTATAGTAGGGAGAGATGGTGTCTATAGTAACAGTGGATAATAGTCTCTGGGAAGGGAGTGTGACTGTGGGATAGCAGGTATAGTAGGGAGAGATGGTGCCTATAGTAACAGTGGATAATAGTCTCTGGGAAGGGAGTGTGACTGTGGGATAGCAGGTATAGTAGGGAGAGATGGTGCCTATAGTAACAGTGACCATATACATGTATGTTTTGATGTACTGGGGGTCCAAACTTGTAGCCTTCAAGCTGTTGCTTATTACCCATCTCCAAAATCTCTTAATTCAGCTGTACAGCTCCATATGAGACAATCCCCTTTTGGTTTATGTACAATTTTACCGAATTCCTTCTGTCTTTTGGACTTAAGGACACCTTTATTCATAATACCCATAGCAAGCTAGTGGTTGATCAGAGCTTTGCACAGCTATCAATGAACGGCAGAGGGGGAATCATTTTGGCACAGACTATGAGAGAGAGTTCTAGAAAGTCACACCCACTCCCTTATGTAACTCACTGGGCTTATCACTCAAACACACGTCTACTCACCCTAACGCTATAAATAAGTCCAAGTAAGAACAAGGCTCAGGATTGTGTGACCACCTACTCTACGTAAGGGACCTCTTATCTGGATTGCTTTGCCATCAAAGCAAAGGGTATGTAAAAAGGTCATGTAAGGGTAGGTAAGCCCAAAAATAATATTTTTACCATTTAAGCACAATTTAGTTCTAAGAAACCCTTCCAGTATACATTCATTAAAGGGGAACTACAAAAGTGAAAAATAATATAAGCTTCCTCATACTGAAGTAAGAAACTTTCTAAATACAATCAATGAAATTTTTGTTTCTGAAATAATCAAGTTTATCTTCACTATTCCTCTCTCAGCATCTGTTTCTCTTCATTCTGTCTTCATTCAGCAGTTGGGTGTCAGATATTCATTGACAGTTAGATCCAATATATCTTATAGGGAGGCTCCTTTACTAGCAGATGTATTAGAGCTCACTCAAATAACGGATTCCAGTACAAACAAAATAACTGCCTTTTGCACAAATTCTGCATGTAGAGAGACATGATGTCTGGTGAGTTTAATAGAGTGAATTGTAATTCATCTTCTAGGCAAAATGAGCCCCCCTATAAAATATATTGGATCTAACTGTCAATGAATATCTGACACCCAACTGCTGCATGAAGACAGAATGAAGAGAAACAGATGCTGAGAGAGGAATAGTGAAGATAAACTTGATTATTTCAGAAACAATGCAGAATATTTAATTGATTGTATTTAGAAAGTTTCTTATTTCAGTATGCTGAAGCTAATATTATTAATTTTCAATATCACGATAGTTCCCATCTAGATTCGTTTTTCTTTTAAATTTAGATTGGGGTAAGTGCAAATGGGAAGACCAAAGTACCGGTTCTGTTCATTCTCTATTCTCATTCTCTCTTCTCTAAGAGATGTCTCTTTCCCTGGATGATGTCTAAAGGGAGAAATCCAGGGAACATGCTACTAGTGAGATCTATTAATAACCTAGCTTTGAATGGGAACAGTATACCCCTGCTGAATTAATTGGATCGCATGAAATGCGTGGCTTAAATTGGCATTAGCTGCTTGGATATATGAGAACTCTCTCTCTCTCTCTCTCTCTCTCTCTATATATATATCTATAATCATCATTTAATGCTTAGCAAAAGAGGCACACAACAGGTTAAACCAATTCCAGTGGTTTCCCTCTTGCTGTTACTATTAGACTTACCCTGGTGCCTAGCACTACACTGTGCTTCTGCACCACCCTCCCAATCTGATGGGCCATGATCCCAGCCTTGCCTGTTGAACGGCAGCCAAAGACCTGCTCTTTCCAGAATGTCCCAGATCTCTCTGTCTGTTGCTCATGACAGAAATTAATGAAATGTGAACAACGGCCCAAGGCCAGGCTCTGTCCCTCTCTCTGCAGCAGGGAAATAAAACTGGCATTTGAATAAGCATCTATTTAGCCTATACTTGTGAGTGAAGGGAAACAAAACTGGCATTTAACTAAGCATCTATTTAGCCTATACTTGTGAGTGAAAGTGGCCATAACACATATTTAAAGGTTTTGGAGCATGGAAATGTGGCTTTGGTTGATTTATCAGATTAATTTCCAGCCTGTAGTCCAAGCATCTCCATCTTCCTATACCTAACACCAGTCCATAAAGTTCACTTCCAGCAATTCCACCTTAATCTCTTGGCATATGGAATAATTCCTTTCTGTGTTCCCTCAGTATAAAAAAGCCCCAATGGGTATCTTTCCCTTTATCAGTCTTTATAGCTTGACCTTGGCACCAGTTCCAAGTTCAGCAATTTAAAAAGAGACTAAGATGCTGCTGGTAAAATATGTCTGTTTGGCTGTTGATAAAATAGTTGACTAGATATGGATCATCATCAGTATACCATGACCTGGATGAATTAGAATCTTCACAAACTTAGCCAGTAAGAAGAGTTGTACAAATGGCAACACTCTGAAATGTTTGGGTGGACATAGAGCTCCAGTTTGAAGGCAACATCTAAAGCACTGAGCTTGGGTCAAACTCGTTCTGTCTTTGGGAGTCATGGACCAATGGGAAAGAATAGACCAGTGATCCCCAACCAGTGACCAGCGGGCAACATGTCACTCACCAACACCTCGGATGTTGTTCCCAGTGGCCTCAAAGCAGGTGCAATAAAGCCAGATGTACTGCCAAACAGAACCTCCTGTAGGCTGCCAGTCCACATAGAGGCTACCAATAGCCAACCACAGCCCATAACTGGCATCCCAGGAACTTTTTTTATGATTGTGTTGCTCTCCAACTTATGTGGTTCATGTTTAAAAACGTTTGAATCCCTGGAATAGAGAAAGGACTTTAGTGGTTACATTTCTAGAAGCCTCTAGGTGGATCCCAACAGTTGTTCCACTGAGCAGGGGATATGTACTGCTTCTTGATACACTAGTGGGTTCTTCTGTTAACTATCTACTGTTAATTATTGATAAAGCTTTTTGAGTATAAGAATCTTGCTTTTATGGAGTTTCTGAAAGAGTCAGATGCAAATCTGTCCTCATAAAACACTTCACCTAATTTGGTCCAGTTTAGAACTTTCTGTATCTAAATGCAAAATGTCCATTCAAGCAGAAAAAGGGGTTAGTCGTTACTGATAAACAAAATCTATTCTTACAAGTCATTCCAGCAATGGTGTGTTACTGTCACCCCTTTCCAGACAAAGGAAACCCAGTCTTTACAGCATTTTGCAATTAACAGACAATTTTCAAATTTTCATATCCATTGTTAATTTTGACGCTTTTTACCTAAGAGGCACATTATTCTCAAGAGGTACAGTCTAACCAACACCTTCATAAAGAGGGTAAATCTGTTATTTAGAACAATTGAAACCTTTTTTTCTAGGTAGAACATTTTATCTACCTAGAGTAGCTCTATTTTGTTTGTAGTATCAATGGAGGAGCACATTAGGTAGTTAAACACTACAAATAAATATTGTTGCTAGCAAAATAATAAAAAGCATGTAATTAAATGTTACGAATATGTTCCCTTTTCAGAAACAAGATGTCTAAAGGTCCAGCAGTTGGTATTGACTTGGGCACCACCTACTCCTGTGTTGGAGTCTTCCAGCATGGGAAGGTAGAGATTATTGCCAATGACCAAGGAAATCGAACCACCCCCAGCTATGTGGCATTTACTGACACTGAAAGACTTATTGGTGATGCTGCGAAGAATCAGGTGGCTATGAATCCAACCAACACAGTATTTGGTAAGAGTATCTGGTCCACTTTGTTTTGGCTAAAGCTACACATAATTCTAATTAAAATGAATCAGTTCTTTAGCAGTTCCTTAATTGTCATAAAGAAGATAGTAAAACTTCTCTCATGTATTCTCCTGGGATGCTAGCTGTTATTGTAACATGGCTGTAGTATTTTGAGACCTTATGAGATTAATTTAGAAGAGAAAACTTAGCAAAACAGCCCAAACAATGGAAAAATATGGATATTATAACAGAAGGGCGTTATTCAACTTTCCTTATTGCAGATGCTAAGCGGTTGATTGGCCGTCGATTTGATGACCCAGTGGTTCATTCAGACATGAAGCACTGGCCCTTTAATGTAATTAATGACGGAGGACGTCCCAAGGTTCAAGTTGAGTACAAAGGAGAAACTAAGACTTTCTATGCAGAAGAAGTATCATCCATGGTCCTCATCAAGATGAAGGAGATTGCAGAAGCCTATCTAGGAAAGGTGAGAAGGTACAAATAAGAGAAGGCAATACAATGTTTAATGGTTATCTCAAGGCCTGTGAGTGCCCCCAAGTTCAATTGCAGATGGAGTAGCATATTACCTTGTGATTCATGCACTGTCTGGAGGTAGGATAATGTCCCTGTTCTTTTCTTTAAACCAGACAATCACCAATGCTGTGATTACAGTTCCCGCATACTTCAATGATTCCCAAAGGCAGGCCACTAAAGATGCAGGGACAATCTCCGGCCTCAATGTTCTGCGCATCATCAATGAGCCGACTGCAGCCGCCATAGCATATGGTCTGGACAAGAAGGTAACATTTTTTGGGTCGATAATTAAAAGTAGAGACAAAAGGGTACAAAATATATTACTTTAGGATTTGACCTTGATGTCTTTTGCTATTATTCTAGGTGGGCAGTGAAAGAAATGTCCTGATTTTTGATCTTGGAGGAGGCACCTTTGATGTGTCCATTCTTACAATTGAGGATGGTATATTTGAGGTCAAATCCACAGCTGGGGACACACACCTTGGTGGCGAGGACTTTGATAATCGTATGGTGAACCACTTTGTGGGGGAGTTCAAGCGTAAACACAAAAAGGACATTACTGAGAACAAGCGTGCCGTCCGACGTCTGCGTACAGCCTGCGAACGAGCGAAACGCACCCTATCCTCCAGCACCCAGGCTAGCATTGAAATAGACTCCCTCTATGAGGGCATTGACTTCTACACCTCTCTAACCCGGGCCCGCTTTGAAGAACTCAATGCAGATCTCTTCCGGGGGACACTGGAGCCTGTGGAAAAAGCCCTCAGAGATGCCAAGCTGGACAAGGCACAGATTCATGACATTGTTCTCGTTGGAGGTTCCACGCGCATTCCTAAGATCCAAAAGCTGCTCCAGGACTTCTTCAATGGGAGAGAGCTGAACAAGAGTATTAACCCAGATGAGGCTGTTGCTTATGGTGCAGGTGAGTAAATATGTAATTTAAACTAGAATAAATGGAATATAATTGTTAGAGGATACAGCAGTGTGTTTGAACTGCTTTAGGGGTCCAACATTTGTTTAGGGTTTAGCACATAAAGTTACAGATATCGATTATTTAGGGATGCACTGAATCTTAGATTCAGTTTGGGATTTGAACAAATCTAAGAGCCTGGCCAAACTGCATTGGAAACCTTTATAAATGACTTGATTTTATGTGGTCAAGTGCTCCAGTGATTAAAGGAGAAGGAAAGGCCAAAATTAAGTAAGCTTAAGTAAGAATTTCTGTCCTTCTATTGTGTACTCATGGGCTTCTGTATCAGACTTCCTGTTTTCAGCTTAAACCTCCAGGGCTAGGGCTTGAGCATGCTCAGTTTGTTCTTCTCTCCATCTCCCCTTCTCCTTCATCCCTGCTGTAATCTGAGCCTAAAGCTAGAGACTCAGGCAGGAAGTGATGTCACACCAAGCTAATATGGCAACTGTTATCCTAAACAAACAGAGAGTTTCTCAGGTATGGTAAAACATTCTACAGAATAAATATAGTGTTCTAGCTTGCACTATTGTGGCTAATCTATTGGCAATAAACTGCTTCAGTAGCTTTCCTTCTCCCTTAAGGGTATGGAAACCAATCAGCAGTTAGTTGTACTGATGTAATGCGGTTAAAGAGTTGACTTGTTCGAACAAACTACAAGAAAGAATGCAAACTAAGTACATTTCCTTCTTTCAGCTGTCCAAGCTGCAATCCTTTCGGGGGATAAGTCAGAAAACGTTCAAGACCTGCTTCTGCTGGATGTCACTCCTCTGTCTCTGGGCATTGAGACTGCTGGTGGCGTCATGACTGTTCTTATCAAACGCAACACAACAATCCCCACCAAGCAGACCCAGACATTCACTACCTACTCTGACAACCAGCCAGGAGTCTTGATTCAGGTATGTTGCAATGTTATTGAATGCTGGAAAACGTCACTGCTATGGGCCACCAGCGATTGGTACTGTCGGCTTCAGATCTAGAAAAGCCAATGTGTTTCCTAAGTGATCTATCATCATATTTTATATCTTTATATTACCAAAAAGAATAAACATGTCTTGAACTAGCATTTTCAATGTCAAATAGTCCAGTAGTCCAAGAGAGTCCAAGAGATTTTTGACCAATGACTCAATGTGTCAGATGACAAATAACTGGTTCACTGCAGAGAATGTAGGGAAGCCTTCTACAAGATTTACTCCTAGTATTTTCCCCTTTTATATTGAGTATACAGTAAGGTGGAGCTCTGTGTAGACTGAAAACAGTAAGTACCACCAGAAGAATCACTCTTGTCTGTAGTGGTAACAGCAATGAAATCCTCTTTCAAGAACACAGAGAGGAGTGAGCATCTGATGAACCTTAAAGGGATACTGTCATAGGGAAAAAAAGTTTTTCAAAATGAATCAGTTAATAGTGCTGCTCCAGCAGAATTCTGCACTGAAATCCATTTCTCAAAAGAGCAAACAGATTTTTTTATATTCAGTTTTGAGGCTAGACATTTTGTCAATTTCCCAGCTGCCCCAAGTCATGTGACTTGTGCTCTGATAAAACTTCAATCACTCTTTACTGCTGTACTGCAAGTTGGAGTGATATAACCCCCTCCCTTTCCCCCCAGAAGCCAAACAAAAGAACAATGGGAACGTAACCAGATAGCAGCTCCCTAACACAAGATAACAGCTGCCTGGTAGATCTAAGAACAGCACTCAATAGTAAAAACCCATGTCCCACATTCTGAATGACACATTCAGTTACATTGAGAAGGAAAAACAGCAGCCTGCCAGAAAGCATTTCTCTCCCAAAGTGCAGGCACAAGTCACATGACCAGGGGCAGCTGGGAAATTGACAAAATGTCTAGCCCCATGTCAGATTTCAAAATTGAATATAAAAAAATCTGTTTGCTCTTTTGAGAAATGGATTTCAGTGCAGAATTCTGCTGGAGTAGCTCTATTAACTGAAGCGTTTTGAAAAAAACATGTTTTCTGATGACAGGATCCCTTTAAATATTTTTATGCACAGTTTGTATTGCCCACACAGTTAAGGTACAACCCAAATCAGTACATATTTAGCTTGAGCCCACTGATTGGGTCACCTTGAGTGTTGGCTGATGGTCCCTCTTCTTTTTATGTTACTTATGATGCCTTCTCGGTTGCATCTATGACTTTTTTTTACAGGTATTTGAAGGTGAAAGGGCAATGACCAAAGACAACAACCTGCTCGGGAAATTTGAGCTAACCGGCATCCCTCCAGCCCCCCGAGGGGTTCCCCAGATTGAAGTGACCTTTGACATTGATGCCAATGGAATTATGAATGTATCAGCTGTGGATAAGAGCACCGGGAAAGAGAATAAGATCACTATCACCAATGACAAAGGTAGAGCGCTGTTATTACAGTATATTTAAAAGGAGTGCTCCCTCTATAAAAGTCAATTTCAATGAACTTTCCTTCTCTTCTGCAGGTCGGCTGAGTAAGGATGAGATTGAGCGCATGGTACAAGAGGCCGACAGATACAAGACTGAAGATGAAGCCCAAAGAGATAAGATTTCAGCCAAGAACTCTCTGGAGTCATTGGCCTTTAACATGAAGAGCACCGTTGAAGATGAAAAGCTGAAGGACAAGATATCTCAAGAGGACAAACAGAAAATCCTAGACAAATGCAATGAAGTCATCTCTTGGTTGGACAGGAACCAGGTACTGTTTCCATGTGTTCAGTTGTTTATACTCGATTTTGGGAAAGCATAAAATGAACAAGTGAGGGCAGAGACACAAAGGCTACGGTGTTAAGATAATCAGATACTCAGCCATTAAGTATGTCAGGACGGTTAGTAACATTTTAAGACATAATATTCTTTGTAGAACCTTCGTTTAATTACATTTTATTTGCTTACTTGTGTTACAGATGGCAGAGAAAGAGGAATATGAGCATCAGCAGAAGGAACTGCAGAACCTGTGCAACCCCATCATCACCAAACTATACCAGGGTGCTGGTGGGGCTGGAATGCCTGGTGGGATGCCTGGTGGGATGCCTGGAGGATTCCCTGGGGCTGGAGCAGGCGCTGGAGGTGGCGGTTCCTCTGGTCCTACCATTGAAGAAGTTGATTAAAGTGCTCTATCTTATATTACAATGTCCGAGCTGTGTCCCTCCAGCAACTGTTTTTTTTTTCTACAACATCTTAGTAGCCTTTAGGTCTTTAGCTGTTGCTAGAGGGCCACAGGCTGGCCATAATAACCAAGGTCACCAAGGATTCACTGTATTAAAGGAAAACTATACCCCACAAATAATGTAGGTCTCTATAAAAAGATATTGAATAAAACAGCTCACTGCTTCATGTAAATAAACCATTTTCATAATAATATACTTTTTTTTAGTAGTATGTGCCATTGAGTAATCATAAATAGAAAACGCCCGGCTGAACCGAATCCGACTCCTAATTTGCATATGCAAATTAGGGACGGGGAGGGAAATTGTGTGACTTTTTGTCACAAAACAAAAAATGTTTTCCCCTTCACACCCCTAATTCGCATATGCAAATTCCAATTTGGTTCGGTATTTGGCCAAATATTTCGCAAAGGATTCAGGGGTTCGGCCCAATCCAAAATAGTGGAGTTGGTGCATCCCTAACACAAACAAACCAAACAAACTATCCTTGTTAGGTCACATGAGCCAATGAACAGGCAAAGTTCAGTCTTTTGCTTCCACACTTCTTCCTGTTATAGTTAGAGGCACATTTATCAAAGGTCGAATTTCGAATTTGTGTGATTTTTTTTAAAAACTCCCTTAAACTCCCAGAAATTTAAAATTGATTAAAAATATAAAAAAAATTAAACTGGGATTAATGGAACAGATCCGAAAACTCTAATTGAATTCGATTAGAATTTTAAAAACTCGATTCGAGTTTTTTCTCCAAAAAAAACCTCGAATGCCAGAAAGGCTGCAAACAACTCACAATTGATATCTGGACCTCTTCCGTTGACTTTAACAGCAATTCGGCAGGTTTTAGATGGTGCATAGTCGAATTCGAGTTCTTAAAGGGCCAGGAGTATAAAAAATCTTGAAAAACTAATCCTGATTTTTTTAAAAACTCGAATCGAATTTGATTAACCTCCTAGTCCAATTTGACAGTTTTGACCATAAAAAAAATGTAAAATTCGAGATTTTAATTTTCAGTTCGACCCTTGATAAATCTGCCCCTTAATGTTGCAGTATTTCTGGTCAGGTGATCTCTGAGGCAGCACACAGATCATCACAAATGGTGGTTCAAGGCAAGAGATGTAAAAGGGCAATATTTACTTAGATATATATTCCAGATTGGTAAGATTCTTTAATATGCCATTTAATTTGATATAAACTATCTGTTGCTGAAGTGTTCATTTTGGGGGTATAGTTTTCCTTTAATTTGTCAGTAATCCCAGTAATAATGCTTTTGGGTATCATTTATCAAGGGGCTGCTATGTCACTTCATGTTACCCCTGCCAGGCACAGGATTTGATACATTTTACTCAATAAAGACGTTAGTAAACTCAATATATGTAAATTGTCAAATTCTGAGGTGAGGCAAAATTGTTTCTTGTATGTGCTGTGGCCCTTACTGATCTGCCTTTAAAGGAGAAGGAAAGGCTAAAATTAAGTAAGCTTTATCAGAAAGGTCTATATAAATACACCAGTAATCCCTCAAAGTAATGCGGCTCTGAGTCCTCTGTCAAAACAGACACCACATTTCTTTCCTTCTATTGTGTACTCATGGGCTTCTGTATCAGACTTCCTGCCTTCAGCTTAAACCTCCAGGGCTAGGGCTTGAGCATGCTCAGTTTGCTCCTCTCCCCTCCCTGCTCTTATGTGAGCCCAGAGCTATGAGTGAGCAGGGAGAGACTCAGGCAGGAAGTGATGTCACACCAAGCTAATATGGCAGCTGCTATCTTAAACAAACAGAGACAGTGTCTAGAGCTGTTTACTCAGGTATGGAAAAGCATTCTAAAGAATAAAATTGGTATTCTAGCTTGCATTGTTGTGGCTTGTCTATTGGCAATAAACCGCCTAGGTAGCTTTCCTTCTCCTTTAAATCTTATGACATAGGCATAGGGTAGATGTGTAGGGAAAACTGGCCACAAAATGGTATTTAGACAATTATACTGGATACCACATGTTGTCATGAGAGAAAGGGGACAATCCAGGAAAATTAAAAAAGATTGTAGGTGGCATTGATAACTGCCATCGGCAGCCCCTTGATAAACAAACCCCTGTTCACTTATAATTATAGCATGTGGCTATCACCTCTTTCACACGCTGCACAGTCTCCTGGACCCTTCATGTCATTCTGAGTACATCTTACTATGTATGTGTCGTTGAGCAGAATTCAAGACATGAATTCATGTTCCGTAGGTAATTATCTCCTGTGTAGAAATGCAGCCTAGAGTACTTGCTCCTTCTTTTCCCATGGTGCCAGTGGGATCAACTTGTCAAATGTCTAAATATTCCATCATAGTTGGAAACATCATGTAACTCCTTTTTAAAGGAGAACTAAAGCCTAACTAAAGACGTAGCTAGAACTATTCTACATTATGTTTTGTGCTTCTGTACAAGCCCAAGGCAACCACAGCCCTTTAGCAGTAAAGATCTGTGTCTCCAAAGATGCCCCAGTAGCTCCCCATCTTCTTTTCTGCTGATTCACTGCACATGCTCTGTGCTGCTGTCACTTACTGAGCTTAGGGACCCACTCACAATATACAGTACACATAGAATAGAAATGTCACAATATAAGGCTGATTAGTAATTAATACACATAATTACTACATGGCAGCGCAGAAACCAGTGCAATTAGCATCAGAATTTAATAATCAGCAAACCTGTAGCATCAGCTTATATTACAGCCAGGGAAGCTCATTTTCTGCTGGATAATTAGTGACGAGCCCTAAGCTTAGCTTCTCAACAGCCAATCAGAGCCCACTGAGCATGTGAGTGTCACAGACACTTTCCAAGATGGTGACCCCCTGTGACAAGTTTGAAGTCCTGGATCATTGCTGCTATTGACAAGCTGGAACTTTATGCTGGTGCAATAAATTCACTATATCAAATATGGCGTTTTAGCCTTATTCATTTTTAGGGTTTAGTTCTCCTTTAAGGTCTAATCATATAGTGATAATAGTGATTTGCAGAGCCGCACATTAACAGTTGGCTCATCTGAATTGTAAACTACAACATGCTACAGATCTGGCACTTTGTTTCAAATGCCACTAAAGTGTCGCTCAGATTCAGGGAAGTGTGGGTTGTGCCAAAAAAATGAAGTGCTTTAAATAATAGAGGTTTTTCTACAGCCCCTTATCTGTTTATTAGGAATATGGCACTCAGACTGTTGTATACGTATGTGATGTATTTATACAGCTCTCTAGATGTTAGAATTAGTAAACTTAGGAATTAACTCGTTTATAAACATTTGCTGCACTCAATTCATGGCATTTGTTTCTTTGTTGGCGTTGGATATGGTGAAGCACAAAACCAAGTCTTAATCCTTTACGTTCTGGGAAACATTGAGTTTGGTGTAAATACAGAAGTCAGACTTTACATTTGTGGATTATACTTTGATCTGAGTGGTCGTCCTGCAGCAGCGGGTCGGGTACCTGCGGAATGAGGGGAGGATTTTCAGCTGCGGGTCGGGTTGCGGGTCTAATCTATATTTTATTCCTTTTAAAGTTTTACAAACCTTGTTTCTGTACCCGCCCACTTTTGATGACGCCACTTCCGGTTTGCAGCAACATTACTTCCCGTTTGATGGTGGTCAGTGGGTTGCGGATAAGGCAGTTGCGGGTCCGGGTTGTGGATCAAAGTGGGTAAAAATGCGGGTTGCAGTTTGGGTCTTGGTCTGCGGGTTCGGGTCTTAGAAATTGGTACCGCGCAGGACTCTACTGTGTAGAACCAGGTGTCATGGATAGGTCACACAAGCCTGCATGGAGAGGGTTAAATCTTTCCTCCCTCTCATCACTAGGATTCTGCCATGGGTTTTCCAATACAATATAACCATAAAGTCTTAAGTTGACTTTCTATAAACACATGTAATATGGAATGACTCATTAGCACATCATCTCCTGTAGAGATCAAGAACTTTCCCGAGTGCCTCCAAGTCTATCATTTGGAATTGTCAGACGGTCCCTAACTGCTCTGCAGGGAAACAATCATACTTATGTACAGCAGGGGGAGCCTTACTTCCCAGCCATGCAGAACTCAAGCAGCTTTGTTTGTTTCCCTGTAGAGCAGTTGGCGACTGTGTAGAGATTTGTATTAGATTTTATTTTTGCCTTTACATCCCCTTTACTGTTTCCAACTCCAGCTGCAGGGACAAAGATCATGGAGCCAGATTTAAACAGATAAACTGGGATTCTATTTGGAGGATTATTTTGCTGCAGCCACTGGTTCTGCAGAGTTGGAGAAAGTTTGTATTAAACAATACAAAAACTATAAAAGCCACATTAGATTACATGACAACACAGGACCCAGTGCAGTCTGTATATTCTGATTATTAATCAGTCTTGCTGTATCGGCTTCTGGCAGATATTATTTGACTTGTGCTGTTTTGATCATTTATGACGATCCCTAAGCAGCCCAGACCACACTGAGCATGTGCACAGTCTTGGTCTTGCAAATTTGTATAACAAAGTTACAAGATGGTGACCCCCTGTGGCCAACTTTGAAAGCATAAATCATTTGTTTGATTAGGCTTGTGGTGCAGTAAGTTCATATTTATGTAAAGTAAAGATTTTGGTCAAAACTCACAAATTTTAAATCTACAACTTGAATTTAAATGTGAAATTCATCACAACTTGACCCTGGAAACGGTTCTAATTTCACAATTCGCCACCTCTACAAGTCAATGGCAGAGGTCCATTGAATAATTTTAAGACATTAAAGGATAAGTAAAACTTTAAAATTCATTAATGTAAAATTGATGAGGGGGCTATTCTAAGCACTTTTGTAATGTACATTCATTATTTATTTAGTTTCCATTCCAAGATGTCAAAGAATACATGTACTGCTAATAGGAGTGAATTTTGTTACAACAGCACCACCTTTTGGCCATTTTCTGATTAGTCTGACCACCAAGTAGTCAAGGAAGTTATTAGGGGAAATTCGTTATTTATTTTGTTTTTATTCCAAGATATTAACCGATACATGTGCTGTTAATATGAATGAATTTTGTTCCAACAGCGCCACCTGCTGGTCAGTTTCCCACCAGTCTGACCACCAAGTAGTCAAGGAAGTTGTCAGGAGAAAGAAAGAGGCTGCTCTGATGTTCTTCTGCTTAGGAAGGATTTAAGAAAGGTTTCTAATTCTTTTCCTAAGCAGAAGAACATCAGCCTCTTTCTTTCTCCTGACAACTTCCTTGACTACTTGCTGGTCAGACTGGTGGGAAACTGACCAGCAGGTGGCGCTGTTTGAACAAAATTCATTCCTATTAACAGTACATGTATCCCTTAATATCTTGGAATAAAAACAAAATAAATAACGAATGTTCATTGCAAAATTACTTAGAATAGCCCCCTCATCAATTTTATTATTCACTTATTTTAAAGGTTTACTTATCCTTTAATTGCCTTCCTGACATTCAAGTTTTTTGTCGGAGGAAAACTCAATTCGAATTTTCGGGTCTTTCGTATTCGATGGAATATTAGACATTTGAGGTTTTTTTTCATAAATAACCTCCCATTCCAGTTGTGACTGCATCCGAATTTATTAAGAGTTAAAAAATTCACATAACTTTGAAATTGGTCCTTTGATAAATGTGCCCTTAGTTTTACCCCACTAGATTTCTACATTGTCTAATATGTGCCTGTAGCCACTCAATATAATCAATTTGCAAACAGAACTCCATTTACTTTCCAAGCCGGTGAAAATACTTTATATGAAATGCTCAACTCAATGCGCCAATAGAAACCCAGAAGCAACAAAATACATGCGCTATAAGGAAAATCTGTGGGCCTGACATTTTTTTAGCCGTATTGGTTCCTGAGAGGGGGTTACAAGTATTTTGTGATTCTGCCTGAGGGTGCAAATGGCAGTCTATACTTGGCCTTTAAAGGAGAACTAAACCCCCTTTCTAATAAAAACTCCTACCCTCCATAGTCCCCCCTCTGCACAGGAGTTAACACTAGTGATGGGCAAATTTATTCAGCAGGCGCAAATTCGTGGCAAATTTCCGCGTTTCGCCAACAGCGAATAAATTCGCAACATTGCTGCGAAAATTCACCCGCATCAAAGTGTTTTGACGCCGGCAACAATTCAGATGGCGGCGACAATTTAGATACCGGTGACAATTAAACGTACGCCGATTGACTTTAATGTTCGTCAGATGTTGCCGGCATCTGAATTGTTGGCCGCAAACTAAAAGCGTTTTGCGAATTTTACGCTGTTCTTGTTTCACAAATTTTTCGGCAAAGTGAAACGGGTCAAATTTGTCCATCACTAGTTAACACAAGTAAATACCCATAGCCGTAATTACACCTTGTTGCAGAGTCAGCGGAGTTCCCGGCAACCATCTTTAGCCGCTTCGGTAATCTAAGGAAGCTCTGTATTGGCGTATGCCGAGTTGGGGCATTTTCCCGTTTCGCAACAATTGCACATGCGCCAAAAATTACTGAAGCGCCGGGATAAGACCTGAAGGGCCTAAAAATGGTCCTGTGAGCTCCGCTGACCCTGCAACAAGGGGTAATTACCGTTTTAGGGGTATTTACGTATGTATGGGGGGGGAGGGTTTTTTATTAGAAAGTTTAGTTCTCCTTTAATGATTGCTTGAACTGATGAACTTTTCTTTCCCTTCATTCTATTTGCACTCTACACTGCAGCCAATGTGTGTATTGACTTATCAAAGGTCAAGGGAAAAAAAACCTACTAACTGCCTGCAGATTAAAGGGGTTGTTCACCTTTAAATTATTTTTTAGTATGATATAGAGAGTGATATTCTGAGACAACCTGCAATTGGTTCTCATTTTTTTCTCATTTGAGTTGTTTAATGTTTTTTTCAGCATCTATCCGGTTTGCAATTTCAGCCATCTGGTTGCTAGGGTCCAAATCACCCTAGCAACCATGCATTGACACGAATAAGAGACTGGAATATAAATAGGAGACGACACGAATAGAAAGATGAATAACATAGATATAATATAGAGCAATGCATGGAATAACATTTTTTAGAATAGGGTCAACATTCAGCAACTTTAATTTAGAATCCCGCATGTTCCTGAATCACGTCCGACACTCTTCACAGCCAACACTGATTGCACTGCTCACACATATAAATATGCAAAATGCAGCCTCAATCTTCTCTGTGCTGTAACTTTAATGATTTCGTCTTTTTGGCTTCATTTGGATAAAGGGTTTTACTATTGTTGGAAAGGTGTAGTCTAGTCCGAGGTTAGAAAAACATTATAATGGTTTTTAATGGTGTCGTTTTTATTTCTAAATTACACTGCAAATAATTCACTCACAATATAAAATTTCATTCCTGAACCAGCAAGTGTATTTTTTAGTTGTAATATTGGTGTGTAGGTGCATCTCAGGTTATTTTGCCTGGTCATGTGCTTTCAGAAAGAGCCAGCACTTTAGGATGGAACTGCTTTCTGGCAGGCTGTTGTTTCTCCTACTCAATGTAACTGAATGTGTCTCAGTGGGACCTGGATTTTACTATTGAGTGTTGTTCTTAGATCTACCAGGCAGCTGTTATCTTGTGTTAGGGAGCTGCTACCTGGTTACTTTCCCATTGTTCTGTTGTTGGCTGCTGGGGGGGAAAAGGGAGGGGGTGATATCACTCCAACTTGCAGTACAGCAGTAAAGAGTGATTGAAGTTTATCAGAGCACAAGTCACATGACTGGGGGCAGCTGGGAAACTGACAATATGTCTAGCCCCATGTCAAAATTAAATATAAAAACATAAGTTTGCTCTTTTGAGAAATGGATTTCAGTGCAGAATTCTGCTGGAGCAGCACGATTAACTGATGTGTTTTGAAAAACCAAACAAAAAAAACGTTTTCCCACGACTGTATCCCTTTAAAGACTCATACAGCTCTTCTCCAAAACAGGAACAACCATTTGTTTCATCAGCGACGTATCAAACATTCTCTCCTTCAGGATCGTTCCTGGTCCCATCGCCTTGCACGACATGAATGCCAAGGAAATCGATGAGCCTTCATATTGTGCCCTTTTTTAGCTTGGCCAGTCTTCCCTCAACCAGCAGCCGGCCATTTTATTAGCCATTCTTAAAAGCGTGACATTAGCCCAGTAACCTGCTGTATTCTGAAAGTGCTGATGACTTCTTTACACCATCCCAAATCCGGGCAGCATAGTGGAACCTGGGCACAGAAATATTCATATGAGAGGAAAGAATAAGTCAGACACACAATATACAGTAAAATGGTGGCGGATCAGCTAGGCTGTGAGCAGGTACCAGAGATTTGACCTTGCCTGGGCCGGGAGTGGGCAACTGAGAGCAGGATCACTGGGACTCATTTATCAACACTGGGCAAATTTGCCCATGGGCAGTTACCTATAGCAACCAATCAGTGATTAGCTTTTTAAAGCCAGCTGCAAGTAGAACAATGAATGCAGCAATCTGATTGGTCACCATGGGTTACTGCCCATAGGCAAATTTGCCCAGTGTTAAATGTTAATGAGCCCCACTGTCTTTACCAATTAAATGGAAGCAGGGATGGGATTTATGGGTAATAACGACAACGACTATATCTTCATTTTTTTCCGATCAACCAATAGCCCTGAAAAGCCAACTAAACCACAAAAGCCAAACACTTAGGGGGTTATTTATTAAAGTCAAAAAAGCCAAAAACATGAAAAATTCTTGTTTTTTTAAATATAAAATCTGAATTTTTTGTGAAAAAAAAAAAAAAAAAAGTTTTTCGAGGTTTATTATACCCCAATGGTTGGAAAGTCAGAATTTGAAAATCCGGCAACTCAGAGCAGTTGTTTATAAGTAAATGGGAGAGGTTCCAAAGATATCCTGGGTTTCGTGCAATACCAGTAATCTGAAGATTTTCGGTTTTTTGGGCAAAAATCCGAAAAATTCGTACGATACTAATTTTTCGTGTTTTTTCCTGCACAGGAAATCTTTGGGGAAAAATGTATTGATAAATAAGGTGAAAAACCCATGTTGATTTGGTCGGAGTCGTTTTCAGAAACTAATGAGAGAAATTCGGATTTTGATAAATAACCCCCTAAGGCTTTCATGCAAGTGTCCCTGTGACTGGAGACGCATCCATTTAAAAATCTGTAACTCTCTGCACTTTAAGATTTCAAACCCCAAAACTAGGAATGCACCGAATCCTGGATTCGGTTCGGGATTCGGTCTTTTTCAGCAGGATTCAGATTCGGGAAAATCTTTCAGCCCAGCCGACCTGAATCCTAATTTGCATATGCAAATTAGGGGCGGGGAGGGAAATCACGTGACTTTTTGTCACAAAACAAGGAAGTACATTTTTCCTTCCCACCCCTAATATGCAAATTAGGATTCGAATTTGGTTCGGTATTCGCCGAATCTTTCGCAAAGGATTCAGGGTTTGGGCCGAATCCAAAATAGTGGATTCGGTGCATCCCTACCCAAAACTGAAATTGGTATTTACTTGCACCTACCAGTTCTTTTCAGTCAGGATGGTGTGAGAGAGCTGAGGGCGTGACATGGACATGATCTGGCTGCGCAGTCTGCTGACGAGGGAATGGAAGCTGGGGTGACCCTTGTATGCCGGCAGGAGAGAGAACAGGGGGATTCCACTGGTGCCTGAAATATACCCAACATGATATTTGAGGATGAATAGAACTTCACAAAACAACTTCAAATGTAAACTGTGATTTAAAGGAGAACTAAAGCCTAACTAAGGAAATAGCTAGAAATGTTGTACATGATGTTTTGTGCTTCTGTACCAGCCCAAGGCAACCACAGCCCTTTAGCAGTAAAGATCTGTGTCTCCAAAGATGCCCCAGTAGCTCCCCATCTTCTTTTCTGCTGATTCACTGCACATGCTCTGTGCTGCTGTCACTTACTGAGCTTAGGGACCCACTCACAATATACAGTACACATAGAATAGAAATGTCACAATATAAGGCTGATTAGTAATTAATACACATAATTACTACATGGCAGCACAGAAACCAGTGCAATTAGCATCAGAATTTAATAATCAGCCCTGTAGCATTTATGTCATAAATAATCAAAACAGCACAAGTCAAATAATATCTGCCAGAAGCCGATACAACAAGACTAATTAATAATCAGAATATACAGATTGCACTGGGTCCTGTGTTGTCATGTAATCTAATGTGGATTTTATAGATTTTGTATTGTTTAATACAAACTTTCTCCAACTCTGCAGAATCAGTGGCTGCAGCAAAATAATCCTCCAAATAGAATCCCAGTTTATCTGTTTAAATCTGTCTCCATGATCTTTGTCCCTGCAGCTGGAGTTGGAATCAGTAAAGGGGATGTAAAGGCAAAAATAAAATCCAATACAAATCTCTACCCAGTCCCCGACTGCTCTACAGGGAAACAAACAAAGCTGCTTGAGTTCTGCATGGCTGGGAAGTAAGGCGGGGGCTCCCCCTGCTGTTCATAAGTATGATTGTTTCCCTGCAGAGCAATTAGGGACCGTCTGACAATTCCTATCCACAGCAGTAAATGAAGGGAGAATGTCACTGCATACAGTGAGGTTTCTTATAAAAACTGTACACATTTTTTAATTAAAGTATATTGGAGATAGGTTTCTTTTTTTAAAGAAATTAAAAATGGGATTTTATTTTTTTACATGCCCTTTAATTTAAAGACGAACAACCCTTTTAAGGACACAGCTTTATTCTGGCATCAGTCGGATTTAGCAATGACCAAAGCAAGCCATGTTGTTTAATGAGCTGCTGAATTAACAAGAGATAAATAAAGAAGCAAAGAACATTACCTCCCCTGGATATGGTCTCATCAGCATCACTCTCCATGGTTGGGATGAGGAATAAGTTCACTTCGGACTCGACAAAGTCATAGGGCAGACCTGGGAAGATGTTGCAGTCCAGCATGGAAAGGGTGCCTAGAGGAACACAGTTTTACATTGCACAAGCAGCTCTAGCACAAGAATGCTATTTACTAGTTACAATAATAGATCATCAATGTCAAAGGGATATTATTTAACAGACAATGCAACGGAAACAAAGACCTAGAGAAACAAACACACATCTCAGGGTTATAGTCGAAAGGGGCAGAAATGTCTCTCTAAAGAGACTGTGCAAAAACTCTCATGTGAATTAATGTTAGAAATAATTTATATTCCTCTACATTATTTTAAATTCTTAAAAGCAACCTCCAAGGTTTCGGGAGTAACAGAAATTTGCACAAGCAATTCCTGAGATTGAACTTGAGGCATTAGCAATACTGCTCTCTCTCATTTACAAACATACTCTTAAAGGAGAAACAAACCCCTTATTAAAATAAACGCTACCCTCCCCCTCCCTCTTCCCCCCGAGCCCGAGTGTTACCCCGGGCAAATGCCCCTAACTCCCCTCATGCAGATTTAGACATTGGAGTTCATGGGCGCCATCATCTTCTCTTCGGAAATCTTCGGAATGAGACAGGAGCTAATTTTTCGCGTTCATGGGCGCCATCTCCAGCCGTTTTGGTAATCTTTTGGAATGAGAACGGCGATTAAGCAATTTTCGTGAGTATCGACGCATGTGCAGTTGTCACGAAACTAGGGATGCACCGAATCCACTTTTTTGGATTCGGCCGAACCCCCGAATCCTTCACGAAGGATTCGGCCAAATACCGAACCGAATCCGAACCCTAATTTGCATATGCAAATTAGGGGTGGGAAGCGGAAAACATTTTTTACTTCCTTGTTTTCTGACAAAAAGTTACGCAATTTCCCTCCCCGCCCCTAATTTGCATATGCAAATTAGGATTCGGTTCGGCCAGAAGGATTCGGCCGAATCCGAATCCTGCAGAAAAAGGCCGAATCCTGGCCGAATCCCGAACCGAATCCTGGATTCGGTGCATCCCTACACGAAACAGAAAATTGCTCCAACTGTGCATGCGCCGAAACTCACGAAAATTGCAAAAGCATCGGTCTCATTCAGAAGATTACCGAAACAGCTGAAGATGGCGCCTGTGAACTTGAAAAGTTAGGGGCACTTGCCCGGGGTTACACTTAGGCTGGGGGGGAGGGAGGGAGGGGTAGAGGTTTTTTAACGTTAGGGTTGAATTCTCCTTTAAGTGCATTCTGCTGAAACACTATAAAAACACTGAATATCAATGAAGAATTGCATGAAACGCCTATAAGAAACCCTGTACCTTTGTATCTCAGGTGTGAATGGAGCATTAGTTTATCCATAACCGTGTGCATCTGCTTCAAAGTGCGGGGGCAGAAATCCTCTCTCTTGGATTTATTCTGCACAAAAACTACATGACAAATGGGGTAATAATATATATATTTATTAATGTCACCTAACGTCACCATTGGTCAGGCCAATTACTAGGGATGCACCAAATCCACTTGTGAATCGGCCAAATCCCCGAATCCTTTGTTAAAGGGGTGGTTCACCTTCAAACAACTGTTTTCAGATAGATCACCAGAAATAACGACTTTTTCCAATGACTTTCTATTTGCTATGCGTGACCGTTTTTCTAATATTAAAGTGTCATTTTTCACCTTCTCAAGCAGCTCTGAGGGGGGGGGGTCGCCGACTCTGTAAACTTCTAAATGGATACATTTAGTTGATACATTTCTTATCTTTGTCCCTGCTGAGCAGAATCCCTGGGTTTCATTACAGGCAGCTGTTAGACTTGATACAATAGTTGCTTATACTACAGAGATGCTGCTGAGAAATGGATCAACTCAATGTTGTAAAATTGTAGCAGTTCAGAGTCTGCGCCTGAATTACTGAGCTGCCAGACTCAAACACCAGAACTTTCAACTTAGATTTTGGAAAAACAGTAAAAAATAAATAATGGAAAATAATTGAAAAAAGTCTTTATTTCTGGGGAACAATATAAAAATAACTGAATTGAAAAAAGTGTTTGGAAGGTGAACAACCCCTTTAAAGATTTGGCCGAATACTAATTTGCGTATGCAAATTAAGGGAGGGTAAGGGGAAAAAAATTTACTTCCTTGTTTTGCGACAAAAAGTCACGTGATTTCCCTTCCTGCCCCTTATTTACATATGCAAATTCGGATTCGGTTCGGCCGGACACAAGGATTCGCCTGAATCTGAATCCTGCTGGAAAAGGCTGAATCCTGGCGGAATGCTGAAGTGAATCCTGTATTCGGTGCATCCCTACCAATTACACAGAAAAAAAAAATCAGAATCCTTCTTACCTATGTGTGGATAATACTCAATGCCTTCATCTGAGCCAGAGGAGCCACTTGACTCATGACTGGGAGAGGGAGTCGATGGCTTCAGCATTTCGGCTGTCTGAAGAAAGCTGGAAATTAAGCAGAATGTGAGCATCTGACATTTGCACCCTGCAAATCTGTCATTTCATGGGCGGTGTTGGAGTCACTGGAATAAACCCTGGTGCCCCCCATCTGCCCAAACTCAATCAGCAATCTCATATATACCCTTGTCTGCCCAGCTGACATCAAATATAAGTAGTGTGAGTTGTGAGAAGGTTAGGATTGGTGCATGTTGCATATGCGGAGCTTCTGGTGGAGCGATTATAAGTTAGGAATCTGAGGTTTTCAAGATGAGAGAGTTCCTTCATTACCATGCTTTAAAAATCTGTTAAAAAAAAAAAACTAGGGATGCACCGAATCCACTTTTTTGGATTCGGCCGAACCCCCGAATCCTTCGCTAAAGATTCGGCCGAATACCGAACCGAACCCTAATTTGCATATGCAAATTAGGGGTGGGAAGGGGAAAACAGTTTTTACTTCCTTGTTTTCTGACAAAAAGTCACGCAATTTCCCTCCCCGCCCCTAATTTGCATATGCAAATTAGGGTTCGGATTCGGTTCGGCTGGGCAGAAGGATTCGGCCGAATCCGAATCCTACTGAAAAAGGCCGAATCCTGGATTCGGTGCATCCCTAAAAAAAACCAAAACCAAAACTTTTTTTTGGGGAGAGGGGTTATTAAATAAAAGGCACTAAGTTTGCCCAGGAGCAGTAACCCAAAGCAAACAATCAGCAGGAAGCATTTAATGGTACTCTGTTTAAAAGCAAAGATCTTATTGGTTGCCATTAGTTACTGCTCAGGTGTTAAAAAATAGGCTTGTTTTGCCACCAGCATTGATTAATGCAGATTCGTTAAATCCTGTCTTATATTAGAGACAAAGTAAAAAGAACACTTGTTTAAAGGAACAGTTCAGTTCAACTGGGTAAATAGATAGGCTGTGCAAAATAAAACATGTTTCTAATATAGTTAGTTAGGCAAAAATGTAATGTATAAAGGCTGGAGTGACTGGATGTGTAACATAATAGCCAGAACACTACTTCCTGCTTTTCAGCTCTCTAACTCTGAGTTAGTCAGCGACTTTAAGGAGGGCCACATGGGACATAACTGTTCAGTGAGTTTGTAATTGATCCTCAGCATTCAGCTCAGATTCAAAAGTAACAGTTATGACCTATGTGCCCCCCCTCAAGTCTCTGATTGGTTACAGCCTGGTATCCAATCAGTGGAAAGCAAGAGAGCTGCAAAGCAGGAAGTAGTGTTCTGGCTATTATGTTACACATCCAGTCACTCCAGCCTTTATACATTACATTTTAGCTAACGAACTATATTTAGATACATTTTTTATTTTGCACAGCCTATTTACCCAGTTTTTATTTTTTTTACTAAACAATTCCTTTAAAATGGAGTAAATGACACTTCAG
The DNA here is from genome assembly GCA_038501925.1 of Xenopus petersii. Taxonomy (NCBI): domain Eukaryota; kingdom Metazoa; phylum Chordata; class Amphibia; order Anura; family Pipidae; genus Xenopus; species Xenopus petersii. The sequence goes on along the minus strand of CM076685.1, from coordinate 108,078,730 downwards.
AGCTTTCTGGATAAATGGTTTCCAGATAATACTCCGTATAGAGCGCTGTAACTCTTGGAACGCCCTCTTACCGGTATAAATTGAAGTCTGTGAACCAATCCTGTACAACGATGACAACATGACAAACTGTGAACAAAAAGGCAGCAATTTGTAGAGACTGCAAAAAAACAAAAAAATTTATTATTTTAACCTCAAACAGAGAACATGTATAAACAGGGCAGGGCCCAAATGGAAGCAATGGATTGCTATTCTAACACCTTCGGGTTCCTAGAAGGCACTGACAAATCAGTAGAGATGCACCGAATCCACAATTTTGGATACGGCTGAACCACCGAATCCTTGGCAAAAGATTCGGCTGAATAGCGAACCGAATCCGAATTTGCATATGCAAATTAGGGGTGGGAAGGGGAAAACATTTTTTACTTCCTTGTTTTGTGACAAAAAGTCACGCGATTTCCCTCCTCGCCCCTAATTTGCATATGCAAACTAGAATTCAGATTCGGTTCGGCCGGGCAGAAGGATTCGGCCGAATCCGAATACTGCTGAAAAAGGGCGAATCCCAAACCGAATCCTGGATTCAGTGCATCCTAATAATAAGCAGTGCAGGGGACGTTGTGATGAAAAGGACTAAAAGGTATTGTAAAACCGAGTGTTGTGTCTTCACCAGTCTGCTCAGTAGTGCAACAAATCAGGTCTCCCAGAACATCCGCTATATGGCACTTATATGTGGGACAGTGATAGAGAACGATGCACAAAAGATGGAATGATGCGGCGGCAGCACACAAAGCTTTTGTCCCTCCTGATGTTAAAAGATAAGATACTGATGAGATCAAAAGATCTTTATCAAAAGATTAGGTACTGCCTCTTCCCACCTGAGTTTTAAGTAACGAACAAGCTATGACGACATTTTCAGCTTCAATCACGAGATGATAATGTCAGGATCAGCCGGGACTCGAACTCTGTATTTCTCTGTCCAGAACTCTGCACTTGCCATGTGAGCCACTGGAGGCTCTTGGGACTGGTCCTGACCTTGTTATTATTGTTCTCAAATCTGTCTGTTTCCTGTATGTCTCCTCCCTGTTCTCCACCCACCTCGTTTCCCTCATGTTAGTCCCATTCCCCATCACCTTCCCTTTATAAACCCTGCCCTGAGCTTTACCTTGTTCCTGATTACCTTTTACCTTGCCCCTGAGTGAGTACCTTGAAGTTCCTGTGTTCCCCATTGTTTCCTTACCTGTGTGGATTCCCTGATTACAACCTTGGCCTGACCCTGATTATCGCTTTGCCTGTTCCTGCCTTTTTGTTTCTGTTTACTGGTTGACATTAAATATTCTAAATCATGTCTTCGCCTCCTATCATGGGCCCACCCCTGGGCTTCTGCCATACCCACTCCCCATGGAGTGGCTAACTGCAGTTACAGTGGCTACTCGCTGTAAACCTTACAGATAAATGGATTGTGCCATATTTAAAAATGCATTGATAGAGAGATCTGAATGCCCATCTATGTTCAAGTAACATACATTACAGAGTAAGTGTTGCCAATATCTCATGCACCCTATTGGTTCATCTCTCTTACCTGCATCTCAACATAGGTGTGGGGGAGATTGTATTCTGGGGGCAGTTTTCGGTCATTATTGATCAAATGATCCAGTATTGCTGGGCTGAGAATAGGCTGAAAAACAATGCAAAAAATAGTCATGTGTGCCCTACTGCTACTAGGACGGGTACATATAGGTCACATATACGTCTTTATACGAGACGTTGGTGCAAATGCTTGAAGTGGCCACTTATTATTACACATGTCCAAGGAAGCAAAATAAAGACAAAATAGATCCTCTAATGCCCTAGACATGAGCCCACCCTAAAACAAATGTGGCATACCCCCTCAAATAGTTGGGAAAAAAATGCGAACACAAAAATCTTTAATAGTTTGGAAGGCAATACCACTTTAAAATGTGAAAAAACGCCAGTGTTTTTTTTAGAACTTTTATGACATACAGGATATGATGTCACTGACAGAGGATTGAGGAGGATGGAGCTTCATCTTATCAGTTCTCCAGGTCTACGGTGGAGTAGTGCTCTAGTGATAGAGGCAACGTTCTGTAAAATTCACCTGCGTATAGGGCGCAAAACTGTGCTATCAACAGTCTCTTGCGCTAGCGAATTGTCCTTTACGCCTGTTAGTAAATTGGCAGTGTCCCTGTGGATAAGATTTCTGGCGAATTTTCGCTAGCGATAGCCACTTCGCCCTTTAGTAAATCTGCACCTATGTCTCTATACACAGAGCAACCACAAGCCAACTGTACGCCATCCACACAAGCTTTTAAACCCTAGAAGCCGTATATCAGACAAATTAAATTAACCTGCATAATATTCTCTTTTCACCTTTAGGGTCCTCGTAGCCCAATTATATTAGCACGTTTACCTGGGTATCAAGGAAGATGATTCTCTCCTGGTTAATGAAGAAGTCAATGCCGCTAGTCTGGTTCCCAGCTCTTTCCCTCACCTCCTGGCTCTGCATCCGGAACACGTAAGACCTGTAAATCACAGTTAGCACAGCATCAGAAAGGCACTTGATATCATATATCATATCATGTTTCATTATTCAGAATGTAAATATATGGAAAAAAAAGTTAAGAAATTCCCTCTAACAAATAAAAGTGCAGTAAGAGGTCAACAATCCCAATGGGCATGTGAGTAACAAGGCAAGTGGTCGGTACCTTTGATCATCATCCGGAGAGTTTGCTGATAACAGGGACATCAGGGTGGACTTTCCTGTGCCTTGTAATCCTAGCACCCCAACTACAAGCACATCCGTCTGGTCCAGGAGGAACTAAAATAGTCATTGGTAAATCACTCAGTTTTATACATGGACTAAGATTAAACATAGGCACTGGCATTTCAAGACTGGTCTATAGGTGATTAAATCAGTAGCAAACCTTGCAGATTTGATCACATTAATCCCATTGCTCAAATTGATTCATCAGTCATTGCACAGAGGCAGCTGGGAGAAACAGAAGTTTGACAGAAGTTGGGCCGGGTGTGAGTTGTGAGAGGGTTAGGATTGGTGCATAAATGTGTGTGGTTGGCCTGCAAATGGCGGTGATCATGGTGGACCCCAGTGTGACGCTGTACATGGAGTAAAGCAATAGGAGTGCGATTATTAGTCTTGCAGAAAGGAACAACATTTTCTCTCTACAGAGAGTACAGGCATGGCAGCCATTATCTACTAGAATGCTAAGGACCTGAGGTTTTCAAGATGAGAGGGTTCCTTCAGTACCTCTGAGATGCCCTATGATTAAGTACTGGGTAAGCATGAAACACGTTAGGCTCCATGGGGGGTAATGTTGTATTTTAGATGTTACAATAAATTACATTTTTAATATAGCATGACTATAGAGGATTTTTTGGACTTTACATGTATTGCCTCTGTTTGGTCACTAGAGGTCTCTGCCTTGCTTTCTGCAATTAAGACTGCTTTTTAGTCCCAACTGCCAAGACATTTTTTTTGAGGGTTCCTTCAGTACCATGCTTTAAAATCTGTTAAAAATGCTTTTTTTTTGGGGGGGGGGGGGGTTATGAAATAAAAGGCACTAAGTTTGCCCAGGACCAGTAACCCAAACCAACCAATCAGCAGGAAGCATTTAAAGGGGACCCTTCACCCAAAAAAAATATTTCAAATCCTATTTTATCATGTTAGTCAAGCAAAATGAACTTTAATTACACTGTATAAATTATTTGAATCTTGTTTCCATCAGTCTGGGAACTCATAATTATAACAAGCAGGCAGGAGCCATTTTGTGGACACTGTTATTAAGGCAAGTCTTGTATCATCTCAGAATCTTGTTTGTGCACCAGAATGTGGGACCTGATGCCCATCCCCATGCCCTGGCTACACAATTAAATGGTTAAGAGAACTGGGGGAATGTGGGGAGAGCAGTGACATGTAGGAAGTGCCTAATGGAAAGTGAAAGTAATTGCTTACCCCGCCTCTATGCCTAGGCATAGAGGAGGGGCAGGCAATATTTGATTGACAGCTGGTATTTTTAAATGAGTTTACAACAGCTATGAACGCTTTAATAAAGAAAAGAAATTGGATTTCATATTTAATCTGAAAAGGACTTTTATTATACAGATTTTTATGTCTGGGTGATGGGTCCACTTTAATGGCTCCCTGTTTAAAAGCAAACATCTTATTGGTTGCCATTAGTTACTGCTTAGATGTTAAAAAATAGCCTTGGTTTGCCACCACCATTGCAGCATTGATTAGAACGTGAACATGCATGATTTGGGCAATTTAATTGAGGACTTGGCTTCCTTCATTGCCCTGAGTCTCCTTCTCAGAATTTCTATTGGGAGAGCAAATAGCAGACATAATCTGATCAACCCATGGCTTGCTACCTCAATAGCGCTGTCACACCAGTTCATGTATTCATCCACCAGTTTGATGCTGTGTTTCATCTTCTGAGGGGGCAGCAGCTTGGCCTGACCAACAACAGCTGTGAGGAGAAAATGGGATCAGCGTGTGACACACTAAAATGCACCCAACAATCCCGCTTTATTATGGGCAGTTATACTCAAACTTACAGTCAGCTCCTTCATACAGGCAGCAGATATCTATGCTGATCATATAGTTGTGACTGCCCTTAGCTCATAACTATGGGGGAAACTGGGCTTTGCATGGGACTGATCCATAAAGCCTCCGGTGCAAAAATGTTTTGCCTTTTCAATGACATTGGGGTAACCCTGTGCCATGTTTTAATAATTCACAGTTAAGAACTAGGACTTACGATCCACACTGCCAGCGGCACTTGCTGAAGCTCCCATGCCCCGGTTCTGTATTTGATACACCGGTTGGGTGGGTCGCTGTCCTTCTTTCTCTACCTTCGCTACTGCAGCAGCAGGGGGAGCGGCAGCGCCGTCTGCAGGGGCTGTTGGTTTTCCTTCTTCCCTGGCCTTCATCAGGACAATGGGCTTTTCTATAGGAGCCGGTGCCGCAGGGGTTGCTGCCTTTGCCTGAATGGAAGCAAAAAAGCACAGTATTACTTGCTCAGCAGGGGAGATTAGTATGGAAGCACAAGGCTAAACTGAGAGCTCCTTTAATCGCTGTGATGTTATAATCTTCCACTAAAATTTTAAGCCACTTATTTTAATAAATGCCAGTTTGTTCACTTACCCTGTCGGAGGCTGGCTTGGCGAGAATGATAGGCGTTTTCTGTATGGTGTAGCCACAGCCTTCATCATTCCCCTCCTGAAATACATTAAAGGGTTATAACATTTAATTTTTTGCTTTAAAGTTATAGAAGTTGCCCACCCCTTCTGAGTAGGCAGAATGATTCAGTCCGTCCCCTACACTCTTCCAATATGCTGCAACGAAGTGTGGGACTTGCAGTCCTTTTCAACCATCAGACATTAATGTTTCCCTATAGCTGCCCAAACACATCCAGATTAGGTCAGCCAATTACCAGTCAGCTGGTGGGCAGACAGGGGCCTGAGCCCTTCATATAATATCTGTTCAACCTGCAGGGCAATCAGTCAGCCCTATTTAAGGCCATATTAACAATTAATGTTCTCCCCAACTGCCAAATGTCTTATTCATCAGTCAGATGTGATAGTTGCTTAGGATAAGTAAACCTTTACAATAAGTGAATGTAAAATTGATGAAGATGCTATTCTAAGCACTTTTGTAATTTACATTCACTATTTGTTTTCTATTGGTTACAAGATATTAAGAAAGAAATAGGCTGCTCTGATGTTCTTCTGCTTAGGAAAGATTTGAGAAAGGTTTCTAATTGTTTTCCTAAATAGAAGAACATCAGAGCAGCCTCTTTCTTTCTCCTGACAACTTCCTTGACTACTTGGTGGTCAGACTGGTGGGAAACTGACCAGCAGGTGGCGCTGTTGTAACAAAATTCATTCATATTAACAGCACATGTATCCCTTAATAATATCTTGGAAATATTAGAAAACAAATAATGAATGTAAATGACAAATGTGCTTAGAATAGCACCCTCATCAATTTAACATTCACTTATTTTAAAGGTTTACTTATCCTTTAAAGGGGTTGTTCACCTTTGAGTTAGTTAACTGCTAGTTTGTTGTAGACAGTGATATTCTGGGACAATTTGCAATTGGTTTTTATTTTTTTTAGTTATTTAGATTTTTATTCAGCAGCTCTGCAGTTTGCAATTTCAGCTATCTGGTGCTAGGGTCCAAATTCCCCTAGCAACCATGCATTGATTTGAATAAGAGACTGGAATATGAATATGAGAGGCCTGAATAGAAAGATAATAAAAAGTAGCAATAACAATATATTTGTAGCCTTACAGAGCATTTGTTTTCAAGATAGAGTCAGTGACCCCCCCATTTGAAATATGGAAAGTCAGAAGACAAATAATTAAAAAAAACTATAAAAATAAGTAATGAAGACCAAAACTATAAAAGATAAATAATGAGAACCATTTGAAAAGATGCTTAAAATTGGCCACTCTATAATATAACAGACTAAAAGTGAACCACCCCTTTGTTTCTGTACCTCTATGACAGCAGGAATTTTGCTATTTTCACAGGGGCAATGGGGAGAGAGAAGGGACAATCTGGAACACTGGGAAATAAATACACTGGCCTGGTAAAGTTGGTGAGGAAGGGCATGGAAAACAGCACGGGCCCAGGTAGAGTGCAGGGCCAGGGGAACGAGTAGATTGTAAGACCGGGGCATGAGTTGAGTGTGCGGCTGGGGCACGAATAGCGTGCAAGGCCGGGGCACGAGTAGAGTGTAAGGCCAGGGGAACGAGTAGAGTGCAGAGTAGAGTGTAAGGCCAGGGGAACGAGTAGATTGTAAGGCCGGGGCATGAGTTGAGTGTGCGGCTGGGGTCGAATAGAGTGCAAGGCCGGGGCACGAGTAGAGTGTAAGGCCAGGGGAATGAGTAGATTGTAAGGCCAGGGGAACGAGTAGAGTGCAGAGTAGAGTGTAAGGCATGGGGAACGAGTAGAGTGCAGAGTAGAGTGTAAGGCCAGGGGAACGAGTAGAGTGCAGAGTAGAGTGTAAGGCCAGGGGAACAAGTAGAGTGCAGAGTAGAGTGTAAGGCCAGGGGAATGAGTAGATTGTAAGGCCAGGGGAACGAGTAGAGTGCAGAGTAGAGTGTAAGGCATGGGGAACGAGTAGAGTGCAGAGTAGAGTGTAAGGCCAGGGGAACGAGTAGAGTGCAGAGTAGAGTGTAAGGCCAGGGGAACAAGTAGAGTGCAGAGTAGAGTGTAAGGCCAGGGGAACGAGTAGAGTGCAGAGTAGAGTGTAAGGCCAGGGGAACTAGTAGAGTGCAGAGTAGAGTATAAGGCTGGGGGAATGAGTAGAGTATAAGGCCAGGGGAACGAGTAGAGTGCAGAGTAGAGTGCAAGGCCAGGGGAATGAGTAGAGTGCAGAGTAGAGTATAAGGCCAGGGGAACGAGTAGAGTGCAGAGTAGAGTGTAAGGCCGGGGGAACGAGTAGAGTGTAAGGCCAGGGGAACGAGTAGAGTGTAAGGCCAGGGGAACTAGTAGAGTACAGAGTAGAGTGTAAGGCCAGGGGAACTAGTAGAGTGCAGAGTAGAGTGTAAGGCCAGGGGAACTAGTAGAGTACAGAGTAGAGTGTAGGGCCAGGGGGAACGAGTAGAGTGTAAGGCCAGGGGAACTAGTAGAGTACAGAGTAGAGTGTAAGGCCAGGGGAACTAGTAGAGTGCAGAGTAGAGTGTAACGTCAGGGGAACGAGTAGAGTACAGAGTAGAGTGTAAGGCCAGTGGAACACAGGACAGTGGGGAGAGTCTATAGTTGAACATGAATCAGGTCTGTGCTGCACATCATCATTGAGCCAATCACACGCTGGACTTGCCCATCTTTCCTGATCTCTGTCCCGGAGAACTGTGTCTTTCTCACGTCCCGGCTCTGACAGGTTCAGATTTCCCGCCGGTCCTTGGTCCATCCAGCGTCGCCTTCGGTTGCGGCCAGGGATAAACACATTGGGCTGACTGTGTCCTGAGTCGGACATGACGCTGCAATACAGGGAATAATGATGGGGAACGATTAATACTGTGACTGCTGAGGAGAGCACGGACTTAACTCTTATTTGTATGGAGCGCTGGATACACCGTAACTCTATAGAATATATATCTATGTGTGTGTTGCAAATCCACTTATTATTTAACAGCAGGAATAAGGGAAATAAGCAGCAGTACCACTTTTACTGGGACGGACCCGATTTTTTGAACACAGCCCGCAATCCCGTATTGCTCTTTCAGTGTCTAACTCTCTACTTCCGCCGGCCAAGCCAAACGTCACAAGTCTCATCTCGCGAGACTCGGCGTCACGCATCACCCATACGAGGTTGATGACGTAGCACGTAGCCGGCTTAGCTGAATAGCGAGTAAAGGGGCAACGTGGAAGAGAATTAGCTGCTGGTCATACGGAAATCAGTGCCGCCTGCTGTGGTGTGAGGCGTATGGCCCACTCTCATTTGAATGAAATATCCTCGTTCCTCATACTCTTGCCAGGAAATCAAATAGATTAAAACTGGGTTTTGATGGTGGTGGTTGGCAGTGGAGGCTTCACAGGACGCCAGAGTTTTGTTTAAAGGAACAGTTCAGTGTAAAAATAAAAACTGGGTAAATAAATAGGCTGTGCAAAATAAACAATGTCTCTAATATAGTTAGTTAGGCAAAAATGTAATGTATAAAGGCTGGAGTGACTGGATGTGTAACATAATAGCCAGAACACTACTTCCTGCTTTTCAGCTCTCTTGGTTTACACTGATTGGTTACCAGGCAGAAACCAATCAGAGACTTGAGGGGGCACATGGGTCATATTTGTTGCTTTTGAGTCTGAGCTGAATGCTGAGGATCAATTGCAAACTCACTGAACAGTTATGTCCCATGTGGGCCCCCTTATAGTCACTGACTAACTCAGAGTTAGAGAGCTGAAAAGCAGGAAGTAGTGTTCTGGCTATTATGTTAGACATCCAGTCACTCCAGCCTTTATACATTACATTTTTGCCTAACTAACTATATTAGATACATTTTTTATTTTGCACAGCCGATCTATTTGCCCAGTTTTTATTTTCACACTGAACTGTTCCATTAAAGTATAAGTAAACTAGGGATGCACCGAATCCACTATTTTGGACTCGGCTGAACCCCTGAATCCTTCGTGAAAGATTCGGCCGTATACCGAACCAAATCCGAATTTGCATATGCAAATTAGGGTTTGGAAGGGGGAAAATGTTTTACTTCCTTGTTTTCTGACAAAAAATCAAGTGCTATCCCTCCCGCCCCTAATTTGCATATGCAAATTAGGATTCAGTTCGGCCTGGCAGAAGGATTCGGCCGAATCCTGCTGAAAAAGGCCGAATCCTGGATTCAGTGCATCCCTAAAGTAAACCTATGAAATAATTGAATGTAAAATTGATGATTGTGCTATTCTATGCACTTTTATAATGTACATTCATTATTTATTTTGTTTTTATTCCAAGTTATTAAGGGATACATGTGCTGTTTATATAAATGAATTTTGTTACAACAGCGCCACCTGCTGGTCAGTTTCCCACCAGTCTGACCACCAAGTAGTCAAGGAAGTTGTCAGGAGAAAGAAAGAGGCTGATCTGATGTTCTTCTGCTTAGGAATAAAATTAGAAACCTTTCTCAAACTTTTCCTAAGCAGAAGAACATCAGAGCAGCCTCTTTCTTTCTCCTGACAACTTCCTTGACTACTTGGTGGTCAGACTGGTGGGAAACAGACCAGCAGGTGGCGCTGTTGTAACATAATTCATTCATATTAACAGGACATGAATCCCTTAATAACTTGGAATAAATAATGAATGTACATAATGAATGTAAATTTCTTAGAATAGCCCCTCATCAATTTTGCATTCACTTATTTTAAAGGTCTACTTATCCTTTAAAGGGCAATTCACCTTCATTAGCAAAACTGCAATAACATAAAAACCACAGAAATGTGTTCAAACTTTCATAACCTGCCAAATTTTGTAAAATGAACATGACAATTAGGGGGTGTGGCCACACAATGGCGCAAATTCACTAAGCGCCGAACGCTAGCGTTAATTCGCTAGCGTTTGGCATTTTCGCTACTGCGCAAATTCACTAACGAACGCTGGCGTATTTTCGCTACTGTTACTTCGCACCCTTACGCCAGGCGAATTTTCGCTCGCGATGTAACTACGCAAATTCACTAACTTGCACAGTGTACTGAACGCTACCTTTTACGCTAGACTTCCTTCACCACCTCAGACCTGGCGAAGCGCAATAGAGTAGATAGGGATTGTTTCCAAAAAAGTCAAATTTTTTTCTAAGTCCCAAAAAACGCTGGCGTGTTTTCTGCATTATGGGTGATAGGCTGAAAAAGATCGAAATTTTTTTGGGGCTCCCCTCCTTCCCCCCTACATTTCCTGACTCATGGCAACTTACCTAGACAGTGGGCACATGTGTAGGGCAAAATAACATTTTTATTTGATGTTTGAAAGGTTTTCTAGGCATTTGAAGTGGTGATACGTGTTCCTCCATTGAAATTTGAATTTGGAGCCGTATGCAAATGAACCATCGCTAGCGAAACTTCGCTTGACGAATTAACGCTAGCGCAACTTCGCAACCTTACGCTACCCCTGTGCGCAACTTCGGATTTTAGTGAATTTGCGGAGCGATGGGAAAATACGCCTGGTGAAGTGTGGCAAAGTGCGGCAAAGCGCGGCGAAGTTGCGCCTGGTGCAACTTCGCATCTTAGTGAATTTGCCCCAATGTGCGTTGTCAAAACATTTTTTTCTTAATTCTTTTTGTCCCACTTTCTATTTCCACAATGTTGGGAGGTGTGATACTCCTATCAGCAATTTCATTGTGTATATCCCATCTATTATATTTTATCTGCCTGTCCTTTTGGAATATGCAGGTGTTACTGAGATGTTAAATTGCACCAATGCGATTGCCCATAACAACCAGCAAGTTCTTTGCTCTTATTTTATGAACTAAACTGCTAGAGCATTAAATGAACATATAAATGAACAAATATCAGATATAAAGTGGAACAAGGGGACAAATGTCTGTAAACGTTTTTCACTTGTTCTAATGGAAATACAAGTTTCCTTTCTGTGGTGGAAGTAAAGCAAGCCTGTCTGGGCTCAAGAGGAGGGAGTTTGTGTACCTTGCTTAATAAAGGATAAGTAAAATTGAACTTTGTCCTGAGGACTAGACAACCACAGGGCTTGAATTATGATTTTGATGTATCTTGTTACTCTGAATAATCTTCTATTAAGATGTCTTAAATGGATTCTGTCATGATTTTTATGGTGTCATTTTTATTTCTAAATTACACTGCAAATAATTCACTCTATTATATAAAATTTCATTCCTGAACCACCAAGTGTATTTAGCTGTAATATTAGTGTGTAGGTGCATCTCAGGTCATTTTGCCTGGTCATGTGCTTTCAGAAAGAGCCAGCACTTTAGGATGGAACTGCTTTCTGGCAGGCTGTTGTTTCTCCTACTCAATGTAACTGAATGTGCCTCAGTGGGACCTGGATTTTACTATTGAGTGTTGTTCTTAGATCTACCAGGCAGCTGTTATCTTGTGTTAGGGAGCTGCTATCTGGTTACCTTTCCATTGTTCTTTTGTTAGGCTGCTGATGGGGTGATATCACTCCAGTTTGCAGTACAGAGTTACCAGAGCACAAGTCACATGACTGGGGGCAGCTGGGAAACTGACAATATGTCTAGCCCCATGTCAGATTTCAAAATTAAATATAAAAAATCAGTTTGCCCTATTGAAAAACAGATTTCAGTGCAGAATTCTGCTGGAGCAGCACTATTAACTGACGCATTTTGAAAAAAAAACATGTTTTCCTGTGACAGTATCCCTTTAAAGGAGAACTGAAGCTTAACTAAAGAAGTAGCTAGAATTGTTGTACATTATGTTTTGGGCTTCTGTACCAGCCCAAGGCAACCACAGCCCTTTAGCAGTAAATATCTGTGTTTCCAAAGATGCCCCAGTAGCTCCCCATCTTCTTTTCTGCTGATTCACTGCACATGCTCTGTGCTGCTGTCACTTACTGAGCTTAGGGAGCCACTCACAATATACAGTACACATAGAATAGAAATGTCACAATATAAGGCTGATTAGTAATTAATACACATAATTACTACATGGCAGCACAGAAACCAGTGCAATTAGCATCAGAATTGAATAATCAGCAAACCTGTAGCATCAGCTTATATTACAGCCAGGGAAGCTCATTTTCTGCTGGATAATTAGTGACGAGCCCTAAGCTTAGCTTCTCAACAGCCAATCAGAGCCCACTGAGCATGTGAGTGTCACAGACACTTTCCAAGATGGTGACCCCCTGTGACAAGTTTGAAGTCCTGGATCATTGCTGCTATTGACAAGCTCAAACTTTAGCCTCGTGCAATAAGTTCACTGTATAAAATATGTCATTTTTAGCCATATTCATGTTTCGGGTTTAGTTCTCCTTTAAGATGTTTTCTTTTTATGGGGGGTCTTATTCCTTTCGTGACAAAGGCGTCTATAATTTTGTATATTACATTTAAAATAATGAAATATTGTAATGGCCAGTCTTCTGTGTTTTTTGAACTAGGGATGCACTGAATCCACTTTTTTGGATTCGCCCGAATCCTTTGTGAAAGATAAGGCCGAATACCAAGCCGAATCCAAACCCTAATTTGCATATGCAAATCAGTGAGGGAAAAATACATTTTTTTACTTCCTTGTTTTGTGACAAAAAGTCACATGACTTAAAGCAGGCAGAATAACGAATTGAATCCTGGATTCGGTGCATCCCTATTTGGAATAATATTTGGAAGCAGTTGGTTTATACAAGTCTGATACTTTTACATGCTAGTGATGTTTATTTAATGAGCTTTCATATCCCGCACAGGCACAGGGATAGCATTACTTCCTTGCAGTACTGGAGTTTTAGGTTAAATTCCCGCAAGGGCCCTAACTGCCAGGTATACAGGTAGTGGCCATAGTGAATGTGATAGGGACGTTAAAGTGTAACCTCCACTGGAGCAGAGACTGGGATAAAAGACATATCTCTATAAAGTGCTGCAGAATATCTGGGTGCTATATAAATAAAGTATAATAATAAGGCAGTTACTACTGCTCCAGTGAAACTGGATGATTTCCAGCTCTGCCCCAAACCTCAGAGGCTCCAAAAAATGTGTGAGCAAGGCTGCTGTTGACCTACTTCATTCAAGTTTCGGTGGCATGGTACTATGGGAATTTATGAGAATTTCTATTGCACCAAGGTGTTTTATGGCGGTGTAATTGTGATTCATGGCAGCAAGTACTGGCACAACATTTTATACTGCAATAGGATGATTACAGGTTAGAACATTACCTGTGTTACCAGCCAGACAGTGATCAGACAGGACAGGTTCTTCTTAATTAAATTTGTTAAAGAAGAACTAATGCTTAACAAAGAAATAGGCTAGAAATGCTACACCGTAGGTTTCTATATGAGACCAGGGCATTTGAGCAAAGACTGTCTGTACCTCTGAAGATGCCCCAGTAGCTTCTTGGCTTTTACTGATTCCCACTCAATGTAAAAATCACAATACAAGGTTGATTAGTAATTTATTATTATTATTAATAATTTTTTACTAGGGATGCACCGAATCCACTATTTTGGATTCGTCCGAACCCACGAATCCTTTGGGGAAATACTAGGGATGCACTGAATCCAGGATTCAGTTTGGGATTCGGCCAGGATTCGGCCTTTTTCAGCAGGATTCGGATTCAGCCGAATCCTTCTACCCGGCCGAACCGAATCCTAATTTGCATATGCAAATTAGGTGTGGGGAGGGAAATTGCGTGACTTTTTGTCAGAGGCCCAATCAGCCCACACAGAGGCCCAAACAGCCTCCACCAGCCCAACAAATACTGACTGTCTATGGGACCTTATAGCAGCCCCTCTGGCATTTGCCAGAACCCACAGATTGCCAGTCCGGGCCTGTGCACAGGGTTAGCATTACTTCCTTGCAGTACTGGAGTAAAAATGTAAAAATCACAATACAAGGTTGATTAGTAATTTATTATTATTATTAATCATTTTTTACTAGGGATGCACCGAATCCACTATTTTGGAGTCGTCCGAACCCACGAATCCTTTGGGGAAAATACTAGGGATGCACTGAATCCAGGATTCAGTTTGGGATTCGGCCAGGATTCGGCCTTTTTCAACAGGATTCGGATTCGGGCAAATCCTTCTACCCGGCCGAACCGAATCCTAATTTGCATATGCAAATTAGGGGCAGGGAGGGAAATTGCGTGACTTTTTGTCAAAAAACAAGGAAGTAAAAAATGTTTTACCCTTCCCGTCCCTAATTTGCATATTTGCAAGGATTCAGGGGTTCGGCCTTATCCAAAAAAGTGGATTTGGTGCATCCCTAGAAAATACCGAACTGAATTCTAATTTACATACGCAAATTTGGGATGGGAAGGGGAAAACATTTTTACTTCCTTGTTTTGTGACAAAAAGTCACTTAATTTCCCTCCCTGCAGCTAATTTGCATATGTAGCAGGAGTCAGATTCTGTCGAATCCTTCTGCCCGGCCGAATCCAAATCCTGGCCAAATCCCGAACCGTATCCAGGATTCGGTGCATCACTATTTTTTACTGGTTATTTAAAGGGGAAATATCACGAAAAAATTTACTTTTTTTATTAGCTTCAGCATAACGAAATACGAAACTTTCTAAATACAACCAATTAAACATTCTGTATTGTTTCTGAAATAATCAAGTTTTTCTTCACTATTCTTCTCCCAGTATCTGTTTCTCTTCGTTCTGAAATTGGGTGTCAGATAGATCTAATATATCTTATAGGGGGGCTCCTTATACACCCAACTGCTGCATGAAGAGAGAATGAAGAGAAACAGATGCTGAGAGAGGGATAGTGAAGATAAACTTGCAGAATCTTTAATTGATTGTATTCTTACTTCAGTATGATGAAGCTTATATTAAATTTTCATTTTCACGATAGTTCCCCTGAGATCTTCTTTTCTCAGTGGATGTTTGTCACTCTGTGGATGTCTTCTTGACATTCTACTAAAATGAACCAGAATATTCCTCATTTATTAAGCATTCCTGTTTTTTAAGGGGCAGTTACAGTAAGTCAGTACAGTACTAAGGTTAATCTCTTGACCTGTTTGTTAAACTATTAGCCATTTCTGTTTTCTGTCTTTTTTTCTTTTTAAATGAATCGCTGGTCATCACAATTCCCTCTTTCAGTTGGACTGGACCCAACTAATATCCCAGTCTTTGCACTTGATGGAATGTATAGAATCAACAAAGCAGAGGTCAATCAAGCCTTCTATTAACGTGTATTGTTGAATTTATCCTTCTTGCCTTTGTACCAGGTGATTTATAAGGCTGCCTTTTCTCTCCCTCGGGTATTCTATACATGCTCTGCAATGACTATAATCTTCTTTTAAGAGTATATTATGAATTACAGAGAGCTTTTTTATTGTTAAAGCAAAATGGTGCAACATTGTCTTCTCTAGATACCTATAAAGTGTAGTTGTAACCATTGTGAGGCAGCTCACATGCATTGAAGCTTGCACAGGACAAACTCGAGGCACTCAGCTGACACATGGGGGGTTATTTATTAAAGTCCAAATGCCAAAAACTCGAAAAAATCCAGTTTGTTGACTATAAAAATAAAACATTTTTGTGAAATAAAATAAAAAATTTTTTATCTGGATTTATAATACCCCCGACGATGGAAAAAGTCAGAATCCGAAAATCTGGTATCTCAGACCTGCCGAGGTTGTATATAAGCCAATGGGAGAAGTCCTGAAGATATAGTGAATAAAGTACCCCCTCTTGTAAATTATAAGGATATTATAAGTTACTGAGGAGTTTCATGACCATATAAAAACACGAGGCTGAAGGCTGAGTGTTTTTATACAGGACATGGAACTCCGAGGTAACTTCTAATATCCTTATATTTTGCAACAGGGGCTACTTTATTTATTATTATGCACAAGTTTCCGTGAGTTATGTGACAAAAATGACATCACTACTCACCGTTTATAACTGATGACATCACTACTCACCATTTATAACTGATGACATCACTAGTCACTGTTTATAACTGATGACATCACTACTCACCGTTTATAACTGATGACATCACTACTCACCATTTATAAGGATATAAGGATATAATTTACAAGATACTCATGGCTTTTGTGTATTATATCCTGATCTGCACTGGGTTTCGTGCAAAAATCTGAAGATTTTGCGGTTTTCAGGGCAAAAATAAAAAAAAAAAATCAAATTTTTTCAGGCGGAAAATCAGAAAAACTTTATGATTCAATTTTTTGTATGATTTTTAAGGTTTTTTTCCAGAACTGGAGTTTTTTGGGAAAATGTGATAAATAAGGGGAAATAACCCGTGCGGATTTGGTCGGAGTATATTTCAGAAAATAATAATATTTTGATAAATAAACCCCTTACAGGCACACTTAATCTGGCAGGGCAAAGTTATAATACAAGCAGTATCCTGAACTTTCTAGATTTGCTGTTCTGTCTTTCAGAATATGGTTTACCCTAAATCATTAGAGGCCGGCCGTGTTTCAGTGCAAATTGTTGATGATGATCAAAAGGACTTGATGTTTCTTGATGTTCTTTAATTCCATATTATTTATACAAACTACAGACTCAAGTAATAATTACAAGTAGTTAATTATAGCGGTGTTGAAACTGATGCAATTTAATTACAGAACATGGTATCCTGATTACGTTTTCATTACGTTTTCACAACCATGACTTGGTGCTGCTTATATTTCTCCAACTTGTTTTGTGTCTTGTGTTGTGATTTAGTTTATATCCTTATATCCTTGTTTTGTGTCTGGTGTTGTCATTTAGTGCAGCAAAAATGTTTAATCTGAGGATGGGGAATCACGCTGGTATTGTGTGTGTGTGTACAAAGGGTAATAACCCTCTTCAGATCTGTCTGACGTAGGTATTATATGTAGGGTTGCCACATGTCCGGTTTTGACCCAGACAGCCCGGTATTTTGAGGGGCTGCCCGGGTCTATACTTCCTGCCCGGTTTTCCAAATAAGGAAAACCGGACGGGATTCCCTTGATTGACACGGCGATCGGCCAGTCGCTGATCGCCGCATCATATCCCCGCCCACTGATGCCACGGGTCCGCCCACTGACATCACGGGCTCGCCCCCTGCCCGGTCTCAGCCAGACATAAAGGTGCCAACCCTAATTATATGGCAGCACCCTCTGCAAGAGAAAGCTCAGCTGAATTATTACGTATTTGTAAACCTACATAGAATGGGAACTATCACAAAAATTAAAATTTAATATAAGCTTCATCATACTGAAATAAGAAATACCAACAATCAAAAATTCTGTACCGTTTCTGAAATAAATCAAGTTTATGTTCGCTATTCCTCTCTCAGCATCTGTTTCTCCTCATTCTGTCTTCATTCAGGAAGTGGGTGTCAGATAAATGATCCAATATATTTTATAGAGGGGCTCCTTTTGCCGAGAAGATGTATTTCAGCTCACTCTATTAAACTCACCAGACACCATGGGGCAGATTCACTAAAGGGCAAAGTGACTAACGCTGGTGAAAATTCGCCAGCGTTACCACTTTCAGGCACTTCGCCAATTTACTAACAGGTGTAGGCGTAACTTCGCTAGCGAAAGAGACAGACGCTAGCGCTTATTCGCACTCTATCACCAGGCAAATTTTCGCTCTGGCGAATGGACGTTACTCCGTAAATTCACTAAGATGCTGATTTTACTGATCGTTACCTCTTTTGCCAGACTTGCTTTGCCAGCTCAGACCAGACGAAGTGCAATGGAGTGTATAGATATTCCTTAATTTTTAGTTGAAAATTTTTCTAAGTCCCAAAAAACACTGGCGTCTTTTCCTTTTTTCAGAGAGATAGCCTGCAAATGTCTGTAGATTTTTTTTGGGGTAACCTGGTTCCCCCATACATTTTCTAACATATGGAACATATACAGTGGGCTCATGTGTGGGGCATTATAACAACTCTATTGTCTTTATTAAGGTTCCCTGGACTTGTGTAATGTAATGTATTTGCTGCAACATATACGTCCATTCCACTTTATAATTTCCCACCGTATGTAAATTAAGTTAAGTAAATTAAATTAGAGTGAAGACCTCTAACGAAGTTGCTCTAGGCATAATTGAACACTAGCACATCTTTGCTTTGATTGCCGAAGTAACGCTACGGAAATTTCGCCTGCGTTCGGCACCCTGGACACAACCGCATTTTAGTAAACTAGCGTTGTCTGAGCGAATTTTCGCCTGGCGATGTGTGCAAAGCCGTCGCTCTAGTCTCTCTACATTGTGCAGGACTAATAAAGCTAAGGATTTCCTGAATGATCGTGGGCAATAAAAATTGACTAACCGAGGAGGACGTCATCGCTCTAGGAAGAAGCCAGAACGGCGAGACTGTGTCCTGAGAATTGTGATTGGACATGCGCAGTGAACTGTAGAGAACGCTGAGAAACCGGCAGCAATATACAGCATTTTCACTGATGCTACATGCGGTTTTATTGAGAATACTTGTTGAGCTGAAAAGGCAATTGGAAGTGGGACGGATTGTTCAAAATTTTCACTCGTGAGTATAATATACCACAGGGAGCACTGTGGTTTTAAAAGTCTTTCACTTATTTTAAGCGATAAGCCACTTAAAGTACTGCAGAAACTGCCATAATCGATAGTGTGGGTGATATCAGATTTTGCATAGCAACCTTGTTATTTTTCACTTAATTCACGTTTATATATTTTGCACTTAACTCACACTTTAATATTGATGGTTAAAATGACTCTCACTTCAGGACAACACCCCTCTTGATTGTAAACTAAAAAGCAAGCACGAAGAGTGTAATGTACAACTTTTAAAAAAAAGTACTACAATATGGGGCACATTTACTAAGCTCGAGTGAAGGATTCGAAAAAAAAAAACTTCAAATTTCAAGTATTTTTGTGGGTATTTCGACCATCGAATAGGCTACTACGACCTTCGACTTCGATTCAAACTAAAAATCGCTTGACTATTTGACCATTCGATAGTCGAAGTACTGTCTCTTTAAAAAATACTTTGTCTACCTACTTCACCACTTTAAACCTATCGAGGTGTAATGTTAGCCTATGGGGATCTTCCCCAGCACTTTTCTAACATTCGATCAGTCACTTAAAATCGTTCGAATCGTTTGATTTTTACTTCGATCGATCAGTCGAAGGATTTGCGCTAAATATTCGATATTCGAATTCGAAGGATTTAACTTTGAGGGTCGAATTCGAGGGTTTATTAACCCTCGAAATTCGACCCTTGATAAATGTGCCTCTACATATTATTTTTTTCTGTTTTTTAATCCCCACCCCCCAACAAGCCACGGCTTTTTGAGGTGTACAGCAGTCGAGATTTTGAACATTGTCTTTTTGTCCGGGCAGAGGAGAGACCTAGTGATTGCTGACTTGGGAAAACAACACCCCGAAGATTCAACTTTGTATTTAGTCTCTCTACATGCAGGATTTGTGCAAAAGGCAGTTATTTTGTTTGTACTGGAATCAGTTATTTGAGTGAGCTCTAATTCATCTGGAAAGGAAGTCCCCCCTATGAGATATATTGGATCATTCATCTAACACCCAACTGCTGCATGAAGAGATAATGAAGGAAAACAGATGCCGAGAGAGGGATAGTGAAGATAAACTTGATTATTTCAGAAACGGTACAGAATCTTTAATTGATTGTATTTAGAAAATGTCTTCTTTCAGTATGAGAAAGTTTATGTTAAATTTTCATTTTCACGATAGTTTCCCGTTGAGTAGAAAAGATGATCATTGAATTTAAAGGGTTAACTGTAGATCATATGTTAAAATCCAATTTAGCTGATTTTAGAAAGGCTGGTTGGGTCAAAATGGCCTGCCCGGTTTTCCCAATGAGGAAAACCACGCACCCTCTTTGAAACTGACACAGCGATTGGCCAATTGCAGATCACCAGATCATAACTCTGCCCTTGTGATGTAACAGACCCTCCCCCCCCATGGAAAACAGTCCATGGAATCACTGTCTTTCCCTGTGATGTCATCACCCGCCCCCCTACCTGTAGTTAGTGTTTGGGAAAGATGGCAACACAACTACCTCTGTTGCTATAAGCTGTAGTGCTGTGATATTTAAACAGTCTTGGGTTTGAGATAGGGATCTTTGCCTTAGGGGGCAGATTCATTAAGGTTCGAATTAAAAATTTGAATTTTCACATTTTTTTATGGTCAAAACTATCAAATTAGATTAGGGAATTATAACTCGATTCAAGTTTTTAAAAAAAATTCTAATTTAATTTGAAATTTATTATACTCTGGCTCTTCAAGAATTCAAATTCGACTGTTCTCTACCTAAAACCTGCCAAATTACTTTATAAGTCAATCGGAGAGGTCCAGGGATCAATTTGGAGTTGTTCGTAGCCTTCCTGACATTCGATTTTTTTAGTAGAAAAAATTTAAATCGAGTTTGGTCGAATTCAATTCAAATTTGAGTCGGAAAAATTTGTTGTTTTTTTTTACATATTCAATAATAACTAGCCGAATATTCGAATTTCAAGTCAAATTGAATTCACGTGAGTTAAAAAAAACTCACATGAAATCAAAATTTAATCCTTGATAAGTGTGCCTCCCTGTATCCTTTAAAGGAGAACTAAACCCTAAAAATGAATAGGGCTAAAAATGCACCAGCCTAAAGTTCCAGCTTGTCAATAGCAGCAATGATCCAAGACTTCAAACTTGTCACAGGGGGTCACCATCTTGGAAAGTGTCTGTGACACTCACATGCTCAGTGGGCTCTGATTGGCTGTTGAGAAGCTAAGCTTAGGGCTCGTCACTAATTATCCAGCAGAAAATGAGCTTCCCTGGCTGTAATATAAGCTGATGCTACAGGTTTGCTGATTATTAAATTCTGATGCTAATTGCACTGGTTTCTGTGCTGCCATGTAGTAATTATGTGTATTACTAATCAGCCTTATATTGTGACATTTCTATTCTATGTGTACTGTATATTGTGAGTGGGTCCCTAAGCCCAGTAAGTGACAGCAGCACAGAACATGTGCAGTGAATCAGCAGAAAAGAAGATGGGGAGCTACTGGGGCATCTTTGGAGACACAGATCTTTACTGCTAAAGGGCTGTGGTTGCCTTGGGCTGGTACAGAAGCACAAAACATCATGTACAACATTTCTAGCTACTTCTTGTCCTTTAAATCAAACTCATTGCCTTTAGAAGAAGGCAAATGTGCTGGGGTAGCTCCCAATTGTTAAGCCTTATCCCTTAACTATCAGCACATACTCCCTTCCAGCATCTCTTAGTGGAATTCTAAACACAATACAAGACCTGTGGTAGGTTGAAAAGGATATGGGAAAGACCAAAAAATTAAGCCACTAATAATTTAAAAAAAAAACGTGAGAAAACAAACCAAATAGTAACTCAGTATTAATTCAGCTCTTACTATTTCCAATGCAAATTCATACAGAGAGGGGAAAATCCATGTGTAATAAAGAACAGTATGAAAATGAAAGCAAAAGATACTATATCTATTTATATCTGTTTACTGCATATACTCATCCTGAACGTATAGGGCACTGTCCTTGGAACTATGCACTAATTCCTTAATTATATTGCTGGTTACCATTTCCATCATCAAATGGACATTTGGGTAAATTCCGTCATGCATAAACAATGTGCATATGCTCTTTTGTTTGTCTACAGTTTAAGTGCTGTTATCACAATCAGATTAGAATGTATTACTATAAATAACTTTAATACTGTACACTTGTGATTATTGTTTAGGAAGTACATTTGATATCACAAACACAATTTGTGCCTTCTTGCGTTATGTAATGGAGGGCAGGTTGAATATGGTTCAGCTATAAACCTGTTAAGAGGAGCTGCAAGAATGTGGCTTTCCATTACTTTTATATGGTCACAGAACCCCTCAGTAACTTCTAATATCCTTATCATTTACAGTAGGGGGTACATTATCCCTCATAATACATGAGTGATACTCAGAGTTCCCTGTATAACTCAGCCTGCAGCCTTCTGTCTTTATATGGTCACAGAACAACCCCTCAGTGACTTCTAATATCCTTATCATTTACAGTAGGGGGTACAGTATCCCTTATAATACATGAGTGATACTCAGAGTTCCCTGTATAACTCAGCCTGCAGCCTTATGCCTTTATATGGTCACAGAACAACCCCTCAGTGACTTCTAATATCCTTATCATTTACAGTAGGGGGTACATTATCCCTTATAATACATGAGTGATACTCAGAGTTCCCTGTATAACTCAGCCTGCAGCCTTGTGCCTTTATATGGTCACAGAACAACCCCTCATTGACTTCTTATATCCTTATCATTTACAGCAGGGGGTACATTATCCCTTATAATACATGAGTGATACTGAAATGTTTTTAGAATTTTTTGAGATTTATTATGCCTGAAGCTGCTAAAAGTCTGAATTCGAAAATACTCCATCTAAATCCTGCCTAATTCATGTAAAAGTCAATAGCAGTTCACACATTTTGGGAGTTTTGTGGTGTTTGACAGTGGTTTTCCCTTGAAAATACTTTGAATGCAAAAATCACGAAAAATTCTTGATTTTTTTTAATAAAATCAGACTTTTAAAAAATACCACATTTTTCAGAATTTATTAAACCCTGAGGATGGAAAAGTCAGAATCTGAAAATCCGGCATCTCAGACCTGTCGAGGTCGCATATAAGTCAATGGGTGAAGTCCCACTGATTTTTTGATGTGCGCTGGATTTCGTGCAATACCCCGAAGTTTTCAGGTGAAAATTCCAAAAAAATCATGAAATTCGGAAAAATTGGATGAGAAAATCTGAAACATTGTGAAAATCGTATTTTGTCCCGCAAAGCAAATTTTCAGGAAAATTTCATAATAAATAAGCGTAAAAAAACCCGAGCTGATTTGATCTGAGTTTGTAGCAGAAAATATTGAGATAAATTCGGACTTTGATAAATAACCCCATTCTGATCCCCCATGTTTCTCTATGAGGGGGCTGCCATATTTGTGCAGCAGGAGTCCGTTAGCATTAGAAACTCTAAAGTGACAGATTGAGAAGGGCCATCAGGTTGATAAAAAAGTTTTAGAACTTCAAGTAATAATTACTTACAAAAGCAGACCTCTCATTTAAAAAAACGATCAACATGACCTATAGGGGGGACTTTATCAGGGATTGAAACATGTTTGGTTAGTGCAAAAACGTTCAAAAAGACCATTGTCAATGCTATCGACCATGTTTGCGTCCTTTTTGACAGATTACACACCTCAACGACTTCGCAAAGTTTGAGACCAAAAGTCTTTTGTGAACATTTGCAGTGTATGTAATAAAACTAAATTCGGGAGCAGGTGTTAACGCTAACCTTTGCTTAGCAATGTGATATTCGCCAGCCAACGAGTTTACATTGTGAGCAGCGCTAATCATTTGCAAAAACGCCATTTTTGCTTGCAAATTTTTTTTATTGCATTCCCCCTTGAGAGGCTTATTTATTAAAGCTTGCATTTTAGTGATTTTAGAGGTTTTTGAAAGTATGACTAAACTCACAAACTCTAAAACCATGACTGTCATTGTCATGTCACTGAATTTATTAAAAGTTCAGAATATAAAAATTAAGCTACCAGAAAAAAGCGGCAAAAAATAAGATTGCGTTTGAGAAAAAAAGTCATGAAAGTGACAAGTGTTTTATTGTCACAAACTCAAATTTTGAGATGTCTGCTCCTTAGTCTTCTCCATACTCACCTCTTCCATGTAATTGTAATGTGCAAAGGAAGACCAGAAGGATTCCCTGGAGCCTTGTAGCTGATAAGTACTGGGAAATACCCACATATGCTGACATAATTTTAGGGGTTCTTTGTGTAAAAAACCTAGGGATTTCCCCTTCTTCCCTATTTATGGTTCTATTTGACTGGTCATGCCCTGAGTGGCCTAATGGCATACTCATTCTGGTTTACAGTATGTTAATGGAATGTGGTAGAAATAAATAAGAAATAAAGTAAAGAAATATATATTTTGCTCCTAATATTTCTATTGGATCTGTAAACAAATTGATTTGCATGAAAAAATCAAGGCCATTTATTTAAATAAGTGCAACAAGGTATTAAGTCAGCACCTATCCCTTCCAATTTGCTTCAATCTGGTGCAAGTCCAACAGTTTCCACCTCCAACTTGTTCACCGAATTATGTATCATAGACAGCACCATTCCATGACTGATTATAGAGCTATGTATAGGGAAAAACCCACATATGCATAAAAGTTTTAAGGTTTTTTTCTGTAAAAAAAAATCTAGGTAGTTTCCCTGCAATGAACTGTGCTATTTATTGCTTCCATGACCCCAGTGGCATTATGGTTTGTTCATTCTGACTACTACTAATGGGAAATGATAAAAAGAAATAAAAACAGAAATAACGTTTACAGGAGTTAAATATATACGGTAAATTCACTTCCTAATATTTCTATTAGTAAAACGTGAATGAAAGTATAAATAAGTGGGTTTCAAGAAGGTTGAAAGGAGAATGAAACCTCAGGGAAGCTCATTATACTTTTAAAAATGCATTGGGTGAAATTAAATCAAATCAAATGAAAAAATTCACCCGTTAAAAACAAATTTGTTTTTGAGGTTGTTGTTTTTTTAAACATTCAAATAAAAAAAAATAAATGAAACAATTTGATTTTTGTTACCGTCAATTTTTTTTCTACAATTTAACATAACTGACATTTTTCTAGTTGTGATGGCATTACACTAATGGTGGCTAAAGCCTATATAATGACTTGGAGGCCTATCAATTAAAACTCAAGATTGTGTTTTTTTCCATGCTTTGGGAAAATCACGGCAAACAACCCCAACCTTGCAGATTATTTAATTTCAGTTTTCCGAATTAAAATTTTCATGATTTGTCGAATTTGAATGACAATATTCACCAGCAAAAACCTGGCATATAAAATGGGTGTATTTCTAACATTTTGGCTATTTCTTTACATTCTCTGGCTCTAGGCTTTCTATGTTATCTACATGTATAAAACCTATAATTAGCATTATTATTTTTCCTTTGTTTTATAGGCTAATGCTCACTGCAACACCATTACAACTATCTGTGATGCTTTAAATACCACTGTGTGATAAACAAGAGCTGTTATAAAGGAATGATATGCATATACCTGGGATATTTCTAACAAGCAGATAGAGGTATATTCTGAGATGATTTCATCATTGAAACATTTTAATCCATAAAAAAATTATTTGGCTGCTAACTGTTTTTGGGAAATGCAATAAAGGGATATTGTTGTTATGTATTTCTCTATTTAGCATCATATGGTTACCCAGGTTATAATATGCATTAGAGATGAGAGAAGCAGTCCCATTATGCATTGTAGAAAATTTGCAAAATGGATAAAAAATTGCAAAACATATGAAGTAGATGTGAATTTTTTCACTGCATTTTTTTGTGCAAAATGCATTGAGGCCAATGGGCATTTGCAGTATTTTTTTCTGCAAAAAATACGCTCAATGACGTCAGCGGGTATTTATGCTTTTTTTTAATTTTTTTACACAAAATACAATTGTCAAAGCTCGAAGTGAAAATTCTAATTTAAAAAAATCGAATTTCAAGCTAATTTTCGTGTACTAAGACTAGGGAATAGTCAAAATTCGACTTGAAAAAAAATCTTTAAAAGTTCGACTTCGACCATTCGCCATCTAATACCTTCCGAATTGTTGTTTTAGCCTATGGGGGACCTCCTAGAACGTATTTGGAGTCAATTGGTGGACTTTTAAAAATTTTAAGTTTTTTGGGGGTAAATACTTTGAATTGTGCAATTCGAATGCGCTATTATTTTGATACGTACGATTCGAATTCGATCAAAACTAACCTATTCGATCGAAAACAGACCTATTCGCCCCTAGGTGTCTTTTCTTTTTTTCCAGACAAAATGTTTTTTTATTTGGGACCTGATCAAAGGTCGGACTAAACTCACAAACTGTAACTGGGTTATTTACTAAACTCCAAATGCAAAAATCTTTTTACTTTTAAAAAGTACGCAAATTTTCCAGAATTTATTAAACCCCCGAGGATAAAAAAGTCAGAATCAGAAAATCTTTGCCCTGGGTTTCGTGCAACACCCCAAAGTTTTCAGGTGAAAAATTCAATAAAAACCGTGAACAATCTTGAAAATCAAATTTTTTCCCCACAAAGCAAATTTTATAATAAATAAGTGTAAAAAACCCATGAGCGGATTTGATTGGAGTTTGTAGTAGAAAATCCCCTATAACTATCAATGTGAGATTTATTTAAATATCTGAATAAAAAAGTGTGAACGCATTTAATACAGTATATATTTGTTCCAACAATTACATATTTAAGTTTTGCATTATAATTATTAATGTTATTGTGACTTGCACAACAGCAGTATAAAAAAGGATATTGTTCTGAAGTTTTAAATTTCTATTTAATGTTTATTGAGCACCTGTGAGGTTTTAGATCCTGCAAATTTCTGGCTGCACTTCTTATATTATTTTGTTTGGATTTTACCAATGCCTTCCCCAACTCTAATTCACTTTTCTGATTAAGGATCCACCTAATCTCTCATGGCCGACCAGACCTGAGAGCACTACATTTTAAGCTGTAAAGAAATACAAAGAACGACTAGAACAGTTACAGGCCGGTGTTTTCAAGGAACAACCAAACATTACGTGGGGTTATTTATTGAACTCTATTGAAAAATTAGCAAATTTTTCAGAATTTATTAAACCCCGAGGATGGAAAAATCAGAATCAGAAAATCCGACATCTCAGACCTGTTGAGGTTGCATAATAGTCAATGGGAGAAGTTCCAATGATTTTTTGTTGTGTCCTGGGTTTCGTGCAATACCCCGAAGTTTTCTGAGTTTTCGGGTGAAAAATCCCGAAAAATCATGGAAATCAGATGAAAAATCCCGAAAAAATCGTGAAAATCAGATGAAAAATCTGAAAAAAAAAATTTTCAAGAAAATTTAATAAAAAATAAGCGTAAAAAAACAGAGCGGATTTGATCAGAGTTTTTAGCAGAAAATATTGAGATCGGACTTTGATAAATAACCCCATAAAATGTACAAATGGCTGCACAGTAAGAATGCTATGTATACTCTAGGTCAGGGGTGTCCAAACTTTTGGCTCGCTGGGCCACATTGGAAAAATAAAAATTGTCTGGGGCCACACATGAAATACACAAACATGTTTGATTAGTAAAAGTAAAGGAAATATACAGAAAATAACTACAATGGCAGTTGGATAACCAGATGGAGCTATACACTGGAATATGGGATACCTGGATAATAAATAGACGTATTATTATATTATTATTACTAACTGGGCAATGGACAGAGTCCCCCCTTCTCCTGTTTCCTTGGGAACCAAGCATTTCAAGCTGGGCCACATTCATATGCATCCTGGGCCGCATGTGGCCCTCGGGCCGCAGTTTGGACACCCCTGCTCTAGGTCAAGCCAAGATTTTATATGGCAATGAATGATTCCTTTTGAAAACAGATTGTTCCAGTAAAATAAAAATACTTTAATATGTATCAATTAAATGCATATATAAATTTTTTGTTTGGAGCCGCGCCTGCATGCCTACTAAAAGATTCCTTATTAAAGCATGCACTACAATAAAGCCAAGGAATAATCATGCCAGTAATCAGGGAGAAGTATTCTTTTTTGTGAACAGCAAACCATTCAGGAGAGGTTAGGCAAATCAATATATCTGTGAAGATATGTCAAATATGCTTATAAGAATTACAGAGGTGTTTGGGATATAAGCATAGGAAGTAGATTTATGACAATGGAACTAAGTGCTTATAGAGAGCGAGAGCAGGCTAGAAAATGACTTGTAGGGAATGACAGCAACTTTTGACGGTAGATGGGAAATATTGGCAGGAACAATGGCGTGGATGAGAATAAATACTGTAGATAAGGCACTTAATTGTGTCTACACAGAATGCCCCAATAATAACAAAATTCAATCAAAATACACAGTCTGTCAAATAAGTTGGGTGAACTATAAATGAGATTGAAGAACAGTACAATATGGTGGGTAGTAGAGAGACATTAATGATTGACACGCATGATGGTTATGAAAGATTGGACAGCTTTGGGGAATGAACTACAAACTTTGCTCTGATGAAGAAATCATCAGCAGAAAACTGCACCGGCCTGGGGTTACACCAATGAGCACCACGGATCGATCCTATTCCGGCTTCTTCTTTCTTCTCATGGCTGCGCATGCACAGTAGAGCAAAAAGCTGAACTCAAGCTAAAAAGTCACTAGTTCTACTGCGCATGCATCTGCTCTGGGAAATTTGAAGATGATCGCTCCATGGTGTTCATTGGAAGAACCCCGGGCCGGTGCAGTTCTCTGCTGATAGGAGCACCAGCCTGGGGTTTCAGGTAAGTAAATATAATGACTTGGGGATGCCTAACATTCGGAACTCTAAAGTGGAAGTAGACTTTCCTCGTACTTTAAGTGCAAACAACTTGAAAACGTCAGCATTGAAAAGCTAGTGAGTTAATGTAATAGTCAATAAAAGTTGTTTTAACATATTTCAAGATACTTTATAATTTGAGTTTCAATTTGAGATTCATTTTGGCAGACTTATTGAAAATGATGGGCAGAACGCTTCTTCACTGCTTTTTATTGAATTTTTAAAATTTGAGTTCAATAAATGAGCAAAAAGCCCTTTAAATTCAAAAGTAGACTGATTTCATACAATGATCTTTTTTTTTAAACTAAGGTTAGTTAATACAATTACATATTTAAATTTCACAACATTAAGGGGGTTATTTACTAAATTCCGAGTGCAAAAAGTCACGAAAAATTTGTGATTTTTTTTTATATAAAATCTGTTTCGGAATTTATTAAACCCCGAGGATGGAAAAGTCTGAATCTGAAAATCTGGCATCTCAGACCTGTTGAGGTTGCATATAAGTCAATGGGAGAAGTCCCAATGATTTATTTGATATGCGATGTGTTTCGTGCAATACCCCGAAGTTTCTTCCCCTGAAACAATTTTTCAAAGTATTTATCTCAATATTTTCTGCTACAAACTCCGATCAAATCCGCTAAGGTCTTTTTACGCTTATTTATTATTATATTTTCCCAAAAATTTGCTTTGCGGGAAAAAAATCTGATTTTCGCAGGTTTTTTTTTTTTGGTTGAAAAAATAAAAAATAAAAAACCAAAGCTGATCCCTTAATTTCCATATTCAAATCTGGAAATAATGAAACTTGCACACTCAAACTCTTGTCTTGGTTATACATTAGTCAACTATTCTTTAAAAAATATACACCCTCTGAAGGGGAATATTTCTTACCTGACACAACAAGATCTTGTTACAACTGAAAGATATCTTGATGTGATGGGTTCTGTACAATAATCCAAAACATTTGTGGATTCCAGGTGATAATCCAGTTTTTGGGCAAAATTTGGATTTTATCAAGTCTTTTCCAACACCAGATTTTTCCGATTAAATTTAAATACAGTATAAATGTGCATAAGCATTTGGTGGAAGTAGTTTTAAGAAAATAGTGAGAGGTTTTTGGATTTTAGTAAATGACCCCTAAGAGAATGAGTCATGAGAATTTGAAGGTTATAAATTATAAGAATGGCTGAGCTGAATGAATATGTCTCTCGTCTCCAATATAACTTGGTGTCAAGGCCAATTTTTATTCCTTTTAAACTCAAAGACAAGCTGTCAACCTATATTTCTTTGATTAAAACAACTAGTAATAGTTTTTAAATATTATTTGAAGAATCAATACAATGCATGTTATGCCATAACGGAGGTTTAAGATTAACACTAATCTATGCTAATTATCTTTAACCATTTTCACCAAGAGTAAAGTAAGGAAAATAATCCCTTCTGAAACATAAACCTCAAAGGGATACAAATGTAAAGCATTTATAATCCCAATCAGATCTCCATTTAATTATTTTATGCAAATATTCTGCTGATCACCTTCCAAATACTTTTATAGTCAGTTCTTGTTTTGAATGTATTGAATACACCACTACAAAGAAATGCTGGAGTTTTAGGAATGAAGTGCTATTCTTTTCCTATTAACAAGAGCTTAATCATGTGCCATTAATTGTCTCAGGAAGTTTGGAGTCCATAAATGTTTGAGAGAAAGGTAGGAAAGAAATTATAGGCTGTTTTGTAGACAAAAATATTTTTTTATTTTAAAATATTAGAGCACATCTACCTATACTGTATCCATGCATAAAGACTGTATTTTAATTTATGTTAATATTTGCTTTTACATTCATAGAATTTCTCTGCTCAGACTATGGGGCATGTTTACTAACATTGGAGATAAATATCTGGAGAGATCTCTGGAGATGTTGCCCATGGCAACCAATCAGCAATTAGGTTTAAACAGCCACAGCCAAGTTAGAAAAAAAAGCAAACAGTTCCTAAAAGAAAAAAGAAAACAGTTCCTAAATCTGTCAAAATTCTGATTATGACTGGAATTTTGTTGTCTTTGGGAGTAATAACAATAAGTTATCAAGTTTTCTGGATAAAGAATTTAGACCAGGGATAACAAAGTATAAGAAAAATAACTGCACATTCAACTGAAGAATAACTACAAAAGTAAAATGAAATTGTGATAGATTTCCTTTAAGACACTCAAGCGAAACGAGGGTGACTAGTGGCAATTTATTGTGAAGTAGAAGGTGTCTCTATCGGGAGAATGAAACATTGAGGTGTTGTTGTTGTGTTGCACTGTGTTTTGTATAGACAGGTTCATGAGGGCTGCACATTTATGTGTAGGAGTAAATTGAGGTACATGTGTCCAAGTGCAATTTCAATTGGAAGAGGCGTGGGAAATATATTCATAAAATCCTTACATGTATTTTGCATTTCAGCAGGCCGGAAATCAAATTAATATTGTTATTGGAGACACAGGAATGCATTTGGTAACAAATGAACAATTGATTTAATGAATCATAGCTACTAGAATGCATATAAAGTGCTTGCATATGGTTAAGTCCTTCTTTGTATCCTCACATGTAATCAGGCCCTGTTAGAGCAGACCCACTTTATACAAAATAAAAGGGTGCGGAAGCAACAGCAGGAAGGAGTAGAAGTTCACAACACGGCACATGTCTGGTTTATATAAGATAAATCATAGAACATCTATTGGCTGAGGAAATTTGGCATTGAAAATTAACTAAAAGAGATGAGAAATGAGAAATGCATGCTGATTAGCTCTGGTGGCATCTCAGGACCTTGAAATATGTTTTACATACTACTCAGCACAGTCACCAAACCAGAGCCAGGAAATATATTACATATACTTTTTAGTATCTGGGGCAACTAATATCCAGGAAATATAAGATTTCATATGAGATAGAAACAATAAAAGCACTGAGGACCTCAAAAGCACATCCCTTATCTCATTGATTTGCATGTGGGATCCGGCTGCCCTCTCTGCCTAATACTGGATTGGAAATTTGGCACCAGGTGAAGAGTGCAACTTCAGTGGCCATAAGTCTTGTTCTTACTTTCTGTCATAGGGCAGGTGGTAAATGCAGGGTTCCATTGGGGCCTGCAACAGCCTGTGCTCCATAATACGTGTCTGAAGGATGTGCAGGGTACAGAGACATCAAGCAACCCCATGCTTGAAGATGACAATGATCCTCTCCAGGCATTTCTGACACTTTGGGCCAGATTCAATTCAGTGAGAAAAAGGTTTATCACATGAAAATTCATGGATGAGATTCAGTTTGAGATGCAGTCAAATTCAGAAAAAAAGTATCTCATGGTTTTATCATGTGAAATCTCTATTTGAAGTCTGTGGGGAAAGTTGAACTGATTTAGGAGAATAGCTTTTTCAACTCAAATTGAATCTTGTCCATTAGTTTTCACGTGATAAACCATGAAAAATCTGTTTCAAAAAAAGAATTTCTTTTCCAAAACCCTAGGACTAGAACATTATCACCCTCATGACATGGGGTAGGTTCCTGAAGTTAGAGGACAGGTAGGGAGGATGGCCGCC
This sequence comes from Xenopus petersii, assembly GCA_038501925.1. Lineage (NCBI taxonomy): Eukaryota > Metazoa > Chordata > Amphibia > Anura > Pipidae > Xenopus > Xenopus petersii. The sequence goes on along the minus strand of CM076685.1, from coordinate 108,046,591 downwards.
ATATTTTGTGAAGGTTCCACCACTGCCAGTAACCAGAGTCAGGGAAGATACTTTGCATTCTATTTACCATTTATTATAGCTTCAGGGTCCGGGATAATTCTTTGAATATTATTGGAAATTGAAAATTTACTTTATGCAGTATTATCCCAGACAGCTTCCAGGTTCAACCCAGATAAACTAGTCTCAATTACTAAACTAGTAACTAATAAATGTTATTGTCATTGTGCTCAGAGCTATTTAGGCATATTGTATATCATCACCACAATTTCCTGTACAAACTGCTGATCGTTTGCTGCCTGAGGATGGTAAATTCTGAGCTTCAGAATTGTTAAAGTTTTTCCCATTTCAGCTGTGCACATACTCAAAATACTCCCACTGGAAATATCATACACCGTATGAATTGGAATGATTCATTTACAGGGTAATCCAACTTAATTCATCCCTTCAAAAACCTGCAACACCTCTAATAAATGCAAGAGGATGGGCTCAGCTGACTGCCAATTTATTGCATATAAATAAGCTACAGCCTGCGCAGCAATTCTAGCTGGATTATCTAGAAGTTTCATTGCTATAGTTAAGAGAGACATGGTGCTCCAGAATAATTTGTAAATGACTCACCAAATAGTAAATGTGGTCCGGGTGCTCCAGCCTCAGACCCCCAGCTTTAGGGAGAGGTACAGCACAGGATAAGTAGAAGCAGATCCAACCAGCACTCAAAAATAAATTTTTATTTAAACAAAGTTAAAAAGTATATGTATCATCTCCATCTGTCCTACGCGTTTCGCTCCCATGGATCCTGTGGATCCATTTGAGTGCCGGTTGGCTCTGCTTCTACTTATCCTATCTAGAAGTTTCCCAGTGTTTTCACATGAAAAAACCTTGAGGGATCAAAGTAGAATTGCATTATTTCATAATTAAGACAAATTTGGGGGGGGGGGGGTGGATATCCTGGAAAGAATTTTGGCTCTAAACATTGAACAAATATTTTCTAGTTTTGCTGACATCAACATTTGGCGGACCATTTATTAAAAGTAACAATTTAGTGGTATTAGTTGTTATATAATAAAATCTGAAAATTTCTCACTATTTTCATAAACCACCACCAAACTCCCATCGACATTTTTACCATAGTCATAATACCATTAACTTGAAAAAACTGGTGTGGGAAAAGACTCGATAAAATTGTGTAAAAAATTGGAATCGTGTGATTTTGTTGGATTTGACACCCGAAAACTCTGGATTATCCCTCAAAAACCACAAATTAATTGTATTATTGTACAAAACCCAGCACATATCATGATACCTTCTAATTTTAAACAGGACATCTGCCATTGACTTCTGCATGACCTCGGCAGGTTTGAGATGGAGTACTTTTTTGTTCTGACTTTTAGCAGCCTCGAGGTTTAACAAATCACTAAAAATTCTATTTTTTTTTCCTCTGGAAAAAAAGTGTGTTTTCCCCTTGAAATCTCCGACCAGAAAAAAATCAGACTTTAATAAATAACCCCCTAAAACTTTCTATTTTCTATAAAACCACAAATGCCATGAAAGTCATTACAAGATCCCAATATATAAAGTACAAATGGAAAGAAGTGCTGAAAAAAAAATACATCTATCCCTAAAACCTCTAGGAATTTTTCAGACAATTACAAGTAAAAAAAAAATCTGAAAACCTCTAAAAACTCTAGAACATGATTGATGTCACAGTGTAATTAATGTTATTGTATAACCGCTTTGCATAACGCAGTCAGTTAGTCCCTCACCCATTTGTTGGTGATTAATGAAATAATAGTTGTTTCACTTTAATATAATATAAAGAGAATTGAGCAAGACAATTGATATCCCATGCTACCATTGTATGCCTTGAATAGACTATCCCAATGGAAGAGAATTCACGTTCCTTAACCTTTCACTCTATATTCATGTTCCATCATAGGGAGTATATATATATATATTTATTTCAAACCAGACAGTTCAGTTTTTATTGCAAGACTTTAATTAATTGCAGGAATATTTTCAGTTTGTATTACTCATGAAGGACACAGGGGGTGAGGTGTTCGCTGGGGTGTGGAGTTTTAGGTGTATCTGTCATATGACGTAGGGAGAGGACCAGATGTATTTAGGCAACTCTCTGCATCTTGGGGAGAAGCTTTCAAGCTGCATTACAGGTGGCTCCACACATCATGGGAATAATCATTTTGCTGTTTGGGTTGTTAGTCCTGATGGATCCAGGTAAGTCATCATTGAAGAGAACCTGTTGTATTGTAGTTGTAGATGAAGAATCTTTGCAGTTGTTGGACTGGAGAATACAGAATAAGAAGTACTGATATTATGGGGTTTCTAATGCCCCAATTAACAATTAGTGCCCAAAATATTTACTGTGATTGATTGTAGGGGCAAATTGGCTGCATAATGAGCATTGGTGAGTCTCAAGTATATAAAGATTACGTTGGGTGCAACCGCCTTATCAAAAGTGATAGGTCATTTGTTGTTGGCTTCTTGTTTTGAAGTTATTGCATTACTGACCAGAAGAGCTTACACATTTTGTGGAAGATGTTTATAGCAAAAAAAAATAAAGGATATTAAACTGTAGCTGATAAAATCAGAACTACTGAGACATATTCAACATTAGGAACATAAGGATCTGTCGGGGGAGGCTTAGGTTAAACCATCCGTTCTCTCTGTGTTGAATATTGCATAGCAGTTCCTTGTGTTTATGTTACAGGCACATAGCTTGATGCATTCTCTATAATGGGGGTCCCCAACCTTTCTTACCCATGAGCCACATTCAAAAGTATAAAAGAGTCGGGGAGCAATGTAAACATTAAAATTGTTCTTGGGTGGTACAAAATAAAAGCTGTGATTGCCTATTTTGTAGTCCCTGTGTGGTGTGGCAGGCGACAGAAGTCTTTGTTTGGCAGTACACTTGGTTTTTATGCAACCAAAACTTACCTCCAAGCCTGGAATTCAAAAATAAGCACCTGTTTTGAGCAACATCCAAGGGGTTGGTGAGCAACATGTTGCTCCTGAGCTACTGGTTGGGGATCACTGCTCTAAAAGCAAACCATTAGCTTATTCTGTGGCAACCATAATGCAGCCCCTAATTATACCATTGAGAAATAGTTTAGGTTGGAAAAGATAATGAGAAAAAGAAATAAGGAAAGTTCCTCCTAGAATACAAGCACGGTTGTTGTTTTCTGCTTCTGCTGTTTGCTTGGTTCTCTCCAGTGAATTATAGCCTTTACAGAATTTGAAAAGTGATTCAGGGTTTGGTGTAAATAAAGGGCTGGGTATGGGAATTTTTATGAAATAAGAAGAGACGCCTTATTCCAATTCATTTTTCCAAATGAAAAAGGCTTTAAGGCAAAAGAAAGTGGTAATTATCTTATCACTTGCTCACAACATAATTATTGTTATGCATAGGTGTATATTGGGCAGAGCTGGCATTTAACGCTAAAATATCGGCTTAGTACAGCAGCAACCACACCTTGTGTAAATACAGGTGATGGGATGATCACTACCATCTTCAACTAAAATGTATATGCTTCTTAATGAATATTATATTTATAGGATTTAGCGCAGATAGTTCAATCGAATGATTGAAGGATAATTCCTTCGATCGAACGATTAAATCCTTCGAATCGAACGATTCGAAGGATTTAAATCCAACAATCAAAAGAATATCCTTAGATCAAAAAAAGTTAGCCAAGCCTATGGGGACCTTCCCCATAGGCTAACATTGACTTCGGTAGCTTTTAGATGGCGAACTAGGGGGTCGAAGTTTTTTTTAAAGAGACAGTACTTCTACTATCGAATGGTCGAATAGTCGAACGATTTTTAGATTCGAAGTTGTAGTCGAAGGTCGAAGTAGCCCAAAAAAAACTTCGAAATTCGAAGTTTTTTACCTTCGAATCCTTCACTCGAAGTTAGTGAATCGGCCTCATACTGTAACTTCAAAATTATTATTTTTATTTATTCAGCCTAAAATGAGTCCAAAAGCATTCTCGAAATATAATTAGTATTCTGTTCTGAATATCTCTTCTGAAAACGATTCTCATTCTTTGCTTTTGATTTAAAAATAGGTTTCCCTAAAGTTGCCTATTCCCAGCTGGGTAATTCTATTCATGCCTAAAGTAGGGATATTGAAAGTTAATGGATTCAAGCTTCCCTTTGTAGTTTCAAACTTATATTTTAATGATATTACCTAATGCCATGTTAGTAGGCTGCTAATGATCTTCTCAGGGCATTTCTAAGACCTTACTTTGTGTTCTCATATAGGGGGGTTATTTATTAAAATCTGAATGTTATAAACTCGAAAAAATCTAGTTTTTTTACTATAAAATTTGAATTTTTATTGGAAAGACAAACTCGATTTATTATACCCCAAGGATGCAAAATCCAAATCTGAAAATAGTCCATCTTTAACCTGTCGAGGTCCTGTAGAAGTCAAAGTCAGAGGTCCTATTTGCAATTTGAAGATATTATTGTCTGTGCTGGGTTTCGTATAATAATGCAAACATTTTGGGCTTTTCTGTCGATTTCATGAAAAATTCTGAATTTTCGAGCGCCAAATCTGAAAAAATTTATTTATTTTGTGCGACAATTTGAAAAAGTTGCGGTTTTCGTGCAACAATCCGAAAAAAGTCACGGTTTTTGTTTTTTGTAGTTTGTATAATGATAAATAAGGGTAAATCATGGATTCTAGTTTGTTCAGATTTTTTTATTAATAAATATATAAATAGTGAAATTCGGATTTTAATAAATAACCCCCTTAAAGGGGTTAGTCGGTGTCTTCACTTACCTCCATTTATTAACAAAAAAATTATGACTATAAAAAATATACTGCTATAATACAAGGTCTAACTTGGAAAGAAGAAAAAGATTGACTCCAAATCTTATATCAAATGTTCTTCAAGTTTGGATCATCATCATCATCATGTAATTCAGTCCCCCTAGATTGGTCAATTTCAATGACAATGAAACCATGTTTTAAAAAAAGACTTTGGGACAGTGGCGGAACTACCAGGGGTGCAGGGGGTGCGAGTGGGCCAGGGCCCGCACCCCCTCAGGGCCCCCCGGCAGCTCGCGTGCCACTGAAGTGCGGGCCGAAAATAGAGTACGGAGCCCCCCTCTAGTTACGTTTACTGCTTAAAGTTTATGTTAAAGGCTTGTCATGAGTCCTACTCATAGAAATACATTTAATTGAAAACATTACCATCATTTTCCTTATCAGGGTCATCAGTGTCTTCTCCTTCCCTTATTATACACTTTCATTTGAATTTTTTTTAAATAATCAATCACTTTTCTTCATTCAGGCAACGCTCTTAGCTGCTACAACTGTATGGGTGAGAAAGGATGTAAAGGAAAAGTGACCTGCACAGGGGAAAATGCCACCTGTAGAACATCAGTCCTCACAATATCTTCCTGTAAGTTTGCCACTTCCCTGTCACTATCTTTTTGTTTAATTTCACTGTTTATTTTCCTTATACATATTTAGAGTTTATTAAATAAACACACACAAATGTGTTATTCTTTTAGGAGGTGATTTATCAAGAATTTTTGCCACAATTAGAATTTTTTTGCACAATTTTTTTTAAAAAAAATGTCTGGTATTTATTAAGCAAAAAAAAAAACTCAAAAACTCAAATGTAAAAAAATCGTCAACTAAAAGCGGGCGAGGTCACGTAGAGGTCAGGCAAAATTCTATCCTTTTTTTTAAATTCAAGTTTTAATTTGAATTTGTATGCTCACAATTCGAGTTTCTAAGCCGAAAAACTCAAAAAATGTAGGTATTTGAGTTTGTAAGGCCATTAAATAAAAACAATCTAGTTTTTTTCATGATTGTATTCAACTGAATTTTTGCATTCAAATTTTTTCATAAATAAGCAAAAATTGGAGTTTTTTTCATTGTGATTTTATTCGAAGTAAAAAAAAACCCTTACCAATAACATACTAAATAGCGATATAATTATGGTTGATTCAGTTTACATTCCTTCACAACATTGGGGAATTATTCAAAACTGGCAAAATCTTTGGAAAATGTTATCGCTGCAAAGGTTTTCAGACAAATCTGGCTTCTCTGTGTACATTAGTCCTTCCCCTTAGAATAAAATGCAATACCTTGTATCAGATGTTTCCGTAGACTAGTTGAGGCCAGTATCTGATCTGAAGGAGTCAATGGCAGAAGGATATAGGTAAGTAAACAATGGCTGCTTTGTCTGCATAAACAAGCCAATCTCTTGCAAACATAATAACTTTGTAATCTGTATGATGGATTTAATGATATACTTTGTGAATTGTTTTCAAAAATAATTAATCAGTATAATAACTCTAATATATGAGTTTTTTTTTCTCTCTTCTGCAGTTCCCCTTTCCTATAGAAGTGTCTCTAAGTCCTGCCTTAATACACCAATACCCTTGAGAGCATCTTTTTTTTCCCCAAGTCAAACAGTGAGATTTTCCCTGCAGGAGACGACATGCAGCTCTGACCTCTGCAACAATCAGACCAAATTCGGTAATCCTTGATTTTGCACTCATTTTTATGTGTCTTCAGGTTAGGGAGCCGCTCGTGGGTAATTTTTGATAAACACTGATTTCAGCAAAACAAAATTATGTAGTTTAAAAATATTTACTTGGAAAAAATATAATGGGGATATGTGTGATGATATTTTGCATCATTTCCTTTTTTTGCTGATGTCATCTGAGTCCATTGGTCAAGAATTAATAGCACTACTTATTTTTTCTAAAGAAACATCTTTCTATGTGACCAGGTGTCTGTGAGACAAGGGTATTTTCTATATATTATTATCGTCAAATTTTTGTTTATTTTATTATCACTGTCAAAAACTTTTTATCACTTATATTTTTTCACACTAATATACAAATTCGCAGTGGTGTATATATATATAAAATAGATACACAGTCGCACAATTTAAGTGTTTTAATTTTGTCACACAGTGTTTGCACTATTATACACGTTTAATCACGCACAGTTAAAGGTGCATCTATATAAAATAGCAGAAAATACTGCACCATATTACGCATATCTGTTTTTGTTCCCCTTCTCCTTTGCTTTGTCAGGAGATACAGCGATTCCTCTTTGCTTATATTTGAATTACATACGGGCCCAGGAGAGCCCTTGATAAGGATTCGCTGTAAGTTGGAACTTCACTGCCCAAAAGACTCAAAAACTTCTGCTGTGGATTTCTATGTGACCAGTCACCATGATGATATAGTTCAGTGATTTTCAGATTCTTTCCAAGGTCAATATCAGTAGTTGATTAGTAAACTATGATTTGTTGGAATTCAAAAACGGAACTAGAGGGGGTGGGCCGTGGTGCGGACGCGCAGACGGGCCCCTGCCCCCCTCCGTGCAGCTGGACCTGGCCGCCGAACATGCGGCGGGCAGACTGCCGGTGGGCCCTGAGGGGGTACGGGCCCTGGCCCGCTTGCACCCCCTGCTCCCCCGGTAGTTCCGCCACTGTTGGAATTAATTTATTAAATCTCCTCTCCCATAGCCCTGTAGGGTCATTTACTACAGTGTCAGACTGGCCCACCAGGATATCAGGAAAACTCCCGGTGGGCCTCTTGTTTCTAACCATTTGGCCTATTTCATGGTCATTCCCTATTTCTTTTTGGAAACAAAGAGGCTTAATAATGGAAGAAAAAGTATAGTATGTAGAGAAAAGAGACTAGGAGAATAAAGAGGTTGAGCGAGGAGAGTTGATATAATAGTTTTGATAGTAGGCCCTCTGGCTAATATTTTCTGGTGGGCCCCTGGCATCCCCGTCCAACACTGATTTACTATACCCCCCAGTGTAAGGGCACTATGACGTGCAAAGCTGCCCCCTAAGTGCTCATTCAGACCTGATCGCTGCACCTTGCACTGGATAAAAAATGTGGTGCAAGTTTTGAGCACTGTAGCATTGGCTAACCCAAGGCTGTCGTTAACATTGGCCATAGGGCCCGTCCTCACTCATTGCGAATGACCCATTAAATCTTCCATTCTTTCTCTCAAGCCTGCTTTCCTTACTTTATCTCCTTCATACCCTTACCACCTTCTGAAAATATCCCTATAAGGATTGGCAGTCTGTGGTGATTTATTGACTGTTCACTGATTAAAAAAGGATGTCCAATCAAAGTGCTGCCAGTAACCATGTTGCAGTATCCTGATTGGTGTTGCAGAAATGACACTTGCTTAAAGAGTAACGCTTGTATTTTATTTTCAGATTTCGTGGAACGAATAAATAATCTCAAGTGCTTTAGCTGCATCTCGCCTGGGAAGAACTGTGACAGTTTTATAATGCGGGAGCTGTCGTGCCGCGGAGAGCAGAAACAGTGTGTGGATATGAGAATTAAAGGGACATTGGGTAAGGAAATATTACAACACACACATCACAATAAAGACCATCAGATTAATAAGTTGCATGGCATGAGAGCATTCATAATTACAAATGAAGCCACCATAACTTGTGCATCAGGCTTACATGCTTCAAATGTTACTCCATTCTTTTCAGTGAGATACCCTGACTATTTGCTTAGTAGGCACATAATTCATGAAAGTCCCAATTTTGGGTTTTTGGGGATATTAATGGGTTCAAATTCACATATGGGAACTTACCTAGCATAGTGGGGCATGTGTATTAAACCTTCAATTTTAACTGTTTGAGTTATAAACTCACATTTTTAGAGGAAAAAAAACTTGATTTTTTTTTTAGATTTATTATGCTCTAAATCTGTTAAAAATCAGAATTTGAAAATATTTCAGCTAAAACCTGTCGAAGTCATGTAGAAGTCAATGGCAGATGGCAGATGGTCCTGTTTTATCAGGATTCCTTTTCTTAGATGTGGTCCTCTCTTTAGTAAATAACCCCTTTAGATCACATGCATCACTCGCTTAGCAGCTCCCACACTCGCTGTGCAGTCAGAAACCTATTGACATTTTACATTCTGTTCAAGAGCAGACCAATAATAAGTTACACTTTGGCCAACACTCTACTCTCCAGTAATAACAATTCCCCCAAAGAATAAACATGGTATTTTGTCCAAATAATCAAATATAAGTATAAATGTTAGGAGAGTTAAATAATGGCCTACAATATACAAGAGAAGACCAGGTACCATTACTCTTCTATCACGTTTCTATGTCCATCAGTGCTCAACAGGATGAGTTGAAGATCGAACAAAGAGAAAATATCTATGAGTTCATAACAGAACAGAGGAAGCCTATGGTTTACAGTAGACAAAAGAAGGAGAGCAGCTCCCAGTATGGAGCATGTCCTGGAGACAGTCTGCTGTGCTTTAGGCTTGTCTCTTGTATTTAAAGAGCAAGTACTGAGGAGCAATTACTCCACCCAGGACCACCTTGTGAAATGCTCTCTTTACCCTCAACCCAAAGCCTAAAAATTGAGCCCCTCTGTAAGTACTGAGGATTGAGCATATAAATACTGAAACTGTAAGTAACTAATGATATTTCTTATTGTAACAGGTGACATTTCAGACACCAATCTTAAGGGATGTGGCAATTTCCCAGCGTGTAAAAGGGACCTTCGCTTCTCTAACCAAAATACTTCTCTGTCAGTACAGTGCTGTGGAGACAACTTTTGTAACAGTCAGACAGGTAAGGGGGACATTGCTCAATATAAATTAGTATTGGATGGCCACTTGATCATCAATGATCATCTCGCCACAGCTATTGTATATTTAATACAAAATGAATATACACATTTTAGTACTTGCCTTTATTTCCAGATTACCCTACTCAAGATGAATTGCCCAATGGAAAAGAATGTTATAGCTGTCAGACAGACAATGGCAAAAAGTGTTCCGCAGACAATTCCCAGAAGATCAAGTGCTATGGAGATCTCACTTCCTGCATGGAAATAGCAGGCGTGAGTGTGCAAGGTAATTTGTTTTCTCTAGAAAAATGTTGATGGGGAAGATGAAGGCGGGCATAATAGAGGGATGATATCAACTTTGTAGAACTAGAATAACTTGCAAAGTCCCCAATAGGAGCATTTCTGAAGGTGGTGAAGCACTAAAATAGGCCAAGGTTTCCAGAGGCTTTTATCCCACTGCTACTATAGACACCATCTCTCCCTACTATACCTGCTATCCCACAGTCACACTCCCTTCCCAGAGACTATTATCCACTGTTACTATAGGCACCATCTCTCCCTACTATACCTGCTATCCCACAGTCACACTCCCTTCCCAGAGACTATTATCCACTGTTACTATGGGCACCATCTCTCCCTACTATACCTGCTATCTCACAGTCACACTCCCTTCCCAGAGACTATTATCCACTGTTACTATACGCACCATCTCTCCCTACTATACCTGCTATCCCACAGTCACACTCCCTTCCCAGAGACTATTATCCACTGTTACTATAGGCACCATCTCTCCCTACTATACCTGCTATCCCACAGTCACACTCCCTTCCCAGAGACTATTATTTCACTGTTACTATAGGCACCATCTCTCCCTACTATACCTGCTATCCCACAGTCACACTCCCTTCCCAGAGACTATTATCCACTGTTACTATGGGCACCATCTCTCCCTACTATACCTGCTATCTCACAGTCACACTCCCTTCCCAGAGACTATTATCCACTGTTACTATACGCACCATCTCTCCCTACTATACCTGCTATCCCACAGTCACACTCCCTTCCCAGAGACTATTATCCCACTGTTACTATAGGCACCATCTCTCCCTACCATACCTACTATTCCACAGTCACACTCCCTTCCCAGAGACTATTATCCACTGTTACTATAGACACCATCTCTCCCTACTATACCTGCTATCCCACAGTCACACTCCCTTCCCAGAGACAATTATCCACTGTTACTATAGGCACCATCTCTCCCTACTATACCTGCTATCCCACAGTCACACTCCCTTCCCAGAGACTATTATCCACTGTTACTATAGACACCATCTCTCCCTACTATACCTGCTATCCCACAGTCACATTCCCTTCCCAGAGATTATTATTCACTGTTACTATAGGCACCATCTCTCCCTACTATACCTGCTATCCCACAGTAACACTCCCTTCCCATAGACTATTATCTCACTGTTACTATAGGCACCATCTCTCCCTACTATACCTGCTATCCCATTGGCATACAGCATTGGCATAAATGGTTCTGGTATCATGATCAGCGGTCTCTGACTTCTCCATTTCTATCTAGGTGGGACACCGAACATTATGATTTTAAAAGGATGTGCCAACCCTGCTCTGTGCAAAAGCTCAGCCCTGCCCCTCCTACAAAAGTTAAACAACGCCTCTATACAATGCTGCAATGGAACTCTTTGTAACAACAAATTTACAGAGGACAATTTCTTTATTAATGCATATCCTCCTATTAAAACTGCACCCACTAGTAACCCTCTCAACACACCAACAGCTACTTCACCAGTTATGAATATTAATAGTAGTAGTGTGAACAATAGCATTACTTCTACTAGTTCCCCCAAAACTAATCCAGAGGTTTTCAGCAATAATTCAGGTCCTGTTAGCAACAGTACATTACAAAACACAAGCCTAACCACCCAAAACAATACAAGTGTCCAAAGCAGCCCCTTGCCTACAGGTAATAATGGACTGGTCTACAATGGTACTGTCAACGGCACAAACAATTCTTTGCCAGGAGGCAACAATGGATCTTCTGTGAATGGGAGTAGTAATGTAGGCAATGCCAGTGTCTCTACTGTGTCCTCACCCCCATTACTTAACCCTGGTGGGGGTAACGGCAGCATCTGTAACAGTAGCTCATGTAGTCTGATTGTGCCTGTACCAGTCAATAGCAGTGCATCTGGCGCTGGTAACATGTCATCTGGAACCAACAATGTAAGAAATGGAAGTAATAATACAAGCAATTTAGGCAGTTCTAGTCCCTCCAATACATCATCCTCTTTATCTAACAGTGGGGCGGTCAATAACAGTGCTGCTAATATCCCAGGCAGCAACAGCACTGCAAGCGGCCTAAATCAATCTGGACCAGGAATCACTGGTATTGGGGGCATTCTTACTGGAGTCAATGCTTCAGCTAATGGGAGTAGTACTACTGGTAATGTCAATGATTCTTATGTGCCCATCGGATCACCTTTGCCAAATCTCCCCATCATTAATGGCACTGCCTTTAACAACAGTGTAAATGGCTCTAATGCTGGTATCGGTAATGTTGGTGGAGTTGTTACTGGAGGCAGCCCTTCAGCTAATGGAAGTAGTACTACTGGTAATGTCAATGGTTCTTATGTGCCAATCGGATCACCTTTGCCAAATCTCCCCATCATTAATGGCACTGCCTTTAACAACAGTGTAAATGGCTCTAATGCTGGTATCGGTAATGTTGGTGGCGTTGTTACTGGAGGCAGCCCTTCAGCTAATGGAAGTAGTACTACTGGTAATGTCAATGGTTCTTATGTGCCCATCGGATCACCCTTGCCAAATCTCCCCATAATTAATGGCACTGTCCTTAACAACAGTGTAAATGGCTCTAATGCTGGTCTCGGTAATGTTGGTGGAGTTGTTACTGGAGGCAGCCCTTCAGCAAATGGAAGTAGTACTACAGGTAATGTCAATGGTTCTTATGTGCCCATCGGGTCACCTTTGCCAAATCTCCCCATAATTAATGGCACTGCCTTTAACAACAGTGTAAATGGCTCTAATACTGGTATCGGTAATGTTGGGGGAGTTCTTATTGGAGCCAGTCCTTCAGCTAATGGAAGTAGTACTACTGGTAATGTTAATAGTTCATATGTGCCCATCGGATCATCTTTGCCAAATAAGCCCATCATTAATGGCACTACCTCTAACAGCAGCACTGCCAACAGTTTAAATGGCTCTAGTACTGGTACTGGTAATGCTGGGGGAGTTGTTACTGGAGCCAGCCCTTCAGCTAATGGAAGTAGTACTACTGGTAATGTCAGTGGTTCTTTGCCAGTTAACACCATCATTAATGGCACTAGTAACAGCAGTGGCGTAAATGGCTCTGGCATCATAGGTAGTGTATCAAATCCAGTTCAGTCTTCCCCTGGGTCCAGCAATGGCAGTAGCCCTGGTTTATCTTCAATGGACAATTCTACAAGTACAAATGTTATTGATGGAGCCGGTAATGGCAGCAGTGTGAATGGCTCCAGCAATGGCAGTAGCCCTGGTTCTTCTTCAATGGGCAATTCTACAAATACGAATGTTGACAGTCCTTGGAACAGTAATGCAAGTACATCTTCAGAGGGTCTCACTACTGGATCTGTCACTGGAGATTCCTCAAATGTCAACACATCTGATATTCCCAAAATCGATGGCAATGACCAGACAACACCCGACAAAGGTGATACATTTACTACCAGTTTATTTATCCTTCTGACCGCCATGCTGCTTAATGTATTGAACTGCTTGTGAAGAACCTTTTGCCTCTGAACCCTAATGTACAGTATTAGCGATGTGACCTGGCTCTGTAGGCCCTATCATGTTTTAAGTTATTGATGACCGATTTTTAAATAAAATGACCTCTTACAATAAATGGTTACATGTACTGGAATTATTTTTCAAAAACATTTCAGGGGTGTTGGGGTGCATTTGCTTGATGGAGTTTTGGTCTTTTTTCAACCCTATGTAACTATCTCTGTTCATTGTGCCAGATTCGGTGCTTTTAGAAAGAGCCAGCACTTCACCATCAAACTGCTTTTAGTGAAGCTATTGTTTCTCCTACTCAATGTAACTGGAGGAGACAAAGTGGAACTTGGATTTTTACTAATGAGTACTAGGAGAATCACCCGATACCTTGATACACTCTATGGGGGCTATTTATTAAAATCCGATATTTTTATTCTGGATGGACTTTTCGGAGGAAAAAAGTTTTTTTCTTCATGATTTATTAAACTCCAATGGTGTAAGAATTCTGAATAAAAAAGTACTCCAACTCAGAACTGCTGAGTTCATGTAGAAGTCAATGGCAGATGTCCCGATGACAAATCAGACATCATAAGATTCAGAGTCTTCCCGGTCGGAGTGGTTTTCAGAAAATAGCGAGAAAATTTCAGGTTTTGATAAATAACCCCTTATATGTCCTAAACGTTGTCCCTAAAAAGCCCAAATTAGGGTGGCAACTTTCCATGGGTTATAGAATAAATGAAGCAAGAATTACAACATTTTTATCTATACAAAAACTGTGAAACCGTGTTAGCCAGTTAGCTAGTAGGCTGACAACAGCCTGTGTCCATAGCCGAAGATTTAGGGGATTATTTATTAAAGTCCGAATTCAAAAAAACTTGAAAAATGTGAGGTTTTTCAACTAAAAGATATGAATTTTTAGTGGAAAAAAACCTTAGATTTCTCAAGATTTATTATACCCTGAGAATGGAAAAAGTCAGAATCTGAAAATACTCCAGCTCAGACCTGCTGAAGTTGTGTATAACTCAATGGGAGAGGTCCTTATCCTATTTGGAAGTTTCTGTCGTCTGTGCTGGAATTTCCCCAAAAATCTGACTATTTTATTCTCTTCTTCGGGGCGACTAATCTCCCTGAACTGCCTTCCGCCAGCTAGAATCTAAAACACCAACGGGATGGCACTAGGAGCGATTTGTTTTCCGAAGTTTCCCCATGAGGCAACTTCGGGCGACTTTGGAAAGCGAAGTGCACCGATTGCCATCCTGCTGGTGATTTACATTCTAGCCAGTGGGAGGCAGTTCGAGGAGATTAGTCGCCCTGAAGAAGAGGAGATTTGTCGCTAGGCAACTAATCTCCCTGAAACTGAGTGTGTGTCTCTGCCCTAAAGTTTTTTGTAATCCTCTCTGCCTTGTCCGGTTGTGGCTCCACTAGTACAAGTGATTCTGTTCTCTGTCAGGGAGCTGCTTTCCGGTTACCTTCCCATTGTTCTATTGATGGGCTGCTGGTGGAGAAAGGGAGGGGGTGATATTACTCCAACTTGCAGTACAGCAGTAAAGAGTGACTGAAGTTTATCAGAATACAAATAGAGGGGAACAAAATTTTTCTGCAGGTTTTACAGAGAAAACAATGCTCATAGTTGCATGTCAACGAAAATTGTTGCCATCAACTTACAGTAAATGAATTTGGTGAATTTTATGTCCGTTTTGCGAATTTTGGCTGGTCAGATTCGCCAATCACTAAGCACAAATTACATGACTGAGGGTACCTGAGAAACTAAAAACATGTCTAGGCCCAAGTAAGATGTCAAAATTAAATACAGAAAAATCTGTTTCCTCAGTTCTAGATTCTCGTTTTCATGGCTCACTAGTTAGAAAAGCTAAGCAATAGCCTATAGCCTCTGACTAACTCTAAATAGTTGGTACATGAATATACAAACATATTTGTTTGAGCACAAGCAACAGGCAAGCAAATAATATCATCGGGCAGCCCTGTGTGATACAAATCTCTGCACCTCAATTCCTGTGCATTCCCTCTCTAAGACTTTCAAAAGATTAAAAACCCAAATGATTAAGACCAGTAATTATAGTCCCCTTCCGCTCATCCCATATTTAACTTTATACATAACGTTATACCAAATGTAATTATATCATGCTGCAATGGTGCCATCTAGTGGTGAGACTTTGGACTTGATCAAGTTGGTAACGCCTCAACAGTTCTCAGTATTTATTGAGTGAAACCTTTACGGTGCCAGACACATTGCTTTGCTAGGTTCTAAATGTACCAATACCATAGGCAAGAAATGTATATATTATTCTCTATATATTCTCAGATGCTCTGTGTCCTGTCTTCTGGTTGGGCAGCTGAGTTTGTGCATTATGCATTTCTATATATTAATTAGAGAAATACACAATGCAGAAATGTTTTTACACAGATACTCTGTACTATATCCAATTGCAGCTACATTCCTTACCATACCTTATTGTTACTTGACTTTACTCATCTCAGCATACTTTAGCATGCCTTGCTGCTCTCTGGTCTTAGGTTTGATTCTAGCCAGGGCACTATCTGCAATGAACTTGTTTGTTCTTTCCATGTCTTCGTGAGTTTCCTCTGGGTACTTTGGATTCCTCCTTCACTACAAATACAGGCAGGTTAATGGGCTCCTTTAGAAATTAACCTTAGGGGCAGATTTATCAAGGGTCGAAGTGAATTCGAGGGAATTTTCGTATAAAAAATTTCAAAATTCAAAGTAATTTTTTGAATACTTGACCATCGAATAGGATACTATGACTTCGAATCTACTTAAACTTCGATTCGAAGTAAAAATCGTTCGACTATTCGACCATTCGATAATCAAAGTACTGTCTCTTAAAAAAAACTTTGACTTCAATACTACGCCAACTTAAACCTGCCGAAGTGCTATGTTAGCCTGTGGGGACCAGCCAGAGCATATTTTTTTAGTTTTTGGGTTTTCGAAGGAAAATTGTACGATAAAATCTTTTTTTTTGAAGTACGATCGGAGTACGATCATACTACGATCGGTATACGATCGTACAATGAATAAAATCCTCTGACTTCTAATTCGAATTTCTATTCGATGGTCGGATTTCGAAGTATTTTCCACTCCGAAATTCAACCCTTGATAAATCTGCCCCACAGTGTTAAGAAATAATGTGTGTGTATGACAGAAATATAGGGGCAAATTCACTAAAGGGCAAATTTTTGCTTGTGAAGGCTTTGCCACAATTCACCAAGCGTAAATTTGCTACCACTACACTAATTCACTAAAATCCAAAGTTGCGTTTCTGCTGCCGAAAGCTGGCTGTCAGGGGAAAAAGTCGGGACCAAGGAGAAAGCTCGGGTAAAAGTCCAAGTTCATCGGTATCAAACAGGTCAAGCGAAAGAGTAGTCAAATCCAGGCAAAGATTCAAAAGGCAGGCAGCAAGAATCAGAAACAGGGTCAAAGCAGAAGTCAGGATTCCAGGAAACAACAATTTAGAAATTTAGGGAACCCAGGAACACAAATCAGAAAATCCTATATTCGGACATTGAACCTGTGGCCTTTTTTATTTCAAATTTTCGCGCCAGACGGGTGATGTCATTGTGCCAGCCATGAGACGCTGGCGCCGCTACATAAGTGGCGGCCATGGGCACCGCCATCTTGGGAGCAGCGCCACCTGAGATGGGAGCGCCATCGGGCACTCCTGACACTGGTGAAGTTTCACTAGCATTAATTCATCAGTGTGAGCATTTTTTAATTTAGAATGTAAAAAACTCCATTGAGTGCATGTACTTTATTGGTGCACAGGAGTTTGCACAGGCTCTTTATATTATGATCATTGTACTGAACAACTAGATGAACCCATTGATATTGTCCAGTTGGGTAACAGTCTGCATGTTTAGTGACCTCTACAACCAGATGATCAAGCCAAATATCACACGTTCTAATACATGGGCAGATAGACAGGATTTTCAGATCCTTTAGTCGATAGTGTTACATATATCCTAGATCTTAACCGTGGATTGTCTGAGTAATGGAAAAACATGTCTCTACTTTCATGTTCTTTACTACTTGCTAGGGAAAAGCCCAGTGACTTACATAATAACATAGTAAGTTAGGTTGAAAAAAGACACACGTCCATCAAGTTCAACCTTTTAACTTTTTTTAACCTGTCTAACTGTCAGTTGATCCAGAGAAATGCAAAAAAAAACCCATCTGAAGCCTCTCCAATTTGCCTTCCTGACTCCAAAATGGCCATTGGACCAGTCAATGGATCAACTTGTACTATGAGCTATCTTCCATATCCCTGTATTCCCTCACTTGCTAAACACCATCCAACCCCTTCTTAAAGCTATCTAATGTATCAGCCTGTACCACTGATTCAGGGAGACAATTCCACATCTTCACAGCTCTCACTGTAAAGCTGGCCATAGATGTTGAGATTTTTAAAAGATCAGATCCTGATCGTGAGACCACGATCTTCTCAGAACGATCGTACGATCGTACAAATTTACCATCAACTAAAAAGACCAATTTACCAGGAAAACAAAGGGGAGCTGCCTGCTTGGCCCTGCAAACATAGATAGATTGCACTGGGACCGACAAAGATTTTTTGACCTGGCCGATCAATTTCCCGACAGATGTCGGCCGAAAAATCGTAAGATGTACGATCGTTCGAATACCACTAACCACACGATAATTTCGAAGGATTGGTCGGGCTTCCCTAAAATCGGTCGTTCGTCAAGAAGAATCGTCGCGTCTATGGGGAGCTTAACAAACCCCTTCCCAATATTTAGGCGGAACCTCTTTTCTTCTAATCGGAATGGGTGACCTTGTGTCAGCTGGAAAGACCTACTGGTAAATAAATCATTAGAGAGATTATTATATGATCCCCTTATATATTTATACATAGTTATCATATCACCCCTTAAGCGCCTCTTCTCCAGTGTGAACATCCCCAATTTGGCCAGTCTTTCCTCATAGCTAAGATTTTCCCTTTACCAGCTTAGTTGCCCTTCTCTGTCCTGTTTGAGTGATGGAGACCAAAACTGTACGGCATATTCTAGATGGGGCCTTACCAGTGCTCTATACAGTGGAAGAATGACCCCCTCCTCCCTTGACTCTATGCCCCTTTTAATACAGCTCAAGACCTTATTTGCCCTTAATGCTGCTGACTGGCATTGCTTGCTACAGCCAAGTTTATCATCTACAAGGACTCCAAGGTCCTTTTCCATAATGGATTTGCCTAGTGCAGTCCCATTAAGGGTATAAGTGGATATTGTTACATCCCAGGTGCATGACTTTACATTTATCAACATTGAATCTCATTTGCCACTTAGCTGCCCAGATTGCCAGTTAGTCAAGATTGTGTTGCAAGTGCCACATTCTGGATGGAATTAATTGGGCTGATAGTTTTGTCATCTGCAAACACTGATACATTACTTACAATACCCTCCCCTAAGTCATTAATGAACAAGTTAAATAAAAGTGGACCCAATACTGAGCCCTGAGGGACCCCACTAAGAACCTTACTCCAAGTAGAGAATGTCCCATTAACAACCACCCTCTGTACCCTACAACTTGCCAGTAACAGAGCAGCAGACTGTGTTTGAGTAGCTGCACTAAGAAGTCACAACAGCCGCTAGTCATTAGGTATCTAAACTGTGAATTGCAGAAATGGAATAAAAGCATTACACTGCCATTATACAACGTGTTTATTGTTTTTCATAAATAAGTCAATAATAGAGCAGTACATAAACAAAATTCAAAAATATTGAATGCAGAAGAATACAACTGCAATAACAAATGATGATCTTCATAAACAAACCTAGAGCAATAAAGATCCAACATAAATCTTCAAATATAAATCGGAACAAAATAAAAATTACATTAGAGCAAAGATAAAATACCTGAAAGAAATAATACCATTAAAGCACTTAGAACATTAAATGGGAAATAACTAGATAATTTCCAGGAAATATTTTGACTTTCAATTCCCTTGTTCAGATGACCTTATGAATCCCAATTTAGTCAGGAATTCCTTTTTGGGTTCATCAAATAAATCTACATATCTGGACCATTAACAATAAAAAGAATAGGAGGACTTTTCTTTCTCAAAATTAGATTTAAAAGCTTCTTGCGAGCATAACTGGTTTAAAGAAAAAAAATCTTCCTTTAAGGTAGGGACTTCCTTCTGTATCCAATAAAGAGAAATAAGTTTCCTTGTAGCATTCATGAAAAAGTGTGATAAATTCAAAATCTCCTTTTTCTAAATTCAAAAACCTCACCCTCAATTAAATCTAATAAAGCAAAGGTTGGATATAGTTTGTTTTTTCTCTCTAAACTAAGAGAGAGAAACCTTTCCAATTCCTCCCATAAATGAAAGATTAAAGGGCAGGACCAGAAGTAATGAAACATGTCTACATTCTCAGCCTCACATTTTGGGCAATAAGAGCTAGTATTAAGATTATCAACTTTTTATAACCCTTATGGATTAAGTTTAAGGGGGTTATTTATCAAAGTCCGAATTTACCTCTAAATTTTCTGTGACAAACTCTGATCAAATCCGTTCAGGTTTTTTATGCTTTGCGGGGAAAAAAAAATCAGATTTTCACAATATTTTCTGATTTTTCCATCTGATTTTTTTCTGAATTTTCACCTGAAAACTCCAAAAACTTCAGGGTATTGCACGAAACCCAGCTCATATCAAAAAATCATTGGGACTTCTCCCATTGACTTATATCTAACCTCGACAGGTCTGAGATACCAGATTTTCAGATTCTGACTTTTCCATCCTCGGGGTTTAATAAATTCTGAAAAATTTGTGATTTTTTAAAGGTCTATTTTTATAAAATTCGGAGTTTAGTAAATAACCCCCTTAACATTAAGGGGATTATGCACTAAAACTTGACCAAACTCCCATCCACAATTTTACCTTATTTATCAATAAAATAACTCTAAAAATGTGGTGCAAGCCTCTATAAAATCATGAAAAAAATCCGGATTGTACAAATTTTTCAAATTTGACTTCCAAAAACTGCCAATTGTTCGTATTATCATAAAAAACCCAGCACAGATCATGATATTTTCCAGTTGTAAAATGGACATCTGCCATTGACTTCTACATGATGAGTATTTTCAGATACTTGGGGGCAGATTCACTAAGGGTCGAATTTCGAAGTTAAAAATACTTCGAAATTCGACCCTCGAATTGAAATCCTTCGACTTCGAAGTCGAAGGATTTAGCGCTAAATGTTCGATCGAACGATCGAAGGATTTTTCGTTCGATCGAACGATTAAATCCTTCGAATCGAACGATTCGAAGGATTTTAATCAAACGATCGAATGAATATCCTTCGATCAAAAAAAGCTTAGCAAGCCTATGGGGACCTTCCCCATAGGCTAACATTGACTTCGGTAGGTTTTATCTGCCGAAGTAGGGGGTCGAAGTTTTTTTTAAAGGGAAAGTACTTCGACTATCGAATGGTCGAATAGTCAAACGATTTTTACTTCGAATCGTTCGATTTCGTTAGATTTCGATCGAATTCGAACGAATTTAACCAATTCGATGATCGAAGTACCCAAAAAAAACTTCGAAATTCGAAGTTTTTTTAATTCGAATCCTTCACTCGAAGTTAGTGAATCTGCCCCTAAATGTTAGCAGCCTTGGAGCATAATAAATCTTGAAAATTTTTAAGTTTTTCTCCATGAAAAATTTGTGTTTTCCCTTTAAAAAAACCAACCAAAAAAATTGGGTTTTAATAAATAACTCCCTAAAAGTACGCTTATGGGCTATGTTGGGTCTTGATTCAGTTTTGCCTTAAAGGAGAAGGAAAGCTACAGAGGTAATTTATTGTAAATAGATTAGCTACAATAGTGCAAGCTAGAATGCTATATTTATTCAGTAGAATGTTTTACCATATCTGAGTAAAAAGCTCTAGAAACTCTCTGTTTGTTTAGGATAGGAGCTGCAGTATTAATGTGGTGTGACATCACTTCCTGCCTGAGTCTCTCCCTGCTCTGGGCTCAGATTACAGTAGAGAAGGGAGGGGGGGTGGGGAAGAGGAGCAAACTGAGCATGCTCTTGCCCAGGGCAATGAGGTTTAAGCTGAAGGCAGGAAGTCTGATACAGAAGCCCATGAGTACACAATAGAAGGAAAGAAATGCAGTGTTTCTTTTGACAGAGGACTCAGAGCAGCATTACTTTGAGGGTTTACTGGTATATTTAGATGGACCTTTCTGATAAGACTTACTTATTTTTAATCTTTCCTTCTCCTTTAATCTTCTATCCCATTTCATCTTATTGCAAATTAACTTTTATCTGATAAGTGCAGAATAATTAAAACAAAGACCCCTAAAAGTAGACTTGCAGGTTATGTTGGATCTTGATTAAAATGCATCGAATTACAAATGAACTTTCCTAAATATCAATACAAATTAACTTTTATCTGTTATGTGCAGAGTAATTAAAAACAAAGATCCAATTGGTTGCTGCTTTTGGTACTGGAGAGAATTTTATCTTTGATAGAAGAAAATAAATGCTTTTAAGGATAAATGCATACTATATACTTTTCTATGTTTTCATAAAATTTCACAGAAGTGAGGAGAGTTTTATGAAACTATATAACATAAAGGATAATATCAATAGACTGTGTGCTTGAATGCAGACTATGGTTGCACTGCTACATATAACATTTATCATAATGGTTTTATCAAACATTTCTGAATATGCACTGGAAGAACCAGCTTCACAGATCTCTTTACTGGAGCAGCCAAACATTGTCTCGACTGATGCAGAGTACTCTGGTTAAAACAAAGAGAGAGAGAAAGAAAATTAACTTAAGGGGCATTGTTATCTTAACATCAAATTTTGGCATTATCTACACAATCATAATTTAAGACAATTTGACTTTTTCATTATTAAAGTTCTGAAGCTCTCATGATTAACAGGAGTAATGTGTATGAACTAAAGACAAGAAAACGCAAAATCTCCCTCTTAACTTAAACACCCAGCATTCATTTAAATAAAAGATTAGAGAAAAGATTTTTAAAATGTTAAAAATTCACCAAATTCTTCTGTAAATTATATTCTATTGTCATTTTAATTTTACAATGGATTTACTTTTTCTATATTATTTAAAACATATTGCATAAACAATTATTTTGCACAAAGGGTCTTATTTGATTTTTAATTATTTTATGGAATTCTTTTATTGAATTAATTAACTTTGAGGGTGTCATTTAGTTAAGACCTATTTTTTCTGATTGGACTTTTAAAAGGGAATTTTTTTTAATTGTGATTTATTAAACCCCGATGGTGTTAAAAGTCTGAAAAAAAAAGTACTCCAACTCAGACCTGGCGAGTTCATGTAGAAATCAGTGGAAGGTGTCCCATTGATATCCTGATCTTTCCTGGGTTTAGGAAAAAGTTGCTGTGTTCGGGCATCAAATCCAAAAAAGTTGCAGTATTCGGATGTCAAATCCGAAAAAGTCCCAGTAATACAGGCATCAAATCTAAAAAAGTCATGGTATTCTGTTTTTTTTTGACAATTGTATCAAATTTATTGATAAATATGGGAAAAAACAATGAGGATTTGGTCAGACTAGCTTTCAGAAAATTGTGAGAACTTTTCGGATTTTTATTAATAACCCCCTAAGTTCAGAAGCTCCCTGGAGTGAAATTGAATGTGTTATCTTGTTAATAGGACCTTACAGACACAAGCGGTTTGAAATAGAAAAATAGAAGAGTGTTTCAAAATTTACCTCTTCAGCATCATTAAACATACACGTGGGAAAAAAGTCACAATAATATTTGCAAGCTTATAGTAAAATGAGCAGCACCATCGCTCTACACTAGTAGTTATACCCCAATATGTGCTCCGGATGAGACTTTAATTCTCAGGTAGCCCTCGCAACGGTGTGGAGGCAGAAGCCATTGATTGGGTGCTAGTGGTTTTTGAACATTTAACCATAGAACAGATTTGTTGAAGAACATGGAAATCCATGAGTTTAAACAGATGTAAGCAGGAACAAAGAACAGTAGTGGATAGGCATATACCATTGGTCAGTATAAGTTCCCACAGGAATGAGAGCATAAACAGCGTATACGAAGGTACACCCAGCTTTCAGCCTTTTCCCTAAATGGAGCAAACTTAATCCCTACTCTGGGCAGTTGGTACTCTGGATCATAATCCGACTCCTCGGTGGAGCCTCAGCTGTTCGGCTAAAAGCCTATCTATCACTCCTCGAGTGATCTATGAAAGTGAGCTAGCCTATCCTTACTAGACCTGACCTGTCTAGGTCCCACTTCAGCCTTTCTGCCTGCTCGGGTAAGGGGATTAACAAAATGGACCCTGAGCACTGTGTGCTCAGCTTTTTTTTATAACCTCTTTTATTTTTCCAAAAAACCTATGCAGTAACAAGTAATAAAGCATTCAATTTTTTCAATATAATCATCGTTATGGGAATGTTAGTATGGGATAATAACGCCTTGCAATATTGTATTTTTCTTGCCAGTACTAATATCTATTACATCTGATGTTGTAATCATTTCTCCTATTGGCCTTTCGTGATTTTATGAACATACTCCATGGAGCCCAAATTTTCATATATTTCTCTACTGTGTCTGCCAATAAAGCTGTTAGTAAAACACAACAGATTCTGTGTCTGGTTGATTTTTTCAGCTTTTTATATGAAAACAATAACCCGGCTACACCTAGTGGCTAAACCTGGGATAATTAGGTGCATACTTTGACCCAGGAAAGGGAGTCTAGCTCCTGCATTGTTCTCTTTTTTTATTATTAATTTAATCTAAGTTTCTAGCAATACAGGATTATATCAGTACTAAGAGAAGCAAAATTACTTTTTGTTTTATAAATGAATACTAGATTGTGAGAATTCCAAATATTAGCAATGATCAGTGATGTAATAGCAAATGTCCATAATAATATGAAATGTTTCTGTGTGATGTCTTTTCTTTTAGCTTTAATATGAGGACTTCACATTTGATTTTCAATATATTATCATAACACACTCAGTACTTGGCCACTGAATATTTTTATTCATATATTTACGCAGATTATTAAGACATTATTAATTTCATTTATATCTTAAAATACTAGTAGTTTATTTCAGCCTAATTTTAAAAACATTATTTTTTTTGTAATAAATTTGTTACAATACTGCCTCATAGATTGTTGAAAACTATTTATTGATTATTTGCCAATTTCATCAAGTGCCCTCATTTCAAGTCTTGTTGAGCACTGCATAGCCTGATTTCCATGGCCTAACAAACTCAATCTTTATGGATTGGAATCAGTAAATATGAGTTGAAATATTCCAAAAATTTTTTTAAAAAGTCCTTTGAGAAACGAATCTTAAACTTTCATAGTTGCCATGTAAATTAAAAGAAATAATTGTTACTGTTCTTTACCAAAAAAAAAGCCATGTATGAATAGAGTTTGTCTACCTAGAGTACATAGTTATGTATGTGTAGAGGGGGCATACATATTTTTTCTTTCTATTTGGTGCAATAATCAAAGATGCTACAAGAAAAGGGGCAGGAGGAAGAGAGCCCTGGACTTTATGGGCCATAAATATGCCCTGCAAAGGTGAAAGCATCTCATGAAAGTGCCCATGTCTAATTTCCCAAGAGGTCAACACTAGCGATGGGCGAATTTCTCCCGAGAAATTTGCGAAAAATTCACAGAAAGTTTGTGAAACTTGAAAATTGGACACCCGTTAAAGTCAACGGGTGTCCGAATAGTGTGAACACAATGCAATTTTGATGTGAGCGACTTTTGGGATGCACGTCCAAAAATTTTTCACGCCAGTGAATTTTGTGACACTAGTCACATACAAACTTTAGGGGTAGGGCCATATACACTGTATATTATACATTTTCTTGTATTAATATTTCTTATAGATATAACTGGCAAGTGAACACAGATGGTTATAATACCTTGTAATGTTGTTTTTGCATAACTGATACAGTGGCTTTCATTTCCAACACACTGGATTACATCTCTTCCTAAGCAACGAGCAGAGTTTCCAATGTAGCAAGAAGGACAGGTCAATCCATTTGGCTCTCTACTTATAGAGTAGGCTGAAGAAAAGTAAAGACAGACATGTGTCATCCAAATGACATACTTGGGGCATAGTAGTCAAGGTGAAATATAGCTTGCCACAGCTCTCAATTTACATCTATGTGATTTTTAGGCATACCGTATATACTCGAGTATAAGCCGACCCGAGCATAAGCCGAGGTACCTAATTTTACCTACGAAAACTGGGGAAACTTATTGACTCGAGTATAAGCCTAGACACAACTACAGCCCTGTCTCCCAGCAGCGCACATTCCGCCAAAGCGACCCCCCATCGATCAACTCGACTTCTTTGCAAAGTTGATGGTGACAGAGAATTGCCAAACGGAATACTGTGTGCATTGTCCCACTGTCCCACTGCCATGTGCAGAGGGTGCTGTGTGATATTACCATCACTGTTAATCTTTCATATAACCAACAGAGGGCGCTGTGTGGTATTGCCATCACTGTTAATCCTTCATATAACCAACAGAGGGCGCTGTGTGATATTGCAGTCACTGTTATTCTTTCATATAACCAACAGAGGGCGCTGTGTGATATTGCAGTCACTGTTAATCTTTCATATAACCAACAGATGATGCTGTGTGATATTGCAGTCACTGTTATTCTTTCATATAACTAACAGAGGGCGCACTGCTATTCTTTCATATAACCAACAGAGGGCGCTGTGTGATATTGCAGTCTCTCCCCAAGCGAACTGTTGGTATAGGAATGAATAAAAGTGACTGCAATCTCAGCTACTGCCCACTGACTCGAGTATAAGCCGAGGTAGACTTTTTCAGCACATTTTGGATGCTGAAAAACTCGGCTTATACTTGAGTATATACGGTAATTATGGAGCACAATGACCTGAGAGCCAACGACAAGGAAGGGCATGACTAGGCTCGGAGTTATTAGTTAAAAAGAGCAGTTGGTAAGGTGAGTAGATAAGTGAGTAGGCCTCGGGTTCTCGGGGAGATGGATAATCTTAGAATGGCCCTTGGAGGATATAGGGCACTGTTTACTGCTATTTAATGTTTGTATCTTTGTTAAATATCTTTGTTAATAATCAACTGCAGCCTTCACTCCCCAAAAATTGTAGTTGGTGCGTATTTACTTGGGGGGGGCACTGTAGAATTGACACTAGTCATGAAAGGGAAAACTCTTTTACGCACTGATTAATATGAACCTTAAAACCCTATAAAGATGAGTGGTCACATTCCCCTCTGGTGGAGTATGAATTGCTCTATTTTAACACTTGGATAAATATGTCCCTTAATCAAGTCTACCATTGTTGAAAGATTTAGTTTTGGAAACAAGCATGATCATTTGCAGTTGTTATTCAATGCCTTATTTCATGATGTGTACAACAAAACCTGTATTGAATAGACTTTTCATATGTTTCACGTATTTACTTACGTATGGTATGCTGTGGGGGAATGCAACTATCTTCATTACAGCAGGATGTACTGAGAAATAATATTTTACCATTGCTGCGCATGATACCTGTCCTTTTGCACTCACTGGAGTAACCACATCTGTATGTTAGCTCCTTTTTTCTTTTAATACCTAGAAGTTAAATAATTATTACAAATAAGAGCATATTAAAGGGGACCCATCACCCAAAAAAATTATTCCAAATCCTATTTTATCACATTAGTCAAGCAAAATGAACTTTAATTACACTATAGAAATCATTTGAATCTTGTTTCCTTCAGTCTGGGAATTCATAATTATAACAAGCAGGCAGGAGCCATTTTGTGGACACTGTTATTAAGACAAGTCTTGTATCATCTCAGAATCTTGTTTGTGCACCAGAATGGGGGACCTGATGTCCATCCCCATGTACTGGTTACACAATTAAATGGTGAAGAGAACGGGGGAATGTGGGGAGAGCAGTGACATGTAGGAAGTGCTGAATGGACAGTGAAAGTAATTGCCTAAGGCATAGAGGAGGGGCAGGCAATATTTGATTGACAGCTGAAATTTATAAATGAGCTATGAACGTTTTAATAAAACATAGAACATTGGATTTCATGTTTAATTTGAAAATATCATAATCTGAATTTTTCTAATTTTTTTAAATAAAAAAAAGTCAGACCAAAATAGAATCCACAATTTTACCATATCTATTGTTAAAAAAAAACACAATTTAAGTGGGGAAAACTCGATAAAATCTAGCGAAAACCCGAATCCTATGTTTTTTCCTGAGGTTTTTCCCAAATCACTCAATTTTTATGGCCTTTTTCCCAAAAAGTCAGACTTTTTCAGATTTTCTGGCTAATTCCAGCACAGACCACAGAAACTTCCAAATAGGATAGGGACCTCTACCCTTGACATATATACAACCTCGGAACATCTAAGATTGCAGATTTTTCGGATTTGGACTTTTTGCATCCTCAGGGTATAATAAATAAAATTTAGTTTTTTCTTCCACTAAAAATTCTGATTTTATAGTTAAAAAAACTCCCTTTAAAGTTGCATCTCCCTTTAAAGTTGCATCTCAAATAATCTAATCAAATTATCTTGCCAGAATTTTTCTCTATAATTTATTATTTTATAAGCACATGTTTTAGCAGAGTTTGCTACAATAGGGGTTCCCTTTCTGTCAATTAGATAAGGGGACATATTGTCTCTTTTGAATAGTATTGAAAGAAAAGGCAATTAAAGTTACTGTGGAAGAAGAATCTAATACATATTGCAACAAAAAATGAGTGGTGCTCCAGAATAAAAATAGTAAATAACTCACCAAGTTGATCATCTGATCCAGGTACACAAGCCCTAGACCCCAGCTTCAGGGAGTGGCAAACCGATATACAGAACAAAAGATAGGGCTATCCGGCACTCAGGGATCCACAGGGCCAAAAGTATAGGTTAAAAAGTGTCTTTATTGATCATAATTAGTCAGCCCATGCAGGTCCGAAAAGCGTAGGGCCTATGGAGATGCATTTATACTTTTAATTATGATCAATAAAGACACTTTTTAACCTATAGTTTTGGCTCTGTGGATCCCTGAGTGCCGGATAGCCCTATCTTTTTGTTCTGTATATCGAAGAAGAATCAAAGCCATTCTAGTTTATGATGTGATTTTTTTTTAAATGATACTAATAGGAAAATCTTTCACAATATTTCCCACATTTAAACTCGCAGCGATGGCTATTATCATGTTCCTTGCCTCTACATCAAGAGGCTTTTGACCTAAGAGTTCTCCATAAGCCTAAAAACTTTTATCTGAAGGAGGATCACTGGCGACTGTTCTGAGCATGCTCACTGTGTGGGCTGCACTAAACCTAAATCCCAAATTTAGCAGAAGGGGGAATATTTAGATATAAAAGTATCATAGAACAAGCTTCATTTGATCTATTTCATCAAATGACACATGGACCACATCTTTTCAAGTAGATAAATTACTGGAACACATTTCATTTTTTGCCTTTACTGTCCCTTTATATAAACAGCTGAATCTACATCTGGGTATGATTTTAACCATTCCCCAAGTCACCAGACAGCCTTAGCTGCTGCCTTCTGGACTAACAAAAGCAAGCTGTAGGAAAATACAACCTGACATACTGTTCCTCAACTGCATCTCCTTCTAACAATGGTTCCACCTATGAGACAAATGAATTACATGGAATGCTGGAAATGATAGTGAACTAATATGTAGTTAGCTACAATAAGGGGATTCACAACCATGACAGATTGTGGAAGATACTTCTAAGGACTGTCTACAGGTGCAACTGGTGGAAAAATATAAAAACTGTACTTCATAGCAAACTAGTAAACTGTATTTTGTGAGTTGTAGTCCAGTAGTAATTGAGATATCTGTGCTATGAAGATATCTACTTAGCTGGCACTCAAGTGGAACAGCAGCTATAATTTCCCTCTCAGAGCCCATATATAACATCATAATTGTGCTGAGCCATGGAAAAGAAAGCTCCATCTAGTGGGTGTAGGTATCAGAGCTACACAGGAGGAGCAATAAAGAAGGAGAGGATCTATCCACAGACAATGAGGAGAAGCTAAATATCCCAAGCTGAGGGGAGAAATCTTTATAGGCAAATTAATGCATATACATTAAAACAGCAAAAAAAAGTATAGCTAACTCTTGACAAAAAAAACAGTGGTGAAAGAAAGAGAATCCCCTTATCTATATTTTAAAAATGTCTCCCCCTCCTGAGCTTCATCTAATGTTATATAGGCAGCTTCCTCCTTGTCCCATACCAAAGCATAGAATATAGAGTAGCACAGAGGGGTTGGCAACTGCTATGTCTAAGGAGGTAAAATATATTTCATTTTGATATGTAAATAGCTGGACAATATTCAGTGCAGTCAGTGGGTGGCACCAACCCATACGGTTGGCCTGCAAGGGAATCCCCCCCCTACAGGAGCCTATATAAGGAAGTACAGGAGCAAGGCACTTTGTCTCTGATCAGCAATAGGCAAGAGAGATAATACCAATCCAGACCAGTTGGGAAACGGTTTCTTGACAGGGCTAGCTAGAGAGACAGGAGACTGGATTCAACTCACACTTGGAGCAAGAGATAGGGTAGCTAGCAAGGACAGACTGAGTCCCAACGAGGAGTGAATATATGGGGAAGAGCCCCCAGGTGATGGTATGGCAGTTAGGGAACTAGAGTGTGGAGCACTAGGTTAGTGGGAACCTAGTAGAGCTGTCATGAGACAGCTGAAGAGAAGCTCAGACACTGTATGCTGGGCATGACAGATAAAGGGAGAGATCTAGTTAAGTAGAGGAGACTGTCATTGGCTAATAGCACTCTACTAGTGTACTCCAATATGACGGGGATATCTGGGGCTTCTGATTGGGAAAAATGAGTTGCGTGAGGAAGAGAGATGATCTCCAGTATTTTATTGTATAACTGATAAACTCTTGTCAACAATTGGTGCTCCGGTCTCCCTCTGTTATATCTGTGAGTAGCCGTGGAATAAATTCTGCCTTGGTTTATCACATTGACATACATTATAACATGCCTAATCCTTGTAGCCAAGGCCTATCTAATTCCACTTCTCATATTGGGAGTGTACCAGTTATGGATACCTTACATATGTCAGGAAATGTCATATCTGGTGTGTAGGGAATTAATCACCAACCAGAAGCATGTGCTCTGGGCACCAAGACCTGATTGGCTTCCAGTGCACATTCGTTTTCTGGATAACAAGTCCTGGGAGCTTTAACAGTGGATTAGGTTTGACCATCAACAATGATGGGCGAATTTATCCTCTCTCACTTTGCCATGAATTTTACGAATTTCCAGCGAAATTTGTGAAACGGGTGAAAAACGAGTTAATCAGTCAGTGCGTCCAAATTGTCACCAGCGTCAATTCCGTTGCCGGCGTCAAAAAAACTTTCACACCGGCGTTAATTCAGTTGCCGGCGTCAAAAAAACTTTTACGCTGGTGAATTTTCGCTGGAAAATTTTCACTGCAAACTCGTGAATTCATTCACAGGCGGTGAAACGCGGAAATTCACCGCAAATTTGTGCCTGGCGATCAAATAAAGGAAATATGATTATATTATAAGAAGTTCCTTATCATTGACTTACTGCTTCACTTACAGTAACTGGCAACATACCTGTGATAGAAACAGTCAATTCTGAGAGACAGGTGTCATATTCAGGCTTACAATTATTTGGGTAGCAAAGTTCAGATTTTGGGTTCTGACATTCGTAACAAAAGAGGAATCTGTTTACTTAAAAAAAAACAGAGATGATAAGGGTTAAAACTGACGTAACAAAAGCAGATATTTCAAATGAAGTGCAAATCTTACACAAGCCCTGTACTTTGCACTTAGGTGCTAATGGATCCCTGAAGTTTACAAGGGGACACAGTGCTAATTATTTAATTCTAGCTAAAAGGCAAATCAATTAAAACCATTTTCAGAGGATGACATTTTCACTCTGTTTGTTTTATAGAAAACTTTGAAATCTTCTCTATAGCTGGTTGAGCCGACAGTGATCGATAGTGATCTATAGTGATCATGGATCGCTGCGGTAACTGCTAACATGGAAGGAATGGAGCAGGATGGAGACCCTGATCTCCAACCTCCAAATCTCGTAGAAAAATCTCCTACATATCCCATCACTTTCTTTTCAGAGAGAAGGCATGGGAGAGTATGTGATAAGAATTGAGAAGGAGCAAGCAGAAAAAGAAGGTATTTACTTCCCTTGTGCCATTTAAATAGCACTGCTTTAATACAACAACAAGAGGTTATGGGGGGAATTCACTAAAGGGCAGTGAATGCTCCGCTACTTCGCCAGGCGTAAATTTGTTAACACTACGCTAATTAACTAAAATACAAAGTTGTGTCTCGGCAGGCAAACACTGTCAAACTTTCTTTAATTTGCAAACTTTCGCCAGCGTTGGTTTCTGCCTAGTGAAACTTCGTTAGTACTCTTACGCTTAGGTCAATTTGAATAGGGCAGGTACATAAAGGTCATATATACGTCTTTATTAGAGATGTTGGTGCACATGCTTGAAGTGGCCACTTATTATTACACATGTCCAAGGAAGTGCAAAACTGCTCGCGCAATGGTCTCTTTCGCTAGCGAATTGTCCTCTACGCCTGTTCCCTGTGGATTAGCAATGTCCCTGCGGATAAGATTTCTGATCAATTTTCGCTAGCGACGGCCACTTCGCCCTTTAGTAACAGGCACAACCTAATAGTTCAGAGACATAAATCCAAACTTACAAATAGCCTGTTTCGATCTTGTCAGATCTCATCAGTAGTGAAGGGGCGACTTTGACCCGTTTCGGTTCGCCACAAATTCACTGATATGCATTGAAGTCTATGGGCAACAAAATGTTTTTGACGCACAACTAATTTTTTCACCCAGAGTCTATGGGGGGCGATGTAATATGTTTTACTAGTGCAAAAAACCTGCGCAAAGATGTTTGTGAATGTTAGCGACCACGTTAAACCTTAACCTTTGCTTAGCGAAAATATCCAATGTAATATTTTCCAGTGATTGATTTTACATTGCGAGTAATGCTAAACGTTTGCAAATTCGCGAGAAAAATAGAAGAGTTAAAACAGGAGTCACACCTTGCCATGAATACATGCAAATAGCTAACAGCTAAAACTAATGGCAATAACAGTAACATTGTTCTACAGGAGACGAATGAAGAAGAGGAATGGCGTCTTTCTTACCCACTGGCAAACTTGTCTTTTTGTCATTTACAATGCAATCTATATCATGGATATCATATGTCAGGGATTTCAAATACAGTGCGTCAAACCCTGCACAAAAATTCCTTGTAGAACAGCCACTTGACAGATCAGCTTGATAGGCTGATAAAACAAATTATTGTAGGAGAGTTAGTAATGATATTAATTAGTGAGTAGAGAGTTAGTAATGAGTTAGTAATGATATTGCCTTCCTACCAGTACTTTAGAAAAATAGAGAGTGAGTGAAAGGTAGGGGCCCATTCACTAAGTTCGAGTGAAGGAACAGAGGAAAAAAAACTTTGAATTTCGAAGTGTTTTTTTGGCTACTTCGACCATCGAATGGGCTAGTTCGACCTTCGACTTCGAAACGAACGATTCGAACTAAAAATCGTTCGACTATTCAACCATTCGATAGTCGAAGTACTGTCTCTTTAAGAAAAAATTCGACCCCCTAGATCGCCAACTAAAAGCTACCGAAAGTCAATGTTAGCCTATGGGGAAGGTCCCCATAGGCTTTCCAAGTTTTTTCTGATCAAAGGATGATCCTTCGATCGATGGATTAAAATCCTTCGAATTGTTCGATTCAAAGGATTTAACCGTTCAATCGAACGATTATTCCTTCGATCGTTCAATCGAACGAATTGCGCAAAATCCTTCGACTTCGATATTCGAAGTCGAAGGATTTTAATTCGCCAGTCGAATATCGAGGGTTAATTAACCCTCGATATTCGACCCTTAATACATCTGCCCCTTAGTGTGTGTGTGTGTCTTTTTATACATCAATGGTTATAGATAGGGTTGCCACTTACTGACTGTATTTCAGCCTTGAGAAATCCAGACACAAATTGGGCCAATCATTTCCCAAATGTCATATCCCTGCCCTATGATATCATACCCCTCCCTCAACCTGATTGGTCCACCTCCTGACCTCATCACTCCACTCCTTTGTCAGTTTTTCCTACAGGCAAAAGTGACAACCTTAATAATGGAGTGTGAAGAAGAATACAACTAGTGTCATTCATACAACTAGAATTAACAATGACAGCCAATTGGAACATCAGCTATGTTTAGAATAATTACCTTGTAATATAAGACAGCTGTTTTCTTCCCCCATGCACTGCATTGCATAATTATATTCACAGCTAGTATGGAATATAGTATAGCAGGCAGGACAAACCTTTCCAATGGGAACATTACTTTGTGGCATTACTGCAGTGATAGAAAAGAGCAAATATCATTCAATAATACATAAATAATGTTGATGTGAAACAAAGGTCAGGATAAAACAACATTTTCTATTTCTTACCCTTTTTTTATAACTACTGCCATGCTGAACTTCCTGAGCTGTAAATTGTTCCATTGTGACATCATTGGGGGGGGGCATATAATATTTGTAGCAGGAATGGCATTCACACTCATGTCATGTTTAAGTCAATTAGAATTGTGATGAAGAGGAAAACCCCTCATTCCTGACAAAGGAACAGACCTCCGCTGAGTTTCATCACAAGTCGATGTCTTTTAAAATTGCCTTAACGCATTTAATGCATGAGAGTGCCATTCGTGTTGAGATTCAAGACTTTTAGATAAATAGAGCTTTTCTTCTGATTACACAGAATATATGTGTCTGTAATGTGCTTGTGTATACAGAGAGAAAGATATTTTACTCTACATGCCCCCCCAAAACTCTAAGGGGGTTATTTATCCAAGTCCGAATTTATCTCAATATTTTCTGAAAAAAACTGACCAAATCCGCATGGGTATTTATTAATACAGTTTCCTGAAAATTTTGTTTGCAGGAAAAAAAAAACAAAAAATCAAGATTTTCACTATTTTTTAGGATTTTTCTCCCGAAAACTCAGAATTTTGCCTGGAAGAACCGAAAACTTCTGGGTTTTGACAAAAACCCAGCGCACATCAAAAAATCAATGGGACTTCTCCTATTGAGTTATATGCAACCTCGACAGGTCTGAGATGCCGGATTTTCAGATTCTGACTTTTCCCTTCCTCCGTGTTTAATAAATTCCAAAGAATTTGTGATTTTTTTTTTAAAGTACGATTTTATTAAAACAAATCAAGAATTTTTCGTAATTTTTGCATTCAGAGTTTAGTAAATAACCCCCTTAGTATACTTGAGAGAAGTATTCATTTTATAATTTCCAATGGCAGTAATGTGATACTAACACTCCTGCTATAATTTGAATATATGTTTTGTGGATGTTTTATTACTTATGCACCCTTGCCCCTTTTGACCTGACATATGAGGATGATGGAACAGAGTTTGGGGAAGTCAAGATGAAGAGCTGGAGAAAAAATGAAAATTCAATGACAAAAGGAAGGAAATGGCACAGACATCAGGAATGTTATTTGGAGGAGGGTGAGAGCAAGGACAAAAGTAAAAATGCACAGAAACCACGGGGCCACTTGGAGTAGAGGGAGAGCACATAGACCTGTGGAAATGATGGGGTTGGTTGAAGAGATAGAAGAAGCTGCCAGAGGTAGCAGGGAAATGCACAGAAATGGTGGAGCGTTCAGGGATAAATAAAGCTACCAGAAGTAGAGGAAGGACACAAGGAAATATGGAAAAAAGAATATTACCTGGTGGTCCAGTGGGGGTGTAACGGGGACGCCCGTCGCATCTACTCTCGTCTCGCATCCGAACCTTGAATGACAGACACTCGAGTGCTGCATCTGACGTTATTGCAGTTGGCGAGAAATTCAAATATTGAGAGGTGCCATGTCTCTTTTCACCTTGCCCAACGTAAGTTAATTTCTATAGTTCCTGGGCGCGTTTTCTAAGTCTTTTGAACCTGTTCTTGCCCCTTCCTGTCCTTGACCCTGTCTAGTTTAGCCGACTGTCCTGACCTTTGCCTGTTATCTGACTACTCTCCTTGATCCTGTTTATGTACAGCGATATTAGTGTGTTTGACCTGACCTGTGACCCTGACTACTCTCTCTCGTCTCCTGATCTTCTACTGTTTCTGACCTGGCCTGGCCATTGACTACGCTTCTTGTTTCCCATTCTACTATTACACCTTCGGTTCCCTAGCCTGCTCAGAACTCTCTCATTGGTTCTCCCGCAATAAGACCTGACGGCATCTGAGTAGCGGAGGGCTCCTCCCGAAGCGAAAGGCGACTGCTAAAGGTATAAGGGTGAGCCGAGACCGGGTCCTTGGAGTTAGTTCTGAGTTTGGGATACCCTGCGTTACAAGAGGGCATTGAGATGTGGGACTGAGAGTTAGAGGACATGGAGGTTGGGGAAGTCATGAGGCAGAGGGGGATCGTATAGAGAGATGAAAAGTGGAAGAGGTGAAGGTACAATGATTAGGGAAACTGCATGGAGAAGGGTAGAGTTCACATGGATACAATGAATATGGAGAGACGTCAGGAAGAAGCCTTTGGTAGGAGGGAAGAGCACATATCCGTGTTAAGTATTTTAGAACCTAATTGTTCCACCACCAGTAAGATAAACACTATATACTGTATGGCTATATACTGTTTATCAACAGTCTCATTTTTAATATTTTTTTTTTTGAAACCACACATAAACTCACTTTCTCTAAAATGATGAAAGCCAAACAATTGATTAAAAGATCCGATTTAAAAAAAAAAAGCACGAACGAGAAAAAGCACTGAATGATCTTAAAACAATACAGATACCTCTAAAACCTCTAAAAATTCAAATTTTAGACTATTCGTAGCAGGAAAAAAATATGATAACCTCTAAAAGCCTGAATTGATTAAAAAAAAAGTCCAAAAGGATCAGCACAACTCCCATTGACTTCTACAGGATCTTGAAAACGTTCGTGTTTTTTTCCACTTTATAAATCTCAATCAATTTTTAGAGGTTCGTCAAAAATTTGAAAACTAGTAAATAATAATAGTTAGTAAATAGGCCTGA
Source organism: Xenopus petersii (assembly GCA_038501925.1). NCBI lineage: Eukaryota > Metazoa > Chordata > Amphibia > Anura > Pipidae > Xenopus > Xenopus petersii. Next base: position 108,010,020 of record CM076685.1, on the reverse strand, counting down.
CTGCGAATGTGCTGCAGCTGTGGAAGGCACTTTGTATGTTCAGGGCTGGATATTCCCTAATTGTCCACCAGTCCCCCCTCCCTCCCACAGAATCATGGACATATGAATCCTTCCCTTCCCAATTGTATTACTGCAGTTAATACAATTAGGGGCAGATTTATTAAGCTTCAAATGGTAATTTGGAATTTTCAAATTTTTTTTAGTCAAATTTGAATATATTTGCCACCTAAAACCTGCGGAGTTCATGTACAAGTCAATTGCAGAGGTCCGTTGAAGCATTCGAAGATGTTAATCGCCTTCCTGACATTCAAGGGTTTTTTTCTGAGGAAAACTTGATTCCAATTCCTATTCGTATTCAATCGAATATTACACGTTCAAGTTTTTTCATAAATATCCGCCCATTCGAGTTGTGAGTACATTCGAAATTTATTAGAGTAAAAAAAATTCACATAACTTCGAAATTCGAAAATCTGCCCCTTATTTTTGCTATATACGGGGCCAACTAAGAAACTATCTATATAATATTAAAGGAGAGCTGAACCCTAAAAATAATCATGGCCAAAAATGGCATATTTTATATAGTGAACTTATTGCACGAGGCTAAAGTTTGAGCTTGTCAATAGCAGCAATGATCCAGGACTTCAAACTTGTCACAGGGGGTCACCATCTTGGAAAGTGACACTCACATGCTCAGTGGGCTCTGATTGGCTGTTGAGAAGCTAAGCTTAGGGCTCGTCACTAATTATCCAGCAGAAAATGAGCTTCCCTGGCTGTAATATAAGCTGATGCTACAGGTTTGCTAATTATTCAATTCTGATGCTAATTGCACTGGTTTCTGTGCTGCCATGTAGTAATTATGTGTATTAATTACTAATCAGCCTTATATTGTGACATTTCTATTCTATGTGTACTGTATATTGTGAGTGGCTCCCTAAGCTCAGTAAGTGACAGCAGCACAGAGCATGTGCAGTGAATCAGCAGAAAAGAAGATGGGGAGCTACTGGGGCATCTTTGGAGACACAGATCTTTACTGCTAAAGGGCTGTGGTTGCCTTGGACTGGCACAGAAGCACAAAACATAATGTACAATATTTCTAGCTACTTCTTTAGTTAGCTTTAGTTCTCCTTTAAGAGTAATAATGTGTAAGCTTGCAGTGTTCTGCATTTACATTATGGTTAAGTCAGTGGCATATACATTGCCCTACTCTGCCTGGCCACAACTCTTCTGTACAACCACAGTAGGTCTGGGTAGAACAGAGATCCGATATATTGATGCAGAAGACTAGGGGCAGATAATAATAATAATAATAATGATGTGTGTCTTGTTTTTTCTGGTGCAACAATCTGATTTTTTTTCTGGCAAAACTGCACAAAGAAATTCTAGCGAGTTGATTCGCGAAAATGTTGCAGCTGGCAAAACTGCAAATTTCACTGAAAAAATTGTGCTCATCCGTAATTCAGAGTATAGTGATGCACTAGAGACCAATGTGCTGCAGAGAAATCAGTGATTTGGTACTTACATTCAGGTGTAGGAGGGATACAAGCGCTTGTGTTGCAGCAGGTTGTGCTAAATGCCATTTCATACCACAAAGTTGTCGATTTCTCTCTGATATTACAATTCTCTGGCTTGCCACAATGCCTGCTAAAATGTATTTGAGGACCTTTACTTCCTATCAAAAGGGAAATGAATTAACACGATTGAGTTCATTTTACAATTGCAATATTTTTCCCCTCAATTCTAATTTCAATTTGTTTAAAGGATAAGTAAACCTTTAAAATAAGTGAATGTAAAATTGATGAAGATGCTATTCTAAGCACTTTTGTAATTTACATTCATTATTTGTTTTCTATTGATTGCAAGATATTAAGGGATACATGTGCTGTTAATATGAATGAATTTTGTTACAACAGCGCCACCTGTTGGCCATTTTCTGACCAGTCTGACCACCAAGTAGTCAAGGAAGTTGTCAGGAGAAAGAAAGAGGCTGCTCTGATGTTCTTCTGCTTAGGAAAGATTTGAGAAAGGTTTCTAGTTTTTTTCCTAAGCAGAAGAACATGAGAGCAGCCTCTTTCTTTCTCCTGACAACTTCCTTGACTACTTGCTGGTCAGACTGGTAGGAAACTGACCAGCAGGTGGCACTGTTGGAACAAAATTCATTCATATTAACAGCACATGTATCCCTTAATAATATCTTGGAAATATTAGAAAACAAATAATGAATGTAAATGACAAATGTGCTTAGAATAGCACCCTCATCAATTTAACATTCACTTATTTTAAAGGTTTACTTATCCTTTAAAGAAATATTTTATCACCAAAAGGATACATACAAATCAGATTAAGACCTGCCATGCTGTCATGAATGGAGTTACATATTTAAAATTGGAGTAGGTCTGCACACATTCATCGACTTACCCCTACCCCCTACTCTATATACAGTAGACCCCTCTCCCTGCTCCCCCCCAGTCTAGCTGTTGCCTTGGGTAAATGCCCATAACTCTTTACTCACCTCTCTTTGCAGATTCAGCGCCGCAGAGCTCACGGGTAGGCTTGGGCGAATTTGACCCGTTTCGTTTTGCCAAAAATTCACCGCCAGCGAAATTTTTTTTTTTGCCGCTCTACATCATACAAGTCTATGGGTGTCATTTCCACGGCGAAACAAAGCGAAAAAATTTGCCCTTCCCTACTCACGGGCGACATTTTCTTCTCTTCGGTCTTCTTTGGGAAGCAAGTGACGTATTGGCGCATGTGCAGTTGGAGCAGTCTTCGGGATTGTGACAACTGTGCATGCGCCGAAATTGAAGGAAATTGCTGAAGCACCGGAAGAAGACCCGAAGATTATAGAAAAGTCAGAAAATGGCGCCTGTGAGCTCCACTGTGCCAAATCTGCAAAGAGAGGTAAGTAAAGTGTTAGGGGCATTTACCCAAGGCAACAGCTAGACTGGGGGGGAGCAGGGAGGGTAGCGTTTTTTCTAATTAAAGGAGATCTAAACCATAAAAATAAATATGACTTAAAATGCCATATTTTATATAGTGAACTTATTGCACGAGGCTAAAGTTTGAGCTTGTCAATAGCAGCAATGATCCAGGACTTCAAACTTGTCACAGGGGGTCACCATCTTGGAAAGTGTCTGTGACACTCACATGCTCAGTGGGCTCTGATTGGCTGTTGAGAAGCTAAGCTTAGGGCTCGTCACTAATTATCCAGCAGAAAATGAGCTTCCCTGGCTGTAATATAAGCTGATGCTACAGGTTTGCTGATTATTAAATTCTGATGCTAATTGCACTGGTTTCTGTGCTGCCATGTAGTAATTATCTGTATTAATTACTAATCAGCCTTATATTGTGACATTTCTATTCTATGTGTACTGTATATTGTGAGTGGGTCCTTAAGCTCAGTAAGTGACAGCAGCACAGAGCATGTGCAGTGAATCAGCAGAAAAGAAGATGGGGAGCTACTGGGGCATCTTTGGAGACACAGATCTTTACTGCTAAAGGGCTGTGATTGCCTTGGGCTGGTACAGAAGCACAAAACATCATGTACAACATTTCTAGCTACTTCTTTAGTTAGGCTTTAGTTCTCCTTTAAGGGTTTGGTTCTCCTTAAAGGATAAGTAAACCTTTAAAATAACTGAATGTAAAATTGATGAGGGTGCTATTCTAAGCACATTTGTCATTTACATTCATTATTTGTTTTCTAATATTTCCAAGATATTATTAAGGGATACATGTGCTGTTAATATGAATGAATTTTGTTACAACAGCGCCACCTGCTGCTCAGTTTCCCACCAGTCTGACCACCAAGTAGTCAAGGAAGTTGTCAGGAGAAAGAAAGCGACTGCTCTCATGTTCTTCTGCTTAGGAATAAATTAGAAACCTTTCTCAAATCTTTCCTTAGCAGAAGAACATCAGCCTCTTTCTCCTTACAACTTCCTTGACTACTTGGTGGTAGGAAATAACCCTCTAAGTGGCCCGTTTATCAAAGTCCGAATTTATCGCAACATTTTCTGAAAAAAACTCTGACCAAATCCGTACAGTTTTTTTCTCCATATTTATCAATACACTTTCCAGAAAATTTTGTTTGTGGGAAAAAAAACCAAAATAAAAATCGTGGGGAAAAAACGAAAAGCTCTGTTTTTTTAGGATCTTTTTCTGAAAACCAAAAATCTTTGGGATTTCTCCCATTGACTTATATACAACCTTGGCAAGTCTGAGATGCTGGATTTCCGGGTTCTGACTTTTTCCATCCTCGGATTATAATAAATCCAGAGAAATTTGTTTCTTTTTTCATTAAAAATTCAAATTTTATACTAAAAAAAAAAACGTACATTTTTTGGGTTTTTTAGTTTAGTAAATACCCCAAGCTTGCCCAGGTGCAGTAACCCATAGCAACCAAAATGTGCTGTTCACCTGTTTAATGTTAACTCCATTTGCAAAAACAGTATTGCTTTAAGTGCTATCGAATAGTCGAATAGTCAAACGATTTGTAGTTTGAATCTTTCGAATTAAGGTCGTAGTTGAAGGTCGAAGTAGCCCATTCGATGGTCGACGTAGCCATATTCGACCATTCGAAATTCAAACTTTTTTTCCTCTATGGGCAATAATCAACTCTTCCACTAATCCAATCACAATGGCCCATTGTAACTCTTCAAAGAGGTGACATCTGAAGAAATTCACAGAGGTGTAGATTCTGTGTAGTTACTGTGATAGGATTATCCAATGTGTCATGCAACTCCTAGAAAGAGGTGTAGCAGACAGGTGGTGTCAAAGGCCCCCGCCTCTGTTCAGGGATGGTTTCTCCACCTTCACATGAATCGCCTCTTTCCTGCCTCGTTCAAACCAGCGGTCTTCTTTATCCAAGATTTGGACCTTGCTATCTTCAAGTAACACCTCTTTCTAGGAGTTTCATGACACATTGGATAATCCTATCACAGTAACTACACAAAATCTACACCTCTGTGAGTTTCTTCAGATGTCACCTCTTTGAAGAGTTTCAATGGGCCATTGTGATTGGATTAGTGGAAGAGTTTATATGCCGAGAACTTCCCACACCAGTCAGTTGAACTGAAGAAGCTGCTCGGATGAGTAGTGAAACGTCTTCATTGATTACTCAGCAAGTCCAGTTGTTTTTAGATTTACCTATACTAGATATACAGTACCATGACCTGGATGAATGAAAATCTTCATAGTCAACACACATCAAAATGAATATTATTGTGTAACTAAATGACCTGCTAATTGATAAGGTCACATGGCATAGGGTTATGCAAAAAGACTGGATAACAAGGTTACTCACTTTCTTTGAATAAGAATGACAAAGCCTGGCACACTTGGCCACGTTCGCAATTCTTCTCGGCGCCAGTGCAGTCTTTCTCTTTTTGCTTACATTCAACGCATCTCAGAGACGAGTGTGCTGAGGAGGGAGGAGAATAGAATTGCATTTGGTGATTAAATAACTGTCTTTATAATAATGCACAGCTTTAGTCTTCATGATGAGCTATTTGCTGATAGGTAAAGATGCTTCAGGTTGATAAGGAAACCATCACACACATGGACAATATGTAAGTGCAGACAAAGGTCAAAGATTCAACTAGAAAATGAAGTTGGATCTGTGAGAAAGGCAGCAGTTTAAATATAATCCAATTAAATTAAATCTGATTGGCTGTTGGTGGCTCTGCCTAGTTTTCCTAACCTTTACCCTTAGTCCTCCAGTGATCAACTGTGAAAAGTATGGGGACACTGGCGTGAAAGGTCCCCATTAAAATAAGTTAAATCGTACTGAAATCATTTGAAAGAAATGTGATTGGCTGTTGGTGGCTCTGCCCAGTTTTTCTAACCTTGACCTGCAGGTTCAAATCCCCCATTATAAGTCAATGGGTGAAATTTGATTAGCTGTTGTTGGCTCCTCCCACTTGTGGGTGTCCAACAAATATCGCCTTTTCATTTGGGTTGACCCCATGACTATGTGATTCAAGTTTGGTTGAGTGTGGCTTCAAAGCTCTAGCATTGGCAGAAGTTTAATTTTCCCCATTAAAGGAGAACTAAACCCTAAAAATGAATATGGCTAAAAATGGCATATTTTATATAGTGAACTTATTGCACGAGGCTAAAGTTTAAGCTTGTCAATAGCAGCAATGATCCAGGACTTCAAACTTGTCACAGGGGGTCACCATCTTGGAAAGTGTCTGTGACACTCACATGCTCAGTGGGCTCTGATTGGCTGTTGAGAAGCTAAGCTTAGGGCTCGTCACTAATTATCCAGCAGAAAATGAGCTTCCCTGGCTGTAATATAAGCTGATGCTACAGGTTTGCTGATTATTAAATTCTGATGCTAATTGCACTGGTTTCTGTGCTGCCATGTAGTAATTATCTGTATTAATTACTAATCAGCCTTATATTGTGACATTTCTATTCTATGTGTACTGTATATTGTGAGTGGGTCCCTAAGCTCAGTAAGTGACAGCAGCACAGAGCATGTGCAGTGAATCAGCAGAAAAGAAGATGGGGAGCTACTGGGGCATCTTTGGAGACACAGATCTTTACTGCTAAAGGGCTGTGGTTGCCTTGGGCTGGTACAGAAGCACCAAACATAATCTACAACATTTCTAGCTACTTCCTTAGTTTAAATGTCCTTGTCCTTTAAAGTCAATTGCTGAAATTTGATTGGCTGTTGTTGGCTCCTCCCACTTTTGGTTATCCAAAAATATTGCCTTTTCAATTGGAGTGACCCCATGACTATGTGATTCAAGTTTGATGAGTGCGGCTTCAAAGCTCTAACATTGGCAGCAGTTTAAATTTCCCATTAAAGTCAGTAGGTAAAATTTGATTCGCTGTTGTTGGCTCCTCCCACTTTGGGTCATCCAACAAATGTTGCTGTTTCATTTGGGGTGACCACATGATTACTTTATTCAAGTTTGCTGAGAGTGGTTTCAAAGCTGTAAGAGTGGCAGCAGTTTGAAAATATTGCCTGTCAAAGTCAAGGGCAAAATTGGTGAGTTTGGAGGGCCGCCCCAAAAAGATGGAGGGTGGGATGGCTGAAAAAGCACAAGCAACCTGCTTCGCTATAGGATGAAGAAGTGTGGAGCGTTTGGGTGTTGTACCCCTAAAACTGCAGGAGGTGATGAATAATGAAAATCAGGAGGAGCTAAGAATTAGAAAAAGAAGCGGAAGAATAAGCTGAAGTTGAAGAACAATATTTTGGCTTTTCAAACCAACATAAAAAGCATAAGGTCATAGGCTATTGTAATACAATAATCTACAAGGCGGGGGGCAGAGAGGGCCAGTACTCTAGCGCAGAGAGCCTAACTGCACTCTCTGCGCTAGAAGAGCCGAATTTCCGGTTTGAAAACCGGAAATTTGGCTCTTAAAGTACCAGGAGCGGCCTCAACTTGCCTCATTACCGAAGCGCCCCTGGGTATGGGATATATTATTTGGAAACCCATTATCCAGAAGCTCCAAATGATGGGAAGGCCATCTCCCATAGACTCAATTTTATCCAAATAATCCAATTTCACAACAATGTATTCCTTTTTTCTCTGTACTAAAAAGAATAGTACCTTGTAGTTGGCCCCTAACTAAGATATAATGAATCCTTATTGGAGGCAAAACCAGCCTATTGGGTTTATTTAATGTTTACAAGATTTTCTAGTAGACTTAAGGCAGTGATCACATGTTACTCACCAACCACATGGATGTTGCCCCAAGTGGCCTCAAAGCAGGTACTTATTTTTGAATTCCAGGCTTGGAGGAAAGTTTGAATTGAAAACAAACTAAGTATAGTGCCAAATAGAGTCTCCTTTAAGCTGCCAGTCCAAATAGCCAATCACAGCAATTATTTGGCACCCAATGGACTTTTTCATGCTTGTGTTGCTCCCCAACTCCTTGAGTGGCTCACAGTACAAAAATGTTGGGAACCTCTGACTTAAGATATGAAGATCAAAGTTATGGAAAGATCCATTATCTGGAAAACTGTAGGTCCTGAGAATTCTGGATAACAGTTTGTATATGTAATAGCATACTTCAGATGGGTATGAGTGTGTTTGTGTGTATATATATATATATATATATATATATATATATATATATATAGTGAATAAAGTACCCCTATTGTATACAAGGATATTATAAGTCACCGAGGAGTTCCATGACCATATGCTTTTATAAAGGTCATGGAACTCCGAGGTTACTTCTAATATCCTCATATTTTCCAACAAGGGGTACTTTATGGTGTTGCATTGCTGATCCGACGCAACACAACTGTCGGATGCAGACGCAGTGTGTTGCAGCACGTAGGATTGCGCCGAAAACGCTTGTGGAATCCTGCCCTAAAGCCCTAACGTCAACAAAATCATTACCATTAGATTTGTAGAATTGCATTGCTCCTTGCACTTAATGGAAAGCAGAGAATCTAGTCTGGTTAGGGTGAGATGGGCTAAAAGGAGCCAAAAAACCCTTCATGCGCAAGACATGCAACATAGAGCCTTCTGAAAACAGAAGGTATTTACTTGCCTGGTGCCATATACATAGCACTGCCTTAATACCACAAACAACAGGTTAACTCTCACATGAGGCATTATGGGAAATGACATGTAAATCACTCCTTCTTTAGCCGTCTCACCCTAACCAGGCCCGGATTTGAGGCAAAGCCGCATAGGCCCGGGCCTAGGGCGGCAAAAAAAATAGGGGCGGCATGCCACCCAGCCGCATTATGGGGACGCGTGCATCCCTATTCAATTACAGCAGCTGCGCCGGTGTTTTTCCGCCGGCGCGCTGGGAAGGGGAGGTGAGGTGGGCGCTAGGACCGCGCGGCCGCCTGGTCGGACCGCGCGGCGTAGGGGCGCCCCTTATTGAAATCCGGCACTGACCCTAACCAGGCTAATATGGATTCTCTCTGCTAGTGGATGTGCTTTTCTAGTTTAATTTCTCTCTCTATGGTTTGATAAACTTCATTTTTGAAATTCCTGTACAAATTTAGTCATGTTAGAGCCCTAACAAACCAGTTGATAAAGCCCAACCATTGAGTCCTGCACAAATTCCACTGTGAACACAACAGAACTTGTCTCTTTCTGACTCCTCCTCTCCCCAAATTCTAATTAAAGTTATAAATAATTGCACCTCCTTATAGCGGAGTCTGGAATAAAAACGCATATACATTTGAAGACTTACCAGCTGTGACAAGGGCAGAGACAATGGAGACGGCCAGGAGAGACGGGATCATGTTGTCGGTTTGAGCATAAAAGTGAAACAGGTGTGAAGAGTCTGAACAAGGAGGGATCAGGTGTGTGTTCCTCTGAGAGAATTCAGTGTGTAATCAAGGCTGGAGTTGCTAAAATAAGTAAAACAATTACAGATTAATTAATTGTATAAGAAACCTGTTGATATGCCCATATATGCCCCGTTCAATTACAATAGACTGTTTTATACAGGCATTTCAGGAATTTTCATAAATATTTGAGCCAAAGTATTTTTTGTTTACATCATGGGGTTCCCGCAGAACTTACAATGTAAAATTGACATGACATTTTCTTTAAGACAGTACAACAAGTGATGACAGCTGAAAGGGAGTAGGGACATTGGAAGCTAATGGGGTCTTTGTTTCTCCATGGTGAGTGATAAGCACCAGGGAACCATGGACAGGAAAATACTCAGATATGGATGGAGCCAATGGAGCAGCACTGATCTGTCCTTTCTGATCCATTACTGGGGGGGAAAAGACCATCTTTGGAGTGTGTCGGTGTTTAAGCTGGGGAAGTGGGATACAACAATTGCTTTAGTTCTCTTACAATGAGTGTGAAGGTCACTTTTAGCAGCCTAGGATTATTATGTTTAAGGGATAATGTCATAGGAAAAAATTTTTTTTTTCAAAATGAATCAGTTAATAGTGCAGCTCCAGCAGAATTCTGCACTGAAATCCATTTCTCAAAAGAGCAAACAGATTTTTTTATATTCAATTTTGAAATCTGACATGGGGCTAGACATATTGTCAATTTCCCAGCTGCCCCAAGTCATGTGACTTTTGCACTAAACCCATTATCATTATATTAAGGACATTTTAACATTTGGTGCCTTAAGGTACCAAAAAAAAGTCTTTACCCTTTAAACAAAACAGGGATTGTTTGTCCATATATTGCAATATATTTAAGCTGGCCAACTACGTCAAAGTCATCCCATATCTGGCCAGTCCTACACTCAACTTTCATCTGATTCATTAAGAATTCTATTGCTTCATTATACATTTTACAAAGGGACTACCGTAAGTGTTACCTGCAACTTACTTGCTTTCAAGGTTTAAATGGGAAAAACCTTAATTGTTATCATGCTCTGAAGCTGCTAGAAATTCGAATCCGAAAATACTACAGCAAAAACCTGCAGAAGAAGCAGATGGTACTTTTAACAATAAGAACATGTTTTTTTACCTTCAGGATTCTCTATAGTTTCGGGCTGTTTGTGCTGGTTTTTGATAATCGAATACAAGTTTTTGGGGTGCCAATTTAAAAAAGTTTTGTTGAGACTTTTTGTCACACTGACTTTTTGCTAGAAGTTTTATGGTAAATTAAGGGGATTATCTAAGTAGATAACAGATGAGTTCTACTATAGTTTATATAAACAAGCTGCTGTGTAGCCATGGGGGCAGCCATTCAAGCACAGGATACACAGTAGATAACAGATAAGTACTACTATAGTTTATATAAACAAGCTGCTGTGTAGCCATGGGGGCAGCCATTCAAGCACAGGATACACAGTAGATAACAGATAAGTACTACTATAGTTTATATAAAGAAGCTGCTGTGTAGCCATGGGGACAGCCATTCAAGCACAGGATACACAGTAGATAACAGATAAGTACTACTATCATTTATAAAACAAGCTGCTGTGTAGCCATGGGGGCAGCCATTCAAGCACAGGATACGCAGTAGATAACAGATAAGTACTACTATAGTTTATATAAACAAGCTGCTGTGTAGCCATGGAGCAGCCATTCAAGCACAGGATACACAGTAGATAACAGATAAGTACTACTATAGTTTATATAAACAAGCTGCTGTGTAGCCATGGGGGCAGCCATTCAAGCACAGGATACACAGTAGATAACAGATAAGTACTACTATCGTTTATAAAACAAGCTGCTGTGTAGCCATGGGGGCAGCCATTCAAGCACAGGATACGCAGTAGATAACAGATAAGTACTACTATAGTTTATATAAACAAGCTGCTGTGTAGCCATGGAGCAGCCATTCAAGCACAGGATACACAGTAGATAACAGATAAGTACTACTATAGTTTATATAAACAAGCTGCTGTGTAGCCATGGGGGCAGCCATTCAAGCACAGGATACACAGTAGATAACAGATAAGTACTACTATAGTTTATATAAACAAGCTGATGTGTAGCCATGGGGCAGCCATTCAAGCACAGGATACACAGTAGATAACATATAAGTACTACTATAGTTTATATAAACAAGCTGCTGTGTAGCCATGGGGGCAGCCATTCAAGCACAGGATACACAGTAGATAACAGATGAGTTCTACTATAGTTTATATAAACAAGCTGCTGTGTAGCCATGGGGGCAGCCATTCAAGCACAGGATACACAGTAGATAACAGATAAGTACTACTATAGTTTATATAAACAAGCTGCTGTGTAGCCATGGGGGCAGCCATTCAAGCACAGGATACACAGTAGATAACAGATAAGTACTACTATAGTTTATATAAAGAAGCTGCTGTGTAGCCATGGGGGCAGCCATTCAAGCACAGGATACACAGTAGATAACAGATAAGTACTACTATAGTTTATATAAAGAAGCTGCTGTGTAGCCATGGGGACAGCCATTCAAGCACAGGATACACAGTAGATAACAGATAAGTACTACTATCATTTATAAAACAAGCTGCTGTGTAGCCATGGGGGCAGCCATTCAAGCACAGGATACGCAGTAGATAACAGATAAGTACTACTATAGTTTATATAAACAAGCTGCTGTGTAGCCATGGAGCAGCCATTCAAGCACAGGATACACAGTAGATAACAGATAAGTACTACTATAGTTTATATAAACAAGCTGCTGTGTAGCCATGGGGGCAGCCATTCAAGCACAGGATACACAGTAGATAACAGATAAGTACTACTATCGTTTATAAAACAAGCTGCTGTGTAGCCATGGGGGCAGCCATTCAAGCACAGGATACGCAGTAGATAACAGATAAGTACTACTATAGTTTATATAAACAAGCTGCTGTGTAGCCATGGGGGCAGCCATTCAAGCACAGGATACACAGTAGATAACAGATAAGTACTACTATAGTTTATATAAACAAGCTGATGTGTAGCCATGGGGCAGCCATTCAAGCACAGGATACACAGTAGATAACATATAAGTACTACTATAGTTTATATAAACAAGCTGCTGTGTAGCCATGGGGGCAGCCATTCAAGCACAGGATACGCAGTAGATAACAGATAAGTACTACTATAGTTTATATAAACAAGCTGCTGTGTAGCCATGGAGCAGCCATTCAAGCACAGGATACACAGTAGATAACAGATAAGTACTACTATAGTTTATATAAACAAGCTGCTGTGTAGCCATGGGGGCAGCCATTCAAGCACAGGATACACAGTAGATAACAGATAAGTACTACTATAGTTTATATAAACAAGCTGATGTGTAGCCATGGGGCAGCCATTCAAGCACAGGATACACAGTAGATAACATATAAGTACTACTATAGTTTATATAAACAAGCTGCTGTGTAGCCATGGGGGCAGCCATTCAAGCACAGGATACACAGTAGATAACAGATGAGTTCTACTATAGTTTATATAAACAAGCTGCTGTGTAGCCATGGGGGCAGCCATTCAAGCACAGGATACACAGTAGATAACAGATAAGTACTACTATAGTTTATATAAACAAGCTGCTGTGTAGCCATGGGGGCAGCCATTCAAGCACAGGATACACAGTAGATAACAGATAAGTACTACTATAGTTTATATAAAGAAGCTGCTGTGTAGCCATGGGGGCAGCCATTCAAGCACAGGATACACAGTAGATAACAGATAAGTACTACTATAGTTTATATAAAGAAGCTGCTGTGTAGCCATGGGGACAGCCATTCAAGCACAGGATACACAGTAGATAACAGATAAGTACTACTATCATTTATAAAACAAGCTGCTGTGTAGCCATGGGGGCAGCCATTCAAGCACAGGATACGCAGTAGATAACAGATAAGTACTACTATAGTTTATATAAACAAGCTGCTGTGTAGCCATGGAGCAGCCATTCAAGCACAGGATACACAGTAGATAACAGATAAGTACTACTATAGTTTATATAAACAAGCTGCTGTGTAGCCATGGGGGCAGCCATTCAAGCACAGGATACACAGTAGATAACAGATAAGTACTACTATCGTTTATAAAACAAGCTGCTGTGTAGCCATGGGGGCAGCCATTCAAGCACAGGATACGCAGTAGATAACAGATAAGTACTACTATAGTTTATATAAACAAGCTGCTGTGTAGCCATGGGGGCAGCCATTCAAGCACAGGATACACAGTAGATAACAGATAAGTACTACTATAGTTTATATAAACAAGCTGATGTGTAGCCATGGGGCAGCCATTCAAGCACAGGATACACAGTAGATAACATATAAGTACTACTATAGTTTATATAAACAAGCTGCTGTGTAGCCATGGGGGCAGCCATTCAAGCACAGGATACACAGTAGATAACAGATAAGTACTACTATAGTTTATATAAACAAGCTGATGTGTAGCCATGGGGCAGCCATTCAAGCACAGGATAGACAGTAGATAACATATAAGTACTACTATAGTTTATATAAACAAGCTGCTGTGTAGCCATGGGGGCAGCCATTCAAGCACAGGATACACAGTAGATAACAGATAAGTACTACTATAGTTTATATAAACAAGCTGATGTGTAGCCATGGGGCAGCCATTCAAGCACAGGATACACAGTAGATAACATATAAGTACTACTATAGTTTATATAAACAAGCTGCTGTGTAGCCATGGGGGCAGCCATTCAAGCACAGGATACACAGTAGATAACAGATAAGTACTACTATAGTTTATATAAACAAGCTGCTGTGTAGCCATGGGGGCAGCCATTCAAGCACAGGATACACAGTAGATAACAGATAAGTACTACTGATTTTTCTGTAATGACATATTATTTTACCAACACACTCACAGTAGCAGCATCACTTGAATATAATGGAAACAGAAGAGTTTGTCTCCCAGAGGAACATACACCCGATCCTTCACACCTACTTCACTAACATGATGAAATCTCTTGTGGGAAATGTGTTGTATTAGTAGCTTAATTGAATAATTAGGTGATTTAAGGGCAGAAATATGTATATGGATTTAAACCAATTTAAAGGACAAGTAACATCAGAGAGTGAGTTTCTTATTTTATATTTAAAGTTTGTATCTGTTCATTCAGTGCCTACAAATAAACAGTTATTTGGCCACCAATATCTTATTTTGCATGTGAAAGGTATTTACTCTGAAATCCTGTAGAGAGCCATGAATAGCATTTCATCCCATGTTCCTGTGGAAGAACTAAAACTATTGTATTCTAATGTTTAAAATATTTTATTTGATTTTCATATTAAACAAATGAAATCAAAATGACAACAAATGTTATGCAGAAGAAGAAAATATGTTGCAAAGGAGACAATGGCATGATAGTATCAAAACTATATCATTCATGAAAAATAACAAAAAACGAACTAAAAATTAACTAAGCCAGTGGATGCACAAGTAATAAAAAAAAGAAAAAGCCCATTTATCATCTGGAGTGTCAGATAGGTCATCTAACTATTGAAGAAAGAGCATTATTTGATCGCCAGTATTGGAGTTACAGATTTCAAAATAAGGAGACCAAACCAGCCTAAAAGAATCTTTGGAAATACTTCCTTTAGTTTTAGTTATTAAGGCTTCTTGCCAAGTAAGCTGATTCATATAAGAGATGATGCCCGATAATGAGGGGGGTTCCTTTTGTAACCAGAAATTAAATAAAGCTTTCCTAGAAGCAGCTAGAAAAAATGAAGTCAATAATTTACTTTCATGGGAGATAATATTTGACTTAGGATTTGCAGAAAGCATATTAATATCTAGATGCAGTACTATTGTATTCTACTCATCTTATCTGTCATCTGCTGTGTCAGTTGAATGGCTCATCCAATGGTTACAGGCACCTTATTCTATTAGTAGTGTTTCTCAAGAAAACACATTTATACCAGTGCACAATATCAAATTATATTCAAACTAGTGACGGGCGAATTTGTCCCATTTCCCCCGAAATTTCCCGCGAAATTCACTTAGCCACAAAAGATTCACGAAACGTGAGTTTCGATGCCGGCGTCAATTCATAGGCGTCAAAATCGATGCCGGCGACAATTTGACGCGCACCTGTTTTATCCAATTGCATTAAAGTCAATGGGCATGTGGTAAATTGTAGCCAGCATGGAAAATTTGCGGCAATTCCGCGAATTTATTCCATGGCAGTGGAAACGCGGAAATTCACATTGAATTTGCACCTGCCGAATAAATTCACCCATCAATCGTATATAACAGAAATAAGGTAAGAGATAGAAATGTCGAATGAAGTCGCAGCGTTGATCCGACGTATGCGATTTATCACATGCAAAATTATTTTGACGCCCGTTGACTTCAATATGTTTCATGAATTTTTCGCCATTTCACAATTTTTTTTTGGCATTTCGCAATTTGACAGATTCACCCATAACTAGCTGGGATTTGTAGTCCAGTAACAACGATGTAAAGTGTGGTTGAGCAGTGCCGCAGGGTTTAGTGCAGGGTCAGACATGGCTACCAGGACAAAAAACCTGTTGGCCGTGGCGGCCCAGATCCACTCTCACCACCTGCCTAAAACGATGCCCTCCCTGGACTCCTCCTCATCCCACAACCTGCAAGGCTAATTAGCAATTCATTTAGGTTAGGACTCCACGGGCGATTTCCGTGCTGCACAAAAACACAGGCGTCACATCGGATTGTTGGATGGTGTCGCAGTGTTGATCCGACGCAACATGATTGTCGGATGCAGACGATGCACGCTTCAACTGCATCCAACAGTCGTGTCGCGTCGGATCAACGCTGCAACACCATCTGACAATGCTATTACTTATCTTATTTCCGTTGCATCCAATTTAACGCCTGCATTTTTGCGCAGCGCGTCAGATCAATAATGCGTTTAATGCAAGTTGTTTGAGCCTTTGCATTTTTGTGATGGTGAAGGTGATGGTAGCTCCAGGGTCCCTCTTCGCTGATAGGCGCTCAGTCTGGAACAGGAGGTAGGACGGATAGTGAATAATATTTGATGCTTCTACTGTATGTATATATGATCTAAATGTTTCATACAAGCAATACAGAGTTTGTTGTTAGCAGGAATCCATTATGCAGTGAATTAACGCTGCAGTGGTTATCAGATTATCTACTCTGCAAATACCGAACATAGAGTAGATTCAATTTCCCACTGTGGACCGTTTACTTCAAGATATAATAGGAAGCAATGATTTTTTATGATTAAAAGCATGGGGAAAGGTATGTTCTGCACAAGTTCTATTCATTGTACTCATGTTGTTAAGGAACAATTATAAATTAGTCTTCATATTCACACTCCATTTAGCAACTCACTTCAGCAGCACGCCTTGATCATAGTCCTGACCTCAATCATCATCATCATCATCATCATTTATTTATATAGCGCTGTCAAGATACGCAGTGCTTTCAATGGCACAAGCACCTGATTTCACTTTCTTGCTCAATGCGACAACATGTTCCTGTCTTTCACTGCTGCTGCATTGTCTCTCCTCTTGTCACAACTGGTAAGTGCCAAGTAAAGATCGGGGGGTCCTGGAAGGTTATACATCGGTCTCTGCTTCATTAAGGCTCTGTAACTTTTCACTTGAATTAGTGTATCGTCTCTTTTTCTGTGATGAAGTGAATATGAGTATTGCATGCATTTTAAATTGAATAGTCTCATTCTCTCACTTTGTACTACTTCTGAGAATGAAGGTAACGGATAAGACAGCAAAGTGTAACTGGTTGGAAACTGGGATTGATTAAAGATAATGTGTAACTGTATAAGTGGGAATTTTTACTGAAGCGACTGTATGTGGAAATGTTTGGATGGATTGTAATGTGTGAAAGTGATCACTGGATAAGTTGTATTATTTATTGTGTGATAGAGGTGTAATGCAGGGGTATGGCCATCAGGGGGAAGTAAAGAACAGAGGAAACTGTAGGGGTGTGGCAGGAAGCAACATCTTCCTGCAGGAGGTCAACCACACCCAGTGTAACGTTCGGTATCCCAAACCCAGGACGGGGGAGCAGTAGCATAGAAAGGAACAGGCTGGGTCAAACCAGACAGATAACGCAGTGGCAAGGCAGGTAGCAAGGTCGGGGTCACAGGCCAAGGTCATACACAGGAAGAATCAAACGCAGGACCAAATTGGAAATCAGAAGAGTGCTCAAAAACAGGCAGTAGTCGGTATAGGCAGCAGGCTGGTGAAATCAGGGACAGGCAAGGGTCATAACACAGAGAATCAGAACCAGAAATCAATACTGAGAGCACCCAGGAACCAGAAAGAACCTTTACGTTCAGCAGTGAAAACTAGCCCAAGGCCCCTTTAAATATTTGAAATTCGCTCCACTGAATGATGACGTCACATGGCGCTCGGGTAAAGTCAAATTCACCCTATAACCGTGCAACTTGGAAGCGGTAGAAGAATCCGGCCACTATTGAAAAGCAGGAGGCAGGCGTCTCTGCCACGTGCCAGGTATATTTATTACACCCAGTCTAGGTACAGATGGTTGGAATAGTCAGAGTAGGCTAGTGAGTCTCATAGTATGCACTAGTATTTTAGGTAGTAAGAATCTCGGGTGTCACTCCAACTAGGAGGAACAGGGAATAATTCCCGACAGATACAGTAACTTGTTAGTTAGAGGCAAAGAACAGTGAAGGACTAGGGAGATGTCCTGTGAGTTTTGGGCCTTTCCACTGAGAGGAAGAACAGGAGAACAAAGAGGCACTGTGGGGAACCATGACTTGAGAATGAAAAGCTCTAGAAGAGAAGAGTGTCTGATTGCTAGAAGGAAGTAGAGTCTTAGTGGTGGTGGCAGTGAAAAGTACCTAATTTGGAAAATACTGTGACACAAGGAAAAGACATTGTAGTGAGAAGAAGGCAAGTGTCTATTTGTCTATACACCACTGCCCCCTCATACAAACATGGCAGCCATTCAAGATCATGTTGGCTACATCGGACCATTAGATAGGGAGTGGTTCTCCCCACTATATGGGCATCTCTTGGTACCTACCTGTAAACATCTGTTTGTGGCATTTATTCCATGGTATTTTATTCTGTGTAACATCAAAAGCCTCCATTGTGACTGAATCACAAAGATCCTGCTTCAGAGTTTCTGCCCCACAGCAAAGCATCTCAGACATTGACACAGTTTTGGGCAGGTTTTGGTTTATTTGTACCATTAATAGTGATGGGTGGGCTAGTCTTCTATCAATATGATATTTCTTAGAGATGTGAGAAAGCAGCCAATAGGAGGCAACACATATAACATTTGATTGTATTTGGCTATGTCTGTTGACAAGTAGGTGGGTTATTGGGGCTTCTGGGAATGACAATGTTTTTTTGAGTATGAGCACTTTTTGAATATTGAGTGTATTTGTCTCATCTCCTGCTCTCAGTTATTTCTGAACTGTTAGTTTGACTCCAGGGGAAGACTGCAGGGAAACAAAACCGTTCAGAAGGGGCAGTATGCATGGCTGTACAGTATCACAGTATATTACATTTAGTTGCATAACACTATACATAACATTACTTTTATTTGCTAATAATAACTGAGATCCCTGCCTGAAAGCACAGCACCTCCAGGGCTCTTACTATAGGTGGCCATAGAAGCACCAATGATATTGTACAAAACAAATTTTCATATAATATTCGGTGTGTATATGTTGGGAGACGAGAGGAATAATATAGGCAGAAGACTTGGATATCGGTCCCTTGTCGATTGGGCTGGCCAGGAAATTTTTATCAAGAGCCTTTGAAGGCACCCGAACATTGGGCATTGTTAGTGCTAAATCACCAGGTACAGGTAGAATTCTATTATTTCTCTCTGTATATCTGACCATTCAGCTCTAGATGTGTGTATTAAAATGAATGATCTGTCCTGGAAAGATCTTTTCCAGGAAAGATTGTAATTGTAAAATCTATGGCCAACTTTTCTTTTCTTCCTTAAAATCCAGACAGGGGACGGCACCAGTGATGTCATAGGTGGGGTTGATGACATAAGGGGTGGGCCAGTGATGCAGAGGGACAGGCCGGTGACATGGAGGGGCGGGTCTGTGTGATGCAAAAGCCAAGGTCGGACTGGGGAGTTCAGGGCCCACTGGAGCTGCCACATCAGGGCCCCTGCACCCCAAGGTCCCCCTCTCTGGCGTGTACCTACTCATCTTTATGCAATTGGGCAGAGGGGGAGGAGGTCAGACCCTGTGGAGTGGGTCCAGTCCAATGGTGGCTGAAGCTCATGATTGGCCAAATCCAACCAAAAGCAAGGGACAGGCTTGCCCAGTTTTCAGACCTTTGAAAACCGGGCAGACATTTTCTAACCGGACAGTGGGTGTAAAAACCTGACTGTGGCAACCCTACTCTTACTGTGTATTATTTTTGGAGGCACAAAACAGTAGAACGTTCACTCTATTCTTGATATGCAGCTCAGATCACATTATCCAGTTACATTATGCAGTTGTTTGACCATTTTGGGACCATGCTCTTGCAATAATGAGGGGCAAATTTATTTTCATTTTAACACAAGTTTTTTGGATGCGGTTCAGGAAAACTGCTGCACTAAACAGCAATCTGTCCTTGTTTTAAATTCTGAGATTTTTTTGAGAGCTATCAATCAAAAAAAAAATTAAAATGAAAACTAGAACTTCTATAAAAGCCTAAAGGAGAAATATTTTTTCAACATTCAAGCTATTTTATTTTCAACGTTTTTTCAGCTATTCAGATTTTTACAGAATCCATTCTGTGCCATATTTACCAGTTCTAATAAAGGTGCAAAATCATTGATCACCATTTTCAAATTGTGCTGGATAACATTTTTAAAAATGTAAAAAATTTGCCAGACATTTCATGCTTTACACAGACTCATTGGGGCAAATTCACTAAGATGCGAAGTTGCGCCAGGCGCAACTTCGCCGCACTTCGCCAGGCGTATTTTCGCCAGCGCTCTGCAAATTCACTAAAATCCGAAGTTGCGTATAGGCGTAGCGTAAGTTTGTGAAGTTGCACTAGCGTTAATTCGCCAAGCTAAGCGAAGTTTCGCTAGCGATGGTTCATTTGCATACGGCGCCAAATTCAAATTTCAATGGAGGAACACGTATCAGCACTACAAATGCCTAGAAAACCTTCAAATCAGCAAATAAAAATGTTATTTTGCCCTACACATGTGCCCACTGTCTAGGTAAGTTGCCATGAGTCAGGAAATGTAGGGGGGGAAGGAGGGGAGCCCCAAAAATATTTTCGATCTTTTTCAGCCTATCACCCATCATGTAGAAAACACGGCAGCGTTTTTTGGGACTTAGAAAAAAATGTGACTTTTTTTGAAACAATCCCTATCTACTCTATTGCGCTTCGCCAGGTCTGAGGTGGCGAATGAAGTCTAGCGTAAAAGGTAGCGTTCAGTACACTGCGCAAGTTAGTGAATTTGCGTAGTTACATCGCTAGCGAAAATTCGCCTGGCGTAAGTGTGCGAAGTAACACTAGCGAATTTACGCCAGCGTTCGTTAGTGAATTTGCGCAGTAACGAAAATGCCAAACGCTAGCGAATTAACGCTAGCGTTCAGCGCTTCGGCGCATAGTGAATTTGCGCCAATTGAAGGGGTAGTAAACCCTGCTGCACAATACTGCTCAACCAAACTGCTGCTGGACTACTAATCCCAGAATAATGTAATATATAATGAAGGCTGAGGAATGCTGGGAGCTGTAGTCCAGCAACATCAGGTTTGTATTCTTAAAGTTGTAGTAAACCAATAATGCTGCACCACCCTACTCAACCAATATTTTATCAGTTGCTGCTGGACTACAAATCTCAGAATTATGTAACATTTAATAAAGCTTAAGGCATGCTGGGAGCTGTAGTCCAACATCAGGGTTGTATTCTTAAGGCAATTTTGTAGGATAAAACTTTTCCAAAACTTCCCCCTAAATCTTCACATCCATCAGCTGCATTAAAATGCATAAAAACCTCCAATGACAATCCCAGTTTGTCTGTATGAATCTGACTCTCTGTTCTTTGTTCCTGTAATTGGGGTTGGACGCTTTATGCAGTTTTTCCCATCGCTGAACAAATATGTCCTTTATCTTTGTTAGTGATGGGCGAATTTATTTGCCAGGCGTGAATTTGTGGCGAATTCCTGCGAAACCGTTTGCAAAAATTCGCCAGCGAACGTTCGCCGGTGTAAAAAAAAATGGACTTCGGGCGTCAAAACCGGACATTGGTATCAAAAACAGGATGCCGGCACCGAATTTCGCGGGAAATTCACACATTTTTCAGAGAAGCTAAACGCCCCAAATTTGCCCATCACTAATCTTTGTTTAATTGCATTTTAATATCATCAAGGATGGAAATGACATTATCTTTATATGTAAGATAACAGCAAGATGCTTGACATGGTGCTGGGAATCAGAATTCTTATTGGTCAATTTTTTTGCATTTATAATGAAGTTTTTGATAAGTAGATTTCTCATTGGTGAATTTTCTTTCATCTATAATTATGGTTTTTGGCAGCTTCTCTAGAAAACTAGGGGGCGATGTGGGAGCTGTTTCTGTTTATCAAGGACCTATAACGGTAACTTCTCACATAGTTATTTTTTAGATCACTGGAATCTTGAATCTACACTCATTTAACTATTTTTTCCTTTTATTGAATAGATGAAGGATTAGCATATACAGTAAATATTTTGAAAGAAAATGTAACCGTCGCTAAACTGCAATAATAGAGAGAGTATGACGGTGACTGAGACCTAGTGGGATGAAACAAGTAACTGGGTTGGGCATTTAACTTCAATTATCCAGACAGGGGGCGGGCGGATGACATAGAGGGGCGGGCCAGTGACATTGAAGGACAGGTCAGTGATGTCAGGGCTGGGGCTGATGACGTGGCGATCACCAATTGGCTGATCACCAGGTCATTAAAGGGCATGTAAAGTCTAAAATAGAATAAGGCTAGAAATGCTGTATTTTGTATACTAAATATAAACATGAACTTACTGCACCACAAGCCTAATCAAACAAATGATTTATGCTTTCAAAGTTGGCCACAGGGGGTCACCATTTTGTAACTTTGTTAAACATCTTTGCAAGACCAAGACTGTGCACATGCTCAGTGTGGTCTGGGCTGCTTAGGGATCGTCATAAACAAAGCTGCTTGAGTTCTGCATGGCTGGGAAGTAAGGCAGGTTTCCCCCCCCCCTGTTGTTCATAAGTATGATTGTTTCCCTGCTCAGCAGTTAGGGACCATCTGACAATTCCTATCCACAGCAGTAAATGAAGGGAGAATTTCACTTTATTTTCTTTATGGAGTGATGAGGGACATTCAAATGATTTCCTATTGGTGTGTCCAGTTTTTTGTTGGTTACAGTGAATCGGTGGTTTGTATTTCTCTTTCTGAGACTTTGCCCAGTCTGTCCTATATACAGTCCCCCTGTTTTGCATTTAGTGCATTGTATTATATACACCCGATTGGAAGAAGAACAGTTGCAGTGACCATGGATGCTCTATTCCTCTAATGTGTCTGGAATTGATATTTTATCTGAAGTCCGGATGTGTGGGCGCGTTAGCATAGTAAGAAACTGAATCTTCCCAGAGACAATTTTTCAGTGTTAAATTCTGCCTCTAGATGGTGCTAGAGTGCAAGTATTTTCACTACATTGCTTCTAGCACCACCTAGAGGCAAGGCTTAGAATTGAAAAATGATATAGGTGTGACAAAATGTGAAATCCCTATGGCTTCATCTGTAGTTATTATACTGTATATTGCTGTTATGTGTAATGAGATATTGGCTTCTCACCTGTCTTGACATTACATTCCTCTCTTTGAGTTTGGGAATTATGCAGCTGGATTTAAGAAAACATTTGGAGAAGTGATGAACAAAGTGCAAAATGTGGCATCCCAACCCCATTGTACAAACCCTAGACGTTGTTTTGCCTGTAGTTCTTATTTTTCTGAAAAGCTGCTCTTGTACACAAAGCTGCTCTCCCTGTATTATATAAGATCTTCTACTGGATTTGCATAACATGGGAAAATAAAACACAAGTTATAAAGGAAAGTAGACGTATAAGGCAAAAATCTGACCGAAAAAGTATATTTGCCTTCACTGTTATTTTAACTTCTATATCTAGAAGCTGAATAAATGATCAGTTCTCGTGTGAACTTGCTCACTTAAATATCTTTTTAATAATTTGAATTAATTAAAATCGACCTTAGATGATCAATTTTAACTGGATTACCGAATGATTGTGTGGTGTGTCAATATACAATAGAAGAGATGTCCATGTTTATGGAGACAAAGATCTACACATGGAATACCGACTGTAAGTTTCAGAGATTGTTTCTAAGATAAACCTTGTTTTCTACTAATATAAAGAGTAACAAAAACAGAAAGAACAGGTGCCAGTATGTGCACTACCACAATCAAAAAGTTTGCAATAAGTTATGCATACAAGCAAAAATGTGTTTATGTTGAGGGGGGGAGGGATATACTCACAGTTCACCCCAGTCCCCAGGGGCATATACCTGAAATTCCAACAATAGTTGTCAGACCCTCCAAAAACAGTCAAGATTATTAAAAAAAATCTCAAATATTTATTAGGACATAGTAGAAAACGGCCTAATGCATTTCGTGCCTGTTATGCTCAGCCCTAACAGGCACAAAACGCATTAGGCCATTTTCTACTATGTCCTAACAAATATTTTTACATTTCTTTAATAAACTTGACTGTTTTTGGAGGGTCTCCCAACTATTGTTGCAATTTCTACTAATACAAAGACCAGGTAGTAGAGAACGTTCAATACCATACTGCTGCTACATACCTGAAGGAAGACTTACGGCGGCGTGGCCCAAGATGGCGGCGTCTCCCATGCGGTTCCTCCTGGGGGCAGCCCTGTGACATCACGCCAGCGTCAGTGGAGTTGCCGGTGTCAGATTGGACGCCATCGCCGAAACATCAGCGTCGGTTTGGATGCCAGCGTCGAAACGCCAGCTGGAGTACTTTTGACTTTGCCCTACAATAGTTTCTTTGTGAGTTACTGGGTGCACTTCTAGTAATTCTAATTCTCGATCCTGTGTTTTGACACTTGCCTGTTACCGTGTACTGAACCTTTGCTGCCTGAACCGACCATATTGCCTGAACTCGACTACTCTTCTGTTTAATCCTTATGTGTACCTCAAACTATTGGACTGGTGCTTCCTCCTATGTCCGCTACTCCTGGCTGAGCCTTTGGGCCCCTTACAGTATTATAGGGCAAAGTCAGAAGTACTCCACCATCTTTTATAGGCCTCCTTTGGTGCCAAAAAAAGGACGCAGTGATGTCATGATGCTTGCGTCTTCATGCCGGCGTCCTTGCGCTGGTGTTTTAACACTGGCTTAAAATCTGATGCTGACGTTTCAACGCTGGCGTCCAATCCGAAGCTGGCAACTCGTCTGACACCAGCGTGATATCACAGAGCTGCGCCCAGGAGGAACTGCATGGGAGACGCCGCCATCTTGGGACACTCCACCATCTTGGGACATGCCGCCATCTTGGGACGCCAAGTCTTCCTTACAATACCATATCCATTGTTACAGATTTGAACGTTTTGTCAAATACAAGAAACTTTTTTTCTCGTAAGCCAAGTCTGCAGATACTCTCTGTGGTACAACCATAAAAAGAGGGAATCTGCAACTGGTTTTCTGTATAACAAAGAAGCGCAGATGCTCATGTATCAACAAAATATAGAAAATATTGTAGACCAATAGTTTAACAGGGGGTGGGAATATGGCTGGAAGGGAAGAAACAGTGGAAGACGTTTAGACAATAATTCAGGCGTGTCAACAAACCATTTGATGTTAAATGCAATGGATCTGTGAAGTTGTGATGTACCAAATCTATCATGTGACAAATCAATGATCAAAACACCAAGCAGCATCCAAATCCTAATTTCCTTGTAATAAAACAGCTTTGTAAAAATTGCTATTTTGCACCAAAACAATTTAAAATTTACAAACGTGCACCTGATATTCACAATGTAATATGACTGTCTAATGACCATTATTACTAAATGCAATTTTTTATCTGCTGTCTACCCTGACCTTTGCCTGAAATTCAACTATATCTGCCCACAATAAAGTAGCACTTTTATATAAAAATTTCATAAATATTGCATTTTGTGAAAGGGAACGTCAACCCAAAAATAATTGGGAAAAACAGAAAAGAAAACATATTTCTAAGCAACTTTGCAATATATTGTATCTTTCTATGGGTTTTAAGTTATTTGTATATTTATTGCTGTTGAAAACAGTGTTTTTCTCTGCCTTGGTGGCTCAGACTTTTGAAGCAATGAAATAAAAAGCAGATGATTAGCAGACCCGGCTAAAACTTTTGCAACATTGTTTAAAAAGTAAAAATTATGAATCAGCCACATGCCACTTTCAATAGCAATTGTTTTACAAAAAACAGATTTATCAAGGGTCGAATTTCGAGTTTATGGGAGTTATTTTAAACTCCCATAAACTTGAAAAAAAAATGACCAATCGAAATTTTTTTTTTTTTTTTTAAATTCGGGTGAATAGTATGGACCCGCAAACTTAAATAGAATTCAATTTGAGTTTTTTTTAAAAAAAAAAATTCTAGGAGGTCCCCCATAGGCTAAAACACAAATTCGGCAGGTTTTACATGACAATTTCAAGTAAACCTTGAAAATAAGTGAATGTAAAATTGATGAGGAGGATATTCTGAGAAATGTTGCAATGTACATTCATTATTTATTGATTTATTTATTCCAAGATATTAAGGGATACAGGTGCTGTTAATATGAATGTCTTTTGTTACAACAGCGCCACCTGCTGGTGAGTTTCCCACCAGTCTGACCACCAAGTAGTCAAGGAAGTTGTCAGGAGAAAGAAAGAGGCTGCTCTGATGTTCTTCTGCTTAGGAAAGATTTGAGAAATGTTTCTATTTTTTTTCCTAAGCAGAAGAACATCAGAGCAGCCTCTTTCTTTCTCCTGACAACTTCCTTGACTACTTGCTGGTCAGACTGGTCAGAAACTCACCAGCAGGTGGTGCTGTTGTAACAAAACTATTTTATATTAACAGTACATGTGTCCTTTAATATCTTGGAATAAAAAAATAAATAAACAATGAATGCACATTGAAAAATTAGAATAGCCCCCTCATCAATTTTACATTCACTTATTTTAAAGGTTTACTTATCCTTTAAAACAGCACTCAAAACAGTAGTAAAATCCAGGTCCAGTTGGGAGATATGCCTTATGGGAGCAAATCCTCTATTTTGCAGCCCATGCTGTGGGAGGAGCAGATGCAGTTTTATCTTAAGCCACCTTTACAACTGCCAGCACCTTAGTGACATTGCTACATACTTGTTTTACACCAGCAAATATATTATTATATTATTATATAGGTACTTATAATGTTGCTGTTAATTGCAAACATACTCATTGCATTTATGTCATAGTTTCACCTCTCCCTAGAATACCAGTAAAATTGACAGGCTTCCTTCTCAGTCTCTTTATTGGAGTTTGGAAAGGTTTAGCTGCATGTCGAACTACACACTGCCCCAGGGTAATACGCAGTAAGGACAGAGCACTTCTGTCTGACCCTGCCCATTACATATACACTTTTATTAACAATGCTTTTTTACCTTAAAATTAAGTTTTAGTATGTTGTAGAGAGTGATATCCTGAAAACAATCTGCAATTTTCGCCGCTGGCGAATAAATTTCCGAATCTCCCATGAAAATTAGATGGCGAAATTTCACAGGTACCAAAGTTCTGGACGCGCCCGAAAGTAGCTCGCATCAAAATCGCCATGCATCAACACTATTCGGAAGCCCATTGACTTTAACGCCAGCGTCAAAATTGACATGATGGACTTTTTCGTCAATTTCCGATTTTCACAATTTTTTCAAGAAACTTTCTGATTTTCAAAATTATTTGCCGTTTCGTGAACGGAAGCGAAGCAAAACGGGAGAAATTCGCCCATCACTATTAATTTCTAGACACCACAATTACTAATTGCACTGGTTTCTGTGCTGCCATGTAGTAATTATGTGTATTAATTACTAATCAGCCTTATATTGTGACATTTCTATTCTATTTGTACTGTATATTGTGAGTGGGTCCCTAAGCTCAGTAAGTGACAGCAGCACAGAGCATGTGCAGTGAATCAGCAGAAAAGAAGATGGGGAGCTACTGGGGCATCTTTGGAGACACAGATCTTTACTGCTAAAGGGCTGTGGTTGCCTTGGGCTGGTACAGAAGCACAAAACATTATGTACAACATTTCTAGCTGCTTCTTTAGTTACGCATTAGTTCTCCTTTAAAACATGCAATGTCTGTCTATGGGTCCAGAGAACCCTAGTTGCATACCTCCCAACATTTTGGAAGTAAAAAGAGGGACAAAAATGTTTTCTGCATGTAGTGCGCCAATTGTTTTGACCACACCCATTTTTGTGGCCACACCCCATAATTACCATGTTCATTATAAAAAATTGAAAATATTTCTCCTTATCTAAACTGTTAAAATTACTTATTTTCTTATCTCAAAATTGTTACAAAGTATCTTATTTGCACCTGTTAGCTGTACTGGCCTCTCTGCCAAAAGCCAATTAAGTTAGAAACTTTGTTTATTTTTCTCGCTGTTCAGTGCAGAGAAAAGAGGGACTTTCCAGTACAAATGAGGGACCTCAGGTTGAGCTGTCAAAAGAGGGACTGTCCCTCTGAAAAAGGGACAGTTGGGAGGTATGTAGTTGTGCCAGATATATTAATTGATAAGAATTTCTATAGCAGTAAATTTGGGGTTTCACTTTGCAGGAAAATTTGCGAAACGGATGCCGGCGTCCATTTTTTTCTTGACGCCGGCGAACTTTCAAATTCGCAGATTTATTAGACGGCGGGAATTCGCTGTGAATTCCCGCCTGGCGAATAAATTCGCCCATCACTAAATAGCAGCAAAAGAAAATCAGCAAATGAATACCAGGAATACATTGTTTTGCACGTTTCAACTTCAGAACTTTCAGAACCAACTCTTATTTTCTTAGTGACTGTACATTTTAATTACAATTCTTTCAAACGCTCTCCCCTGGTACCTGTCTGTTTTTAAATCCTCGAGGGGCTCACACCTGGTCCTCGGCACAAAGACGGTTATCGACTCTGTATGAAAATCCACAGAATTTCTTAGACACATTTCTCCATAACAAGATGACCATGAGACAATTCCTTACCGGATCCTTCATTATCTGTGCTCTTACTGCAACAGGTTAGTGACCTTGGCTGAACATTAAATCTAACCAGAACCATTCCTAGGAATATATAAAGCTTAATATCATTGCGTTAAATGCAGAAAACAACGATCTCTTTGTCATTGTAAGAAAGAGTTCAATACTGAACTATGCATTTGTTATGTACAGGTATGGGACCTGTTATCCAGAATGCTCGGGACCTGGGGGTTTCCGGATAACAGATCTTTCTGTAATTTGGATCTTCATACCTTAAGACTACTAGAAATCATATAAACATTAAATAAACCCAATAGGCTGGTTCTGCTTCCAATAAGGCTTAATTATATCTTAGTTGGGATCAAGTACAAGCTACTGTTTTATTATTACAGAGAAAAAGGAAATAATTTAAAAAAAATTGGACTGTTTTTATAAAAAGGAATCTTTGGGAGATGGCCTTTCCGTAATTTGGAGTTTTCTGGATAACGGATCCCATACCTGCACAGTTATATTCTAGCATTAGTGTGCATTTATCATTGCCATTATATTCTGGGGGTCAGTGTATTATTTACATTTTATTGTTCTATAGAGCAGACAAAGTGATGTGATGGGAATGCACTGGGTGCTAATTCAAACTTGCCTTTGGAGACAAAACCTATTATTTAGAATAAATTCCTAGTAACTTCAGAAATATGAATAAAGACAACACATTATTTTACGACAAACAGCCACATGGTCTCTTAGGTTGGCCGGTGGCTTCTAAATCAATTCCTGTGATATACTGTAGTATCACCAAAAATCTAATACAGAGCCAATGCTTAAAGGAGAACTAAAGCCTAACTAAAGAAAGTAGCTAGAAATGTTGTACATTATGCTTTGTGCTTCGGTACCAGCTAGAGTTGCCACCAGTTTTGACCAGGACAGGGTGGTATTTTGAAGGGTGCGGGGCCGTGCCATATATGGGCATGGCGGTAACGCAGAGGGCTGGGACCGTGACATTGAGGGGCAGGGCTATGACGCGGCGATCAGCAATTGGTTAGTCGCCGCATCATTAATGGGGTATCTTGCCCGGTTTTCCTTATTTGGGAAAAGCTGGCAACCCTAGTACTGTGTCTCTAAAGATGCCCCAGTAGCTCCCCATCTTCTTTCCTGCTGATTCACTGCACATGCTCTGTGCTGCTGTCACTTACTGAGCTTAGGGAGCCACTCACAATATACAGTACACATAGAATAGAAATGTCACAATATAAGGCTGATTAGTAATTAATACACATAATTACTACATGGCAGCACAGAAACCAGTGCAATTAGCATCAGAATTGAATAATCAGCAAACCTGTAGCATCAGCTTATATTACAGCCAGGGAAGCTCATTTTCTGCTGGATAATTAGTGACGAGCCCCTAAGCTTAGCTTCTCAACAGCCAATCAGAGCCCACTGAGCATGTGAGTGTCACAGACACTTTCCAAGATGGTGACCCCCTGTGACAAGTTTGAAGTCCTGGATCATTGCTGCTATTGACAAACTGAAACTTTAGCCTCGTGCAATAAGTTCACTATATAAAATATGGCATTTTTAGCCATGTACATTTTTAGAGGCTTAGTTCTCCTTTAAAAAGGCTCAGGAGAGAGTCAAGCAACAAGATCATATAATGTAATATTTTTCACCTTGGATTTTTATCCTCTTGTCTTATGTAAATTAAAATGACAGTGAATCCTTACTAGACACAGTTGGTTTTCTGAATCATGTTGATGGCAAGTAAAAGTTAACTCTCCTCCAAAAAGTGTTTCCAGGGTATAAAACATTTACCATCTGACTAAAATGCCTAAATGACCATAGGTTTTAGTTTGACTGGTCACAGATTTCCTTGTAACCTTCTACTGTGTAATAATCTCATAACAATGAACCAAAATGGGCCAATAAATGCCGCTCTCAATAATAGGGACAATTCCCTATGTTTCTCATGTCTTCTAAATAGATTTCCTATTTTTACAGGTATGGGATCCGTTATACCCAAAAACCCATAATCCAGAAAGTTCCGAATTGTCTCCCATAGACTCCATTATATCCAAAAAAACACATATTTTAAAAATGATTTAGCATTTCTGTGTAATAATAAAACAGCAGCTTGTGCTTGATCCCAACTAAGATATAATTAATCCTTATTGGAAGCAAAACCAGCCTATTGGGTTTATTTAATGTTTACATGATTTTCTAATAGACTTAAGGTATGAAGATCCAAATTACGAAAAAAGATCTGTTATATGGAAAACCCCAGCATTCTGGATAACAGGTCCTATACCTGTACCTCCCTGTCTCAACCACAATCCAACAGAAATATTTAAGGTTAAAATGCTCATTTACTTAGGGGCAGAGTCCAAATATGTCCAAATAGTCCTAATTCGATTTGAAAACAATTAAAAAATTTGAATTTTGAAACTTATCATGTACTGTCTCTTTAAAAATTTGACTTCAACCATTCTCTATCTAAAACCTGCCGAATTGCTGTTTTTGCCTACGGGGGACCTCCTACAACCTATTTGGAGTCAATTGGAGTCAAAAATCAAAGTTTTTTGTTGGGAAAAACGTTGAATCGTACGATTCGAATATGCTATTACTTCAATTCGTACGATTCTAATTCGATCGAATACGAACCTATTCGGCCAAAAAAAAAAAACGATTTCATTTCGGTTGGTCTTTTTGAATTCAAATTTCGAAGTTCTTCAAATTTGAAATTTGACCCTTGATAAATATGGCGGCTTACCAATTTTATGATCATAACTTTGTAACAAAAAACCCTGTTTTTCTTTTTTTAGACAGGGGATTATTGTATTTATATATTTTTTTATATGGCCTTAGGAGTGCACCCACAACCCCCCTCTTGTACCTTGATAAATATGCCCCTTAATGTATTCTATGAGTCTTTCCACAATCTTCTTTGTGTTTTTTTTGATTCTAAGATGACATCGCAATCCCCTTTTTTTTAATTGTCTTTTACCCTTTTCTCTTTCAGTCTGTTCAATAAAATGCATGTCCTGCAACAATTACTACTTGAGCAGTTTTCAGAAATGCACTGGCCCCACTGTAGAATGTGACCGCAAATATGACAGCTGTGGCACTTCTTATTTCCTTAAAGTACAACGTGAGTTATTCTCCTTTCAACTACTGACGGGCGAATTTGGGGCGTTTCGCCGAAAAATTCGCCCGTCACTACTTCCAACATTATATCTATTATATACAATATAATTGGGGCGACTTTATCTAGAAGGTTCATTCATCATTGCAGCCTGCTTCATTTTAAGAACAAATTATACATTCATGTAACTGCAAACTTAAAGCTTTTTATATGTAAAAAACATGTAGCCCTGTGTCTCAGGAAATATTTATTCTTCCTTTTTTGGATTACGTTGTTTCAATACAAGTAGTGATGGGCGAATTTGGGGCATTTCTCTTTGCCAAAAAATTTGTGAATTTCGCAAAACAGCGCCGGCGTCTCGTTTTTGACGCCGGAGTCCATTCTTGACGCTGGCGTCCGTTTTTTGCCGGTGAACAAATTAGCAAAACTGTCATAAAAATTTGCCGGCGTAAAAAAAAGGACCCCGGCATCCATTTTTTTTAAAATTTTCGCCTGGCGAATAAATTTGTCCATCACTAAATACAACCACTGGCCCTAGAGAGCTGGGATCTTTTTATTAAAGGATAAGTAAACCTTTAAAATAAGCGATTTTAAAATTGATGAGCGTGCTATTCTAAGCACTTTTGTAATTTACATTCATTATTTATTCTTTTTTCATTCCAATATATTAAGGGATACATGTACTGTTAATATGAATGAATTTTGTTACAATAGCACCACCTGCTGGTCAGTTTCCCACCAGTCTGACTATCAAATAGTCAAGGAAGTTGTCATCCTAAGCAGAAGAACATCAGAGCAGCCTCTTTCTTTCTCCTGACAACTTCCTTGACTATTTGGTGGTCAGACTGGTGGGAAACTGACCAGCAGGTGGTGCTATTGTAACAAAATTCATTTATATTAACAGTACATGTTTCCCTTAATATCTTGGAATGAAAAAATAATAAATAATGAATGTAAATAACAAAAGTGCGTAGTTTAGCACGCTAATCAATTTTACATTCCTTTATTTTAAAGGTTTACTTATCCTTTAAGCAATTTTGCTTTAGGAATACTTTGATGGTGCTGGACTATAGTTCTCAGCATGAGCTTGATGATATATTAAAGTATACTGGGATTAATAGTCCAGAAACAATTTAGTAAAGCGTGCTTGTGCAGTGCAGTGTAGTAGTATTTACTGCCTCTTTAAGATCACTATAGCCTTGGATATTCTCCAAGAAGTCCAAACCACTCTTATACGTATTAAAAGAATCCAAGGCCTTAGGCCACCATTAGTGTTGCCACCTTTTCTGAAAAGTTTTACCGACCGGTGGGGGGCGGGAACAAAAGGGGCAGTCCAATACCGGCCCCGGCCTTGGTAAAATACCGGCAACCCTAGCCACCATCAGAAATCACAGGACCCTATACCACAACATTTTCTGGGCCACCTTGTCCCCATCCACCCTAGCAGGGCTCCAAGCCCCACCCCTGATCCCAAGCCTTAATTTTCTATTCTTTTTTATAGTTGTTTTAATAGCCTTTTTCTACTGATTCTTTCAAGTTTTTAAATGGGGGGTCATTGACCCAATCTAAAAACAAATTCTCTGTAAGGCTACAAATGTATTCAGGCCTCTACTATTTATATCCCAGCCTTTTGTTCATTTCAATGAATAGTTACATAGTTACATAGTTACATAGTTATATAGTTACATAGTTACATAGTTATATAGTTACATAGTTACATAGTTACATAGTTACATAGTTACATAGTTACATAGTTAAATTGGTTTGAAAAAAGACAAACCATGAAGTTTGACCCCTCCAAATGAAAACCCAGCATCCATACACACACCCCTCCCTACTTTCACATAAATTCTATATATATAATCCCCATTTTACGTTTTTCAGGGGACCAGAAAAAAATTCTGTAAAATCCAGGAAAATGTAAAATCAGGGAATGTATTATGCATTAGCAATCAGGTTACTAGAGTCCAAATTACCTTATTATTTATATGTATATATATATATATATATATATATATATATATATATATATATATAGAAATAATAAGGTAATTTGGACCCTAGTAACCCGATTGCTAAAATTGCAAACTGGAGAGCTGCTGAATAAAAAGCTAAATAACTTAAAAGCCACTCAAATAATAAAAAAAATGACAACAAATTGCAAATTGTCCCATTATAATAAATTCAAATTAAAGGTGGAAACCCCTTTGAAAGAAGCAATCTGTGCAATATGCAGTATGACAGTTTACATTCTATACATGCAAACATTATTATAAAGGATGTAATATTACCTGTAGTGTTTAATATTTTATGTTGTGTCGCAGTTTATGAGAAAAAACAACATACATACGAGACTGGATGCTGGCAAAGCGAGGATTGCAATAAAACTCTTCGGATGACAGCATTAGGGCTTCAACTTACACGTATATCCTCCTGCTGTAATACAGACAACTGCACCCCACCAGAAACATTCTGTAAGTAGCCACTATCCCTGCAGCATTTTATTTTCCTTGGCAATACTGAGCCTTAAAATCTGCAAATGATCTATGTCTGTGTCGTTTTCTAATGTACATGAGGGGGCTTATAAATGATTTTATTAAGGAAAGCCACAGTCCGCAAGTTAACTAAAGTAATGCTGGAGCCTAGGGGCCCATCAAGGCCGGGGCCCACCGTGTTTTTTCCCGGGACCCCGGCAGGCCAGTCCAACCCTGGCAGCCGCTAGAGCTAGTGATGGGCGAATTTATTCAGCAGGCGCGAATTCGCAGCGAATTTGCGCGATTCGCAGATGGAGAATAAATTCGCCAAATGGTCTGTGAATGTGTGCCAGCGTCCAAAAAAAATGGGTGCCGTTTTCTGAATTTTTCACAGTTTTGCGGGAAATTCGCAAATTTTTTGGCGAAGAGAAACGGCGCAAATTCGCCCATCACTAGCAAGAGCCTAAGGCCCCAGTGATGAAAGAGAGACCTAAGGGCACACTTACTGAAAGACAGGGAATAGGGGCACAGGGAATAAGGTGAAAAGTACCTGGAAGAATAAGTATGTAAAACAGACGGACAGGGCCGCTATCAGGGGGTCACAGAGGGGGACAGTCCTCCCGGGCCCGGAGGATTTTGAGCCTTGAGGGGGGCCCGGCCGCGCCGCACTGAACAAATGTTGCCGGTGAAATTTACATTGGTTGCATCCCGTGCGTACGCATGATGCCAGTACGCGCGGGCGCAACTCTATTTAAACCACCGCAGCCTGCCGCCTGGCACACAGAAGACTGAAGACGCGTCTGGAGAAGGAGCTTCTTTCTGGAGTCGGAACTGCTTCCTGGAGACGGCGAAGACGCGGAAGACACCGCTGAAGGAAGAAGAAGACCACACAGGAGAAGTCGCCACTGGAGACCCCCAGTTGAAGGTAAGTGCCACTGACCACCTGTGAGCCCCTGATCCCACCATGCAATGCCACTGATCACCAATGTGAGCCCCTGAACACCAATGCGAGCCCCTAAACACCCCCGTGCGGGCCCCTGAACCACCGTGTGGGCCCCTGAACCACCATGCGGGCCCCTAAACCACCGTGCGGGCCCCTGAAGCCTCCAGGCCCCTGAAGCCCTAATGCGGGCTCTTGAAGCCCCATGCAGGCCCCTGAACCCCCGTGTGGGCCCCTGAACCCGCTGCGGGTCCCTGAAGCCTCATGCGGGCCCCTGAAGCCCCAATGCAGGCCCTGATGCCCCACACAGGCCCCTGAATCCACATGTGGGCCCTGAAGCCCCACGCAGGCCCCTGGAGCCCCCCCATGCAGGGCTTCTGAACCATCAATGCTGATTAGGGGCCCTGCCTGGGGGGATCAGGGGCCCTGCATGGGGGCCCTTTTGCCAAAATGCTTTTATTTACTGTTTCTGCGCTTGTGTCCATGTAACCTGCTGGGGGGCGTGGCGAAGGGGCCCAGAAAATGTTGTTGTGTGGGGCCCTGTGATTTCTGATGGTGGCCCTGCAGACGGATGCACTAGAAGGTGAAGCAGTTGTCTCCAATGTGGGTTGATAGACTGGAGGTGACCAGGAATATTCTTAAAGTGAATGGACACCTAACTAGACGGGTAGTTTTAAACTTCCTGAGAGTCATCCATTGGAAGGGATCTGGACCTCAATAATATTCAACATGGTGATCTGAAGCCTTCAAAGTCTCATCTCCTACTTGATACCAGTATCTGCTTTATATAAGCCTGGTAACAAACCACTACATCTTATTCAACAATGTACCGATGAAGTACCGTTATCCAGAAAACCCAGTATCCAGAAAGCTCTGAATTATGGAAAGGCCGTCTCTATAGACTCCATTATAATTAAATAATACACATTTTTAAAAATGATCGTCTTTTTCTCTGTAATAATAAAACAGTAGTTTATA
The DNA here is from genome assembly GCA_038501925.1 of Xenopus petersii. Taxonomy (NCBI): domain Eukaryota; kingdom Metazoa; phylum Chordata; class Amphibia; order Anura; family Pipidae; genus Xenopus; species Xenopus petersii. The sequence continues at coordinate 107,973,915 of CM076685.1, read as the reverse complement.
CAGATTATAAAGATTTTTATTCATCCAGGTCATGGTTAGTGATGGGCGAATTTATTCGCCAGGTGCGAATTCGCGGCAAATATGCGGGATTCGTGCCAGCAAATAAATTCGCTAAATGCCCGAGAAAATTTGCGGGAAAAATTCCCCGGCGTCAAAAAAATTTTTTCGAAAAAATGGACGCCGGCGTCAAAAACAGGCGCCGGCGTCAAAAATGGGCGCCGGCGCCGTTTCGTGAATTTTTCGTCGTTTCCCAAATTTCACGCGAAATTCACAAATTTTCCGGCGAAACGGTGCAAATTCGCCCATCACTAGTCATGGTATATCTAGTATAGGTAATTCTAAATCAACCGGACTTGCTGAGTAATTATTGAAGACGTTTCACTACTCATCCGAGCAGCTTCTTCAGTTCAACTTGTACTTCAAGTAGTTTGTACTTGATCCCAGTTAAGATATAATTAATCCTTATTGGAAGCAAAATCAGCTTATTGGGTTTATTAAAGATTTTCTAGTAGACTTTAGATTCAAACTACAGAAATATCCATTATCTGGAAAACCCCAGGCATTCTGGATAACACGTCCCATACCTTTACTATGTTTATGTTCGATAAAACATTTATTGGATGTTTAAGAACCACTGCTTATTTGTAGCATCTTTGGGGCAGTTCCACAATACCATCCCATGTTCCAAACATCATCAGTGCCCATCTGAGAAATGGAGTTGCTAATGCCAATGTTATATACTAAGGAATAGCCAAATTGTTAGTATAATTGTTAGTAGGTTGTTCAGCCCAAAGCAGAAATGGAAGAAAAATCCATTTTCCTTGAAAGATTTTATTAAAACTCAACTCACAAGCAATCATAGGCTTGTAGTAGGAAATCCCCTAGAATCTACTTCTTTTGATCTTGATATCGTTAAATAGTAACTAGACCATTATGTTCAACCCCTCCAAATGAAAACTCAGCCCCATACACACACCCCTCCCTACTTTCTCATAAATTCTATATCCCCATATCTATACTAACTATAGAGCTTAGTATCACAATAGCCTTTGTATTATGTCTGTCCAAGAAATCATCCAAGTCCCTCTTATAGTCATTAACTGAATCAGCATCACAACATCACCCGGCAGTGCATTCCACAACCTCACTGTCCTGACTGTGAAGAACCCCCTACTCTGTTCCTTTAAATGAAACTTCTTTTCCTCTAGTCTGAAGGGGAGGGGCCTCTGGTACGTGATTCTCTTTATGGGTAAAAAGGTCCCCTGCCATTTGTCTATAACGTCCTCTAATGTAATTGTAAAGTCTAATCATGTCCCCTCGCAAGCGCCTTTTTTCCAGCGAAAACAACCCCAACCTTGTCAGTCTCCCCTCATAATTTAACTCTTCCCTCCCTCTAACCAGTTTAGTTGCACTTAGTCTCTGCACTCTCTCCAGCTCATTTATATCCCTCTTAAGGACTGGAGTCCAAAACTGCCCCCATACTCCAGATGAGGCCTCACCAGGGACCTATAAAGAGACAGAATTATGTTTTCATCCCTTGAGTTAATGCCCTTTTTTATACAAGACAGAACTTTATTTGCTTTAGTAGCCACAGAATGACACTGCCCAGAATTAGACAACTTGTTATCCACATAAACCCCAAGATCCTTTAAATATGTTTTTTGATCTTTTGATGTTTAAACATCCTTTCTCTTCATTATTTTCTTTAGTTGAACCACAGAATTCCACCAAGAACGGAGTCCTTTGCCGTACTGGTTTTACAGATGGAACCTCCATTGTGCCCAAGTATGCTATGGCCTGCACGGGGGAAGAGACGATATGTGTCTTTCATTCATCACGTAATAATGCTTTTAAAATGTGCATTACACTTTGTAAAGTTATGAAATTATACAGATTTTACAATAATGATCTAGTCAGTGTCGGACTGGCCCACCGGGATACCAGGAAAACTCTTGGAGGGCCAAGGTGTCAGTGGGCCCTCTTGTTTCTCACCATTTAGCCTATTTCATGGTCATTCCCTATTTATTTATGGAAAACAAAAGTGTAATAATGGAAGAATATAGTAAGAAGATATAAAAGGGGAATAAAGAGGTTAAGTGTGGAGAAGAGGAATAATAGCTTGGAAAGTGGGCCCACAGTCTGAGGTTTTCTGGTGGGCCCCTGGCATCCCAGTCCGACACTGGATCTAGCAAAGAAATTCACATTATTACACTACATGGAATAAGCAGTTAAATACTTTACAGGTATGGGACCTGTAATCCAGAATGCTCAAGACCTGGGGTTTTCTTCATACCTCAAGTCTATTAGAAAATAGGGATGCACCAAATCCAGGATTCTGTTCGAGATTCGGCCAGGATTCGGCCTTTTTCAGCAGGATTTGGATTCGGCTGAATCCTTCAGCCCAACTGACCCAAATTTGCATATGCAAATTAGGGGAGGGAACGAAATTGTGTGACTATTTGTCACAAAACAAGGAAGTAAAAAATGTTTTCCCCTGCCAACCCCTAATTTGCATATGCAAATTAGGATTCGGTTCGGTATTCGGGTGAATCTTTCGCGAAATATTCGGGGGTTCGGCCATAATCCTAAACAGCGGATTCGTTGCATCACTACTAGAAAATCATGTAAACACTCATTAAAGGGCAAGTAAAGTCTAAAATAGAACAAGGCTAGAAATGCTTTATTTTGTATACTAAACATAAACATGAACTTACTGCACCACAAGCCTAATCAAACAAATGATTTATGCTTTCAAAGTTGGCCACAGGGGATCACCATCTTGTAACTTTGCAAGACCATGACTGTGCACATGCTCAGTGTGGTCTGGGCTTCTTAGGGATCATCATAAATTATCAAAACAGCACAAGTCAAATAATATCTGCCAGAAGCCGATACAACAAGACTCCAAATAGAATCCCAGTTTATCTGTTTAAATCTGACTCCATGATCTTTGTCCCTGCAGCTGGAGTTGGAAACAGTAAAGGGGATGTAAAAGAAAAAATAAAATCCAAAACAAATCTATAGGGGAAACAAACAAAGCTGCTTGAGTTCTACATGGCTGGGAAGTAAGGCTGGGGCTCCCCCTGCTGTTCATAAGTATGATTGTTTCCCTGCAGAGCAGTTAGGGACCGTCTGACAATTCCTATCCACAGCAGTAAATCAAGGAAGAATTTCACTGCATACAGTCAAGTTTCTTATAAAAACGGTACACATTTTTTAATTAAAGTATATTGGAGATAGGTTTCTTTTTTCATTAAAGAAAGTAAAGATGGGATTTTATTTTTTTGCCTTTACATGCCCTTTAAACCCAATAGGCTGGTTTTGCTTCCAATAAGGATTAATTATATCTAAGTTGGGATCAAGTTCAAGCTACTGTTTTATTATTACAGAGAAAAAGGAGATCATTTTTAAGAATTTTATTATTTGGATAAAATGGAGTCTATGGGAGACAGCCTTTCTGTAATTCGGAGCCTTCTGGATAACAGGTTTCCGGATAATGGATCACATACCTGTATAGTTGTTTTTCACAACAATAGCAACTGAGAGACCAGAGGAAGCCTATTATGGAGACGTGTGGCAGAAAATATTTTTTTAATAGTACTTGTCCAGTTACCCACTGCAACCAAACAGATATATGCATATATTTTTTAACATGTGAGGGTCAAAACAAATTACTGATTGATTGCAGTGGGTATATATACTGGTACATAACCCTTGTTATTATTCTTTTTTTTTACCATATCTAGTCATCAGCATCTAAAACTAGATAGAGGTATGCGACCTGTTATCCAGAATGCTCGGGACCTGGGGTTTTCCAGATAACGGATCTTTCTGTAATTTGGATCTTTATACCTTAGGTCTACTAGAAAATCATGTAAACATTAAATAAACCCTATAGGCTGGTTTTTCTTCCGATAAGGATTAATTATATCTTAGTGGGGATCACATACAAGCGGCTTTTTTTAATATTACAGAGAAAAAGGAAATCATTTTTAAGAATTTGGATTATTTGGATACAATGGAGACAGCCTTTCTGTAATTTGGAGCTTTCTGGATAACGGGTTTCCAGATAACTGATCCCATACCTGTATGTAGGCATTGAATGTTTTTTTTTCTTTTAAGTCAACTGCATAGGTTTTTATTTACCAATCCTTAGTCAGTTTCAGTTTTCAGGATTAAAACTGAACATTTTAAAAAAAGTAACAACCAATTTCTTGTTAATCAGTTGCTCTCTTAACATTGGGCTGTGCTACTCCAAATACTTGTGGTTCTCCCTACATAGATGGTAGTTTTGATGGAAAAATGAGCCCCGGAATTCAAAGTTTTGGTAAGTAGATACAGGAATGCAAATTAAACCAAGTAGAGCACATTTTTTAAACTCTTCCTCTGTGATAGTAATTCAGTTGTTTTCATAAAATACTTCTGATTCTCCCCAAATAGATGGTAAATATGGTGCAAAATGCAGCGAAGTAGACAAAGCCTCTCCTCTAACTGTGGGTAAGTTGATGAACCAAGTTGTAACGTTTCCTCCGTTATAGTAGGTTTGTCAGAACAATTTATTGCAAATTAATAATTTTATTTAAAATGACATACAGTATATTCCTGATTAGAAAAATGTTAAATGACCTCCTCCATTCAAATGTCAGATTTACATGTACAGTGCGCAAACTACAATTGTGGATGAAAATCAAAGTCAAATTGGTCTCAGCCCATCTCTGATCCACCCCCAGCCTGTCCCTTTCTTCTCTTTTTAGTTTTCATACTCACCAAATCCCCTTCAGATTCCATGGGCGCAAATTCACTAAGCGCCGAAGCGCCGAACGCTAGTGTTAATTCGCTAGCGTTTGGCATTTTTCGTTACTGCGCAAATTCACTAACAAACGATGGCGTAATTTCGTTAGTGTTACTTCGCACCCTTACGCCAGGCGAATTTTCGCTAGCGACGTAACTACGCAAATTCACTAACTTGCGCAGTGTACTGAACGCTACCTTTTACGCTAGACTTCCTTCACCACCTCAGACCTGGCGAAGCGCAATAGAGTAGATAGGGATTGTTTCCAAAAAAGTCAAATTTTTTTCTAAGTCTCAAAAAACGCTGGCGTGTTTTCTACATGATGGGTGATAGGCTGAAAAAGATCGAAAATATTTTTGGGGCTCCCCTCCTTCCCCCCTACATTTCCTGACTCATGGCAACTTACCTAGACAGTGGGCACATGTGTAGGGCAAAATACAATTTTATTTGCTGATTTGAAGGTTTTCTAGGCATTTGTAGTGCTGATACGTGTTGGCTTTATTGCACTATGATTGCCACTGTTTGTCACATTGTTTGCGTGAATAAAAGCCACTTTTGATCAAGATAATACGTGCCTAAAATTCCTCCGGCTGAGCGCCTGCAGCTATTGAGCTCATCTTGCATCGTAATAGTTGGAATTGGTTGCGCCTGTGGAGCTCTCGCGGGATGCCGCTGGAGGGGGAGACGTGATTCTTGGATGCCGGGTTGGTGAGCTCCGCTACTTTATTTTCCCTATAGACTTATTTCGTTTATGCTGATACGTGTTCCTCCATTGAAATTTGAATTTCGCGCCGTATGCAAATGAACCATCGCTAGCGAAACTTCGCTTCGCTTGGTGAATTAACGCTTGCGCAACTTCGAAAACTTACGCTACCCCTGTGCGCAACTTCGGATTTTAGTGAATTTGCGGAGCGCTGGCGAAAATACGCCTGGCGAAGTCTGGTGAAGTGTGGCGAAGTGCGGCGAAGTTGCGCCTGGCATCTTAGTGAATTTGCCCCATTCAACTTGGTTCCATCCCTGTGACAGCCCCACCCAATGATATCATGGCCCAGCCCCTTTTGTGCCGGCCTGGCTAGTACTGATCATAGAAGAAGGTGGCTACGCTAGGGTTGCTCCAGAGCAGGCATTTAAAATAATGTTTTATACCTATTCATTGGGTGCAAGTCTGGTGAGATTCCCCGGGCGAAAAATTTGCTGCAACCAAGAAAATTGTCGCGCGTCAAGATTGTTGCGCATTAAAATTATTCGGACGCCCATTGACTTCAATGCATTTCGCAAATTTTTGGTGGATTTTTTCCTCATTTCATTAATTTTTTCGCCTTTTCGCAAACTGAAATGGGACAGATTCACCCATCACTACATACTGTATGTGCTCTCTGTAGCATCTATTTTAGAATTGTTGCACTTGCAGAGTTCTTCATCAATGACTAGTGATAAAATAATATGTCCTGTGTTATTTCGGAAAAAATATTTGCAAAACTGCTAAAACAATTTTTTTATTTGTTAGTCAATTGTATCTTACTCCAAATGCATTAAAGTCCATTTTTAACACGCAACAAATATTTACTTGTGAGACAATTTTTTCTCACTCCAAATGCGACTTCTTTGTCTCAGCGACTCTTTTGTCCAAATGCTTTAAGTGGGCGTTTTTCCTTGTCTTGGTGCCAATTTTGTCTTGGCAACTTTTTTGTTGCTACAAATTTTTTTGCAGCAGGTTTTTGCACAGTTTCACAAGAAAAAACCTGCAGATGGGGGAATGCTGAAATTTGCAAATCCGGACTATAAATGACCTCATACTGTATATACGCAAATTTACAACATTAATGCATGTACAGGGTCTGTCCATATATGGAATACATGTTCTATATAGTGAGAGCTAGTGAAGGGCGATTTTCTCCCGAAAAATTTGTGAATTTCTCTGAAAAATTTGTAAATTCGCAAAACGCAGAGAAATTTGCAGGAAAATCGTGAAATCGGAAAGTTTCACAAAATAATCTTGAAATGCTGAAATTTTTCCCAAAAAATTGTGAAATTCAGGCATTTTCACGAAAAAATCGTGAAAATCTGACATTTTTACAAAAAATCATGAAAATCGGAAATTGTCGCCCGCGTCCAAGCTTTCACGTCACCTGAAATTCACGAAACGGGGAAAATTTGCATAAATGTGTTAAAGTTTAGGGGCGTCATAAAAATTTTTCTTGCACAATGCGGCGCGTCAAATTTTTTGGTTGCTTGAAAATTCTTTTCACCCGTTGAAGTCTATGGGCGTCATTTTTTGAGGTGAAACTGGGTGAAAATTTCACTCATCAAGACAATAACCGCTGATGACTTCACTAAGGGGCATATTTATCAAGGGTCGAATTTCGAATTGAAAAAACTTTGAAACTTGAATGCAAAAAGACCAACCAAAATTAAGTCAAAGTTTTTCTTGGTTGAATGGTACATTTTCGATCAAATAGGTCCATATTCGGCTGAATTCGAATTGTTCGAATTGAAGGAATAGCGCATTCGATTCAAAGTTTTTCCCCAAAAAAACTTGATTTTTCAAAGTCCCCCAATTGACACCAAATGGGTTCTAGGAGGTCCCCCAAAGGCTAAAACAGCAATTCGGCAGGTTTTAGATGGCGAATAGTTGAAGTCGAAAATTTTAAAGAGCCAGTAAATGATAAATTTCAATATTCAAATTTTCTATTTTTTTTTCAAATTCAAATCAAATTTGGACTATTCCCTAGTCGAAGTACACAAAAAAATAGCTCACAATTCGAATTTTTTTCAATCGAAAATTCACCTCGACCTTTGCTAAATCTGCCCCTAAGCTCTGTTTATGGATATGATATGGATATTCCTTCAGGGGTTTGCTGTGTAAAATTCATAAAAAATTTGAAATGTTCATCTTCAAAGTAATGTAATGTGAAAAGAAATTTCGTTCATTAGAAGTTCATTAAAATGTCAACATTCTTTCACTTTCTTGTATTTCAGTAAATTCCCTGGTTTGCCCCATTTGCTATTCTGTTATAGATTCATGTGAATATCGAGCAGTGCAATGTGAAGGGGAAGAAAACGTGTGTTTGACAGAATCAATATGGACCAGATCTGGTATATTTGGAGACTTAAAAAGTTCTTATAATGCAGATTTCCTTCCAGACTGTGTGTGCAAACATATTGGGGCTCATTTATGAATGTCTATATATAATATAATCAATATATAATGTGTATAATATAGTCAATATAGTTGCCCTGCGCACAGTTATATTTATAAAGTTGGATAAGAAAAGTGTATTTAATGTCCAAACTGAATTGTGATTTTTTTTTTCTCACTGTGAATGTCCATAAGAGATTTTTACATACGGCGCAAATTGCGAATATTTATGTGCACACTCAATTACGCCATGAATTTGGTGGAGTCAAAATCCAAAATAGCTGTAGCACACAATTCAGTTTTGATGATGCAAAAAGTGACTTTTATTGGCTCATTGCAGACTTCAAAGACATGGCAACGTTTCGGGCCGCACAGGGCCCTTTCTCAAGCCTAAAATTACATTCAAAGTCCTGTGTTAAATAGACAATTGAAGGGAGTGGTGTGACAACCAAGTGGGAGGGACTAAGCAATTATCCAATTAAAAATTTGTTAAAATACATCCACATTTGTTAAACATTTACAGATCCTGTGATCCAATGTGTTCCACTTTTATCCATAAAATATAGTCAAAAAATGTCCATCATACAAACACCTTGTGCAAATCCATGTATCTTATATATAAATATATATTTTATATATATATATATATAAATTTAAGGGATCGGCTAGTTAAAGCTGATGTGGGCAGTCGGAAGCCCCAGAGGGGACCTTTTTTACAAAATCCCAAATTTGGCGCTTTTCCCTGCCTTCATTGCTGTCAGTGTAATTCAGTAATAAAAGGGAGCACATTTCATCATCCACACTCTGGCAAACAATATAATATCAAACATTACTTCACGTGTGAATCGTCCTTTGTGGTGTATTTATTGAAGTGTCCTTGTGGCCTATTATATGTGGGGGAAACAACACAGAAAATCGAAGATCGTATATCTAAACATAAATCAACGATTCGTACAGGACAAACGGCCCTACCCGTACCCGCACATTTTCAAAAATCTGGCCACACAGTGAGTCAATTAAAATATCAAGTGATCGACACAGTCCCAATACCCAGAAGGGGAGGTAACAGATTACTGGCCCTACACAAACTAGAAATGCAATGGATCCATAGAATAGACACAGTGTGGCCACGGGGTCTGAATAAGGACTATACACCAGTAGTGATGGGCGAATTTGTGCAGTTTCGCTTCGCCGAAAAATTCGCGAAATTCGCGAAACGGCAAAAAATCGCGAAACGGCGCCGGCGTCTCGTTTTTTACACCAGCGCCCGTTTTTGGCGCCGGCATCCGTTTTTTCGAAAAAAAATTTTGACGCCAGCGAATTTTTTCCGCGAATTTTCGCGGCCGTTTCGCGAATTTATTCGCCGACAGCGAATCGCGCAAATTCGCCGTGAATTCGCGCCTGGCGAATAAATTCGCCCATCACTATACACCAGCAATGTTTATTTATCAGTAGGTATGCGGACTTGTTTGTACATAATTATATCTTATTGAATATTTCTATATTTATGATCACTAAAGATATTTTCTTTTTTAAGGCCATTGAACAAAGAACAATCTGAAGACCAGTACCAGCACATGATCTGCATAACCCGAAATGTTTTGAAAGAACGGGTATTTGATGCGGTAGAGGTACTAATTTTGAGTCTCAGATTGCTGTATTTTTATCAAAAAATTTTTCAAGTTTTGTACAAAAATTTTTTTTTTCAAATTTTGTAAAAAAACTTTCAAAATATATATTTACACTGTCTAATTTGATCTTTTAAAATATTTTCACTGATATTTTAATATTTTATTAAGATACATGGATTTGCACAAGGTGTTTGTATGATGGACATTTTTTGACTATATTTTATGGATAAAAGTGGAACACATTGGATCGCAGGATCTGTAAATGTTTAACAAATGTGGATGTATTTTAACAAATTTTTAATTGGATAATTGCCTAGTCCCTCCCACCACTCCCTTCAATTGTCTATTTAACACAGCACTTTGAATGTAATTTTAGGCTTGAGAAAGGGCCCTGTGCGGCCCGAAACGTTGCCATGTCTTTGAAGTCTGCAATGAGCCAATAAAAGTCACTTTTTGCATCATCAAAACTGAATTGTGTGCTACAGCTATTTTGGATTTTGTTGCAATTGTACTGGCTCTTTGCAGGGGGCCTTGTATGCTGTTTAGCACCAGACACCTGAAAAGGTTAATGGAGTAACAGGTGAGCGCTCTAATTTTTGTGTGGAATGACTTTGGTGGAGGAGAAAATATTTGCAAGGCAGTTTTGCAAATTGCAAGTTTAATTTAGGGGCCCATTTAATAGAATAAAAAAACTTTGAATGTTTTTTTTGGCTACTCCGACCATCGAATTGGCTACTTCGAACTTCGACTACAACTTCGAACGATTCGAACTAAAAAACGTTCGAATATTCGACCATTCGATAATCGAAGTACTGTCTCTTTTAAAAAACACTTCGAACCCCTACTTCGCCACCTAAAACCTACTGAGGTGCAATGTTAGCCTATGGGGAAGGTCCCCATAGGCTTCCTAGCAATTTTTTGGTCGAGGAAAAATCCTTCGACCGATGAATTAAAATCCTTCGAAATCTTTCGTTCCAGCATACTATTTGCGGTATATCCTTCGACTTCGATATTCGAAGTTGAAGGATTTACATTCGGCAGTCGAATATCGAGGGTTAATTAACCCTCGATATTCGACCATATGTAAATCTGCCCCTTAGTGTCAACGATATTTTTGTGCACGACAACCTTGCAAAGGCGCCCGCACCTTTTAGTGGGCGCATATTTTAGTGTTCAGGGAAAAGCAGGGGCAATGCAGCCAGAAGCGAATAAATATGCGCAAAGCAAACTTTATAAATGACCCCTGAAAGAAAGGTATTGGAATGGGGGCAAAAACACTAAACAAAAAGCATTTATTTATTTTCTTATTGTCTTTGCCCCCTGTTTATACTAAGGGGAAGGTAAAAGATGTAACATAACCATGCACATTGTTACTACCCCTTAGCAGACATGGGGGGTCATTTATAAACAGTGGGCAAATTTGCACCTGGGCAGTAACCCATGGCAACCAATCAGATGATTGCTTTCAGTGTTTAAGTGTTCAGTGTTAATCACTGATTGGTTGCTATGGGTTACTTCCCAGGTGCAAATTTGCTCAGTGTTTATAAATGACCCCCACGATGTTTAGGCTTTTATTTGTGTACTCCAGTTATGAGATATTTTTTTTTTGTCTGCTTTTCTCCAAATCATCTGCAATTGAAGGGCAAGTAGGGTTCCCACCTCACCCCTTTATTATCAGCCATAGATACTGAATTCACATCCTGTATGGCCAGTAAGCTAATAATCAATAGTCTAAACATTACAATTTTCTTACCTAGGAAAACTGACATCCTCGTTAGGGTTGCAAACTTTTAAATTCGGGGAATCTGGTTTTCACTTTTTTTGGTTTTTTGGTTTTTGGAAGATCTGTCTGGGTGAGAACTGCCTGTCCAGATTTCCAAATCAGCCAATTGCTGATCACCATGTCATCAGTCCTGCCCCGACATCATCTGTAGTGATGGGCGAATTTATTCACCAGGTGCGAATCCCCAGCGAATTTGCGCGGGCAACGGGCACGAAAATTCACCGGCGTCAAAAAAAAATGGACGCTGGCGTCCGTTTTTTGGATGCCGGCACATTTTCGCCAAAAAAACCGGACGCCGGCGTAAAAAAACCCGGACGGAAACGGCACAAATTCGCCCATCACTAATCATCTGCCCCTCCCCATTATGTCATCAGCCCCTCCCCTGACATAACCAGCCTACCTCACTGATGTCATTGGCCGACCCCCAGCATCATCCAACCTACCCCCAATGTCATTGGCCTGCATTCACCGAATTGAAAAGGTGGCAACCCCAACAGGGGATCTCAGTTTTCCTAGGTTAGAACTATGTGCATTTAATGAACTTTTCTGAACAAATTTTTACAGGTAACAAAAATAAATTAGAATTTATAAGAAGATGTGGAAAAGCTGCCGAGTGCAGTCGGGTTGGTACTTATAGAAGCAACACCAAGATATTTGTCATCAATACAACCTGCTGTGACTCCAGTATGTGCCATCCTCCAGTCCCCACATGTGAGTACCAGTCTGTCTGCCAGTACGAATGTGTTCAATTTCATCCCTTAAAACAAAAATGATTGGTCAGGTTTGGAGTGGAGGCGTTGGGGGCCCACCGGGGCTGCAAACAGGGCTGACCCCTCCCAACCTCCAGTTTCCAGAACATGCGCATGCATGAACACGCGCTGCGTACATGCATGAGCATGTTGCAATATGGCATGCGCAAGAGATTTAAGAAAAGGTGAACTTAGTTCTGGAGAGTTCTCCTGAACAAGAAAAAGAAAATATCTCCACATGCCAAGTCACCCGTATAGCAGGAATTTCTTGTAGTGGCAGTATTCCTGACATCTTGTCTAGTGCATCTTCAGTTCAAGGCTCTTCCGTTCAGGACTTCTTCAGCACTGAACTGATTGTGGTTCTTCTCAGACAATAAGGAATCCATGTGGTTCCATACTCGGACAATTGGCTGATAAAGGCCTCTTCTCTGCAGCACCTGGCATTGCATCAACGCTTACTAATGTCTTTTCTGATAAGTCATGGTTGACTTATAAATGAGAAAAAGTCATCTTCAACCCTCCACCGCTACAAAGATTTTACGGTTATTACTGGATATTATCCAGCTGAAGGTCTTTCTACCTCAACACAAGGTTCTTTCTTTCAGATCACCAGTGATCAATCTAGCTCAGGGCAACAGAGTTTGTGTTCGGAGAGCAATGGTAGTTTATGGTCTGATAACATCATCAATAGAAGTATTCCCATGGAATAATACATGTGCTGCCTGTAGGACATGAAGACATTTGAAAATCTAGTCTTACCTGAAATCTTTCTTTTCTTTAGCCTTAAAGGCAGCACAATAACCCTTCCCAAAAATATGTGCATTAAGGTTGTGGTCTGTTTTTTTGAAAATGCTAGAAATTTACACTGGTGCTATGAGGTATGAGGTTGGTATTATAATGTGCCTAAATAAGCTTGTTATTCTGTCCTATCAGGGTGGGGATGGAAATCCTTTACCCATTTGTTCTGTGCTGACTTTTGGATTAAAAAAAGGAAAATGCTACATTTTCAATATTGTACAGAGTGTGAAGCAACAGGGTCAGTGGCTGATGCTTCATCCCGGCAGGAGACTCTTGGTCACATTGTAACAATATATACCTGCAGCACAAAAGGTGCAATTGGATATATTCTTTCTGATATAAATTATACTGAATATACAATAAATACTGTTAGCGATTAAAATTCCCATCGAACAAGCGTATGTGTATTTGTTCATTTGTAGTGCTAGCCACAGCAATGTGTTATTGTATGTATTTGAGTTTATTTGGCCCATCAGTCTTTTGGTGCTTTTAAAGATAATATAAGAGTCATATTGGGTCACATAGTTACCACACTGTAGAAGATACAAAAGAAAGGGTATAGACATAAAACATGCCATCTGTTATACAGACATAAATTGGCACATGCAATGGCCAGTGATAGTAGAAAAGTGTGCTTCAAAAGCGGATTAAGCTCCTTGCAGCCCCGGGTGCAAGCCGTACCCCCTGCCAGGGCAATATATTCATGTAACGAAATAAAGCAGCAGCACTCCAGTATTTTTTGAAAAAATTGCAAAACTTTACTCACATGCCATAGGCAACGTTTCGGGCTACACAGGCCCTTTGTCAAGCCTTGACAAAGGGCCTGTGTAGCCCGAAACGTTGCCTATGGCATGTGAGTAAAGTTTTGCAATTTTTTCAAAAAATACTGGAGTGCTGCTGCTTTATTTCGTTACATGCAATGGCCAGTGAGCTCCAACTCAAGCAGTCTCAATTGACCCCAATCAAATTGCCAGTACACCCAACATTAAACCCACCTTCTGTACCTTACAGATGGGAATCGTTTTGTTGCCAACCTTCTAATCATCTAAGCAATAATAATTATTTTAGTGAACTTTCATTTTGAAACTCCATCTTTACATCAGGTCTTCGATTTTGTTACTTTTATACTGTGCTCCCTCATGGCACAAATCAGAACCATGCAGAATAAATCCACATTTTGCTACCCTATAATGGGAGCTCTTCAAACTATGGGTGGACATATGAAACTAGATCAGAGTTCTACATTCAAATGTAAAATGAGTTGGGGAGCAACACAAACATGAGAAAAAATCCTAGAGAGGCCAAATAAGGGCGTTCACTGGCTATTTAGTAGTCCCTGTGTAGATTGGCAGCCTACAAGAGGCTCTTTTTGGCAGTACACCTGGTTTTTATGCAATTAAAACTTTCCTCCAAGCCAAGAATTCAAAAATAAACACCTGCTTTGAGGCCACTGAGAGCAATATCTAAGTTGTTGGTGAGCAACATGTTACTCGCGAGCTACTGGTTGGGGATCACTGGTCCAGATGTATCTAAGCATGACTGTATATGAGTATATATACAGTATCTTTGAAAATGTACTCAACTCCTAGCTCTTGTCAACTCAGGTATTGTACAAAAAAGTCTTAAGAGAAGTAACCCCAGATGATAAATATGCAGATGATGCATATAAATATAAAGCTTGTTAAAGTAATATAGCAACAAATGGGGGTGTATCTAAAAGTTCAGAGATGATCAGCACTTCCTATTTAGAATGCATCATCCTATGCTCTCATTAGGGCCTTTACCAAGGATAAAGTGAATATCAGAATAAACATCCATATTTACCCTAGTGAATCCTTTGAAACAAGATTTATGATGACATGACATGCTTAAAGACTTTTTCTTACCCAATCATATTAATATTGTCTTTAGTGATGGGCGAATTTATTCGGCAGGAGCGAATTCGCTGCGAATTTGCTCGATTCGCCGCCAGCGATAAATTCGCGAAACTCCCGCGAAAATTCACGTCAAAAATTCGCCGGCGTCAAAAAAATTTTTCGAAAAAAATGGACGCCGGCATCAAAAACAGGCGCCGGCGTCGGAAAAACGGGCGCCGGCATCAAAAACGGGCACCGGCGTCAAAAACGAGACGCCGGTGCAGTTTCGCAAATTTTTCGCCGTTTCGCGAATTTCGCTAATTTTTCGGCGAAGCGAAATGGCGCAAATTCGCCCATCACTAATTGTCTTCAATAATGATTTCTTCAACTTAACATATCAATCCATAAATCTATAAATGTTAAGTATTAATATTCCATAAACTCTTTCAAATATTTAAGGGATACTGTCATAAATTCTATGGTGTAGTTTTATTTCTAAATTAAATTTTTAAGGGCCATTGATTCACGGAAGGAGGGGGTCGTTCTTCCACTGTATAGAGCACTGGTAAGGCCCCATCTAGAATATGCCGTACAGTTTTGGTCTCCATCACTCAAACAGGACATTATTGTATTAGAGAGGGTACAGAGAAGGGCAACTAAGCTGGTAAAGGGAAAATCTTAGCTATGAGGAAAGACTGGCCAAATTGGGGATGTTCACTCTGGAGAAGAGGCGCTTAAGGGGAGATATGATAACTATGTATAAATATATAAGGGGATCATATAATAATCTCTCTAATGATTTATTTACCAGTAGGTCTTTCCAGCTGACACAAGGTCACCCATTCCGATTAGAAGAAAAGAGGTTCCAGCTAAATATTGGGAAGGGGTTTGTTACAGTGAGAGCTGTGAAGATGTGGAATTGTCTCCCTGAATCAGTGGTACAGGCTGATACATTAGATAGGTATAAGGAAGGGTCGGATGCTTTATTCACCAGTAGCTCCTCCCAGCAGACAGGAGGGAGCCAATGAGATTAGAGGAGGGAAAGGGGTGTTACAGGGAGAGCTGGGAAGTGAATCAGTGGTACAGGCTGATACATTAGATAGGTATAAGAAGGGGTTGGATGGTGTTTAGCAAGTGAGGGAATACAGGGATATGGGAGATAGCTCATAGTACAAGCTGATCCAGGGACTAGCCAGATTCAAGCAATGTTTTTTTTTTTTTGCCTTCCTCTGGATCAACTAGCAGTTAGGCAGATTAAAATAGAGTTAAAATGTTGAATTGATGGTGTGTCTTTTTTCAACCAAACGTACTATGTTACATTGTATACACTGCAACAAATTCACTCTACCATCTAAATTTGTATTTTTTTCTACTTGTAATATTGGTGTGTAGGTGCATCATAGGTCATTTTGCCTGATCCTGTGCTTTCAGAAAGAGCCAGCACTTCATGATGGAACTGCTTTCAGGCAGGCTATTGTGTCTCCTACTCAAAGTAACTGGAGGAGTCGCAGTGGGACTTGGATTTTTTACTATTGAATGCTGTTCTTATATCTACCAGGGAACTGTTATCTGGTTACCTTCCCATTGTTCTGTTGTTAGGCTGCTTGGGGGAAAGGGAGGGGGTGATATTATTCCAACTTGCAGTACAGCAGTAAAGAGTAACTGAAGTTTAACAGAGCACAAGTCACATGACTAGGGGCACCTGGGAAACGTACAATATGTCTATCCCCATGTCAGATGAAAATATGAAATATAAAAAAAAAACTTTTTGCTCTTTTGAAAAAAGGATTTCAGTGCAGAAGTCTGCAGGACCAGCACTATTAACTGATGAGTTTTGAAACAAACATGTTTTGCCCTGACAGTAACCCTTTAAAGTCACTAAAATGCTTTTGCTTTATTTCAGTGCCTAACCAGACCTCTGCTGAAAATGGAATGGCCTGTCCAACATGCTTTGCAGACAATGCCAGGCAATGTATATTAGCTGACCCCTTGAACTGTGTCGGAAATGAGAATCGCTGCATCCGCTACTTTAAAGAGGAATTGTTTGGTATAAACATTTTATTAAATACTTTACATTGATGTTTGGACATTGAATCACACAGGGACAAGTGACAACAGGAGCCAGGGACAGGGGCAAGAAAAGTAAACTTAAACTCATAGTTTCTGGGTTATGTTAATGTCCATGAAAATGGTTATTTTTAAGAGTTCATCTGGCAGGGAAAGCGTTAAATTTAGATTATAATCTAGAATCTGAGTTACAGTATGTTGCACTAGAGGTCTTGGCAATTTTCTAATTTGTCCTCCAGCCTATTAGAGCACTGTCCTGCCCTTAAAGTGGACCTGTCATCCAGACACACAAATCTGTATAAAATAAGTACTTTTCAAATTAAACATGAAATCAAATTTCTATTTTTTATTAAAGCATTCATAGCTGTTGTAAACTCGTATAAAAATCTTAGCTGTCAATCAAATATTGTCTGCCCCTCCTCTATGCCTTAGGCAATTACTTTCACTTTCCATTCAGCACTTCCTACATGTCACTGCTCTCCCCACATTCCCCCCGTTCTCTTCACCATTTAATTGTGTAGCCAGGACATGGGGATGGACATCAGGTCCCCCATTCTGGTGCACAAACAAGATTCTGAGCTGATACAAAACTTGTCTTAATAACAGTGTCCACAATATGGCTCCTGCCTGCTTGTTATAATTATGAATTCCCAGACTGAAGGAAACAAGATTCAAATCATTTATATAGTGTAATTAAAGTTCATTTTGCTTGACTAATGTGATAAAATAGGATTTGGAATAATTTTTTTGGGTGACGGATCCCTTTTAAGCACAGAATCACTCACAAATAAGGGCTGCTCTATTAAAAAAACATGACTGATACTAGGGTTATATAGGCACCGTGTCACATTCCAGTTAAAACCAGAAGTGTGTCAATATACCCTTAAAGGAGAACTAAAGCCTAACTAAAGAAGTAGCTAGAAATGTTGTACATTATGTTTTGTGCTTCTGTACCAGCCCAAGGCAACCACAGCCCTTTAGCAGTAAAGATCTGTGTCTCCAAAGATGCCCCAGTAGCTCCCCATCTTCTTTTCTGCTGATTCACTGCACATGCTCTGTGCTGCTGTGACTTACTGAGCTTAGGGAGCCACTCACAATATACAGTACACATAGAATAGAAATGTCACAATATAAGGCTGATTAGTAATTAATACACATAATTACTACATGGCAGCACAGAAACCAGTGCAATTAGCATCAGAATTTAATAATCAGCAAACCTGTAGCATCAGCTTATATTACAGCCAGGGAAGCTCATTTTCTGCTGGATAATTAGTGACGAGCCCTAAGCTTAGCTTCTCAACAGCCAATCAGAGCCCACTGAGCATGTGAGTGTCACAGACACTTTCCAAGATGGTGACCCCCTGTGACAAGTTTGAAGTCCTGGATCATTGCTGCTATTGACAAGCTGAAACTTTAGCCTCGTGCAATAATTTCCGTATATAAAATAATACCAGTTTAGCCATATTTATTTTTTAGTTTTTAGTTCTCCTACAAGCTGTTTGCTGCTCAAAATATTCCTAATGCATCTACAGTCAGGCCCGGATTTGTGGAAAGGCCACCTAGGCCCGGGCCTAGGGCGGCAGGATTTTAGGGGGGCGGCATGCTGCCCAACACACCCACATTGGTT
Source organism: Xenopus petersii (assembly GCA_038501925.1). Taxonomy (NCBI): domain Eukaryota; kingdom Metazoa; phylum Chordata; class Amphibia; order Anura; family Pipidae; genus Xenopus; species Xenopus petersii. The sequence continues at coordinate 107,955,470 of CM076685.1, read as the reverse complement.
CAAAAACACTGGGGGATGTGCTGGAGATAAAATCATTTTTTAAATTTCCCATGCGCCAATCACCATTGCTCCAGTCCAGATGATGCCAATTTGCGTGAATAAAGGGGAGGGGACAGGGGCGACGAACTGCAGTGGGCCTAGGGGCGTTAACTATGTAAATCCAGCCCTGTCTACAGTGGCAAAATGCCTCTGTCACTTTTACTGTGGTAAGACTTTTTATGTGGTGCCATTTGGTTCTGTCGATAAAGCTGGATTCTAGTAAAGGTGTTGATTGCTGGTTAGTTACAATGGTGGTCTTGTAGGTTTCTGCTGTGCATATTAGTAGTGCGATCAAGTGTGCCTTAATTTGTCCCTGTCTCTGTGATCCAATTTTGCATTTGGCAGCACTTCAGTATTCTAGAGGATTCATTATTTTAGAGGAGCAGGAGTGGGAAGGCATAAAGGCAACCCCAAGCTAAATTGTGCATCATTTAGACCTGCAAGTTATGGAGCAGTAAAAGCAGGTACATTCTGTAACAGGGTCTTGTCCTGGCAGCCTGGGCTGTACCCCTGATGCTGTTCTGTGCACTTTGCACCAGATTTTGCCTCATTCCTTGTTCTTGCACTTTTTCCAGGAAGAAATTGAATTGACCCTTCATATATACTGTGCCATGAAATTGCTGGAGATGGACCATGACATGAAATAGGAAGCCACACTGTGTCATGAGGTGCTAGGAGCCCCACTGCAGGGCCCACTGCTAGGAATAGGCAGAAAAGGTTTGTGCCCAGGGCCTAAAGCTTTGGAGGCCCACCAGGATGCAGACCTAAGAGAAGTCACTGGAAATCACCCACAAATTACCACAAATAGAAGAAGTAAAAATTTACACAACCGACTTATACAGAGCCATTATAACAATCCAACTAAATCCACCTGGTTATCGCATAATACTAAGGGGTGCTACAGATGTGGGGATTGTGTTGCCTGTCCATTTGTACTACATTCATTGTAGGGATGCACCGAATCCACTATTTTGGATTCGGCCGAACCCCCGAATCCTTGCCGAAGGATTTGGCCTAATACCGAACCGAATCTGAACCCTCAATTAGGGGTGAGAAGGGGAAAAATTTTTTACTTCCTTGTTTTGTGACAAAAAGTCACGTGATTTCCCTGCCGCCCCTAATTTGCATATGTAAATAAGGGTTCCGATTCGGTTCGGCTGGGCAGAAGGATTCGGCCGAATCCGAATCCTGCTGAAAATGGCTGAATCCCGAACCGAATCCTGGATTCGGTGCATCCATAGTTCATTGGCAGAGTAGATATGAAAGAATATACCATCAAGCGCTTCATAAACTGTAAAACCAGTGGTGTAATTTACGTCATGGAATGCGTATGGGGCAAAAGATACGTAGGTAAGACTAAGAGAGAATTTAGGAGATGGATATTGGAGCATGTTGGAGATGTACTAAACAAAAGAAATACATCAGTTGTGAATCATATCAATGGATAGTGGTGTTATGAAATTCACAGCCGTGGAACACATTAAATCCACTACAAGGATTGGGGATATTGACATAAAACTATTACAACGTGAAACTGAATGGATCTACTGGCTAAATAGTAAAGCCCCTATGGGCCTTAATGAAGGCTTTACATTTTTTGCGCGAAATTTGCGAAATGGTGAAAAATTTGAGAAACTGCGCTGACGTCTCATTTTTGATGCCAGCCACCGTTTTTGGTGCCGATGTCTGTTTTTTCCGACGCCGCCGGAAAATTTTTTTTGACGCTGCCGAATTTTTGCCGACGAATTTTCGCCGGCATTTCACTAATTTATTCGCTGGCGGCAAATTCGCCGCAAATTCGTGCCTGACGAATAAATTCGCCCATCACTAGTAGCCAGGCAGAACTTACTGGGGAATGAATGGAAGGGAGGTGAGGAGTGGCTTGGACTAACGGATTCACAGTAAACGGATTCACACTTATATGAAACACGGTCACTCATTTCTTGTTAATGCTCTGCTCACTGTGGAAAGACCTTTTTGCTTTTGGGGGTGGTGGGTGCACCATACACAGCCTGTGTGCTTGAGCCAGGGGCGGAACTACAGAGGAAGCAGAATCCTTATAACCCAGAAGCCCTAATTAGTGAGCAATTTCAACATATATTGCTAAAAAGTAGGGATGGGCGAATTTTATCGCCTCGTTTCGCTGAAAAAATGACGTCCATAGACTTGTATGGCGGCGTGCGTAAAAAAAAAACGCTCGTCAAAATAAATTCGACAAAATTATTTTGACGCTCATAGACTTTAATTGGCGTCTGCGACATTTCCCCGGCGGTGAATTTTTGTCGAAACGAAACGGGTCAAATTTGCCCATCCCTAGTAAAAAGGTCAACCTTTGGATATATTGGGGCCCTATATTGAATTTGCTAGGGGGCACAGTCACATGTAGTTATGCCACTGGCCTGAGCGTTTGTTTGTGCGCTAACGTACGCGTGAGCGGGGGCGAAACTGCCAGCCAGGGTCTCCTGGGGCACCCGGCTGCCCTTGTCCAGTCCCACTGTGCCATAAAAATGTTATTGGGCATGGGGAGGCCCATTTATCAAAGGTCGAATTTCGAATTCATGTGAATTTACGAATATTCGTAATTCGACTGGGAGTTTATTTAAAGTGATAATGACACAAATACTTTTTAAAATATGAAAGTATATTAAAAGTTACCTATAGGTCATGTTGGTACCTATAGGTCATGTTGGTAGCTTTCAAAGGCAATATTATGATAGATGTAAAAATAAATTCTGGTGTCAGTATCTCTTTAAGAAAATATTCGATCAAATGCTTCCGACCCGAAAATTCCAATCGTATTCGACTTGTATTCAATGCGAACGAATCAAGTTTTTCTTAAAAAAAACATACGAATTCTAATTTACTATTCAACCCTTGATAAATCTGACGCACTGCGTTATAAAGTGCTGGGGTATATCCTCAATCCCAATTTACGTGTTTTTTTAGATTAAAGATACCGTGATAATTGGTATGTGGATGGGTGTATCGGTTGGTGGGGTCTTTCTCAGTAGGTGAAAAACTAATGAATAACTTAGCCAGGCACAAACTTTAATCGCCGGTGAATACATTTGTGAAGCTGCCGCAAAAATCATAAGTCATAAAAATTTGGATGCGCATCAAAACTGTTGCGTGTCAACACTATTCGGACACCCAGTGACTTTGACGCCCGCCTCAAAATTTGACGCGAGAATTTACTTTTTTTTTATTTCGCTGGATTTTTCATCGAAGTGAAACAGGAGAAATTCCCAATTACCTTACATTGGTTAGAGAGATGTATTGTGTGTGGTTTATTCAGCATTCTCTAATTGTGTAGTAGATTAAAAGGTAAGTAAAAGTTGCCTCAGAAAATGCCTATAGACTGCAATGTATGTTGAGTGGAAAAAAGTTGCTGTGATAAAAAGGCCCTTGACTTCAATGCATTTCACAAATATTCTTGCTTTTTGGCAAATAGGCTGCAAGGATCCCATACTACTGACTCCGCCTCCTCAATCTTTCCTTCCTGTCCTCTACCCCCACCCCCTACATTTTTCCTAATTATACTCATGGATTTATATATGGATAGGCTTAGTTTAGAAACGTTGTGAAATACTTTATATATGAGTAAAATAACAATCAAAGCTTATTTAGGTGAAGTAGCAAGGAATCAGCCAGCTCAACCACAGTAGTTCAAGTTGCAAATATTTATTGAAGCAGGGACATTACAATAAGAGCAGGGGCATAACTAAAGTGCACTGGGCCCCCCTTGCAAAAAAAATTTCAGAGGGGCCCGGTGCTCTCCGTCCCCCATCCTCCCACCCACTTCCTGCCCGCCTCTATTTCATGTGACTCCGCCCACTCCCTGCCCTGAATCCACCCACTTAAGTCCCCCTTCCTTGCCTGTCTCACAAGTATAAATTGTTTGGGATCGCTGTTATAGAGGAAGGAGACCCTTGCAGGGAGCCCAGGGGAGGCTAAGGGCTCTTACACACGGCCGTTCCGACCTGCGCTCGCCTGCGTTCCGTTTTTTGGCGTTCAGCCGCAGGGGAGCGCAGGAATAGACGCAAGCAATTATTTGAAATGGGGCTGTACTCACTCAGGGGCGTGTAGGCGCCGAACGCAGGTTCAGACGCAACATGCTGCATTTTTCCTGCGTTCGGCGCCTACACACGCCTGAGTGAGTACAGCCCCATTTCAAATAATTACTTGCGTCTATTCCTGTGCTCCCCTGCGGCTGAACGCCAAAAAACGGAATGCAGGGGAGCGCAGGTCGGAACGGCCGTGTGTAAGAGCCCTAAAATTCACTAAATTCCCACGAAATTCGTGAAACTGTGAAAAATTTAGAAAACGGCGCCGGCATCTAGTTTTTGACACCGGCGTCCATTTTTATATGACGACGCCCGTTTTTTTACGCCAACGCCCGTTTTTGATGCCGACGCCAGTTTTTTAATTTAACGCCGGCGACAAATTTTTTTTGGACGCCAGCAATAAAAATTTTTTGACGCCGGCGAACTTTTGCACCCGTTTCGCGAATTTATTCGCCCACGGCGTATCACACAAATTCACTGCAAATTTGCGCCTGGCGAATAAATTCGCCCATCACTATTCCACAGTTGTGGGGAGAGTGGGTGTACACAAGCAGGAAGGTGGGTGAGTCAGGGGCGATATTTATGCAGGGGGACCCAGGGCCATGAAATGACGCCACTGAATGGAAACATACATCATCAATGCTTCAGTAAAGATTTGCAGTTTGTATTACAATGGAATTACAATGGATGAGCTCACTGCTCCTTGCTGCTCTGCCTCAGTATTCGGATTGGCAGCCACACTGCCTCTAATTAATATCGGTATTAGTGATGGGCATTCGCCTATATTCACCTGGCGCGAATTTGCGGCGAATTTCTGTGTTTCGCTGCTGGTGAATACTCCTGTGAGAAAATTCTGAGGATGCGCACCGGATAAGTCTCTCATCTCAAAACCGTTGGTCGTCAACACTATTCGGATGCCCATTGACTTTAACACAGGTGTGAAAATTTATGCGAATTGAGGCGGACTTCAAATTTCGTATTTCGCTCGTTCTTCGTCGTTTCGCGAATTTCCAGCGAAATTTGCAAAGCGGAGAAAAAAACGCAGAAAAAAAACAAAAAAAAGAGTGAAATTCGACCATCACTAATAGGCGTGACTATAAACTTGGGTGTCCTATAAACTGACCTTTCTTGCTTTTTTGTTTTACAGAAAACAAATTAACAATCCAGTCTTTTTCTGGATGTACAACAGAAAGTATCTGCGGCAGTGGATCATCAACAAAAAAATTCTTGTATTTGACAAAGAGGAATTTCAAAACGGTAAAAATGCATGTGACCTGCAGCGGCAGTGGGAGACTGAATATTCCATTCCGCTTCTACCCAGGCTTCCTGTTAGTCGGCCTGAGAATAATAACGTTTCTATTATAAACCGTTAGATTTACAGTGGGCGCGTGTGGATCCATTCAATTCAAATGAATTATCGATTACACTAGAATTAATTTAAACACTGGATTCACTTTGTTGTTTCTACTGTCAAACTGTCATTGATTGATTTTATAACAAAACTAATGGTAAAAAGAATGTATGCTTTCGTTTGCTCAAATTCCGTGTAGTATATTAAAATTTACATTTCTTCTTGCATGAGTTTTCGGGTGTATTTTATGGCAGCCAAGGAAATGACAGTTTCTCCTTTTCTAGTGGTAGAAATTACAAATTCTGTGATTGATGAGAAGCAGATTTCAAAACACTTCAATTAATAATGTCCTTCAGACATAATCCGGTACTGAATTCAATTATTAAAGAGCAGATTGATTTTTATATACTTTTAAAGGGATTCTAAAAACAAAAAATAAGAAAATGATGAGGTTCTTCACTAAAAATGAGTATTTATCTCCACTATACTTTAAGAGGGTTATTTACTAAACTCCGAATGCAAAAATCATGAAAAATTCGTGATTTTTTTTTTTTTTTTTATAAAATCTGACTTTTAAAAAAATCACAAATTTTGTGGCCGGTCGAGGTTGCATATAAGTCAATGGGAGCAGTCCCAATGATTTTTTGATGTGCGCTGGGTTTTGTGCAATACCCCGAAGTTTTCTGAGTTTTCGGGCAAAAAGCAAAAGAATTTTGAGTTTTCGGTGAAAAATCAGAAAAAATCAGATTTTTTTTCCAGCAAAGCAAATTTTTGGGAAAATGTAATAATAAATAAGCGTAAGAAAACAGAGCGGATTTGATCAGAGTTTGTAGCAGAAAATGTTGAGATAAAAAATGTTTTTTTTGATGTGCGCTGGGTTTCGTGCAATACCAAAGTTTTCGGATAAAAGTTCTGAAAAAATTGTGAAAATCGGATAGAAATCTTAATTAACCCTCGATATTCGACTAGGAACTAAAATCGTTCGACTTCGAATATTGAAGTCGAACGATTTAGCGCAAATCCTGCGATCGATCGATCGAAGGATTTTTCATTCGATCGAACGATTAAATCCTTCGAATCGAACGATTCGAAGGATTTTAATCCAACGATCGAAGGAAAATCCTTCGATCAAAAAATCCCAGGCAAGCCTATGGGGACCTTGCCATAGGCTAACATTGACTTCGGTAGCTTTTAGCTGCCGAAGTAGGGGGTCGAAGTTTTTCTTAAAGAGACAGTACTTCGACTATCGAATGGTCGAATAGTCGAACGATTTTTAGTTCGAATCATTCGATTTTCGTAGTCGAAGGTCGAAGTAGCCCATTCGATGGTCGAAGTAGCCCAAAAAAACTTCGAAATTCGAAGTTTTTTTAATTTGAACCCTTCACTCGAATTTAGTGAATCGGCCCCTAAGGCATTATATTTTGACTAAACTATATTCGAATTTCGACCCTTGATAAATCTGCCCTTTAATATATAGTCTGAATACCAACTGACCTACTACATGTTTGGGACCTGTTATCCAGAATGCTTGGGACCTGGGGTTTTATGGATAACAGATCTTTCTGTAACTTGGATATTCATACCTTAAGTCTACTAGAAAATCATTTAAACATTAACAAAACCCCATAGGCTGGTTTTGCCTCCAATAAGGATTAATTATATCTTAGTTGGGATCAAGTACAAGCTGCTGTTTTATTATTACACAGAAAAAGGAAATCATTTTTAAAACTTTGGATTATTTCATTATAATGGAATCTATGGGAGACATTCCATAATTGTAAGTTTCTGTATAATGGGTTTCCAGATAACAGATCTCATACCTGTACCAAATATTTCTGGATAACGGATCCCATACCTGTACGTCACAAATTCACGTCTAGTAGCAAAATCTTATATGTCTGAACTGTTTAATTCATCAAAATCCAACTCATACAGTTAGGGGCAGATTTATCAAGGGTCGAAGTGAAAATTCTAATTAAAAAAATTAAAATTTCGAGCTATTTTTGTGTACTTCATCTAGGGAATAGTCCAAATTTGATTCGAATTTGAAAAAAATGTGAACATTTTAATATTGGAATTTATCATGTACTGTCTCTTTAAAAATTCGACTTTGACCATTTGCCGTCTAAAAACCTGCCGCATTGCTGTTTTAGCCTATGAGGAATGATTTTGAGTCAATTGGTGGACTTGTAAATCTAAGGTTTTTTGTAGAAAAAACTTTGAATCAAATTTGATCGAATACGATGCTATTTCGATTCGTACGATTCTAATTCGAACGAAAACAACCTATCCACTTGAAAACATTTTTTTTACATTTTTTTAATGCATTTTTTTTATTATTTGAATTTCAACCCTTGATAAATCTGCCCCTTAATATATAGTCTGAATACCAACTGACCTACTACATGTTTGGGACCTGTTATCCAGATTGCTTGGGGGCCTGGGGCTTTCTGGATAACAGATCTTTCTGTAATTTGGATCCTCATACCTTAAGTCTACTAGAAAATCATATAAACATTAAATAAACCCAATAGGCTGGTTTTGCTTCCAATAAGGATTACTTTTATCTTAGTTGGGATCAAGTACAAGTTACTGTTTTATTATTACAGAGAAAAAGGAAATTATTTCTAAAAATGTATTACTTCATTATAATGGAATCTATGGGAGACAGTCTGTAATTGGAACTTTCTGGATAATGGGTTTCCAGATAACAGAGCTCATACCTGTACCAAATATTTTGAAGCACACCAGTACACCCAAAGAGTTTGGGTGCATATGGCTCAGAAGTACAACTTGCAAAAAGAACAGCAGGCACTTATGGGTCCCACAAACTGCTGTAGTAAAGGAAAGTATAGTTTATCACAAAAACATAAGCCACAAAAATAGCCTAATAGGTTTCATGAATAATTTAACTTAATGCTATACACATTGGTGCTCTGTAAGTGGCATCATCACCCCTCTGCAAATGCTAGTCACACAGGGGCAGGACTACCCATAGTACCCAGACCCATGGATGCTGGTGCCAATGCAGAGGTGTACTGAAGAAGGTATGGGTAATACACACAAATATGCACTATGGAGGCTATTCATCTGTTCTGTATTGGGAGGCAGAAGAGTATTTCCTCAACAAACACGAGAAAATCTAGGGGGTCTATTTTTTAGTCCTCAAAATTTATAAATGGGACAAACTGTAAGGGGGATATTTATCAAAGTCTGATTTTATCTCAACATTTTCTGCTACAAACTCTGATCAAATCCGCTCTCTTTTCTTACGCTTATTTATTATTACATTTTCCCAAAAATTTGCTTTGCTGGAAAAAAATCAGATTTTTTCAGATTTTTCACGGAAAACTCAAAATTCTTATGCTTTTTGCCCGAAAACTCAGAAAACTTCGGGGTATTGCAAAAAACCCAGCGCACATCAAAAAATCATTGGGACTTCTCCCATTGACTTATATGCAACCTCGACAGGTCTGAGATGCCGGATTTTCAGATTCAGACTTTTCCATCCTCAGGTTTAATACATTTTAAAATATTCGATTTTTTAAAAGTCCGATTTTATAAAAATCTTTTCTTTAAAGAAAAAAAATCCCTCAAATTTGTATGCTCTGAAGGTGCTAAAAATTCAAACCCAAAAATACTCCAGCTAAAAACTGTTGAAATCATGTAGAAGTCAATGGCAGATGGTCCTTTTAATTGGTAAATGTTTTTAACCTTCAGGATACTCAATCATTTTGGGCTGTTTGTGCAATAAAGTCAAGTTTTCGGAACAACAATTTGAAAAAGTTGCATGATTTGAATTGATGCTCAAATTTGACTCGACTTTTTGTGGAATTGATTGTTTTAAGAACCTGCCTTGGTAAATTAAGAGGATTTGGCTTTGGGAGTTTGGTCAAACATTTTTATAAAATAAAGTGAGAAAAAGTCAAGTTTTAGTACATAACCCCCCAGGAGTTTATAACAAATATAGTTAGAAGAATCTGATATGAAAAAAATCTTGGAATTATAGAGGAATTTATTGATACACCACAGAGAAATAGATATTCATGTACTACCAGGCCTAAATTTTATTTGACTATAATGATGACTAGTTTTGTTACCTTTTCTCTTCTTTTTAGTTTTTTCTCATCTCATATTATACATTGGCATTAACATTAAATATTATACTTGTTCTATATAATATCCTAATAAATGATATTGCCTTTAGTAAAGAGAATTTTACTATCTGTTGAGAATTTTCATGTAATTTAGCTCTATGATATATGTAACGGCACAGAATAAATATTTTACGTACTCGGGGACTGATTTATCAACATATGAATTGTCCCTGATTCAAATTTGTTCAACCAAAACTCCAGAATTCTAGTTAGGGTTTCCAAAATCTAATTTTTGATATTTATTGAGTACAAAAAATATCAAATATCATAAATGTAAGTCATTAGCTTGTGTTGTATGTATTTTTTCTGCTGCAATAAATGGATTAAAAGATACTCAATTTGCTGGTAGGTGTTCTTCTTCCATACAAAGGTGTTGGACCACCATAGAGAATCAAGTAAGTGGTGTACGGAGGATTTTTGTTCAGTAAAATATGAATTTGGCACTTTTCTCCATGTTTTTATTTGATAAAGTGTTTTAGGTGGAATTTTTTTAATAAATAAGCAGAGTTTTGTAAAAATGTTGATTAACAATAAATAAACTCCAAGGGGCCTATTTACTAAAAATTAAATATTTCTTTTTTCAGGGATCTCTAAAAATTCATGTTTTTTCTGTATTTCTTTACAAATTTGAGATATATTAAGAGGGAGATTTACTAAGGCTCACATGGTAAATTCAAATTTGAATTTTTTTAAAAAAAAACTCAAAATTTTGAATATAAAACAAACAACTCAAATTTGAATTTGAATGTGAGATTTATCACACCTCGAACCTGGAAAAAGTTTAAATTTGAATATTCGTCACCTAAATCCTGCCTAGTCAATGGCAGAGGTCCCTTAAACACTTTGAATATGTTAATAGTAGTGATGAGAAAAATTTTCGCCAAGTTTCACCTCGAAAATGTCGACCATAGATGCCAATGGCCCAAAAAATGTTGCACATCAAAAAAAAATTCGACACACAACATTCAAGTTTAAACATTCAAGTTTGAATTTGATTCGAATTTTAGGCTCAGGACTATTAAATTCAAATTTTAGACGTTCACATTTTTTCATAAATAATATATAAATCGAATTGTGAATAAAATCAAATTTATTAGAGTTTAAAAAAAAATCACATTTTCAAAAATGCAACCTTTCATGAATAACCCCATAAGTGTAAAAACCACAAAAAGCTCTAATTCAAAACAGCACCAAGTAAAAGCTGTTGAGGTCCCACAGAAATCAATGGGAGCTGTGCTGATTCTATTGGACCATTTTAAATCAAATTTACATTGTGGAGCAGATTTATTAAGGTTCGAATGATAAATTCCAATTCGAATTTTTTAAATTTTTTTTTTTTTTGGTCGAACTCACAAACTAGAATTTTAAATCACCAACTTGAATTTGAATGTGAGATTCATAGAAACTGTTTTAATCCAAATATTAACCCTCGATAATCGACTGCCGAATGGGAATCCTTCGACTTCGAAGTCAAAGGATTTACCGCAAATAGTTCGATTGAATGATCGAATGAAAAATCGTTCGATTGAACGATCAAATCCTTTGAATTGTACGTTTCGAAGGATTTTAATCCATCGATCGAACGATTTTTCTTCGACCTAAAAAACATTAGAAAGCCTATGGGGACCATCCCCATAGGCTAACATTGCACTTCGGTAGTTTTTAGGTGGCGAAGTAGGAGGTCGAAGTTTTCTTTAAAGAGACAGTACGATTTTTAGTTCGAATCGTTCAATTCAAAGTCGAAGGTCAAAGTAGCCAATTCGATGGTCGAAGTAGCCAAAAAAAAACATTTGAAATTCAAAGTTTTTTTTATTCTATTCCTTCACTCAAACTAAGTAAATGGGCCCCTAGGAATTCAACTTACATGTATAACCTGCTTCTTGCTCTAACAGACAATTGCACCATATAAGTATGTAAGTTATGTAAGTACCTACCAACAGACATCTTGTTCACTATCTGTCATTGCCTGCCCTGATTGAATGAATGTGGTTGTCCAACTGTAGATTTTTTCTATGTCTCCTGGGTTTCTACTGATTCAATAGGAGTTATCTTTTTTTTTTTTTTTGTAAATTTGCATTCAGTCCATAATCCAGTACTCAATTGCCGTGTATTTAAATTATTTTTTTAAAATAATTAATTGATATTATTAGTCCAAAGGGGTGTTTTTTCTTAAGGCAACTTTATTGTCTTTTGTTTACTTTTTTGTCTCAGCTAAATTTTTCATGGCTGATTTTTGCTGCAGTTTAGTCAAAAAATGTGCAGATGGCAAAGTTGGAATTTAGCCACGAATCCATGTCTGGCGAAAAAAATTCGCTCATCACTAGATATTATCAGATAACTTATCAACATTAAAGACAGAGAAAGGAAACAGGACAGGGCTTTTGAGAAAAAAAGTAGACTACAGGAAAATTAGGGTTATGCCAACCTCAATATCTAATTTTCTCAGATTCTCTTTCATCTGGTATGGTACCTATGGACTGGAGGAAAGCTGATGTCATTCCAATATTTAAAAAGGGATTACAATCTTAGCCTGGTAATTATAGGCCAGTAAGTTTGACATCTGTGGTGGGCAAATTATTTGAAGGCTTGTTAAGGGATCACATTCAAAATTTTGTCCTAGTGAATGGCATTTCCAGAAACTCCAGTTGCATTAACTAAGAACATGGAGCCAGATTGCACAGATGATTTGATATGTTTTCACTTTGAGAAAGGCTGTTGTATCAGCCAAAACGTCAGCGATTGTCCACTAATAAACAGACACTTATCGTTTCTAAGACCTGCAATATATATAGAACTGGAAATGCTGGCACAGCACGTATACTGGTATAAGGTGCCTGGGTGCAGAGCTATGTATTAGTATTTACAATGGCTCAAAAGTAGTGATGGGAGAATTTATTTGCCAGGCGCAAATTTGCGGCGAATTTGCACGATTCTCCGCCAGCGAATAAATCCGTGAAACGCCCACGAAAATTCGCTGCAAAAATTCACCGGTGTCAAATTTTTTTTTTAGAAATAACGGATGCCGGCGTCAAAATAACGGGCGGTGGCGTCAAAAACGAGACGCCGGTGCCATTTCGCAAATTTTTCGACGTTTCGCGAATTTCAAAGTTAGTTCATTCGTGTTGACATAAGACAATAATTCATCAAGTTCAAAAGATCCCCAGTATAGCTCAAAAGAAGCTAGCACACAGAGGACTTATGGAGAAAAAAAGGTTTTTATTTTAACAGAAAAAAACTAACGTTTCAGCTAGGTCCCTAGCCTTTCTCAAAGTGAGAAAGTCACTTTGAGAAAGGCTAGGGACCTAGCCGAAACGTTAGTTTTTTTCTGTTAAAATAAAAACCTTTTTTTCTCCATAAGTCCTCTGTGTGCTAGCTTCTTTTGTTCTTTTGAGCCATTATATATATGTATATATATATGAATTATTGTCTTATGTCAACACGAATGAACTAACTTTGTGAAACTGTAAAGAGGTAAGTGTGCGACTTCTGTGGCAAGGTGTCTAATGCACTAAAACAGGGTTTTTATTTGTTGACTATAAATGTAGTCATTGTTTGTTGTCCAAATTCTTACTATATATCGTACAGTGTGACCCAGTGTAATCATTTACTGTCACATATAATACATGATCTTGTCATTCTGGGCAGTAAATTGCAGTCGACATCAATTATGTTAGTACTTCAATAACTCATTTCAGAATATATGGATTTATAACCAGCCTTAAACCAATCAAAGCATTCATATATCAATATGGCTAGATCAGCCTTTTGTCAGAGCATTATAACTTGTTCTGTATCTGGTTTAAAAAAATATAGTTGTTAAAGGAGAAGGAAACCCCCAGGGCGCAAAACCCCTCCCCCCTCCCCTGTGTTGCCCCCCTCCCTCCTCCCCCCTGGCCTACCTGTCCCCCTGAGCAAATGCCCCTAACTTGTTACTCACCCCTCTGCGCAGGTCCTGTCCACGGAGTTCACAGTCGCCATCTTCTCCCACGCGAGTCTTCTTCCTGCTCTGACCGGCGTCTTCTGGCGCATGCGCAGTAGGAACAGGTACCGGTACAGCTCTACTAAGCATGCGCCGAATGTCACGAAGTGAAATCGGAAAACTTCGTGACATTCAGGGCTGCTCAATAGAGCTGTACCGGTACCTGTTCCTACTGCGCATGCGCCAGAAGACGCCGGTCAGAGCAGGAAGAAGACTCGCGTGGGAGAAGATGGCGACTGTGAACTTCGTGGACAGGACCTGCGCAGAGGGGTGAGTAACAAGTTAGGGGCATTTGCCCAGGGGGACAGGTAGGCCAGGGGGGAGGAGGGAGGGGGGCAACACAGGGGAGGGGGGAGGGGTTTTGCGCCCTGGGGGTTTCCTTCTCCTTTAAAGCTATCTGCCAGTTGCATTAGGAAGCCCCGCAAAATAATGGAGTAAAACTGGTCTGATACCACACATACAGTTAGACCCATAAATCTTTAGTTCTGTACATTCCCTTAATTAATATGAGGCACTTCCTCATGAAAAAGAAATGAAAAGTTAAAGCAAAACCAGCAAATCCAGTGAAAATTTATTTTTTATTTTCATTTAAATAATGGAAAAACTATTTGACATGGTCAGTGTTAAAGTAATATATATATATATATATATATATATATATAAATTCCACGGTTCCCACGCACACCGTTGACAAATTAATAAACCCGGGTGCTACCTGTTCAGGCTGTTGTATCCACTCAATAGAAGATTCAGGTGCACACCGGGATTTAAATGGTTAAAACATCATATTTTATTTAAATACTTTAAAAACAGAACTGGTCGACGTTTCGGTCTCTATCTAAGACCTTTCTCAAGACCCTGTTCACCGTACCAAAGGTAGGTCCTTAAATAGATAAAAAATATGACACTCACCCCACACACCACTCCCACCGAATCATGTGACTAGAGGACACCTGCACCAAAGGTAAAAAATTGATTGTCATATAACATAAATAGTTAATCATCACCAAGTAGTGACATATGTTAAAAACAATAATAAATAGAAAGATTAGACCGTGTCAGACAGTATAACAAATCATCCAATGCAAAAACCTAGTTGTAGGGATTGCAACATTGTAACTCACATCTAGCATTTATGCAGATAATTATCTCTGATTTAAGAAACAGTTAAATGGGCAAAATTCATTCAAACCCAGAGGTGTTACAGTGTTTAATTTATCTATCCAAAATGATTCCCTCTGGAGGAGTAATCTGGCTCTATCTCCCCCTCTCCTAAGTGGTGGTATATGGTCTATCGCTGTATACTTAAATGTAGGCAATCTATGTCCCTTTTCTAGAAAATGTTTGGCCACTGGCTTATTAGTTTTGCCATCCCTGAATGCAGTACTGATGGCTGAGCGATGGCCATCCATTCTTAGACGCAACGTCTGTTCAGTTTTGCCCACATATGAGAGGCCACATGGGCACGTAATCAAATATACCACATGGGTCGTGGTGCAGGTTATGTGATGGCGAATAAGAAAACGCTTCCCGGTCTGGGGGTGATTAAATGAGGTACCCGAGTTCATATACCTGCAAGATGTGCAGCTTGGGCAACGAAATGAACCTAATTTGAGACCGCTCAGCCAAGTAGTTGACTTCTTCTGGTAACATTGGATTGGGTCATTTTTTACTAATAAATCCCTCAGGTTTACACCTCTTTTAAAACACATTCTAGGGGGATCTGGTATTGTTTGTCTCAATTCAGTGTCCGCTTCAATGATCTTCCACTGATCCATAATTTCTTTACTAACCTGACTTGTGTGTCCATTATAAGTTGTAGTAAAGGACATCTTAGTGGTTTTTTTGTCACCTCTACTCACACCCCCTATACACCGGGACACGGCTGCGTCAAGGGCACCTTGGAGAACAACATCAGGGTATCCCCGCTCCTTAAACCGAGCCCACATCTCATCTAGCTGTTGATTAGCCAGCTGTTGGACCGAATTGTTACGTAATACCCTACAAAATTGAGATGTGGGGATAGACTTTTTCATGTGGCGTGGATGGCAGCTTTTATAATGCAACAGGACATTCTTATCCGTAGGCTTCCTAAACAATGTATATTCAACATGATTAGATTTCAAAAAAATCTCAATATCCAAAAAATGAATCGCTGAAGACTGTATTTCAAAAGTAAACCGAACAGGGCTATCCAAGTTATTGAGCTCATCCACCATTGTGGTGAACTCCTCTTCAGTACCCTGCCAAATTAGGAACATGTCATCGATAAACCTACGTAAGAACAAGAGTTTGCCCCTACACCGTGGTACTATGTTGTGTTGCTCATACTGGTGCATATATAAATTTGCATAGGCGGGCGCCATGGCTGCCCCCATGGCGGTCCCCGCTACCTGCAAATAATAATCATTCTCAAAGCGAAAATAATTTAGTGTTAAAGCCAAATTCAACAGCTCCAGCACTAACTGTATCGGTGGGCCAACATATACCTTAGAGTCTAGTAATGAGCGTCTAACTGCTGCAATGCCTGCCTCGTGAGGGATTATCGTATATAAACTCACCACGTCCATGGTAACTAAAAAACATGGTACATCACTTGGTAGGCACACTTGTTTAAGATTCTCTAACAGATGGGGTGTATCACGTAAATATGTTGGGGTTTCCCGTACCACTGGCTGAAGAAGAGTATCTAAATAAAGGCCTATTGGATGCAATAATGAATCCCTGCTCGATACTATAGGTCTACCGGGGGGTTGTAATAAATTCTTATGAATCTTAGGTAGCGTATACAGTATAGGACATATCGGAAACTCATTAATCAAAAAGTCACACAATGTATCATTAATCATCATGCCATCTCTTGCTGATTTAATCAGAGCGTCCACTTTAGATTTAAACAACATTATGGGGTCTCCTCTCAGGTGTTTATAAACATTTGTATCTCCCAACTGTCTCTGTATTTCCTGCTGGTAGTCACCGTAGTTCATCAATACAATTCCACCGCCCTTATCAGCAGGGCGAATAATGATATTAGAGTCCTCTGATAGTGTTTTGATCGCTGCCCGTTCAGCTTTAGTCAAATTATCAGGCCCAGAGGAACCACCTGCCATTTTAGAACCCTCACGTTCCAAGGCTTTATTAAACAATTTAATGGCCGGATTAATCAATGGTGGCACAAAAGTACTTTTTAGTTTCAAGGTAGAACTGTTAAAGTCACTACTCACCCCATCTTTGAAGTGGTCTCGCAGTGTTAATTTGCGACAAAACTTGAAACAGTCCACTTTCCATTGAAAAGCATTGAAGTGGTTAACCGGTACGAAAGATAAGCCTTTCTGCAGTAACTGAAGTTCGGCCGGTGTCAAAGAGTGCTGGGAGAGGTTAAAGATAGGCAAGGTTAATCCTTGCGCGACTTGCCTCTTCTTCCCCCTCCTCGTAGGATACCTTTTCCTCGTCCTCTCCCGGATGGAGGCCGGTCCGTCAACTGAGGAGGTGATCCTAAAAAAAGAGGAGCTGTATCGGCCCGATGATCCACTGCAGTCGGCGTAGTACCGCCCAACGTGCACACTTGCGCCGCATCATCACCCTCTGACTCACCCGAACTCGTGTCAACCGAGTTCAAAGGTTTGTGAAGTTTCCAACGGGGAGCCCTCCTGAATCGTACACTAGGAGCCGCTTGACGATCGCCACTTAACCATCTGTATACTCGATGGCTGGTATAGTCTTCATTTACTTTGCGAAGTTTTTCTCTTTTAAAGCGTAATAAGTCCTGCTTGTACGACTCAATGGAGGAGGCTGTGCGGGTCATCAGATCACTAGCTGTTAATCCTTTAATTACATTTGCATGTTCCACTTCAAAGGCCGCCAGTGTTTTCCGTAATTTAGATAATTCACCAGATACTTCTTCAATAACCAGTATCATTAAATCAAAGGAACAACGATTTAATACCCCGACCCATTTCTTACAGAACTCCGGATTCATTCTGCCGATAGTGGGTATATTGTGGATACGAAAGCCGCGAGGTATTCGTTTGGCCCGATAATAGTCTGAAAGAAACAAGCCATGTAAGTCTAAATCGATTTCTTTTTTCTTTTGTCGCTCCCATTCTGAGCTGATATCCTTATCATTCAGTTTAAACGGCACTTCAGTATGGCTGTATTGCCAAAGGACACGATCCGCGTCAGACTCAGTAATATGCCAGGTTTCAGCATAGTCTGTGGTTATACATGTTCGGTCAACGTAGTCATCCATCTTGGAGAGAATTTAGTGGTCACGGGTATGCATCAATTTTCCACAATTGTTAAATATTAATAGCAGTAATAATAGTGGTAATAATAGCGGGTGCTGAAGGATATACTTAGCCAAGTATTGTGTATTATCCAAATTCCACGGTTCCCACGCACACCGTTGACAAATTAATAAACCCGGGTGCTACCTGTTCAGGCTGTTGTATCCACTCAATAGAAGATTCAGGTGCACACCGGGATTTAAATGGTTAAAACATCATATTTTATTTAAATACTTTAAAAACAGAACTGGTCGACGTTTCGGTCTCTATCTAAGACCTTTCTCAAGACCCTGTTCACCATACCAAAGGTAGGTCCTTAAATAGATAAAAAATATGACACTCACCCCACACACCACTCCCACCGAATCATGTGACTAGAGGACACCTGCACCAAAGGTAAAAAATTGATTGTCATATAACATAAATAGTTAATCATCACCAAGTAGTGACATATGTTAAAAACAATAATAAATAGAAAGATTAGACCGTGTCAGACAGTATAACAAATCATCCAATGCAAAAACCTAGTTGTAGGGATTGCAACATTGTAACTCACATCTAGCATTTATGCAGATAATTATCTCTGATTTAAGAAACAGTTAAATGGGCAAAATTCATTCAAACCCAGAGGTGTTACAGTGTTTAATTTATCTATCCAAAATGATTCCCTCTGGAGGAGTAATCTGGCTCTATCTCCCCCTCTCCTAAGTGGTGGTATATGGTCTATCGCTGTATACTTAAATGTAGGCAATCTATGTCCCTTTTCTAGAAAATGTTTGGCCACTGGCTTATTAGTTTTGCCATCCCTGAATGCAGTACTGATGGCTGAGCGATGGCCATCCATTCTTAGACGCAACGTCTGTTCAGTTTTGCCCACATATGAGAGGCCACATGGGCACGTAATCAAATATACCACATGGGTCGTGGTGCAGGTTATGTGATGGCGAATAAGAAAACGCTTCCCGGTCTGGGGGTGATTAAATGAGGTACCCGAGTTCATATACCTGCAAGATGTGCAGCTTGGGCAACGAAATGAACCTAATTTGAGACCGCTCAGCCAAGTAGTTGACTTCTTCTGGTAACATTGGATTGGGTCATTTTTTACTAATAAATCCCTCAGGTTTACACCTCTTTTAAAACACATTCTAGGGGGATCTGGTATTGTTTGTCTCAATTCAGTGTCCGCTTCAATGATCTTCCACTGATCCATAATTTCTTTACTAACCTGACTTGTGTGTCCATTATAAGTTGTAGTAAAGGACATCTTAGTGGTTTTTTTGTCACCTCTACTCACACCCCCTATACACCGGGACACGGCTGCGTCAAGGGCACCTTGGAGAACAACATCAGGGTATCCCCGCTCCTTAAACCGAGCCCACATCTCATCTAGCTGTTGATTAGCCAGCTGTTGGACCGAATTGTTACGTAATACCCTACAAAATTGAGATGTGGGGATAGACTTTTTCATGTGGCGTGGATGGCAGCTTTTATAATGCAACAGGACATTCTTATCCGTAGGCTTCCTAAACAATGTATATTCAACATGATTAGATTTCAAAAAAATCTCAATATCCAAAAAATGAATCGCTGAAGACTGTATTTCAAAAGTAAACCGAACAGGGCTATCCAAGTTATTGAGCTCATCCACCATTGTGGTGAACTCCTCTTCAGTACCCTGCCAAATTAGGAACATGTCATCGATAAACCTACGTAAGAACAAGAGTTTGCCCCTACACCGTGGTACTATGTTGTGTTGCTCATACTGGTGCATATATAAATTTGCATAGGCGGGCGCCATGGCTGCCCCCATGGCGGTCCCCGCTACCTGCAAATAATAATCATTCTCAAAGCGAAAATAATTTAGTGTTAAAGCCAAATTCAACAGCTCCAGCACTATGACAATCAATTTTTTACCTTTGGTGCAGGTGTCCTCTAGTCACATGATTCGGTGGGAGTGGTGTGTGGGGTGAGTGTCATATTTTTTATCTATTTAAGGACCTACCTTTGGTACGGTGAACAGGGTCTTGAGAAAGGTCTTAGATAGAGACCGAAACGTCGACCAGTTCTGTTTTTAAAGTATTTAAATAAAATATGATGTTTTAACCATTTAAATCCCGGTGTGCACCTGAATCTTCTATTGAGTGGATACAACAGCCTGAACAGGTAGCACCCGGGTTTATTAATTTGTCAACGGTGTGCGTGGGAACCGTGGAATTTGGATAATACACAATACTTGGCTAAGTATATCCTTCAGCACCCGCTATTATTACCACTATTATTACTGCTATTAATATTTAACAATTGTGGAAAATTGATGCATACCCGTGACCACTAAATTCTCTCCAAGATGGATGACTACGTTGACCGAACATGTATAACCACAGACTATGCTGAAACCTGGCATATTACTGAGTCTGACGCGGATCGTGTCCTTTGGCAATACAGCCATACTGAAGTGCCGTTTAAACTGAATGATAAGGATATCAGCTCAGAATGGGAGCGACAAAAGAAAAAAGAAATCGATTTAGACTTACATGGCTTGTTTCTTTCAGACTATTATCGGGCCAAACGAATACCTCGCGGCTTTCGTATCCACAATATACCCACTATCGGCAGAATGAATCCGGAGTTCTGTAAGAAATGGGTCGGGGTATTAAATCGTTGTTCCTTTGATTTAATGATACTGGTTATTGAAGAAGTATCTGGTGAATTATCTAAATTACGGAAAACACTGGCGGCCTTTGAAGTGGAACATGCAAATGTAATTAAAGGATTAACAGCTAGTGATCTGATGACCCGCACAGCCTCCTCCATTGAGTCGTACAAGCAGGACTTATTACGCTTTAAAAGAGAAAAACTTCGCAAAGTAAATGAAGACTATACCAGCCATCGAGTATACAGATGGTTAAGTGGCGATCGTCAAGCGGCTCCTAGTGTACGATTCAGGAGGGCTCCCCGTTGGAAACTTCACAAACCTTTGAACTCGGTTGACACGAGTTCGGGTGAGTCAGAGGGTGATGATGCGGCGCAAGTGTGCACGTTGGGCGGTACTACGCCGACTGCAGTGGATCATCGGGCCGATACAGCTCCTCTTTTTTTAGGATCACCTCCTCAGTTGACGGACCGGCCTCCATCCGGGAGAGGACGAGGAAAAGGTATCCTACGAGGAGGGGGAAGAAGAGGCAAGTCGCGCAAGGATTAACCTTGCCTATCTTTAACCTCTCCCAGCACTCTTTGACACCGGCCGAACTTCAGTTACTGCAGAAAGGCTTATCTTTCGTACCGGTTAACCACTTCAATGCTTTTCAATGGAAAGTGGACTGTTTCAAGTTTTGTCGCAAATTAACACTGCGAGACCACTTCAAAGATGGGGTGAGTAGTGACTTTAACAGTTCTACCTTGAAACTAAAAAGTACTTTTGTGCCACCATTGATTAATCCGGCCATTAAATTGTTTAATAAAGCCTTGGAACGTGAGGGTTCTAAAATGGCAGGTGGTTCCTCTGGGCCTGATAATTTGACTAAAGCTGAACGGGCAGCGATCAAAACACTATCAGAGGACTCTAATATCATTATTCGCCCTGCTGATAAGGGCGGTGGAATTGTATTGATGAACTACGGTGACTACCAGCAGGAAATACAGAGACAGTTGGGAGATACAAATGTTTATAAACACCTGAGAGGAGACCCCATAGTGTTGTTTAAATCTAAAGTGGACGCTCTGATTAAATCAGCAAGAGATGGCATGATGAT
The DNA here is from genome assembly GCA_038501925.1 of Xenopus petersii. NCBI lineage: Eukaryota > Metazoa > Chordata > Amphibia > Anura > Pipidae > Xenopus > Xenopus petersii. Next base: position 107,933,842 of record CM076685.1, on the reverse strand, counting down.
TAATGATACATTGTGTGACTTTTTGATTAATGAGTTTCCGATATGTCCTATACTGTATACGCTACCTAAGATTCATAAGAATTTATTACAACCCCCCGGTAGACCTATAGTATCGAGCAGGGATTCATTATTGCATCCAATAGGCCTTTATTTAGATACTCTTCTTCAGCCAGTGGTACGGGAAACCCCAACATATTTACGCGATACACCCCATCTGTTAGAGAATCTTAAACAAGTGTGCCTACCAAGTGATGTACCATGTTTTTTAGTTACCATGGACGTGGTGAGTTTATATACGATAATCCCTCACGAGGCAGGCATTGCAGCAGTTAGACGCTCATTACTAGACTCTAAGGTATATGTTGGCCCACCGATACAGTTAGTGCTGGAGCTGTTGAATTTGGCTTTAACACTAAATTATTTTCGCTTTGAGAATGATTATTATTTGCAGGTAGCGGGGACCGCCATGGGGGCAGCCATGGCGCCCGCCTATGCAAATTTATATATGCACCAGTATGAGCAACACAACATAGTACCACGGTGTAGGGGCAAACTCTTGTTCTTACGTAGGTTTATCGATGACATGTTCCTAATTTGGCAGGGTACTGAAGAGGAGTTCACCACAATGGTGGATGAGCTCAATAACTTGGATAGCCCTGTTCGGTTTACTTTTGAAATACAGTCTTCAGCGATTCATTTTTTGGATATTGAGATTTTTTTGAAATCTAATCATGTTGAATATACATTGTTTAGGAAGCCTACGGATAAGAATGTCCTGTTGCATTATAAAAGCTGCCATCCACGCCACATGAAAAAGTCTATCCCCACATCTCAATTTTGTAGGGTATTACGTAACAATTCGGTCCAACAGCTGGCTAATCAACAGCTAGATGAGATGTGGGCTCGGTTTAAGGAGCGGGGATACCCTGATGTTGTTCTCCAAGGTGCCCTTGACGCAGCCGTGTCCCGGTGTATAGGGGGTGTGAGTAGAGGTGACAAAAAAACCACTAAGATGTCCTTTACTACAACTTATAATGGACACACAAGTCAGGTTAGTAAAGAAATTATGGATCAGTGGAAGATCATTGAAGCGGACACTGAATTGAGACAAACAATACCAGATCCCCCTAGAATGTGTTTTAAAAGAGGTGTAAACCTGAGGGATTTATTAGTAAAAAATGACCCAATCCAATGTTACCAGAAGAAGTCAACTACTTGGCTGAGCGGTCTCAAATTAGGTTCATTTCGTTGCCCAAGCTGCACATCTTGCAGGTATATGAACTCGGGTACCTCATTTAATCACCCCCAGACCGGGAAGCGTTTTCTTATTCGCCATCACATAACCTGCACCACGACCCATGTGGTATATTTGATTACGTGCCCATGTGGCCTCTCATATGTGGGCAAAACTGAACAGACGTTGCGTCTAAGAATGGATGGCCATCGCTCAGCCATCAGTACTGCATTCAGGGATGGCAAAACTAATAAGCCAGTGGCCAAACATTTTCTAGAAAAGGGACATAGATTGCCTACATTTAAGTATACAGCGATAGACCATATACCACCACTTAGGAGAGGGGGAGATAGAGCCAGATTACTCCTCCAGAGGGAATCATTTTGGATAGATAAATTAAACACTGTAACACCTCTGGGTTTGAATGAATTTTGCCCATTTAACTGTTTCTTAAATCAGAGATAATTATCTGCATAAATGCTAGATGTGAGTTACAATGTTGCAATCCCTACAACTAGGTTTTTGCATTGGATGATTTGTTATACTGTCTGACACGGTCTAATCTTTCTATTTATTATTGTTTTTAACATATGTCACTACTTGGTGATGATTAACTATTTATGTTATATGACAATCAATTTTTTACCTTTGGTGCAGGTGTCCTCTAGTCACATGATTCGGTGGGAGTGGTGTGTGGGGTGAGTGTCATATTTTTTATCTATTTAAGGACCTACCTTTGGTACGGTGAACAGGGTCTTGAGAAAGGTCTTAGATAGAGACCGAAACGTCGACCAGTTCTGTTTTTAAAGTATTTAAATAAAATATGATGTTTTAACCATTTAAATCCCGGTGTGCACCTGAATCTTCTATTGAGTATATATATATATATATATATATATATATATATAAATGATTCTGTGTTGTGTGAACATCCTATAGAAGAGATGTACAGTACACGTCTATAAAGGCAGGGAGACATAATTCTACATTGAATTCCTATTGTAGGTTCCAGAGATTGTTCACAAGGCAACTATTACTGTCCTTAGCCCTACAAATATGATGACCACGTAGGAGAAGAACTGAACTGTCACTCTCATGCTGCCACTGCACGTCATTTCCATTGTTACAGTTTTAAAAGTTCCATTTGTCAAATAATAAAATTGTTTTGTGGATGATCCAAGTCTGCAGATACTGTCTGTGCTACATCCAGAAAAAGACTGAACTTGCCAATTGTTTTCTGTAAAGCAGAGAAGCAAGGCTGGTCAGTATAAAGCTGCGTTTTACTAAACAAAAGAACTCTTACAATATTATAGACTCCAGACAGTTAAATGAAGGAGGACGGAGGGCATGAAAATTTGTGAAATGGAAGGAAAAAGTTGAGGAGAAGTCAACGGGAGAAGTTTAGATATTATGTAAAACTGCAGTAAAGAATATAATTAAGGGGATGAAGATTTTGTACCAGAATCCAAATTCTAATTTGCATATTCAAAAATGTTGCTGACTTTGTTTTAAAGGGACAGCAAAGGCAAACAATTTAGATTTCCAGTTATTCATCTACTCAATAGATGTGGTATGTGTGTTCTTCAGTGAAATGAATAAAAGTGGGCTTTCTTCTGTGATTTTTACTGTGCAAGCATTACCACTTTTGTCATATTTGGGTTTAAACTTCTGTCTAGCGAGCATGCTCTGAGCAGCTACCAGTGATCCTACCGCAGATAAACGTTTATGAAGAGAACTTTGGCCAAAGGCCACTTGGTGTAGTTGTAATGAATAGACCACAGCTAGGCAAGTTTGTATCTGGGAAACCTTTGTGAAAGTTTTTTCTAGAAGTAAAATTTCGGAAAATTGTGATTTGTTATGCAAACTATTGAATAATTATAAACATATTAGAATGGTCTGACAGGGTAACTGCAGTTGCCTCCTAGAGACAATAAAACCCCCTTATCTCTATGACATAAAGGGAACACAATACAGACCAAAACAGTTTTCCATTAAAAAAAATTTGCTGATCAATTCTGTTTTGTTTTTTTGTAGTTTTATTAGCTAGAGTTCCTCAAGTAGAGCATATTTAATGGATACCAAGCCAGAATGAAATTTGATCCTATTCCATAGTTGGAGAGTATACATTGCAATGTAAGATCGTGTAGGGTCCCATACAGTGTTAATGCCCCTGTCTTTAAATCCCTATACTTCCTGTTCCCATAGTTGCTGGGTAGATGCCACATATTTCAGTATTGGCCAAGAGGGGTATGACCATTTCCTGTCCCACTGTGATATAGTGCTTGGAATAGGCTGGGTCTTTCTTTTTGGCTCCTGGTGTCTGACCCATCCAGATGTCTCCATTGAGCCTGGATACACCAAGGCCCAGTAAAGATAGCTTGCCCTAGAACCACCTGAACCTTTGGTGTTTAAGTCGGGGAGCAGGGACCCCGTGAACGAGGCTAGTTAGTGACAGGATTTCTATCTGTTATAGACTGTCTAGCAGAGTCAGATAGTGAGGGAAGAGAGAAAGAGCAGCTTTGTGCTCCATCATGGATTGTAGCAGAGAGTAGCTTCCCAGGCTGTAAGATTTGCCTACAGTGAAGGGACCCCAGTGGATAAGGAGTCAAGCTTTAGGTTCTTCTCCCTGACCCACTGGGTGAGATCCAGACCACGTGTGAGGAATATCTGCCTGGAGGTGCTGTACTGCCTTGACTACATCCTCAGGGGATTCATATACAGTTGGCTCTGATGTACTGTCCTAGCCTGTGAATAAATTCTGCATATGCGTGTATGCTATCAACAATTTGCCAACATTGCCACCCGCAGGGACATCGCCAATTCACTAACAGGAGCAGGCAACAATTCGCTAGCGAAAGAGACGGTAGCTAGTGTTCGTTTGCACTCTTTTGCCAGGTGACTTTTCGCTCTGGGGAAAGGTTGTTACTCCGCAAATTTGGTAAAGTGCGGATTTTACTGAACGTTACCTCTTTCACCAGAGTTGACTTTGCCACCTTAGACCAGGCGAAGTGCTAAAAAGCAGCTGGATCTTCCTCAATCTTCTGTCACTTACATCATATCCTGTGAGCCGAAAATGCATTAAAGTTCCAAAAACGCTGGCGACTTTTCCTTTTTTGAAGCGGAATTGCCTGCAAAAGTTCTAACAAACTTTTTTTGGGTAACCGGTTTTCTCCAGACATTTCATAACTTATGGAACATTCATTTTACAGTGGGCTCATGTGTAGGGCATTATATTAACTCTCTTGTCTTTATTGAGGTTCCCGGGACATTTGTTATAAAAAGTGGTAACTTCAAGCATTTGCACCAACATTTATAATAATACAACTTTAAATTACCCGTCGTATGCAAATTGACCTAAGATCGCTAGCGAATTTTCGGTAGGCACAAACGAACGCTATTGCATCTTTGCTAAGAAATGCCCACACTGCTAAAGTAACGCTAGTAAAAAAAGTCGCCTTTCTTCCGTGTCCAGGACGAAACTCTGCATATTAGTGAATTGGCGTAGTTGTATCGCATTTGCGGCTGGTGCAAGCTAATGCGAAGCTGACGCTAGCGAAAATTCGCCCGTTAGTGAATCTACCCCCTGGTGTCATAGCACTCCTTAGAATTTTTTTTTTTAACAACATGGTACTGTTTCCTCTTTTAGCCTGAACATCCAGTGATAAATACAGTTTTCCCTGATAGGTGCCCTTTAATTTGTCCTTTTACATGAGTAGGCGAAAGACAATGGCCCTAGCATCTGATCTTCTTTTTTCCCTGGACCTGTGGGACTCTGGACAAAAGGCCAGCACAGACCAAACATCTTCGTTAGGCACAGAATACTATTGACTGTATGATGTCTTGTATTTTATAATAGAAATGCACATACTGAAATATTCATTTTTTACATAGTGGATGCAGCGATTCTCATTCCCCACACACTTCATGGCGTCTTCTTCTGTACATCGGATAGAGTTTGATGCAAAGCATGTTGGACAGGACAGTCCGTTTTCAGTAGCTTCTTGGGTGGGAACTTAAATAATATTAGAAGATTTCATTAGAACAACATTTGCAACTGCAACGAAATAGGTAAATTAGGTGTTAAACTGTGAGCACACTGAGCATATGTCACTAGTCTAATTTATCAATATAATAGAACCCTGAAGAATGATATTATCTATGGATGAAACCTTTGAGAGACTATTCCTATACTTAGGAGGTTGTTTATCAAAATCTGAGGTTTTCTCACTATTTTCTGAAAACCACCCAAATCCGCATGGACTTCCCCACTATTTATCAATACCTTTTTACAAAAAAATCTTGTGCAGGAAAAGACTTTATAAAATTTTCCAAATTGCACGATTTTTTCAAATTGGTTGATGAAAACTGCGGCTTTTTCAGATTTGATGCCCGAAACCTGCAACTTTTTTTTGGATTTGACTCCCAAAACCAAAAACTATTCAGATTATTGAACGCAACCCAGTGCAGATCAGGACATCTTCAAAATGACAATGGCCATCACCTGCCATCAGGGCTGCCATTAGAAATCACGGGACCCCATACAATAAAATTTTCGTGGCCCCCTTGGCCCCGCCCACCCTAGCGCCCAAGCCCCATCCCAGATCCCATCCCAGATCCCACCCACTCCACCCAAGCCCCACTCCATCCCGCCCAAAGACCACACAGACATCAATGCTAAAAAAGTAACCCCCCACACATTTTATAAAAAGCTATTGATGGTCAGGACCCCCTTACAAAAATGGGGCCCCCAAAAATGTTATTTAAAAAAACATTGGCGCCAGGGCCCCCCTTACAAGTTAAAAAAATTGGGGCCCCAAAAAATATTTTAAAAAAAAACATTGGCGCCAGGACCCCCCTTACAAGTTAAAAAAAATTGGGGCCCCAAAAAAAATACAGCCTATTCACTCGAAGATTAAAAATTTGATTTCTTTAATAAATTTCATTTGGTCTTCTCTTTGGTCACCTGGAAATTCAACCCTTGATAAATCTGCCCCAAAAAGACCAACTGAAATTAATAAAAAAATCCAACGTTTTTTTCTGCAGGTGAATAGGCCATATTCATTTGAATTTGAATCGTTTGAATCTAAGTAACATCGTATTCGATCAAATTCAATTAGAAGATTTTTTATAAAAAAACTTTTAATTTTCAAAGTCCACCAATTGACTCCAAGTAGGTTCTAAGAGGTCCCCCATAGGCTAAAACAGCAATTCGGCAAGTTTTAGATGGCAAATCTTTAAAGTCGAGTTTTTAAAGAGACAGTACATGATAAAGTTCGATATTCTAAATTTAGAATTTTTTTCAAATTCAAATTGAATTTGGACAAGTCGAAGTACACAAAAAATAGATCAAATTCAAAATTTTTTACTTAGAATTTTCACTTCGACCCTTTATAAAACTGCCCCTATAAATCCAATACAATCTGGTTGCTTTCCCTTCTGTAAATTCCAAATAGGATCTGCAATTTTGTGAGTTGCTAATCTAAGGCATGATGGGAACTGCAGTTTATTCATCTCAAGAAAAAATACACAAAGGATTATACCAGTGAGTCAAAAGCAGAGGGACAAAGCTTCATAGCGGTGCTGTATTTTTATAGGAAACTGGTAGACTGGATTTAATTGGTAAGCTTGTATGAATGCTAAATAATGATACTGTATATGGGAAAGAGAGTTTTCCCTGTATAAATGATCCAAGGAAAACGAGAGCAAACTCACCAGCTACTGGAAAATCCTTTACATCCGCATTGGCCACGGAAATAAACATCCACAAACACAAAAACTGCACATTAGGATTGTTTCAATGGACCAAGATGGAGAGTGCAATTGAACTTGGATAAAAATAAAAAAATAATTGTATTCGTCTATTTAAGAGCACAAATAGTTGGAGCAGGCAGGGAAGAGTAAGGCTTAAAGTCTTTCATGACTCATTAGCCACTTCAGAAGCTTGTTATTTGTAGGCTTCTGATGAAGGCGAAAATGCATTAAATGGGAAGTAAAGTGTAAAATAGAATAAGGCTAGAAATGCTGTATTTTGTATACTAAATACAAACATGAACTTACTGCACCACAAACCTAATCAAACAAATGATTTATGCTTTCAAAGTTGGCCACCATCTTGTAACTTTGTTATACATCTTTGCAAGACCAAGACTGTGAACATGCTCAGTGTGGTCTGGGCTACTTAGGAATCATCATAAATTATCAAAACAGCACAAGTCAAATAATATCTGCCAGAAGCCGATACAGCAAGACTGATTAATAATCAGAATATACAGACTGCACTGGGTCCTGTGTTGTCATGTAATCTAATGTGGATAATATAGTTTTTGTATTGTTTAATACAAACTGTATCCAACTCTGCAGAACCAGTGGCTGCAGCAAAATAATCCTCCAAATAGAATCCCAGTTTATAGGTTTAAATCTGGCTCTATGATCTTTGTCCCTGCAGCTGGAGTTGGAAACAGTAAAGGGGATGTAAATGCAAAAATAAAATCCAATACAAATCTCTACACAGTCACCAACTGCTCTACAGGGAAACAAACAAAGCTGCTTGAGATCTGCATGGCTGGGAAGTAAGGTGAGGGCTCCCCCTGCTGTTCATAAGTATGATTGTTTCCCTGCAGAGCAGTTAGGGACCGTCTGACAATTCCTATCCACAGCAGTAAATGAAGGGAGAATGTCAGTGCATACAGTCAAGTTTCTTATAAAAACGGTACACATTTTTTTAATTAAAGTATATTGGAGATCGGTTTCTTTTTCATTAAAGAAAGTAAAATTGGATTTTATTTTTATGCTTTTACATGCCCTTTAAAGGCATGTATGCTGCAGGCTAAACTGTGGTATAAATGAAGTCAGCACTCCAGTAAGAAGGAATGGTACATTTATTTGCTAGGTAGTTTAGGATACAATGCCTTTAACTACTTAAGGAAACAGTCACCAATATCCAATCGCAATGGTTCAATTAATCTATTCAGGTCGGTGTTGGTTGAAACTCACAGAGGTGTGAAAGTGTCACCTGGTTACAATGGTCCCATCATACTGACACACTTTTTAAAGTTTCAGCTAACACCTACCTGAATAGTTCAATGGAACTGCCATTGACCATTGATGATATTTATTTTTTGTGCCAATAATCCCTTGCAAAAACTCCTTCCATAACCATAACCACCTATCCAGGATTAGTTGAGATGCAATGTAAATTGCACATGCCAGACAAGCAGGTGGAGTATGATCAGATGCTTTGTCTCTTGGCCCTGATCCTGAACAAAAACACTCATCCTGGGTAAATCTTATTCACACCTAGGGGCAAATTCACTAAGATGCGAAGTTGCGCCAGGCACAACTTCGCCGCACTTCGCCGTACTTCGCCGCACTTCGCCAGGCGTATTTTCGCCAGGGCAAAGCAAATTCACTAAAATCCGAAGTTGCGCACAGGGGTAGCGTTAGTTTGCGAAGTTGCGCTAGTGTTAATTCGCCAAGCGAATCGAAGTTTCGCTAGCGATGGTTAATTTGCATACAGCGCGAAGTTCAAATTTCAATGGAGGAACACGTATCTCCACCACAAATGCCTAGAAAACCTTCAAATCAGCAAAGAAAAATTTTATTTTGCCCTACACATGTGCCCACTGTCTAGGTAAGTTGCCATGAGTCAGGAAATGTAGGGGGGAAGGAGGGGAGCCCCAAAAAAAATTTCGATCTTTTTCAGCCTATCATGTAGAAAACACGCCAGCGTTTTTTGGGACTTAGAAAAAAATTTGACTTTTTTGGAAACCATCCCTATCTACTCTATTGCGCTTCGCCAGGTCTGAGGTGGCGAAGGAAGTCTAGCGTAAAAGGTAGCGTTCAGTACACTGCGCAAGTTAGTGAATTTGCGTAGTTACATCGCTAGCGAAAATTTGCCTGGCGTAAGTGTGCGAAGTAACACTAGCGAATTTACGCCAGCGTTCGTTAGTGAATTTGCGAAGTACCAAAAATGCCAAACGCTAGCGAATTGACGATAGCGTTTGGCGCTTAGTGAATTTGCGCCCTAGTCCCTAACTGTGCTGGGCACACAGATCAGCTCTTAAAGGAACAGTAACATCAACAAAATGTTTTAAAAAAATCAATACATTGAATTATACATTGAAAAGAAAACACCAAGACAAATTAAACTTTAAAATCTCAAAGTCTTTATTAAGAAATAACTTACAGAAACTCCTCTTGTGCTCCTCTTCAGAAAGCGATCAGGCGATCAATCATGCGGCGCTCAAATTTCTCCTCCCTGCCTTCCTTTTAGGAGATAGCAAGGGAGGAGAAATCGAGTGCTGCATGATGGATCATCATCATGTCACCTTTTCTGAAGAGGAGCTGAAGCTTTTTTTAAAGTTTAATTTGTTTTGGTGATTCTTTTCCTATTTATACTAACACATTTTTTTATACATTTTTTGATGTTACTGGTCCTTTGATGTTACTGGTCCTTTAATGGTCCCCATCTGAAATCTCACAATATTTTCAGTACAAAATCTCATGATGACATCACTGGAGTCACCAGGTAGGGATTTTATTTTTCTAAAGACATTAGTCAGCAGCACCCCCTGTTCCTAACCCCCAGACAAGCTCAGATAGGCACCTTGGACAGTCAGAGGATTTTTCTTTTAATTTTTGTTTCATTGTTTTAGGCAAAAAGGTTTGGAGAGCCTTAATGAAAATCCATGACAAGCATTTATGTGAGCTATGTGCTTTGGATAAATACAGATAATGGAGATACAATCTGTTTTGTACACAAGTTGGGTTTCCCATTGCATACCTCCCAACTGTCCCATTTTCTGTGGGACAGTCCCCATTTTGAAAGTCCTGGGTTTCTTACTGAAGTGTTAGATCTCCTGCACTGATGCCAGAAAAAGATACAACGTTTCTGTAACTAAAATGAGAGACTTTTTGGCAGACAGCCCAGAACACTGAGCCGCAGCACCTCGATACATTTGTAACAATTTAAGATAAGCAAAGAAACAATTGTAACTATTTAAGATAAGTAAGTCTCTTGGGGGAACTGAGACTCACATCTTAAAAGATTTCAGCTTCATTAGCAAAACTGTTATAACTAGGGATGCACCGAATCCACTATTTTGGATACGGCCGAACCCCCGAATCCTTTGTGAAAGATTTGGCCGAATACCGAACCGAATCCGAACCCTAATTTGCATATGCAAATTTGCATATGCAAATTAGGGGTGGGAAGGGGGAAAATTTGTTACTTCCTCGTTTTCTGACAAAAAGTCACGTGATTTCCCTCCCGCCCCTAATTTGCATATGCAAATTAGGGTTCAGATTCGGCCAAATCCGAATCCTGCTGAATAAGGCCGAATCCTGGCCGAATCCCGAACCGAATCCTGGATTCGGTGCATCCCTAATTATAACACATAAAACTTGGATCTAAAACTCTCATAAATGTGTTTTTTATAACCTGACAAATGTTGTTAAATGGACGTGGTAATTGGGGGGTGTGGCCACAAATTGGGCATGGTCAAAAAAATTTCGCCTCACTGCTGTTTTTGTCCCTCTTAACATTTTTTTCAAATGTTGGGAGGTATGCTGTTGTACCAAACAAATGCCTTTGGTTAAGGTTACTTAATATGCACAAATGTTTTCTAATATTTTAGAATGTATGTACTAGCAGAGTTTTTTGGGGGTTGTTTCGATTTCATAAGAAGCCAGATTGTTTTAAAGGAATTGTGTAAATAGATAGGCTGTGCAAAATAAAAAATGTTTCTAATATAGTTAGTTTGGCAAAAATGTAATGTATAAAGGCTGAAGTGACTGGATGTGTAACATAACAGAACACTAATTCCTGCTTTTCAGCTCTCTTGGTTTCCACCAGGCAGTAACCAATCAGTGACTTGAGGGGGGCCACACGGGTCGTAACTGTTGCTTTTGAATCTGAGCTGAATGCTGAGGATCAATTACAAACTCACTGAACAGTTATGTCCCATGTGGCCCCCCTTATAGTCACTGACTAACTCAGAGTTAGAGAGCTGAAAAGCAGGAAGTAGTGTTCTGGCTATTATGTTACACATCCAGTCACTCCAGCCTTTATACATTACATTTTTGGCTAACTAACTATATTAGAAACATTTTTTATTTTTCACAGCCTGTCTATTTACCCAGTTTTTATTTGCACACTGAACTGTTCCTTTAAGTATACATTTTGTTGATCTCTGTTGTAGGAACGAGTTTATTGTCTCTGTTATACACGTTTTTTTTTTTTGGTAAACACAATAATTTCATAAATGAAACCCATTTAAACCATCCCTATGGCTATTCCAGGCTTTTTCTTTACCTCTATACTAAAGTGGCCTTTGGACAAAGTGCTGTCCAAGGCGCAAATTCACTAAGCCGCGAAGCGCCGAACGCTAGCGTTAATTCGCTAGCGTTTGGCATTTTCGCTACTGCGCAAATTCACTAACGAACGCTGGCATAGTTTCGCTAGTGTTACTTTGCACCCTTACGCCAGGCGAATTTTCGCTAGCGACGAAACTACGCAAATTCACTAACTTGTGCAGTGTACTGAACGCTACCTTTTACGCTAGACTTCCTTCGCCACCTCAGACCTGGCGAAGCGCAATAGAGTAGATAGGGATTGTTTCCAAAAAAGTCAAAAAATTTTCTAAGTCCAAAAAAACGCTGGCGTGTTTTCTACATGATGGGTGATAGGCTGAAAAAGATCGAAATTTTTTTTGGGGCTCCCCTCCTTCCCCCCTACATTTCCTGACTCATGGCAACTTACCTAGACAGTGGGCACATGTGTAGGGCAAAATAAAATTTATATTTGCAGATTTGAAGGTTGTCTTGGCATTTGTAACTTCACTTTACATAGCGAATCAAAGCTAGCGCAACTTCGCAACCTTACGCTACCCCTGAGCGCAACTTCGGATTTAAAGAATTTGCGGAGCGCTGGCCAAACTATGCCTGGCGAAGTGCGGCGAAGCTTGGCGAAGTTGCGCCTGGCGCAACTTCGCATCTTAGTGAATTTGCCCCCAAGTGTCAATATAAATCTCTTTCATCAGTAGCCGTAATTCCATGTACCTGCAGTAGCTGGTGCACAAACTACAATTCCCAGCATGCCTTGTATTAAACTCTCAAATTGTCAGGGAGACAGTCCAAAGGGATGTGTAAGTATCAATTTAATAATCTGCAAAGGCTGATCATCTCTCTCTTGAAAGGTTGAATATAAGCACATTGCTGCTCACAGACAGATACTCACATGTGGGGACAGGAGGAACACACATACTGGAGTTACAGCAGGTTGTATTAATGGCAAACTTCTTGCTGTTGCTTCTATAAGTCCCAACCCGACTGCACTCGGCAGCTTTTCCACATCTTCTTATGAATTCAAAGTCATTTTCTTCACCTGTAGGATTCATTAAACACTGGTTTTTAAAGAAATTATTGTGATAAATGAATAAAGTCATATACAGTACAGGTGTGGGGACCAGAATGCTTGGAACCTGGGGTTCCCCGGATAACGGATCTTTCTGTAATTTGGATCTTCATACCTTAAGTCTACTAGAAAATCATGTAAACATGAAATAAAGCCAATAGTCTGGTTTTGCTTCCAATTAGGATTAATTATATCTTAGTTGGGATCAAGTACAAACTACAAGGAGATTTTTTTTTGGATAAAATGGAGTCTATGGGAGACAAGCCTTTTTGTAATTTGGAGCTTTCTGGACAATTGGCTTCCAGATAACAGATCTCATACCTGTAGTGAGTAATTTTAGTTTTTACAGATTTTCACTTTTCTGTATTATTTATTGTTATTAGTGTTGGGCGAATTTGGGCTGTTCGTGAAATGAAATTCGCGAAACGGCGAAAAATTTGTGAAACTGCATCGGCATCTCGTTTTTGACGCCGGTGTTCAAAAAAACGTCCATTTTTTTTTGACACAGGTGAATTTTCACCAGTGAATTTTCGCAGCCGTTTTGCAAATTTATTTAATCGCGGGATTTCGCCATCACTAATTGTTATATTTTGCACATGCTGCATGCATTTTTCGGGCATCTCACACTGGCAGAGTAAATAATAGGTGTACACTACAGGGTTCCCTTCTGCCTATAGCAATACTATAAAAAATAGCAAGGGCAAAGGCAACATGAACCTGGGTTATATGATTAACAAACATAAGTGGCAAATTGCAAATGTAAATTTGCCAGTGGTAACTTGTAGTAGACTGGCTGATTCCAGTCTGAACATAGATTTAATCTTTGACTCTTTAGAGTTTTGTATAAATTAAATTGCCACCTATTTCCTATACAATAAACTGACAGAGGGGAAAATTAACTGGGCATATAATATGTCATGTAGCAGGAAGACATGCTTTGGAGCCTGCTAGATAAGAAGGGCTTCTCCTACATCTTCAAGGAGACTCAGCACAACAAAAGTAGTGACACATTGAGGACCAGTGGAGAACTGACAGAAGTGCCAGAGAGAAATCTGAATATATATGTGAGAAGAAGAGTCATGGTCAGATTCAGACTGGGTTTATGGAGAAGGAAAGCTCCAAGACAATTTATTGCCAATAGATTAGCCACAATAATGCAAGCTAGAACGCTATATTTATTCTGCAGAATGGTTTACCATACCTGAGTAAACAGCTCTAGGCACTGTCTCTGTTTGTTTATGATAGAAGCTGTCATATTAGCTTGGTGTGACATCACTTCCTGCCTGAGTCTCTCCCTGCTCACTTACAGCTCTGATCTCAGATTACAGCAGGGATGGGAGGAGGGAGGGGGAGAGAAGCAAACTGAGCATGCTCAAGCCCTAGCCCTGGAGGTTTAAGATGAAAACAGGAAGTCTGATACAGAAGCCCATGAGTACACAATAGAAGGAAAGAAATGTGCTGTTTCTTTTGACAGAGGACTCAGAGCAGCATTACTTTGAGGGTTTACTGGTGTATTTATATAGACCTTTCTGATAAAGCTTACTTAATTTTAGCCTTTCCTTCTCCTTTAAAGATCAAGAGCTCCTTTAGAAAACAATACTCAGCATCAGTAGCAAGTCACAAAGCAAACACAATAGTGCTCAGTGAGCTGCTATTCAATTTCCACATGAACAAGGTCAAAGCATATGCTGGATGCAGTGGTTGACATGGTGTGCATGTAAATTGTAGGTTCACATGAAGGTGCAGACCCAGAGAGATGAGAGAGAAACCACAAAATATTGACTCACACCCCTAATATATAGTATCAGAGCACACAAGTACAACACAATTAGAGAAACTTCAATAGAATAGTAGCATGAACAGCAGAGTTTTTTTTTACAGTTATAACCCTTTTATGAGCCATTCCCAATGATTCTAAAGCAAAAAGGATAGTTTGGGCCTTTATTATGGTTTATCTTGCAAGGCTCTTGATTTCGGGTACGGTTATATGGAAGAACTTGCATGATAAACGAGAGACGCCCATATAAAATATTTCCCAAAAGCTATTGTGTCACATTTTCTATCGAGCTTAGGGCTTGCCTTGTACAAGTGTGCATTAGGCTACTGCTTCAAAAGAAAATATAATTCATTCCATCAAATAAGATTATACTGCAATGCACAAAGACGGCTTCCAAATTACTGTAATGCAAGAATTGCTCATCTACTATACAGCTGCACACAAAAGGCCAGATTCAATCGAGAAGAAGTTATGTCATAACTTGTCAAGAAAGAACTTTTCTCCTAATTAGGGTTGCGACCATTTTTTTTGTCAAAAACTGGCAGAGGGCAGACCGGTGACTTAGGTGGTGGGCCAGTGGCACCAGGGGGTGGGGCAGTGACATCTGGGGGCGGGTGACGCCAGGGGCTGGACTGATGATGTGACAATCGGCGATTGGCTGATTGCCATGTCATTCACTTCAAGGTCCTGTCCAGATTTCCTAATTTGGAAATCCAGACAGGAACTTTTCACCCAGGGCAGCCCTTCCAAAAACCGAACAGGTGGCAACCCTACTCCTAATTCAGTTCCAGTTTTTTCCCATAGACTTCAAAAGAGTTTTCAAGTTATAAACAGTGAGATACGTGTTTCTGAATCGCATCCCAAATGGAATCCCGTTCATGGGGTATATTTATCAAAGAGTGAAGTTAGTAGTGAAGTTCCGCCACTAGAGTGCAATTCCGCCACTCCCCATTCATTTCTATGGGATTTTTAAAGGCGTATTTATCAAAGGGTGAACTTTCACATTCACCCATTGATAAATACGCCTTTCAAAATCCCATAGAAATGAATTGAGAGCTGCGGAATTTCACTCTAGCAGCGGAACTTCACTCTTTGATAAATTTACCCCACATGAGTTTTCACGTGATAACCCTTCTACTCGCTGAATTGAATCGGGCCCAATTTGTATGAAACAAACTGCATTGTTGCACACGAAACCTGCGAAATAGCAAAAGGAAACCATGGGCAGAGAAAAACATCTCCGCCATTTGAATGTGATTAAAAAAAAGATCCCGTAGAATAGGAATATACCACCGAGGGTCCATATCTTTTCTGTCAGACACACTTCTCCGTTTGCACAGTGCACTGGGTACGAGTAACATTCATCTATGGAAGTATGGCAAGTTGTGCAAAGCTGGCTATTTACTGAAATACAAGAAAAAAATATATGTTAATGTTAATTTAATATTGTCAGCATTCCAAGAAACCTTTTTTAACCTTTTAACCCCCTTACACAACACATACATTAAAAACATAGCCCTTTGCAAACACTCATGGGGACACATCCATACTTACCCCCTATCTACACTTGGACAGACCCTACACCAGTGATCCCCAAACAGTAAGTAAGTGAGTAACATGTTGCTCACTGAACCCTTGGCCTCAAGGCAGTTTCTCATTTTTGGATCCAGGCTTGGAGGCAAGTTCTGGTTGCGAAATGGCAATTCACGAAACTCGAATTTTGATGCCTGCATCAATTCGTGACAACTTTGATGCTTATGTGAATGTTGACACCCACGTTAAAGTCCATGGGTGTCTGAATAGTGTTGATGCGCGACAGTTTGGTTTTGAGCGACTATTCCCGACGCGTGTCCAGATTTTTTGGACACCGGTGTAAAACGTGGAAATTCGCCACAAATTAGTGCCTGGCAAATTTATTCGGCAATCACTAAAAACCATTGGAACTGCCAAACTGATCCTCCTGTAGGCTGCCAGTCCTCATAGGGGCTACAAAATAGCCAATCACAGCCCTTATGTGGCATCCCCAGGAATTTTTTTCATGCTTGTGTTGCTCCCCAACTCTTTTTTTAAAAAAACAGGTTTGGGACCCCTGCCCTACACATATACTCAAACCACAGAAAACCAAAAACTTGGCACTGCATATGTCCACAACGATACAGGTAGTGGGAGCACTTACAGACACTGCTGGGCTCCAATGTGCTTAACGCAAGCCGCAATCTTCCCGGGAAATTCCTGAAATGGTGAAAAATTCACCAAACGGCGCCGGCGTCACGTTTTTGACGCCGGAGTCCGTTTTTAACGCCTGCGTTGCACATTGGCAAATCTTTGTG
Source organism: Xenopus petersii (assembly GCA_038501925.1). Classification (NCBI taxonomy): domain Eukaryota; kingdom Metazoa; phylum Chordata; class Amphibia; order Anura; family Pipidae; genus Xenopus; species Xenopus petersii. The sequence goes on along the minus strand of CM076685.1, from coordinate 107,917,088 downwards.
CCGGTTTTGCAAATTTATTTGCCGGTGGCTAATCGAGGGAATTCGCTGCGAATTCACGACTGCCAAATAAATTCGCCCATCACTAGCATTCAAGATTTTGAAGAGTACGGAGCACCAAAGGAGACCAGCGTCCATTCATTAAAAAGATCGAAATTTATTGGTCATCTTTAAAATCCATACATAGCTGCCCACTCTACGCGTTTCGTGGCTTCCCGCCACTTCATCAGAAGCTATGTGTGGATTGTAAAGATGACCAATACATTTCTATCTGTTTAGTGCATGGACACTGGTCTCCTTTGGTGCTCTGTACTCTTCAAAACTGCATAGAATCAGATACAAATACTGCTTTGTGCATATCACTGTCTGAGAGGTATGTCAGCAATTAAAGCTAAACTGTAGGCCATTATAACCCCCTTTTCTACAAAACCTCTGTAGGTGGACATATTTAACAAAATCCATCACAATATTCCATGTGCAGGCTGTAACAGTGGGTTGCCTTATCTGAATTTGGTTGGTAGGAACTGGAGAAATGGAGATCTCAGACCCTCAGTAAGAGAGGGGCAACATCTTTTGTATATGAATTGTATTTGAAAGTAAAAAATAAAACCAGTTGCATTGCATTGGAAGACTTTGTCTTTATTTTTGGTTTCTACAGTAGTGTGCAATGGCCTAACCTGAAGAGCCTACTTTTTTGTATACACCTTGGCATATGTTATTGCTTAGAACAAGATCTAGTGCTTAAAGGGACAATCAACCCTCAACCACACTTTACTCCTTTAAAGGGGTTGTAAACCTAGCCTTAATGACATTCCACAGTGCTCCCTAGTTTTGCTGAAAACCAGAATTATATATGCAAGAAAATTCTCCAATGAGAATTCTACTGATCCAAAACTTCATTATAAATGCAAAAAAACCCCAGACCTGTAATAATTCTGATTCCCAGCACCATGTAAGGCATCTTGCTGTTATCTTACACGGTATAGAGATAATTGTCATTCTTTTCTTCATTATATCACACCATGCCTCACTCAGTTGTTGCTGGACTACAAATCTCAGAATAATATAATATACAATAAAGGTTGAAGGTAGGGATGCACCGAATCCAGGATTCGGTTCGGGATTTCAGCAGGATTCGGATTTCGGCCGAATCCTTCTGCCCAGCCAACCGAATGCGATTCCTAATTTGCATATGCAAATTAAGGGCGAGAGGGAGATTGTGTGACTTGGGGGCCGATTCACGAAGGGTCGAATATCGAGGGTTAATTAACCCTCGATATTCGACTGGGAACTAAAATCGTTCGACTTCGAATTCGAACGATTCGAATTTTTAGTTTGAATCGTTCGAATTCGATCGAATTCGATCGAATTCGATCGAATTTAACAAATTCGATGGTCGAAGTACCCAAAAAATACTTCGAAATTCGAATTTTTTTTTATTCTAACCCTTCACCCGAATTTCGTGAATCGGCCCCTTTTTGTAACGAAATAAGGAAGTAAAAAACGTTTTCCCCTTCACATTCCTAATTTGCATATGCAAATTAAGATTCGGATTCGGTTCGACCGAATCTTTCATGAAGGATTCGGGGGTTCGGCCGAATCCAAAAAAGTGTATTCGGTGCATCCCTAGTTGAAGGTCCTTTGCCATTATTTTCACTGAAAACCATTATATTTCAGAAACAGTCTTTACTGGAAGAAACACATTGAACCTTTTTTATCAAAATCAAATTTAATAATCGAATAAAAATAAGTGGGTCCGACCACACTAGAATACACAATTGGACCTTATTTATTATAAAAAAAAAAAAAATCACGATTTAATCGGATTGGAAACAAACCTCAAAAAAAAATCAAGTGAAAATCCAAATCATGGATTTGGATCCAAATCATTTTTTAGATTTTTCCCTAATCGCTCAATTTTTTTGGGCTTTTTCCTGAAAAGCCAAACATTTTTGGATTTTTGCCCAAAAAATCTGAAATAGTCAGATTTTCGGGCTAATTCCAGCACAGACCACAGAAACTTCCAAATAGGATAGGGACCTCTCTATTTGACTGATATACAACCTTGGCAGGTCTGAGATGGCGGATTTTCAGATTCTGACTTTTTCCATGCTCGGGGTATAATAAATCTCGAAAATTTCAAGGTTTTTTTCCACTTAAAAATTCAGATTTTATAGGAAAAACAACCTCACATTTTTCGACTTTTTTGTCATTTGGACTTAAAAAATAATCGCTAAATATTGGAGATGTGTTTTACTATGTTTGCTCCTAAACTTAATAATGGGCTCCACCAATTACATAAACGGTACTTACCCACACTGAGAGGAGAGCCTTTGTCTGTATACTCACATACAGCTAAAAAACGGCAAATATCGGGAGTCCCACAGCCCTTTAACTCTAATAAGGAAAAAGATAGTCATTGGTTGGCATTTCATTCTCTTCATTTTTTAAAAGGCAAGTCTAAAATAGAATAAGGCTAGAAATTCTGTATTTTGTATACTAAACATAAATATGAAGTTACTGTACCACAAGCCTAATCAAACAAATGATTTATGCTTTCAAAGTTGGCCCCAGGGGGTCACCATCTTGTAACTTTGTTAACAGTCTTTGCAAGACCAAGACCATGCACATGCTCGCTGTGTTCTGGGCTAGTGATGGGCTAATTTATCCCCGAAAATTTTCACTGCAAAATTTCGGTGGCGAAATGCGGAAATTCGCCACGAATTTGCGCCTACTGAATAAATTCATCCATCACTAGTCTGGGCTGCTTAGGGATCGTCATAAATGATCAAAACAGCACAAGTCAAATAATATCTGCCAGAAGCCGATACAGCAAGACTGATTAATAATCAGAATATACAGACTGCACTGGGTCCTGTGTTATCATGTAATCTAACGTGGATTTTATAGTTTTTGTATTTTTTAATAAAACTTTCTCCAAATCTGCTGAACCAGTGGCTGCAGCAAAATAATCCTCCAAATAGAATCCCAGTTTATCTGTTTAAATCTGGCTCCATGATCTTTGTCCCTGCAGCTGGAGTTGGAAACAGTAAAGGGGATGTGAAGGCAAAAATAAAATTCAATACAAATTTCTACACTGTGCCGACTGCTCTACAGGGAAACAAACAAAGCTGCTTGAGTTCTGCATGGCTGGGAAGTAAGACGGGGGCTCCCCCTGCTGTTCATAAGTATGATTGTTTCCCTGCAGAGCAGTTAGGGACCGTCTGACAATTCCTATCCACAGCAGTAAATGAAGGGAGAATTTCACTGCATACAGTCAGGTTTCTTATAAAAACGGTACACATTTTTTAATTAAAGTACATTTTAGATATGTTTCTTTTTCATTAAAGGACCAGTAACACCAAAACATTTTTTTTAAAAAATGTGTTAGAATACATAGAAAAAAAAACACCAAGACAAATTAAACTTTAAAATCGCAAAGCCTTTTTTAAGAAATAACTTACCGAAACTTCACTTCTACTCCTCTTCAAAAAAGGCGACACAGCGACGATCCATCATGCGGCACTCGATTTCTCCTCCCTGGCTACCTCTTATAAGGAAGGCAGGGAGAAGAAATCGAGCACCGCATGATGAATCGCCCGATCAAGAGGAGCGCAAGTGGAGTTTCGGTAAGTTATTTCTTAATAAAGACTTTGCGACTTTAAAGTTTAATTTGTCTTAGTGTTTTCTTTTCAATGTATACTAACAAGTTTTTTTTGAGGTTACTTGTCCTTTAAAGAAAGTAAAAATGAGATTTTAATTTTTCGCTTTTACATACCCTTTAATCCTTGTAAAAACACCTACTGAGAAATGTTGTATTAACAGGGTGAACAAAACTTGCCAAGCCCATAAAGATTCTGTATTTTCACAGCAAAAACTCTTAGATGATGAGTATTAGTGACAATAAAATGAATACAGAGTAGTGATGGCGAAAAAAAAAAAAATGTCGCCGGCGTCCAAAAAACAGATGCAGGCATCAAAATGGACCCCGGCATCAAAAATGAGATGCTGGCGCCGTTTTGCGAATTTTTTGCCGTTTCGCAAATTCCGGGAAATTCGCACATTTTTCGGAGCAAATTCGTCCACCACTAATACAGAGTACATGGTAATCTTTACAGATTGGTGTCACTTCCTGTACTCACCATCAAAATATTGTCTGCATACAATCGCATACAATCAAGGGGTGGTTCACCTTTAAGTTAACATTACATATGTTATAGAATGACCAATTCTAAGCAACTTTTCAATTGCTCCTCGTTTTTTTTTAGTTTTTAAATTATTTGCCTTCTTTTTATGATTCCTTCCAGCTTTCAAATTGGGGTCACCGACCCCATCTTAAAACAAATGCTCTGTAAAGCTGCAAATGTGTTGCTATTGCTACTTTTTATTTCTCGTCTTTAAAGTCAGACCTCTCCTATTCATATTCCTGTCTCTTAATCAAATCAGGGGATGGTTGCTAGGATAATATGGACCCTAGCAACCAGATTGCTGAGATTGCAAACAGGAGAGCTGCTGAATCAAAAGCTAAAGAACTCAAAAACCACAAATAATAAAAAAAATTAAAACCGATTGCAAATTGTCTCAGAATATCCCTCTCTACATCATACTTAGGGGCCGATTCACTATGGGTCGAATATCGAGGGCTAATTAACCCTCGATATTCGACTAGGAACTAAAATTGTTCGAATTCGAATATCGAAGTCGAAGGATTTAGCGCAAATCCTGCGATCGAACGATTTAGCGCAAATCCTGCGATCGAACGATTCGAAGGATTTTAATCCAACGATCGAAGGAATATCCTTCGATCAAAAAATCTCAGGCAAGCCTATGGGGACCTTCCCCATAGGCTAACATTGACTTCGGTAGCTTTTAGCTGCCGAAGTAGGGGGTTGAAGTTTTTCTTAAAGAGACAGTACTTCGACTATCGAATGGTCGAATAGTTGAACGGTTTTTAGTTCGAATTGTTCGATTCGAAGTCCAAGTAGTAGTCGAAGGTCGAAGTAGCCCATTTGATGGTCGAAGTAGCCCAAAAAACACTTAGAAATTCAAAGTTTCTTTAATTCGAATCCTTCACTCAAGCTTCATGAATCGGCCCCTTAAAGTTAACTCAAAGGTGAACAAGCCATTTAAGCAAGTGCACTGAGTGAAATAAGCCACTGTAGGAACCCTGGAGATACCATCACCATTGAAGTTAATGGTAGATCCAGGCTTTATCTGCATCAATAGGATCACTATGCTCAAATCAAAACATAAAGCTGACACTGAGCACAACTACATAGAATGCAAGCAGCACCTTTTGATGCAAATATGGACCACCTAATTATTATGAACTGTGATTTTTTTTCTATAATATCCAAAGAAATAGATGGAAACTGCACAATCCTTCATGATATTCCCTTGACGCAAGAGCCAGGAAACCCTTTCCAGCGGAATATTGAATTGCCTCACTTACAAACTGTATTGTATGAGGCATGCTATATTCCTACAACCAGCCCCTACAAACTAGTTTATTAAGGGTGCATAGACCCTTGCCCTGTCACTTGTTATAAACCTTTTTTCTTTGGAGAACAATTTTTATATAAAATATTATAAATTGCTAAATGGCCAGTTAGGTTATATGAATGGGACCGGGCAATTGCAACGGTTCATTCCTTTTTCATTTTTCTAACATTTCATGATTTATTGACCCTGCACACCATTCACCTCATATTTTTTGAACAGTGCTCGCCAATTTGTTGATTTTTGATACAGCCTCCATGTCAGTAAGTTCTTTTCCCACCCTATTCTTTATCATAAAGAACCTGCAGCTAGGTGCATAGAGACGAGTGTAAGGGAGTAAAAAGGCTTTAATGTTTTAAAGAGTTTTCTGCCTGAAGTCAAAGGATGGGGCTTACCCATATGCAGCTGGCATGGATGATGGCAAAGGAAAATCACATTTTTCTTTTCATTCTCATGAAAAGCTCTATAAGCTATATTAATACTAAGAAACTATGGGCAAGATATATGATGGAACCTATTCTAGGGCTCCCTTCTGGATTTGGCTTGGCCGGGCAGAAGGATTCAGCCGAATCCGAATCCTGCTGAAAAAGGCCGAATCCCAAACCGAATCCTGGATTCGGTGCATCCATATTCCCTTCTGATACCACAAAAACATCACATGAATGCAGGAGTTTTCCCTGAAACCTTCATGCATGCCCTTAACCTGAGCAAGTTCCGGCACTGCTCACAGTTCATCATTAAGAAACAGCATTGCACACTTTCTGGGATTGCCTATTTGCACATGATCTGCTTGATGCCCTGAAACATAAACACAGAAGGTGTGTGCCCAGGAACTTTCTTAGTGCTTTATGTCACTCATGATGTTGGAGCAATTCTGGAACCTTGTGGACTATATTGTGAAGATAAAAACAAATATTATTAGATATGTGTTTCCAAAGATGCCCCAGTAGCTCCCCATCTTCTTTTTCTGCGGATTCACTGCACGTGTTCTGTGCTGCTGTCACTTACTGAGCTTAGGGACCCACTCACAATATACAGTACACATAGAATAGAAATGTCACAATATAAGGCGGATTAGTAATTAATACACATAATTACTACATGGCAGCACAGAAAACAGTGCAATTAGCATCAGAATTTAATAATCAGCCCTGTAGTATCCGCTGTCATGTGTGGGCTCGCCCAAACCCGCCCCCCCATTTGCGGGTCACGGGCGGTCCGGGTTGAACTCTTGTGCCTGCTCTCTTCGACCTTACAGTGACGGCTTCTGACTTCCGGTTTTATAGACAGACGAGAGGTTGTTTCCAGGTCAGGGGAAATCCAACCCGCACATCACGAATCAGCTTATATTACAGACCAACCTCATATAACCCTAATTTGGTTACTGCCTCTTTAAATAGCAATTTACCCTTGGAAATTCAAGGGTTTTTAATAAAACAAAAATAAACTTTATGTAAACTGTATTTAGTAACTGTAAATGCAAATCACACAATATCACTTTACTCTGGGGAACCTGTGTGGACTATCAACCCCTGGCACAGTCTCTCAATGCCACAGTCCCACGCTCTACACCAGGTGGATAAATGTAGAATAAATCCGGTCAGTTCAATGTCCGGATAGAGCTACCTGCCCCAAGGTACCTTTCCTTTTCAAAGTAGTAGCTGATCACACGAGCAAGACCTGTCCTCACCCTGGGGAACACACAGTGGCCAAAATATCCACAGGCAGAGGATAGAAACTTGCTCTCTGTGATGCTTTATCAAAGCAAAGCAAAATCCAGCCCTTTACTTTTCCTTCTCCCTGGAAAATCTTTTCAAGCAGTACTGTCACACCACAGATTTGGATCTCTCTAGCTGCTGCAGCAGGGATCCCTTTATAAGTGCTGTCAAAAACCCTACTCCAAAGTTAGGCACTCCGCCTCTCCCAGGGATGTATTGGGGCACCAAGCCAATCGGATGGCTCTCCAGCCTGTAACTGGGCTGGATGATGTCACAGACAGAAAAACAGGGGAAGGATTTGTCGCATCCCCTACACTCATTATCATTTGCAACTACCCCTAAGCTCAGCTTCTCAGAGCCCACTGAGCATGTGAGTGTCACAAATACTTTCCAAGATGCTGACCCCCTGTGACAAGTTTGAAGTCCTGGATCATTGCTGTGACTACATATTATACAGGAAAATATAAATGGGACAAAAGAAGATTAAAAAACACACACAAATACACACACACACACACAGTAGAAAAACATGATGAAAGCTTCATAGGTGAAGGTGAAGATATTATGGTTGTCCTGGAATAGAGGAGGTGATGTTAATGAATGTGAAGCTGCACCACTGTGGCCCACACAGCCTCTATTTATATCATTATATCAAGGAATTCTCTTGCAATAAATCCATGTTGTCGGTAAGTTAAGTCAGTGGGGGATTTCTATACCATTTGCATAACTGATACATGATGTCTCATCCCCAGTGCAAGCCATAAATGCATTAGGTTGACAGCCAGCTTTATGCCTATCATAACAAGCAGGGCAGAAGACTCCATTCTTGGTGGAATTTTTTGGACTCACTAAAGAAAAGAGAGAGAAAAACCAAAAATAGTAAATAAGTCAGCTTTAAGACAAATACACTGGCTGCCTATTACTGTATGTTTGTCTGCCTTCCAGTTAATAATAGGGGGACATTGTTTTATTTTAGGCAGAGGAGTAACAATGATGTGCTGGTACAGGTAGTTCTTGGCATTTAAAAGCTGGGTGGTTCCAATCACATAGATGAACAGTTAAATATATATAAGTAAATATCAGACAGTGCCCCCCCCAACTGTCTCTAAATAACTATTTCCAGGCAAGAGTGCAGGCAGTTCTGAAATGAGTTATTGGACATTTTAGACATTAGTTCCCCTTAAAGGGACCATCAATTCCACTGCACTGCACTGCTCAACCACACTTTTACTGGACTACACACCCCATCATACTTTAACATATTATCAAGGTTAAGGCATTCTGGGAGCTGTAGTACAGCAACATCAGGGTTTTATACTTAAAGCAATATTGCACAAAAAACTTTCCCCAACTCCCAAGTGGCCACAGCAACATTAAAATGCAAAGTAATCCTCCAATGAGCATCCCAGTTGATCTCTATAAATCTGGCTCCCTGTTCTTTGTTCCTACATTTGGAGTTGAGAACATTAAGCACAGTTGAACAATGTAATTTTTCCTACCGCACACCTTTAGTTCACCAGTCCTGCAAATGATGGTTCATTCTTCCGTTGACCCGGGCGGGTCCCTTAGCAACGCATACGTATAGAAACGGATCCGCACACACTCAATGAATGTTTGGTGGCTAAATTAAAGGGGATACTCCACGACTGCATTGACTTCACTAGAGTGTGTGCGGATCCGTTTCTATACGTATCCAGCACCGAACAAGTCTGTCCTGAATCAGACACGGGGAGGACGGACAGACGTGTTCAGTGCTGGGAAACTGTACATACTATTTAAAACTTCAAATGCAGGAACAAAGAAGATGGAGCCAGATTTTGGAGGTGGAAGAGGTGTTTAGTTGGGGGTAGGGATTTCTGAAGACTGTAGTCCTTAGTGGGATTGGGTGGTAACACAGGTGATGGCCAGTTATTTAAGGAAGGGAACACCTTAATGGCTTCCTCTTCCCTCAGGAACCTGGAGCACCTGTGGAGCTCCCATTCATTAGTGTTTCTGGCTCTGGGATGGCGAACGATTCTCTAGTCGTGCAGGTGAGCGTGGCAGTGAAGTGGCAGCAGGGTGCAGGTTTGGTGGATCGGCTCCTATTAGAGCTTATTTCCCCTCCTGATACCACAGATAGTGGGCACCACCAATACAGTGACACCATACCCCAGTCCCAAAGTGTCACACGGGGTTGATCACACTCCACTGGCCAGATCTACATCCCGGGGGAAAATAGGCATACCCACTACTGCTCTACTGGAAAACAAAGGTACAGGGCTGCACAGCCTTCCAGGGCAACCAACCACAGGTGAAGTACGAGGGTCCAGTCCCCTATTTCCTCTTATTCCTCCTCATCTGAGACATCGGCTACACACTCCTCTTCCTAGTCTTCCTGAGAGAGTTCAGGGGACCAACATAGGAACAAACATATCAGTAGAAGAATTCATGGAGTCACAACAACAGAGCTCAACATCAGCTTCAATTTCTGCAGCCCCATCCCCAGGGTCTGGTCAGTATATTTGTGCTGGGGCATGAGAAGGTTTACGTGAGAAGGACAGTGAGATATTAGGCAGATCTCAGTCAGAACCCGAACTGGCGGGTATGATAAAGGACGTTTCTATCTGCAGGGTTAGTTAGCTTCACTCTTATCTGTCAGATGATATTTGGGGAAAAAAATGTGTTTATTAATATTTGGTCCCTGATTTCTACTGACCAGGTGACTGTGGATAGGGAGAGGTGATATGACAAGAATGATGATATTGAAGGTTGTTAAGACTTTTGGTAACTGGCTACAAGCCTTTTCAGTGCTTACATGTGTCATAGGTCAGAAATACATGGAGAAGTGTTTCCAGATTTTTGTGTACCAAGACCTGATTAATGGTGCTTATAAGGTAAATGAGGGTTCAGCTTGGTAGAGAAATTATGAAGAAGTCTGCTGGAACCCTGCGCTTAGGCCAGATCTGGGTTGGACATGGAAGCCACAGATTATACTAGACAGTCTTTGCACTGTTTACTTGTTGTAGCTCTATTGTACCATCTAGTCCTTCTTTGCCTAACTCACGACATCTGGTTGCGGGCAAAGCACAGGGGGTTTCTAATGCAGCTACAGATGCTCTCTTTCATTCACAGTGGTGGAGGTTCAAGGAATTAGTCTCAGCAGCAGAACCTCATGGACAGGAATGTCCAACTTCCTTGTGGGAGATAGTGGAACGCAGATCATGAACCTCGTCCTAACTTCTGTGGCTACTTCTACCTGGGTAGCACATGGTAATGCTTGGGCTGAGTGGGTGATCTTGTCCCCTGCTGGCACCTCCTGGACAGCAGACAATTGTTTCCAGGTTATGGCTGATTATCTCATAGTATCTCTTGCAGCTCTGCAGACAGGGTCACTCCTTTGAGGTTGCAATGAGATGATTCACAGTCTGCTGCATGACTACAACAGCCTTGAGGAAGAAGATAGCTGAATAAGCCCTCTCCTTCTCCTCATCTTGTAGTCTTACATTCAATTTGGCAGTTGGCAAATTGTTGAACAAAAACGACATTACCCAACATGCATTGGGAGACACAAGCTTGGCACATTAGGGCAAGTAAAAACTTTGGCTGGTTTACAAAGTACAAACCAGCCAAAGGCCCAAAAAGTAGCACCTTGGCTAGTTTGTACATTTAAAACCCAGTAGCCCAATTTGGCTGAAAAACCACCAACCTGGCACCCCTGGAACTTTGGTACATTTATAACAACATGGCAGGTAGGTGTGGCCTGCTTCATGCTTCCTCTCAGCTTAGACAGGAAACGGGAAACAGGAACAGGAATATGAATCATAAGGCAATGGCAAAACAGCAGGAATGCCCTTAACCAAAATGTCGACAAAAGCTGGTTACGACAGGGATAAAGGACAGACTTGTTCAGCGCTGGGAAACTGGGCTTAAATCTTCCAACTCCAATTACAGGAACAAAAAACAGGGAGTCAGTTTTACACAAACAAACAGGGATTCTTATTGGAGGATTATTTTGCAGTTGTCAGTTCTGGCTCTGGAGAGTTGGGGAAGTTTAATTCAACAATACAATAACCGATAAAATTAGGGTTGCCACCTGTTCGGTTTTGACCCGAACGGTTCGGTTTTTTTAAGGCCTGTTTGGGTCTCAACTTTCTGTTCAGTTTTCAGCCTTGTAAAACAGGGGTGCCACCTTTTAGCCAAGTGGAGACTGGGCAGGGGCAGGCCAGTGTCGGACTGGGACACCAGGGGCCCACCCAAAAACCTTAGACCAGTACTATTATTCTTCCTCTCCTCACTCAACCTCTATTCTTCTAGTCTCTATTCTTTACATACTATAAACTATTATTCCATCTTTTTAGCTTCATAGAAATAGGGAATGGCCATGAAATAGGCCAAATATTTAACAGCATGAGGGCCTACCAGGAGTCTCCTGGTATCCTGGAGGGCCAGTCCGACACTGGGCAGGGCAGTGACATGGAAGGGGCGGGCTGTGATGCATAGGAGGCAGGGGTCAGACTCCTTGATATCAGGGGTGGGTCTATGACGCAGTGATCATGTCAATCTTAGAGAATCCTGCCCTGTTTTCCTAATTTGGAAAACAGGGCAGGCAGTCCGGGTCAAAACCGAGACAGACAACCCTAAACCCGAACAATAATCTGGCCAATAAATAAAGACATTTAAATACTAAGATACTAAAACGCATCATTTAATAGTGCTTCTCCAGCAGAATTCTGCTCTGAGATCCATTTCTCAAAAGAGCAAACTGATTTATATTTAATTTTGCAATCTGACATGGAGCTAGACATATTGTCAGTTTCCCAGCTGCCCCCAGTAATGTGACTTGTGCTCTGATAAACGTCACTCACACCAATATTACAACTAAAAAAAAAATATTGTTTCAGGAATGAAATTTTATATGGTAGAGTGAATTATGTTCAGTGTAAACAGTGTAATTTTGAAATAAAAACTACATCATAAAAATCAAGACAGAATCCCTTTAACATGGCTTAGTTATTATCAAGTACAGTTAATTTCTTATTATCACAGTAACAAAAAAAGCAAATCATAGTTACATAGTTAAGTTGAATTAAAAAAAAAGACCAATGTCCAATCAATCAAAAATAAGAAACAGTTTTTCAAAATTAGCATTTCTGTATTTCAGAGTTTTCTTGATAACCAATTGCTGTATAAGAGATCCCATACCTGTAATCAGAGGTTTGGGCTTAGTCCTCAGGCAGAATAGATAGAATACAGTTGCCACCTCTGTGGTTTTGAACTGGACACCTCAGTTTTTCTAAGGGCTGTATGTTCAAAATGAGCCATTTGAGTCTAAGTGATAAACTAACCCTGCCCTGGCATCATAACTCTACTGACATCATTGTGCCTTCCTGTGATGTCATCAAGCTCACCCAACATCTTTTTGTATGCAGCTTCTATGCAGTTTTGACCCGGAATGCCCGGTGTTTTCCTAATTTGGAAAACTGGCAGGATTCCCTATGATCATGCCTCCCAACATTATGGAAATAAAAAGAGGGGGAAAAACATTTGGTGCGTGTAGACCGGGGAAATTTTTTTGACCATGCTCATTTTTGTGGTCAAACCTCCTAATTTCCATGTTTGTTTTTTAAAATTTGGCAGGTTATGAAAGTTTGAACATCTGTGTTTTTTTTTCCAGTTATTACAGTTTTGCTAATGAAGGTGAATTGCCCTTTAAGCTGTGAGTCTAGCTTTTCCCAAGGGACCTCCTTATCTAAATTGTTACAATTACTTATTGTCATGAACGGCACCCTAAATCCAGAACCCAAGCTAAGCACCCTGGTCACGGCTCTCACTTCTGCCTCTAACCGCCGCCTTACACCTCGGGAGGAGCCCTCGGCTAATTGGATGCCGCCAGGTCTCATTTGAGAGAGGAGCAAAGCTAAAGGTTCTGGACAAGTAAAGGAGCACGATCGTCTCACCTGGATATTGAATGGAGGAACGCCACTTGGAACAGGCAGGCAGGCCGGGCCAGCACAAGCAGAGAATAGTCATACAGGACGGAATCAGGATTAGAGAGAGTAGAATAGTCAGCGGACAGGCAAAGGTTCAGGATTGGAGAGATCAGAATAGTCACAGGCAAGCAAGGGTCAGGATAGGAGCGAACAGAGTAGTCACAGCCAGGCAAGGGTCAAAATAGTAATAACAGGCAGGATTCACTAAGAATAACAAAATAATAGAACCTAACAACCGCCAATGTGTTAATTTCAAAAGTCCCTTTAAATACCTTTGAATTTCGCACCGTTGCGTGATGACGTCATCACGCCGGCGCATAAACCCTGAAGCGTGCAGCCGCACGCACCGTATGGGAACCGGCGCTGGAAGAGATCAGACACATGCGGCAGGTGTCCCCTCCGAAGGCACGGTGTTCGCCCCCGCATGCCAACAAGTGGACCACCAGAGTAAATAATCGTTACACTTATTTGCTTATCTCAAAATTGTTACAAAGTATCTTAGTTGCACCTGGTGGCTGTTCTGGACTCTCTGGCAAAAGCCAAATTAAGTTTGAAACTTTGTTTCTTTTCAGGGTTGGTCAGTGCAGAGAAAGTCGGGACTTTGCAGTACAAACGCGGGACTGTGGGTTGAGCTGTCAAAAGTGGGACTGTCCCGCTGAAAAGCGGGACAGTTGGGAGGAATGCTATAATTGACGTGGCAATCGGCTAATCGCCACGTCATAGCCCGCCCCTGATGGCACTATCCTCCCTACATCATCACAGCTCCGCCCCCATTGCATCACTTCCCACTGCCCGGATTCAACTGGCCCACTGGAAGACTTAAATTATGAGGGTAGACTGTCAAGGTTGGGGTTGTTTTCTCTGGAAAAAAGGCGCTTGCGAGGGGACATGATTACACTTTACAAGTACATTAGAGGACATTATAGACAAATGGCAGGGGACCTTTTTACCCATAAAGTGGATCACCGTACCAGAGGCCACCCGTTTAGACTAGAAGAAAAGAACTTTCATTTGAAGCAACGTAGGGGGTTCTTCACAGTCAGGACAGTGAGGTTGTGGAATGCACTGCCGGGTGATGTTGTGATGGCTGATTCAGTTAATGCCTTTAAGAATGGCTTGGATGATTTTTTGGACAGACATAATATCAAAGGCTATTGTGATACTAAGCTCTATAGTTAGTATGGGTATATAGAATTTAATTAAAAGTAGAGGGGTGTATGTATGGATGCTGGGTTTTCATTTGGAGGGGTTGAACTTGATGGACTTTGTCTTTTTTCAACCCAATTTAACTATGTAACTATGTAAAAGGTGGCAACCCTATAAGTGACTTGTTCTAGTTTGATCGCTTCTGACAATCCCTAAGCATTTGTTAGTATACTGAGCCGCACACACTCAGTTTATGCAGTTAGGGAGTTTTACCCCATTTATTCACCAAAGTGATCAATGTCTTGGGGGGGTTACACTCTCCCTTTGTCAGGACTACATCAACGGCTAGTAGGGCTGGATTTACATAGCGGGTTTCCCTAGGCCCATTGCCGTTCGTCGGCCCATCCTCTCCCCTTTATTCATGCACATATGCAAATTTTCATCATCAGGTCTGGAAAACTGGAGATTGACACACAGGAAATTGTAAAAAAAAAAAAAAAACTATTTTTTTTCTCACATCCTAAAATCCTGCCACCCTAGGCCAGGCCCTTGGTTGCCTTTCCACCTGACAGCTAGCCAGCTCCACCAGTGCAGTAGCCAAAATAACGTGTGTGCAGTGAGTCGAGTAATAGCGTATACTGCTGTTGCACTGCTGGGAGGTAAAGAGAATGGAGACTTCCATAATGTATGATGAGTTGAGACAATTACATCATTTCTAACTACAGTTAAATGATTGTACATAAAAGTTCAATCCTTTTTAGGAGAATCAAGTTCAACACAGATGTTTGTAAGCAAAAAACTGTGTGTACTTACAGTTTGGTTTTGTAGTGCAGTTGTCTGTATTACAGCAAGAGGTTACGACTTTATACTCAAATCCTAATAATGTCGCTGTCGTAGTTTTATTACAGTTCTTGCTTTCCATGCACTTCATGTCATATGAATTTAATTTATAGCCAACTTCATATCCTGTAGAGCAACATAAATGTAAATAGTTATATACTGTAGTCAGGTTTTGGAAACGACTAGTGAAAGGAATTGTTTTCCCATGAGAAAAAAACTAATTTATAGACTATATTGGTATAAAACAATAAAGAAATATCAGGGTTGCAGGTAAAACTCCGCTCTGAGCCCTCTGTCAAAAGAAACACCACATTTCTTTCCTTCTATTGTGTACTCATGGGCTTCTGTATCAGACTTCCTGTTTTCAGCTTAAACCTCCAGGGCTAGGGCTTGAGCATGCTCAGTTTGTTCCTCTCTCTCTCCATCCCTCCCTGTTGTAATCCCAGAGCTATGATTGAGCAGGGAGAGACTCAGGCAGGAAGTGATGTCACACCAAGCTAATATGGCAGCTAATTAACAAACCTACTGAAGGACTGACTTTCGCTACTTTGTTTCAAGAGTCAGAACCAAACAACAGAAAGACAAACAGATATTACATTCAGGCAGCAATTACCTTTAGAACTAATAATCAAAAAACAGGTTCCCCTTCAAATGAGGAACATGACAGACAAAAAACACATCCATGTCCCCTTGAATGAAGGTGAGAAATGAGTATTGTGTATATGAGATACAGGTATGGGACCCGTTATCCAGAATGCTTGGGATCTGAGGTTTTCCAGATAACGGATCCTTCTGCAATTAGGATCTTTATACCTTAGGTCTACTAAAAAAATATTTATTATTTAATTATTCCAATAAGGTTTAATTATATCTCAGATTGGAACAAGTACAAGATACTGTTTTATTATTAAAAATAAATAGGAGATACTTTTTTAGGGGATTATTTGATTATAATGGAGTCTATGGGAGATGGCCTTTTCATAATTATACATTATTTTATTATATTTTATTATATTTTTCTGAATACCAAAAACTCAGAAAATTCTAGTTTTTTAACTATAAAATCAGAATTTTTAGTGGAAATTTTTTTGGAATTTTTTGGAATTTATTAAACCCCGAGGGTGTTAAAAGTTCGAATAAAAAAGTACTCCAACTCAGACCTGCCGAGTTCATATATAAGTCAGTGGGAGAAGTCAGGAAGATATTATGATATGCGTTGGGTTTCATTCAAGAAACAGAAGATTTAGTGGTTTTCAGGCATAAATTCGAAAGATCAGAGTTTTTGGGCGTTAAATCCAAGAAATTTGTAAGATTAAAATTTTTCACAGTTTTTTCCTGCAAAGGAAATATTCAGAAGAATGTAATGATAAATTAGGGAGAAAAAAACCTGTGCGGATTTGGTCGGAGTAGCTTTCAGAAAATAACAAGATATTTTCGGATTTTGATAAATAACCCCCTAAATAAACCCAATAGGCTTGTTGTGCTTCCAATAAGGAATAATTATATCTTAGTTGGGCTCCAGTACAAGATACTGTTTTATTATTACACAGAAAAAGGAAATCATTTTTAAAAACTCTGATTATTTGGGAAAAAGAAAGACTTCCCAAGTTGGGGATGTTCACGCTGGAGAAGAGGCGCTTAAGGGCTGATATGATAACTATGTTTAAATATTCAGATTAGAACAGAAGAGGTTCCGCCTAAATATTGGGAAGGGGTTTGTTACAGTGAGAGCTGTGAAGATGTGGAATTGTTGTGGAAAGGCCACCTAGGCCGGGGGCGGCATGCTGCCTAACCACACCCACATTGGTTCAAAAACAGTGGGGGATGCGCTGGAGATACAATAATATTTTTAAATTTCCCGTGCGCCAATCCCCATTGCTCCGGTCCAGATAATAAAAGGGGAGGGGACAGGGGCGACGAACGGCAGTGGGCCTAGGGGATCCCACTATGTAAATCCGGCCCTGATTGTCTCCCTGAATCAGGGGTACAGGCTGATACATTAGATAGGTATAAGAAGGGGTTGGTGTTTAGCAAGTGAGGGAATACAGGGATATGGGAGATAGCTCATAGTACAAGTTGATCCAGGGACTGGTCCCATTGTCATTTTGGAGTCAGGAAGGGCTGCAAGGGCTTATTCCGCCGCAGCGTCATAAAGAACGCCCAGTATAAGTGCAAGAACAACAGCAAATGGCAGATGGACATGTACATGCAACGCAAGTGTCAGGAGTGCCGGCTTCGGAAGTGCAGGGAGGCAGGAATGCTGTCCAGCGTCCAGTGTTTTAAAATTGTCACACATTCCGATTAGGTGAAAGGAGGTTACGCTTAAATATTTGGAAGGGTTTTTTTAGTGAGAGCTGTGAAGATGTGGAATTGTCTCCCTGAATCAGTGGTACACAGGCCCGGATTTGCGGCAAGGCTGCATAGGCCCGGGCCTATCAATTGAGGGGCGGCATGCTGCCCAGTTGCACAAGCAGTTTTTTGTCGGAGCACTAGCGCTGATCGGCTAATGCTCCGAAACCAAGCTAAGAGGATGCGCATGCCCGCTATCTTGAGAGAGGGAAGGGGTGACGGAGGACGCCGGCCTCTGGGCGTCCTCAGGGCAAATCCGGCCCTGGTGGTACAGGCTGATACATTAGATAGCTTTAAGAAGGGGTTGGATGGTGTTTAGCAAGTGAGGGAATACAGGGATATGGGAGATAGCTCATAGTACAAGTTGATCCATTGACTGGTCCCATTGCATCTTGGAGTCAGGAAGGAATGTTTTCCCCTCTGAGGCAAATTGGAGAAGCTTCAAATGGGTTTTTTTTTTGCCTTCCTCTGGATCAACTGGCAGTTAGGCAGGTTAAAGAAAAGTTAAAAGGTTGAACGTGATGGACGTGTGTCTTTTTATTTATTATGTTACAAATACAAGACATAAGAGATGGTTCATGCAAACAGACACACTGTTCCATTTATCAAACTACATCTGTAAATTGCCTAATTAAAGAGCATTGTGTGAAATACTGACACCAGTTATAATACTGGAGAGAGAATAACCAACCATTTACTGTCTGTATCGATGCACAGCTGTCATATTGGGGTTCACACGTTTTACTGTTCCAATAGCAAGTGGGAACACTGAAGCTGCTACTTGCCATACAAGTCATGCATGCTAATGAGCACACTGCAAGATAAAGAAATAATGAGAAAGGGGTCAAAAAGTTATTTTAGAACAAAAAAAAAAACCACAATTAACATGATAAAACTTATGTGCAATACCCATACCTTCCAACATTTTGGAAATAAAAAGAGGGACAAAAAAGTTGGCACGTGTAGCGGGGTGAAAATTATTTGACCACACCCATTTGTGTGGCCACACACCCTAATTACCATGTTTGTTTTACAAAATTTGGCAGGCTATGGAAGTTTGAACATATTTCTGGGTTTTTTTTCCAGTTATTACAGTTTTGCTAATGAAGGTGAATTTCCCTTTAAGCTGTGAGTCTAACTTCTCCCAAGGGACCTGTTATCTTATATTGTTACAATTACTTATTTGCTTATCTCAAAATTGTTACAAAATGATCTTACTGTATCTGAACCTGTGCTGGGCTCTCTGCCAAAAGCCAATTAAGTCAGAAACTTTGTTTCTTTTTCTGGCTGTTCAGTGCACTGAAAATGGAACTTTCCAGTACAAACGAGGGACTGCGGGTTGAGCTGTCAAAAGAGGGACTGTCCCTCTAAAAACAGGACAGTTGGGAGGTATGGGCTTACACACTGCTGTATTACAATGTCAACCACATTTGTATTTCTTGTTGCAGACCACAAATTGCAGTATCATGTAACATATTATTAAGGTTAAGGCATGTTGGCTAGGGATGTGCGATATAAATTTGTGCGTCAAAATAAAAGACGTGCGTCAAAAAATTTTGCCGCAAGACAAATTTTTTTTTACGCCCATAGACTTTAATGGGCGTCAGCGACATTTCGCCGGCGGCAAATTTTTGGCGAAACAAAACGGGTCGAATTCGCCCATCCCTAATGTGGGCTGCTATAGTCCAGCATCATAAGGGTTGTAGTGTTAAAGGGGTAGTAAACTCTGCAGCACTTTGCTGCTCAACCAAACTTTGCTCAGTTGTTGCTGGACTACAAATCCCAGAATAATGTAACATATAATGAAAGGTGAGACATACTGGGAGTTGTAGTCCAGCAACACCAGGGTTGTATTCTTAAAGCAATATTGAATAATAAAACTTTTCCAAAACTTTTCCCCAAATCTCGACAGCCAGTCATTGCTTTAAAGAAGAATTCAACCCTAAAGTTAAAAACCCCAACTCTACATAGACCTCCCTCCCTCCTCCTCCAGCTAGGGTTGCCACCTTTTCTAGAAAAAAATACCGGCCTTCCTATATATTTATCTTTTTTCCCTATTAATAACATTGGGTTCAACCATCATTTTTATACCGGTCAGGTGGCAACCCTACCCCCAGCCTAAGTGTTACCCCCGGCAATCGGAGGTCACGGACGCCATCTTCTTCTCTTCGGAAATCTTCAGAATGAAACCGGAGTGGCGGCGCATCCGCAGTTGGACCAATCTTCTGTATTGCGACAACTGCGCATGCGCCAAAACGAAAATTGCCGAAGCGCCGGTCTCATTCCAAAGATTACCGAAGCGGCTGAAGATGGCGCCCGTGAACTCCAATGCCTGAATCTGTAACACTTCGGCTGGGGGAGGACGAAGGGGCTTATGTATGGTACAGGGGTAGGTTTTTTTTTTACCTTTAGGGTTGAATTGTCCTTTAAAATTAGAAAACAAAATCCTCCAATTAGAATCCCAGCTTATCTGTATAAATCTGGATCACTTTTTTTCCTGCAAATGCCATAATTATCTCTATATGTAAGATAACAGCAGGATGCCAGATATGGTGCTGGGAAACAGCATTCTAATTGGTCTATTCTTTTGCATTGATAATGAAGTTTGTCATCAGCAGAATTCTCATTGGTTACATTTCTTGCATTTATAATTACAGTTTTCAGCTGCTTCTATAGAAAACTAAGGGGCGCTGTTGAATAGCGTTACAGCTGGGTTCACATCCCCTTTAAGCAATTACTGCTTCCAATAGCAATTGTTCTGACAAATAACATCAGAAGCCTGGGAAAAGATTTATGAATGTACATTGGAAACTTGCTTAGAATTTAATTTGTTATTTATGTTGGGGTTGACTTGCCCTATAAACCATTTAAAGGGTGAGAAAACTTTGAGTCACTTCAGAAAAACAAAACACCACATCAATATTCATTAGTGATTTACATTATTGCCAGTGTGGGGGGGGGGGAGAGAATTTGGAGGAGATTTACTGTGGTTGACTAATTTTTTCATGTGTTATTGTCCTTAGTCAGTCCCTCCACAATGTTATCTTGTACCTCTTATGGCTGAAATGAATGCGTTGAATCATATAAGGGGTTATTTATCAACATTTTTTTATCTGATTATTTGATGAAAAAAAAGTCAGACTAAACTACAATCCACAATCCTTATTTATAATTTAAAAAGATTGATTCAATCGGATGGGGGAAAAACTAATTAAAATCGAGCAAAAACCCGAATCATATATTTTTTTTCAGATATTTTTCCTGAAAAGCCTGAATTTTTTGCCTGAAAGAGTCAAATTTTTGGGTTAATTCCAGTGCAGACCTCAGAAATTTCCAAATAGGATAGAGATCTCTTCCACTGACTTATATATAACCTGGCAGTAGGGATGGGCGAATTTGACCCATTTCGCTTCACCAAAAATTTGCCGAAATCCAAGTTCATGGGTGACAATTTTTTCCCCCATTGAAGCCTATGGGCGTAATTTCGGCAGCAGGTCTGATGCCGTATTTTCGGATTCAGACTTTTTGCAGCCTTGGGGTATAATAAATAAAACGTTTAACGGGTTTTTTGCATTCAGACTTTAATAAATAACCCCCACAGTGTGTGCAAGTATGATATAAATGACAGAATTCATAAACAGAGACAATCCCTGTATGATATTTTAGTTTAGATTTCTTTCAATGACCAAGAGACGATGGTGTTGCTTTGTGTCTATGAGTTCACAATAAGCTCTGTTTATTCCTTGCAATGGCTCTGGTTAGCTACAATGTTCATCTCTTCTAATCTAAGTTTACTAACCTGTTGCAGTAAGAGCAGAGATAACGCAGACTCCGAAAAGGAATCCTCTCATGGTCAAAAATGGAGAATGGAGAAAGCTGCCTAAGCAATTCCTTTGGAGTGGAAAGCCGTGTCTGTGCCGAGGACCAGGTGTGATCACCTTTAGAATTTGAAAACAGGCAGGTATCAGGGGAGAGCTGTGTGTTTTTCTAAAGAATTGTAATTAAAATGTACAGTCACTGAGTAAATATGAGATGGAGCACCACTGTGTATGCAGGTGCTATGCTGGCCCACCTGGGGTTTGTGGAATGAGATGAAGAAAGATCGTGTCTGTAGAATACATTGACTGCGAATACCATATGTAGGAGATAACCGGATTCTTCCTCCAGTTCGCCTGAATTTTTATAAAAGGGGAACTAAAGTCCAAAACAGAATGGAGCTAGAAATGTTGTATTTGTATACTGACCACAAAAATTAGGATCTTCATGCACCTAAGATTCACTAAAGGGCGAATTGTCGCCAATGAACGCTTTGCCATACCTCAGGTGCAAATGTGTTACGAATATGCTAATTCACTAAAATGCGACTTTTTGCTAGCGTTACTTCAGCAGTTGGAGCATTTCATAGCGATGCGCCAGCGTTCATTTGTGCCTAGAGAAAATTCGCTAGTGATCTTACGCTACTGTATGTGTTACGATATGAGCTACTGTATGAGCTACTTTAGGTGCTCCTGTATGTGCTCCTGTATGAGCTACTGTATGTGCTACTGTATGTGCTACTGTATGAGCTACTGTATGAGCTACTGTATGTGCTACTGTATGTGCTCCTGTATGTGCTCCTGTATGAGCTACTGTATGTGCTACTGTATGTGCTACTGTATGAGCTACTGTATGAGCTACTGTATGAGCTACTGTATGTGCTACTGTATGTGCTACTGTATGAGCTACTGTATGTGCTACTGTATGAGCTACTGTATGTGCTACCGTATGAGCTACTGTATGTGCTCCTGTATGTGCTCCTGTATGTGCTCCTGTATGAGCTACTGTATGAGCTACTGTATGTGCTACTGTATGAGCTACTGTATGAGCTACTGTATGAGCTACTGTATGTGCTACTGTATGAGCTACTGTATGTGCTACTGTATGAGCTACTGTATGAGCTACTGTATGAGCTACTGTATGTGCTACTGTATGTGCTACTGTATGAGCTACTGTATGTGCTACTGTATGAGCTACTGTATGAGCTACTGTATGAGCTACTGTATGAGCTCCTGTATGTGCTCCTGTATGTGCTCCTGTATGTGCTACTGTATGAGCTACTGTATGTGCTACTGTATGAGCTACTGTATGAGCTACTGTATGAGCTACTGTATGTGCTACTGTATGAGCTACTGTATGTGCTACTGTATGAGCTACTGTATGTGCTACTGTATGAGCTACTGTATGTGCTACTGTATGTGCTACTGTATGAGCTACTGTATGAGCTACTGTATGAGCTACTGTATGAGCTCCTGTATGTGCTCCTGTATGTGCTACTGTATGTGCTCCTGTATGTGCTACTGTATGTGCTACTGTATGAGCTACTGTATGTGCTACTGTATGTGCTACTGTATGAGCTACTGTATGAGCTACTGTATGTGCTACTGTATGAGCTACTGT
Organism: Xenopus petersii; assembly: GCA_038501925.1. NCBI lineage: Eukaryota > Metazoa > Chordata > Amphibia > Anura > Pipidae > Xenopus > Xenopus petersii. The sequence continues at coordinate 107,894,134 of CM076685.1, read as the reverse complement.
ATGTGCTCCTGTATGTGCTACTGTATGTGCTACTGTATGTGCTACTGTATGAGCTACTGTATGTGCTACTGTATGAGCTACTGTATGTGCTACTGTATGAGCTACTTTATGAGCTACTGTATGAGCTACTGTATGTGCTACTGTATGAGCTACTTTATGTGCTCCTGTATGTGCTACTGTATGTGCTACTGTATGAGCTACTGTATGTGCTACTGTATGAGCTACTGTATGAGCTACTGTATGAGCTACTGTATGAGCTACTGTATGAGCTCCTGTATGTGCTACTGTATGTGCTACTGTATGTGCTACTGTATGTGCTACTGTATGAGCTACTGTATGAGCTACTGTATGTGCTACTGTATGTGCTACTGTATGAGCTACTGTATGAGCTACTGTATGTGCTACTGTATGAGCTACTGTATGAATTACTTTATGTTCTTCTGTATGAGCTACTGTATGTGCTACTGCATGTGCTACTGTATGAGCTACTGTATGTGCTACTGCATGTGCTACTGTATGTGCTACTGTATGTGCTACTGTATGTGCTACTGTATGAGCTACTGTATGTGCTACTGTATGAGCTAATGTATGAGCTACTGTATGAGCTACTGTATGTGCTACTGTATGAGCTACTGTATGTGCTCCTGTATGTGCGTATGGGTGGCGAGTAGTCAATGTCTTCTGGCACGCTTGTGTTTCTCCTAATGTCACTATTGGGTCTGAGAATGATGCAACAACATACTTGGATCTCTGCTACATTGAAGTTGACCGCTCTGCTGGTGGTAATATGCTGGACCAATTGCGCCCAATCGGGCCCCATGCCTACGTTCTTCATCGGGGGGCCCCTGAAAGATCCTCTGCAGGGGGGCCCCACAAACTCTAGTTATTCCACTGCTGACTTCTTACATTTGCAAAGAAGCAGCAGCTGAGGCTGTCTGGGGTTAAACACTATTAAAACATCCCCTAACGCACATACAGCTGTTTATTTAATGACAGGCGCAAGAGAATTCTCCAGGGACAATCATCCTCACCACTGCTACGTCAGTCTAATCATTATCTAACAGACTGGGATTACTGTACAATGTTTGCTTGGGCGGATACAGTGCTGCATAGGGGGTAGGAACTTAGGGGGAAAAACAGTTTTATGCCTTTGGCAATGAACGTATGAAACCAAGAAGTGTAAACACAATAGTCAAAATTTCCATTGGTGGATCACATTGTGTCCCCTAGTGCAATGGGCCTGGTGTTGCTTTCAGAGAGCCAAATACCAGTTTACTGTATTATGAGCAGTTATTTTTGCTTTAATCATCTATATCAGTGTAATTGGGAGTTTAACCCCATAAAAAGGGTTGTCCACCTTTGAATGAACTTACAGGGGCAAATTCATCAAGGGTCGAATATCGAGGGTTAATTAACCTCAAGGTGGGCATATCGGAAGGAGATCCGCTCGTTTGGCAACATCGCCAAACGAGCGGATCTATCCATGTATGGCCACCTTTACATTGGGTTCGTTAGCTTTTAGGTGGCGAACTAGGGGGTCGAAGTACTTCGACTATCGAATGGTCGAATAGTCGAACGATTTTTAGTTCGAATCCTTTGATTGTTTTTTTACTTTGAATCCTTCACTCGAAGTTAATGAATTGCCCCCTTAGTATGATGTAGAGAGATATTCTGAGACAATTTGTAATTGGTTTTCATTTTTTTTATTATTTGCGGTTTTTGAGTTATTTATCTTTTTATTCAGCAGCTCTCCCGTTTGCTATGGTCCAAATTCCCCTAGCAACCATGCTTTGATTTCAATAAGAGACAGAAATATGAATAGGAGAGGCCTGAATACGAAAATTAGTAATACAAAGTAGCAACAACGATACATTTGTAGCCGTACAAAGCATTTGTTTTTAAATGGGGGTCGTTGACCCAACAGGGCCTCTTCAACATATTTTATCCCATCTTCCTGAGGTATGGAAGTATATAAGCTCTGTATATCTATACTGGCTAATAAAGTATTGTTGGGGAGGCTAGGCAGGGACGCTAATTTATTCAATAGGTCGTTTGTATCTTATAAACAGGTCGAATTGTGGTCACTATTGGTTGCAAAAAAGTATCAACAAATTGGGCCAAAGGTTCTAAAATGGACCCCATCCCTGATACGATTGGTCGCCCAGGAGGATTTTCATCATAGGGTAATCAGTACCGTATATAATCTAGTATAAGCCGTCCCGAGTATAAGCCGAGGTACCTAATTTTACCTCCAAAAACTGGGAAAGCTTATTGACTCGAGTATAAGCCGAGGGTGAGAAATGCAGCAGCTTCTGGTAAGTTTCAATCTCGTTTTTGGATGACTATTCTTAGGCGCCGGCTACTATTCTAAGGCGCCGGCGAATATTCTTAGGCACCGGCTACTATTCTAAGGAGCCGGCTACTATTCTAAGGCGCCGGCTAATATTCTAAGGCGCCGGCGAATATTCTTAGGCACCGGCTACTATTCTAAGGCCCCGGCTAATATTCTAAGGTGCCGGCTACTATTCTAAGGCGCCAGCGAATATTCTTAGGCGCCGGCTACTATTCTAAGGCGCCGGCGAATATTCTTAGGCGCTGGCTACTATTCTAAGGCGCCGTCGAATATTCTTAGGCGCTGGCTACTATTCTAAGGCGCCGGCTAATATTCTAAGGTGCCGGCTACTATTCTAAGGCGCCAGCGAATATTCTTAGGCGCCGGCTACTATTCTAAGGCGCCGGCGAATATTCTTAGGCGCTGGCTACTATTCTAAGGCGCCGTCGAATATTCTTAGGCGCTGGCTACTATTCTAAGGCGCCGGCGAATATTCTTAGCCGCCGGCGACCGTTTTTGCGCTTGACCCGAGTATAAGCCGAGGTAGAGTTTTTCAGCATATTTTGGGGGCTGAAAAACTTGGCTTATACTCGAGTATATACGGTAATCAAAAATCCCCACACATTCTTAGGAATAATATTATTATTATTATATGCCTCTGTAACCCTACAGTCTATCATTTCTACTCATTTTGAAAATATTTGATTTGATTTTCATATTAAACAGATGAAATCAGTAGGGATGCACCGAATCCAGGATTCGGTTCGGGATTCGGCCAGGATTTGGCCTTTTTCAGCAGGATTCGGATTCGGCCGAATCCTTCTGCCTGGCCGAACCAAATCCGAACCCTAATTTGCATATGCAAATTAGGGGCGGCATGGAAATCACGTGACATTTTGTCAGAAAATGAGGAAGTAAAAAATGTTTTCACCTTCCCACCGACTAATTTGCATATGCAAATTAGGGTTCGGATTCGGTTTGGTATTCGGCCGAATCTTTCACAAAGGATTCGGGGGTTCGGCCGAATCCAAAATAGTGGATTCGGTGCATCCCTAGAAATCAGTATGACAGCAAATTTTATGCAGATGAAGAGAATATGTTATATTCAATACAATGGCAAAATATTATTAAAACCAAATCAGTCTATAATTTCTTTGACTTTTATAGTAGGATCACTCCCACAATGGGTGCAGCAGTCGCTCCATCATCACGAATATATTTGTCCACAAGTTAGAACGGAAATTGTTTTTGAAACAGTGAACATATTATTCTATAATTGAGATACGTGGACGATATTTTAATCCTATGGAAGGGTACCCAAGAGATTTCTTGTATCAGAAATGATACAAGAGGCTAATTTGAACCACAAAACTGTTACATTTACTGTGGAAATGTCCAAAAAAAGAATTAAACTTTTTGGATGTGAATTTGGCCATTAACAATTGAACAATCATTACAAACCTATATAGGAAGAAAACAGAGAAGAACAGCTTGCCGCATGCCCGAGTTTCATAGTCCAAATACAATTAGGTCAATCCCGAAAAGGGCAATTTTTACTTACTAAACACATTACAGACTATAAAGACTATAAAAAGTCAAGTCAGATTGTATATGATCGATTTTTAGAAAGAGGTTATTCCTCAATTGATTTGTTACACACTATTTAATTTACTAAAGGGCGAAGTGGCTAACGCTAGCGAAAATTCGTCATTTTTCCATACTTTGCACCCTTACGCCAGGCGAAGTTGCACTCTGGCGAAGGGACGTAACTACACTAATTCACTAAGTTGCGGATTTTGGTGAGCCTTCGCTATCGCAACTTCGCAAGCGATCAGTAATTGTGCGGAACTTCGGATCTTCGTGAGTTTGCGCATTGAAGTGTGGTGAAGCCAACGCTGGCGAAACTTAGAAGGTAAGTAAATTTGCCCCAATGAATGAAGTTGCAACTACAAGAGAGAAGACCTGCTAGGTTCAAATAAAAATAAAAGTAAAAAGAATACAAATAACCGGATACTGTTTATCTCTAAATATGTTAAACACAACAAAGAAATAGAGAAGTTGTTAAGGAAGTATTGGCCCATCTTACAGGGAGACAGTCAGTTACAGGGAGACAATCAGTTACAGGGAGACAGTCAGTTTGGGAAACTGTTTACAGAACTGATTTTGTTTTGTTATAAAAAAAAAAAAAAAAGGCAAAAGCGTTAGGGACTTGTTATGTCCAGTAATTCCTTCAAATAAAAATAAGCAGAGATTCTTGGGGACCCCCCAAAAAAAAGCAAATTTCCTTGTTTAAATTGCGTCTGCTGTGTCTTTTTTATAAAAGGTGAAAAGATTGATCAACCTACACAAGGAACAAAGGTGAAACTCAATGACTATGCTACATGTGATTCTAAGGGGCAAAGTGGCTAACGCTAACGAAAATTCGCCAGCGTGATATTATTTTGCCACTTCACCAATTTACTAACGGTCCCTGGCGTAAATTCGCTAGTGAAGTAGACAGACTCTAGTGGTACTTCGCACCCTTACGCCAGGAAAAGTTGCGCTCTGGCGAAGGGACGTAACTACGCTAATTCACTAAGTTGCGGATTTTACTGAACGTTACCTCTTGTGCCAGACTTTACTTTGCCAGCTCAGACCAGGCGAAGTGCAATAGAGTAGATAGGAGTTCCTCTAAAAATAGTTTAAATTCTTTTGTAAGTCCCAAAAAACGCTGGTGTTTTTTTTACTTTTTACTGGGTGATATGCTGAAAAAGATTGAAAATATTTCTTGGGGTACCCTCCAGCCCCCTTACATTTGGCACCTAAACTATACAGTGGACACATGTGCAGGGCAATATAAGACCTCTATTTAATTGTATTAAGTTTCCCTGGCCTTGTGTAATGTAATGTAGTTGCTGCAGCATATACGTCTATTGTACTTTAACTGCACGCTGTATGCTAATTAGCCATCGCTAGCGTGACTTCGGGATGCTTATCGTATTATAGCAAGCGCAACTTCGCAACCGATTGGTAACCTGTGCGTAACTTCGGATCTTCGTGAATTTGCACAGCCCTGGCGAAGTGTGGCGAAGTGTGGCTAGCGCATTTTCGCCGCTTAGGGGGCCGATTCACCAAGGGTCGAATATCGAGGGTTAATCAACCCTCGATATTCGACTAGGAATTGAAATCCTTTGAATTCGAATATCGAATTCGAAGGATTTAGCGCTGGAAATTTGATCGATCGATCGAAGGATTATTCATTCGATGGAACGATTAAATCCTTCGAATCGAACGATTCGAAGGATTTTAATACAACGATCGAAGGAATATCCTTCGATGAAAAAAACTTAGGCAAGCCTATGGGGACCTTCCCCATAGGCTAACATTGAGTTCGGTAGCTTTTAGCTGCCGAACTAGGGGGTCGAATTTTTTTTTAAAGAGACAGTACTTCGACTATCGAATGGTCGAATAGTCGAACGATTTTTAGTTCGAATCGTTCGATAGTCGTAGTTGAAGGTCGAAGTAGCCCATTCGATGGTCGAAGTAGCCCAAAAAACACTTCGAAATTCAAAGTTTTTTTAATTCGAATCCTTCACTCGAATTTAGTAAATCTGCCCCTTAGTGTATTTGCCCCTAAAGGTGTTATCTATATGCTAAAATGCTCATGCGGGTTAGTATACGTAGGCCAAACAATCAGGTATGTTAAAACTAGAAAAAAGGAACATGAAAATTATACCCGTAATTTTAAACAGAATACCCAGACCGATACAGCAGTGTCCCATCATTTTAACTTAGCAAAACATACGCATGGCCAACTGAAGTGGGTAGTTCTGGAGGTAGTACAACCGCTGAGTAGAGGAGGTCGTTTCAAACAGAAAATGCTTAAGAGAGAGACTAATTGGATTTTGAAATTAAATTCGCTAGCCCCCAAAGGCTTGAATGAACTCCTTTCATATCGACTCTCATATCTTAGAATTTGTTGTGGGTACGGTAAAACATATTTATTTACTGACCCTTTTGCGTAAATTCTCTGATATAATGTAGAAATGAATTATGGCATTAATACTGTCTAATGGACAGATGTAAATTAAACTTCCCTTATAGAGGGACATCGGTTTGGATGTAAATGTTACGTAGACTCCAACGAGAGTTGAACCTATTTTTCAAGTTAGATTTTTCAACAGCTTAATAGTAGGTTATTGTAATGGTTTTATCTTTTGCAACAATTGTGGTTTATATATTGTGTTACAATGTTTTAATTGTTACAATATTTTAATGTTGCACTGTGTATAGTGATTGAAACAAAATCGTTACTTAAAGTAAAATTTCTTCAGGTGGACAATCACATTTTTTTTGGACTGGGGGATCAAATTGCACTTTAATCACGGAATAAAGAAATTACTTTTTGGACCAATCGAGCAACATTTGATGTCACAAAGGGAGGTCCAATCGCGTGGGTTTGGGGTTAAAAGGTGGTTTTTGGCATTTGTATTTTACACTGTAACAGGTATAGTAGGGAGAGATGGTGCCTATAGTAACAGTGGGATAATAGTCTCTGGGAATGGAGTGTGACTGTGGGATAGCAGGTATAGTAGGGAGAGATGGTGCCTATAGTAACAGTGGGATAATAGTCTCTGGGAAGGGAGTGTGACTGTGGGATAGCAGGTATAGTAGGGAGAGATGGTGCCTATAGTAACAGTGGGATAATAGTCTCTGGGAAGGGAGTGAGTAGAGTGGAGCGGTTGTATGCAGTTTTATGCTTTGGCCAGTTGAGGGAGCACATATTCCACCAAACTGGTTTCTACTGATTTTTAAGAACAATATAACAAAAGAGCTCCACATTCCACTTTGGAAAAACAGAAAGTTTAGATGGTCACATGCCTTACAGTTGTCCTACTTAAACAGGACAAGTGCGACTTTAGGCTTAAAGGAACAGTAACACCAAAAAATTAAAGTCATTTTAAGAAGTTAAAATATAATGTACTGTTGCCCTGCATTGCTATCTGGTGTGTTTGCTTCAGCAACTCTACAATAGTTTATATAAACAAGCTGTTGTGTAGCCATGGGACAGCCATTCAAGCACAGGATACACAGTAGATAACAGATAAGTACTACTATAGTTTATATAAACAAGCTGCTGTGCAGCCATAGGGGCAGCCATTCAAGCACAGGATACACAGTAGATAACAGATAAGTACTACTATAGTTTATATAAACAAGCTGCTGTGTAGCCATGGGGGCAGCCATTCAAGCACAGGATACACAGTAGATAACAGAAAAGTACTACTATAGTTTATATAAACAAGCTGCTGTGTAGCCATGGGGGCAGCCATTCAAGCACAGGATACACAGTAGATAACAGATAAATACTACTATAGTTTATATAAACAAGCTGCTGTGTAGCCATGGGGGCAGCCATTCAAGCACAGGATACACAGTAGATAACAGATAAATACTACTATAGTTTATATAAACAAGCTGCTGTGTAGCTATGGGGGCAGCCATTCAAGCACAGGATACACAGTAGATAACAGATAAGTACTACTATAGTTTATATAAACAAGCTGCTGTGTAGCCATGGGGGCAGCCATTCAAGCACAGGATACACAGTAGATAACAGATAAGTTCTGAAGAATCCCATTGTATACTACAGAGCATATCTGCTATCTGCTGTGTATATCCTGTGCCTTTTCTCCTTTTTCAGCTTTGAATGGCTGCCCCCATGGTTACGCAGCATCTTGTTTATATAATTTTTTTAAAAAATCGAATTTGATTTTTGAGATTTATCATACTCTGGCCCTTTAAGAACTCAAATGTAACTATTCCCAACCTAAAACCTGCTGAATTGCTGTTTAATGGGAGAGGTCCAGAGATCAATTTGGAGATGTTTGCAGCCTTCCTGACATTTGGGTTTTTTCCATAGAAAAAACTTGAATTGAGTTTGATTCGAATTAGATTTGAGTTATTAGGTTGTTTAAATTAGTTGGAGTTTTAGTCATTCGATTTTATTTACATTTCGACTAGTGGAATTTCGAATTTATGCGAGTTTAAAAAAACACATGAATTCTTTAATCTCGAATCCCCTGGATTTAATAACTCGCGGGTGTCCATGTATACATTGTTACTGGATAAAACATTTGGACAGATGGTTGATTAAAATAAAATATTCTATAACATCTATGAGTAAACTGGGTCTGATTTCTTAAGTCTGTATTCTTACACCCCTCTTTTCAGCAAAATGATTGGCGAGTTTGTAGCATAGTAGATGTGGTTAAAGGAGAAGGAAAGCTATCAAAGCAGTTTATTGCCAATAGATTAGCCACAATAGTGCAAGCTATAACACTATATTTATTCTGGAGAATGCTTTACCATACCTGAGTAACAGCTCTAGAAGATCTCTGTTTGTTTAGGATAGCAGCTGCCATATTAGCTTGGTGTGACATCACTTCCTGCCTGAGTCTTTCCCTGCTCACTCATAGCTCTGGGCTCAGATTACAGCAGGGAGGGGAGATGAACAAACTGAGCATGCTCAAGCCCTAGCCCTGGAGGTTTAAGATGAAAACAGGAAGTCTGATACAGAAGCCCATGAGTACACAATAGAAGGAAAGAAATGTGATGTTTCTTTTGACAGAGGAATCAGAGCAGCATTACTTTGAGGGGTTACTGGTGTATTTATATAGACCTTTTTGAGAAAGATTACTTTATTTTAGCCTTTCCTTCTCCTTTAAATAAATACATCAAACAAGTTCAACCTTTTGTTCTAGCAAAATCTGCCTACCTAGTTGATCATTTGTGTAGCACACACCAGGGGCGTGGCCAAGGATATTGATTCTGAGCACTTGTGTTCATGGGCCCCTAAGTTTCCGATGGCGACCCTGTTCCTCCCCATCTGGCGATTGGATAAAAGTTTCTGTTTATAAACTGTTTCTTAGATACGTTTCCTTTTGGAATTGTTTGCTAATTGTGATGGGCGAATTTATTCGGCAGGCGTGAATTCGCCACCAATTTGCGCATTTCGCCGCCGGCGAATAAATTTGCAGATTCGGCGCGAAAACTCAATTTTTTATCAAGAAAGTTCAGTTTTGTACTTGATCCCAATATGACTAATCCTTATTGGAAGCAAAACCAGCCTATTGGGTTTATTTAATGTTTATTTAATGTCAAATTTCGAGTTTATGGGAGTTTCTAAAAACTCCCATCAACTCCTATAAACTTGAAAAAATGACCAATCGAAATTTATTTTAAAAAAATATCTATTTTTTTTTTAAAAATGGGTGAATGGGATTCGAGTTTTTTCACCAAAAAAATTTAAAAAAATGTTCTTTTAATTTTTTTTTCAAAAGTCCACTAATTGACTCCAAATTGATTGTAGGAGGTCCCCCATAAGCTAAAACAGCAATTTGGCAGGTTTCAGATGGAGAATAGCCAAATTTGATTTCTTAAAGGGATAGTACATGATACATTTCAAAATTCAAATTTTGATTTTTTTCTAAATTCAAATCGAATTTGGACTGTAGTTGAATTACACTAAAATAAACTTGAAATTCGAATTTAAAAATTAAAATTTTCAATTCGACCCTGGATAAATCTGCCTCTTAAGGTATGAAGATCCAAATTATGGAAAGATCTGTTATCCGGTAAACACCAGTTCCCTAGCATTCTGGATAACAGGTCCAATACCTATATTTTTTCAATACCAGACCGTTCTTACCAACACATCACAAGTAGTGATGGGAGAATTTGCGCCATTTCGCTTCGATGAAAAATTCGTGAATTTCCTGAGAAAATTCACAAAACAGCGCCGGTGTCCATTTTTTTAGCGAATTTTCGCAGCCTATTCGCAAATTCATTCTGCGGCAGCGAATCTCACAAATTCATCGCAAATTCGCGCCTGGCGAATAAATTCGCCCATCATTAATCACAATATCTCTGGGCGGAAAAGAGAGAAACTTCCCTTGTTGTTCCCAAGGTGACACTCAGGTCTGGCAAATTTAACTTCCCCTATTAAATGATACACTTACATCATTTTTTAATTTTGTACTCCAATGGGAAATCTTATTTCCTTTTTGCTTTCATATCCTTGTCACGACTATATTCATTTTTAATGATTTCTTTTTCTACTCGGTTGAATGCTGTTTTAATATTTCTTTCACTATTTTGTTTTTATTCCACATTTAAAATTGTATTTTTAAATTCCCTTTGAAATCCTCAAGATAATAAAGTCATTTGTTCTTGGAACAGAATTTCATATTAAACCACAATTACTGTGAAACCTTCCCAAAGCCCAAAACATGTTCCAGCCTGTATGTCTGCCTAATAAAGCTAAAAAGCATATAGTTGCGCCATAAAAAGCAGTTGATTCATGATTTCTGGACAGATCAAAGACCTGATTCAACTGTTCCCTATTCAGAATACAATGAACTTTTGGTTATTAAATCTCCCTCTGTATTCCCTGATTTATCTTGATTATATTTTAGTTCATTCATTTTTAAGTGGAGGAAGCTCCCAAATGTAACTTTTTAAAATTAATGCATTTTTAATTAAATATGTATTTAAGGACCACTGGCTTAAACTAAGGATATGCAGAAAGCCTAAAAGTTCCAAAAATCTATAATTTCAGAACACTTGGAGCAACGCTGAACTAAACGTCCATCTTGAATATCTGCCATCATGGATCATAAAGCAAATGAATGAGGAGTAATAGGTACAAGTACAGCTTTTGTTATCTGGAAACCTGATATCCAGAAAGCTACGATTTACTGGAGTCCCATAGACTCCATTTTAATCAAATAATTCAAATTTTTATAACAAATTTTAAAACAGATTTTAAAAAATCATTTAGAATGATTGGGAAGGTCTTTTATGTCTATATCTTAAATCTGCTAAAAATAATTTAAACATTATGGGGCATATTTATCAAGGGTCGAATTTCGAATTGAAAAAACTTCGAAATTCGAATTCAAAAAGACCAACTGAAATTTATTTTAAAAAAAATCAGTGTTTGCCCGAAAAGGTCAGTTTTCGATCGAATTGGTCTGTTTTTGTTCAAATTCGAATCATACGTAAGTAAAATTTTTAAAGAGACAGTACATGATAAATTTCAAAATTAAAATTTTCCAATTTTTTTCAAATTTGAATCGAATTTGGACAATTCCCTAGTCGAAGTACACAAAAATTTGCTTGAAATAGGATTTTTTTTAAATCGACTTTTCACTTTGACCTATGATAAATCTGCCCCTAAATAAACCCAGTAGGGTTGTTTTCCCACCAATAAGGATTAATTATATTTTAGTTTGGATCAAGTACAAGGTATGGTTTTATTATTACAGAGAAAAAGGAAATCATTTTTAAAAATGTGGATTATTTGGGAGATGGCCTTTCTGTAATTTGAAGCTTTCTGGATAACGGGTTTCCAGATAACAGATCCCATACCTGTACAAATATATTGTATAAAACAGCTCATATGTAAAACCCTGCTTCATGTAAATAAACCTTTTTCAGAATAATATATTTCTTTAATCATATGTGCCATTGGGTAATCATAAATAACATATTGCCATTTTAAGAACTAAGGGCCACCTCCTGGGATCTTACGATTCACGGTGCACACAAACACACTAAACAAACCATACATGTTAGATCACATGAGCCAATTAAAATACAGAGTTCTGTCTTTTGCTTCCACAATTATTCCTGTTACAGTTAGAGCTGCAGTATATCTGGTCAGCTGATCTCTGAGGCAGCACAGAGAATATATTACCAGAGGGGTTCAAGGGAAAAGATGTAAAAGGGCAATATTTACTTAAATTTACAGTCCAGTTTGGTAAGACTCTTTAATATGCCACTTAAAGGATAAGTAAACCTTTAAAATAAATAAATGTAAAATTGATGAGAGTGCTAGTCTAACACTTTTGTAATTTACATTCATTATTTATTCTTTTTTCATTCCAAGATATTAACAGAAACATGTACTGTTAATATGAATGAATTTTGTTACAACAGCGCCACCTGCTGGTCAGTTTCCCACCAGTCTGACCACCAAGTAGTCAAGGAAGTTGTCAGGAGAAAGAAAGAGGCTGCTCTGATGTTTTACTGCTTAGAAAAGATTTGAGAAATGTTTCTAATTGTTTTCCTAAGCAGAAGAACATCAGAGCAGCCTCTTTCTTTCTCCTGACAACTTCCTTGACTACTTTGTGGTCAGACTGGTGGGAAACTGGCCAGCAGGTGGCGCTGTTGCAACAAAATTCATTCATATTAACAGTACATGTTTCCCTTAATATCTTGGAATGAAAAAAGAATAAATAATGAGTGTAAATTACATAAGTGCTTAGACTAGAACTCTCATTAATTTTACATTCATTTATTTTAAAGGTTTACTTATCCTTTAATATGATATAAACTTTTGTTGCTTGTTGCTATGATATAAACTTTTTGTTGCTTAAGTATAGTTTTCCTTTAAGACTGTATACTTGTTGCTGGGAAGGGCTACCTCTTTGTGTAGTATATTATTATATGTAGAAGGGAGTATCCTGTACAGAACTCTATCCTAATATAATAAGTATTAGGGCAGGTCTAACAAATAAAATGCTGTTTCAGCTGATGTAACTGAGAACAGACAAGTTTTGAGAACTGAGAAGCATTATTAAGGATGGAGTTGATCTCTCAAAGGACTTGCAGGAGAACCATGATAACCAATATATGTTTGGTACTTGTGCTGTTGATACCAGGTAGGAAAAACCTAGGCCAGGGGTATAATAAGGGTTTTTGGGTATTATGCATGTTTCAAAGCTTGAAGACCATATTGAGATCCATATCACTGGTTTCACCTGACTGTGTGGTTGTATCATTACTGAGATCCAACCAGTTAAGGGATGACTAAGGTAGTACCATCAATCCATATGAGCTTTGCAGCAATGTTGCGACTGCATGGAGGTTCCACCCTGCCTGCTTCTACCTGTTGAATGTTCCTCAATGTCACTTTCTGTCTGTTGAATGTTCCTCACTGTCACTTTCTGTCTTGAGTTTTACCTGTTGAATGTTCCTCACTGTCACTTTCTGTCTGTTGAATGTTCCTCACTGTCACTTACTGTCTAGAGTTCTACCTGTTGAATGTTCCTCACTGTCACTTTCTGTCAGTTGAATGTTCCTCACTGTCACTTTCTGTCTAGAGTTTTACCTGTTGAATATTCCTCACTGTCACTTTTTGTCTAGAGTTCTACCTATTAAATGATCCTCATTGTCACTTTCTGTCTAGAGTTCTACCTGTTGAATGTTCCCCATTGTCACTTTCTGTCTAGAGTTTTACCTGTTGAATGTTCCTCATTGTCACTTCTGTCTAAAGTTCTACCTGTTGAATGTTCCTCACTGTCACTTACTTTCTAGAGTTTTACCTGTTGAATGTTCCTCACTATCACTTTATGTCTATAGTTTTACCTGTTTAATGTTCCTCACTGTCATTTTATGTTTTGCGTTCTACCTGTTTAATGTTCCTCACTGTCATTTTATGTTTTGCGTTCTACCTGTTTAATGTTCCTCACTGTCATTTTATGTTTTGCGTTCTACCTGTTGAATGTTCCTCACTGTCATTTTCTGTCTAGAGTTCTACCTGTTGAATGTTCCTCACTGTCATTTTCTGTCTAGAGTTCTACCTGTTGAATGTTCCTCACTGTCATTTTCTGTCTAGAGTATCTGGCTCACTAGCTAGCTACTTCAGATAGATCAAGCTAAGTGACTTAGTCAACCAGGTTCCCCAACCAGAAACCAGGCAAGGAATGAATATGCAGCATCTCAGAGAGTTAGTTGTCATGCAAATGATGATGATAAATATAACCTAGGAGATGTTTAAAGAAACTGTGGAAGCAACTGTTTGAACCCCAATATCATAGAATAGCATCCATGCATAATTGGTTTTATGGGTTTCTTCCTAGTTGATTGGGAAATTTTAACCAAAACATGATTTTTCCTGACAAACAGATGAGTAAAGGTTATCTAGCCATTGTGTTACCCCAATTTAACAGATCACTATCGCACCTTTTTCCATTAAAATGAATGTGGTGTTGCAATGTGCTGTGTGTATCCTGTGTGCAAGGCGATGCTTAAACAGTTTTGCCTTTAAACTAATCTAATTAATCTGAATATTATTTTGAGCTTTTTTCTAGATTTATGAAACTTTTTTTTTAATGTCCTAGGAGCAGAGGCTGAAATTTTAGAGTGCTACTCTTGCGTTGATTATAATGATGGAAGCTGTTCAGAGGACAAAGCAGCAAAGACTTCTTGTAGTCCAGATCAAAACTGCATTGAGACCAATGCAACTCTAGAGACAAGTATGTATTTGTATATGGAACTAATGCTATTGACAGCAGGAGATCACATTTGAAATATACATGCTAATATTTAATATAAAGAGCGTTATGATATTAAGCTGTGATTCATAAAAAGAAAACAGACAAAAACATAGAAAATAAACTAATGAGGGACCGGCCCAAACTATATGGACTTGGGAAACATCATTTTAAGGTATTATAGAATTAAAATATTAATAGAACTAAAGCAAAAAATAAATATGAGTAAAAATACTGCAGAGGGGTTCAGCAGTCACACAACTGCTCGAAAATTGCAGTTCCCCATTTTGGATCCTGTAAGGCAATTCTTTGAGTGTCAGTGGCACTGCACATGCTCAGTGTGCTCCGGCTGCTGTTGGGAAACTAGGCTTAGAGGTCATCAGAAATCATCAAGGAGAAAATGAGGTTTGTCCGTCCCTCAAGAAAGATGATACTACAGGGTTGATGGTGTTGCAAGTCAAAAAAAATGATGTGCGTCAAAAAAAAAATTGACGCCTATAGACTTTAATGCATTTTGGCGATTTTCTTGCCGGCTGCAAATTTATGGCGGAGAGAAACGGGTCAAATTCACCCATTCCTAGTATTCAGTTTTTAATGCAGCATGCACTGGTCTCTGATCTGTCGTCATGTAATATATATATTTATACTGTATACTGAGAATTGGTCCCTAAGCTGATATAACTGACAGCAGCCCAGAGTAAGAAGATGGAGAGCTACTGGGGCATCATCAGAGGAAAAGGGCTGTGGTTGCCTTGGCACAAAACCCCAAAACATCATGCTCTTGATTAAGCTTTCATTCTCCTTTAAACTTTTAGTTTAATGGAGAGATTTATATTCTAAAATAATCTGCAGTTTTCTTCATTTGTTGTTTTTTAATGGTTTTTCATTTTTATATTTTTGTTTTGACTGGACAAAGCATAGTAACATAGTAGATGGCCTTAAAACAAATAGAAGCCATATAAAACAATAATAATCACATGACATCTTTGACGCTATGATAATGTGAGAGCACAGGCCCTTGAGGTAAGAACAGCTTGAAACTGAGAGAATAAACTAGTGAGTTAGTTTATAGGCTGGAGACAGACGGACGGGGTGGGGTACTTAATAACACAGGTGTGGTACAGCCAAAAGAACATCTTGAAGGCAGACAGAGAGATGAAATCATGAGAGTTGAGTGCAGCAAGAGGCCATTAGCAGAGCACAGAAGGAGATTGGGGGAATATTTGGGAATAGTTTACTAAAAAGGTTTCTGAATATTCTCCATCTGTTGTTTTAATCAAAGGGACCCTGGGAAAAGAAGCCAAAGGGTTAAGTGAAAGGGTCATGACTAGGGGGACAAATAAGATCCTGTAGTAGTGGTGTTGGATTATTGGGATTGTAGTAGATAGTTGGGTAAAGGAACGAGAAGCAACAACAGAGGTTGTAATAAGGTGGGAGCAAAAAGAAGGGACAAACATTTTACCTGGAAAGGGGAGATATCTTCCCCCAATCCCGCTCATTGACACGGGAATAAGGGGATTTTGGGGCTCTTGTGGGTCCTGCTGACGGGATGCCAAGCGCACTGATGTCATGCTGCGCCCATACTTACAAACCTGCTCCGGAGCGGCGAGGGAGGCCCTTAGGTAGTAGCCCCAGTGGGCCCCAAGCACCACAGTCCAACCCTGAGCGTGAGAGATAGGCCTTGGGGGCAAGGTCCCAGTTAGGTGCCACAGTACGTCGGTGTGTTGGGAACTAGCCTCAGGTTTGAAAATGAAGTCAGGTTGTTACATTATGGGGGTTATTTATCAAGGTCTGAATATCCAAACCTCAAATAATTCTTAGTTTTTGAAGCAAAAAAAAAAAATTTTTTTTCGAGATTTGTCTAAAAACTCTGAATCCAAAACCCCAGCATCTAAAAGCTTTCGAGTGTCTGGTTGATGTCCATACGGATAGCCGATGATTTCAGGTTTTCGGCGCAAAAAACTCTGAAAAATTCTTAGTTTTTTTGGAAAACTCCGAACAATTCTGAGTTTTCAGGGAAAGCTCCGAAGTTTGCCCGACCCTATTTTTTCTTCATAAATAAGGTCCATTCGGGAATTTGTAGTTGCTCGAAGTTTGATATTAGAAATACTGAGATAAATAGCCCCCTATATGTGGTTATATGCAACCAGCAATGGTTTATGTATGTTGGTATTATATGTATATATATGTATTTATGTATGTATTTATTTTTTATCTATTGGTTTAAGAACATCATTATGGGTGTTAATAATTTCTATGTTATGGGGTTGTTTACAGTAACATGTATAATAGAATAAGCTGCGGCCTTTTCACCCAGATATATTGGTGTCAGTTATTGGTGAAAGAAGAAGGGGCTCGGGTATTGAGGATCCACAAGTCATAAAAAAGCAAAGTTTTTGTTGTTTTTAAAGCTAATTTGTGGCAAATTGAAGCTAGATGTATAGGACCTGGTATCTAGAATGCACGGGACCTGGGGTTTTTTGGTCCGTACTTTGGACCTCCATGCCTTACGCCTGCTAAAAATCACTTAAACATTAGGGGGCCGATTCACGAAATTCGGGTGAAGGGTTCGAATAAAAAAAAATTCGAATTTCGAAGTATTTTTTGGGTACTTCGACCATCGAATTGGTTAAATTCGAACGATTCGAAGTAAAAATCGTTCGCCTATTCGACCATTCGATAGTCGAAGTACTGTCCCTTTAAGAAAAACTTCGACCCCCTACTTCGGCAGCTAAAAGCTACCGAAGTCAATGTTAGCCTATGGGGAACGTCCCCATAGGCTTGCCTGTGATTTTTTGATCGAAGGATTTTCCTTCGATCGTTGAATTAAAATCCTTCGAATCGTTCGATTTAATCGTTCGATCGAATGAAAAATCCTTCGAATTTTTAGCGCTAAATCCTTCGAATTCCATATTCGAATTCGAAGGATTTAAATTCCCAGTCGAATATCGAGGGTTAATTAACCCTCGATATTCGACCCTTCGTGAATCGGCCCCTAGATAAATCCAACAGGATTGCTTTGCTTCCAATAAGGATTAATTATATTTCAGATGAGATCGAACACAAGGTACTGTTAAATTATTACACAGAAAAGGGAAATATTTTTTTTAAAAAATTTTTATTTATTTGATTAAAACTTTGAGTCTATGAGAAACCACATTCCCGTAATTCAGGGCTTTTGGTATAACAGATTTCCGGATAACAGATCCCATATCTGTACTACATTACGACATGGTTTCTTCTAGCAAGAAGGTAGATAATTAGATTACCTGTGCGCTACATGAAATAGCTTTAATTTCCCTGTTTAGCTCCTGAAATAATAAAAACAATAGTGATTAAATCAATAGACATGTTAAGCCCATTCATTGCACTCATGTTGACAAATGGGGGAGACTGCTCCTTTAAGAGCTTTAGTCAGTTCTTGTCTGGCCACCCTTATTTGAGTCTTGATTAGTTTTATTCTTGCAGGTCATAATTACTCCTACTTGATGGTGAAAGGCTGTGGCAACAGAAGCACAGAAGATATGTTGGAACTTGTCCCCTTCTATGGAATCAACTTGTATTTCCATCTGTCACAATGCAACAGTAGCCTGTGCAACAACCTGAACAATGAAAAGACTATCTACCCAGGTAATTCAGATACAGCTATGGGACCTGTTATCCAGAATGCTCTGGGCCGGGGTTTTTCCAGATAATGCATATTTCAATAATTTTGATCTTCATACCTTAAGTCTACTAAAAAATCATGTAAATATTAAATAAACCCAATAGGCTGGTTCTGATTCCAATAAGGATTAATTATATCTTAGTTGGGATCAAGAACAAGGTACTGTTTTAATATTACAGGTATGGGACCTGTTATCCAGAATGCTCAGGACCTGGGGTATTCCGGATAACAGATCTTTCCATAGTTTGGCTCTTCATACCTAAAGTCTACTAGAAAATCATGTAAACATTAAATAAACCCAATAGGCTGGTTTTGCTTCCAATAAGGATTAATTATATCTTAGTTTGGATCTATGGGGTATATGGGGGACAGTCTTTCTGTAATTCAGAACTTTATGGATAACAGATTTCTGGATAAAAAAAAAACCTGAAATTGTATAATAGAAATTATTTTTCTAAATTTGTATTACAAACAAAATTTTTAAAACCAAATGTACTACTTCTGTTCATGAGAAGGCTCCAATCTTGAGCAAGCCTGATGGGCTTTAAGTAGAAATTCATCTGATGGAGAAATGAAGAAAATAGATGAGGGCTGAAGGGCAGATGTAGAAAGAGAAGATAGATAAAAGAATATGGTGACAAGAAAGGAAAGGCAATGGGAAAACTAGGAAGGAAAGATAAATAGAGAAGGACTAATACAAGGAGACAATGGTGGAAGAAGGTGGAGGAGAAGGACGGAGAAGGGAAAGACAAGATAAAACATGATAGTTAAGTATGGGTCAAATGTTTTGAGAAACTGGAAGAAGAAAAGAACACGGTGAGGGAGAATTAAGGACTAACCTTTGTCCAAAAGTGATAACATAGTTCAAATACAGTAATACAGGTTGGGGACCTGTTATCCAGAATGTCTGGGATCTGGGGCTTTCTGAATAATGAATATTTCTGTCATTTGGATCTTCATACCTTAAGTCTACTAGAAATTCATGTAAACATTAAATAAACCCAATAGGCTGGTTTTGCTTCCAATAAGGATTAATTATATCTTAGTTGGGATCAAGTACAAGCGACTGTTTTATTATTACACAGAAAAAGGAAATCAGTTTAAAAAAAATGGATTATTTCGATAAAATGGAGCCTTCCGTTATTTGGAGCTTTCCGGATAATGGATCCCATACCTGTACTGACATGTTTTCATAATACTGTAAGTCAGGTCTATGTGTGAGCTACAAAAACATCACTGCAATTCTACATTCCAGAGAAGGTCACTCCTGAGCCCAACAATGTCCAGTGCTACAGCTGTATTGGAAACACAGGAGCTGAATGTTCTTCATCAAATCTTACCATTGTGAATTGCTACGGCAAATATGAATACTGTTTTGATGGAAATATCAATTTAACCACTGGTGAGTGACTGATAAAAAATATTTTATTTATTTTAAAGGGATGCTGCCATCCCATTATGACCTCCTTTTTACCAATTCTCTTAAGGAGTCCTACAAACTTCAACAGTGCTATTTTCTGTCATATTATATGTTCAGATATCACACATTTATATCATTTAAATGCAGTTGTTTTGTTTGTTCTGCATTCCAGGCTTCTGTTTTACTGGGCTTAGTAACTTGTGTAGATGCAGAATTGTCCATCTCCAGAATCAGTGGAATAAGTCGGGGTGTAGGACAAGTCAGGGTGGGATGTGGGCAGGGTAGGGGTGGGCTGTGGGTGGGAAGTGGGCAGACTCCTCTGAAGGTTTTTTGCAGGGGGGCCCGGCACACTCAAGTTACCCTACTGTCCAGAATATTCATATGTAGGAATTTGCTTCTGCAACAGTTTCATGAATCAAAATCCAAAAATATATTTCAAATCATTCTCTCAAAGTTCAAAAATCACTCTTTATTCAGCATAAACATTAAAAAGTAGACATACAGACCAATTGATGCTCGGCCTTACGCGTTTTGTGCACACAGGCACTTATTCATAACTTTGAGAGAATGATTTGGAATATATTTTTGGATTTTGACTTAAGTGCCCTTTAGAGTTGGGGGCTATATTCCAGCATTTTTTGGCCCTTTCTTGACAGGCCTTTTTAGATTGCAGCAGTTGACCAATAATTTTGAACAGTTTCATGAATGACACATTAATGGAGTTGGAAAGTGATCCTGGTTGAATGCAGTCATTTGCCCTATACTCAAAAATAAAAAAGAGGGTTGTGGGAGCACTCCTAAGACTAAGTTAAAACATGTTTAAGTAGCACTCCCGTGACGTGGTATGGTGGCTTATCAACTTTATGACCATAACTTTCTTAATAAAAACCCCTGTTTTTTTAAATGCATGCACTTGCATATATACTGAATTACTTAGACAGGGGACCAAGGATTGTGCATTGATTAATTAATTGGCCAAATCAGTAGCACTTCCATTGTACTTAAACACATTTTAACTTAGCCTTAGGAGTGCACCCACAACCCTCCTTTTTTCTATATTCAAACATGTTTTAGTGGCAAAAGTAGCTGCATGCTTTCACCAATTGCAGGTCTAAGGATGGCCATACACAGTTTATTCAGATATCGGCAAATCGGCAGCTTTTCCAATGGGGAGTTCCAATGTTTCTTCCCGATTGATATCAGGCCAAACATCAGCCAGATATTGATCGGGCAGGATTGATTTTTTTTGGTGATCGAGGACGTCATCAGCTAGTTGATTTGGTCCTTGTCCCATTTTCTTCCCGATCGTTTTGGCCCAATCGGATTAACCCGATATCGCCCTGCCTTTGATGGGCATATTGGGTTAAGATCCGCTCATTTGGTGAGTCACCAGTCGAGCTGACCTGATCTTGATTGGTCACCTTAACACTCAGCAAGGGCTCCTTAAACATGATAACATACTGTATGGTACTACAGGTATGGGACCTATTATCAAGAATGCTTAGAAACTGGAGCTTTCCATATAAGGGGTTCTTTTTGTAATTTTGAACTCCATGCCTACTACTGAAAAAATAATGTAAACATTATTTAATCTCAATATGCATTAATTATATATTCATATGGATCAATGATTTCACTGTAATTTCAGTGCGGAAGTCTGCTGAAACAGCATTATTAATTATATATGTTTTGAAACTAACGTGTTTGCCCATGACAATATCCCTTTAATAGTAAAATCCATGAGCGAGAAAGACAAGCGTTGTTTAGAGTAGAGGGTCCCCAAATGTGAGGCTGGTGCAGGTCTACTAGAAAAGGGTCCAAAACTGTGGAGAGGTAGCCACATCTGAGGACCAGTTTTGGCTCACTTTTGGAACTATAACATGGTGGCTGATATGACATTGTTTTTAAGGTCCTAACCAAAAGAACATTGTGACCCGCTGTTGAGCGTTGAGTTGAGTTCCCATCAAAGACCTTCTCCTCTTGTATTTTCTAACAATGCCAATAGAAAAAGTGTGGTCCCATTGACTTATGTGAGCTTGTATATTCTATTTGAATGTTGCATACTTTTATTTAAGGAAAAGGATAATCAACTGTGCAGTTGTATATAATTTACTCTCACTTTATTTATACGATGTACTGAAGGATATAAGCTGTGGTTATTACACCGTTTAAAAGTGGAGGCGTAAAAAGGAAAACACTTCCTAACAATTGATCTTTTCATTGGAGTGTGAAAACCTGTACCCTGCCTCGGATTAAGAAACCTGTATTGTATTTACGAGATTGAAACTTGCCGAATCCTTGATCGTGCTGTAACATGTGTGCAAAGATATTTCAGAGTTGGGAGAAGTGCATTGAAGTGGATAGAAGAAATGGAAACATTACAGTATGAGGAAACACATGAGAAAATTGGGTTTGTTTAATTTGAAGAAAATGTACTTTTTAGGCAGCAGATTCATTAAGGTTCGAATGGTAAATTACCGTATATACTCGAGTATAAGCCGAGTTTTTCAGCCCCCAAAATATGCTGAAAAACTCTACCTCGGCTTATACTCGGGTCAAGAGCAAAAACGGTGGCCGGCGCTAGAATTAGAATTCTCAAATTTTATTTTGGTCAAAACTCACAAATTAGAATTTTAATTCACCAACTCGAATTTGAATGTGAGATTTATCACACCTCAACCCTCTAAACAGTACTAATTTGAATATTCGCCACCTAAAACCTATCGAGTTAATTTACAAATCAATGGCAGAGGACCCTTGAACCCTTTGAAGATGTTAAGCTACCTGACATTCAAGTTTTTTTTTTTTCAAGGAAAACTCAATTCGAATTTGATTCGACTTTTCGGGTTGTTCGTATTCAATCGAATATTAGATGTTCGAGTTGTGCGTAAATTTGAGTTAATAAAATTTACATAACTTCGAAATTGGACCTTTGATAAATCTGCTCCTAGGTGTCATGGTATCATAAGTTCCTCAAATAGGAGCCAGAAGATGAGTTTGTCAGCCTTTCCTTCAAAACATGAGCAAATGATGGGGGCAGGTGGAAATAACCGGTACCTTCCTTTCAGTACTCATTGAATAAAATACAAAAAACTTCTTTCCACTTATTTATTTCATAAGTTCAAAATTTGACACCAATTCACACCATATATGTTTCGGGGAGTTGAACCATGCCTGCCTGACTATGGTTCCCGGCACTTCTCCTACTCCTCCATGGTAATATCTCTGTTACGACCTCCAGGTGCTGTTATCTGTGAGGGGTGCAGGAGAGGCTGACAACACACCTGAAGGAGGGATTGGGTAAGGGCAGGCAGAGAAGCAGCTTAGTCCAGGGACAGGCCGAGGTCAACACAGGAATCAAGCAGGGTAGTGAGGTTCAGTTACAAGCCAAGGTCAACGCAGAAATCAGGTAAGGTAGCGAGGTACAGGCCAAGGTCAAAACAGGAATCAGACAGAGAGAATCCAAGTCAGGCAGAGTCAAGAAACCAAGAAGTCAGTCCAAGAAGACTAAAACGGGGACAGGATAGGAACAGGACAGGATCAGAAACAGGATCAGGGTCTGGGTCAGGAACAAGATCAGGAATAGGGTTGCCATCTTTTGCAACGGTGGAGACCGGGGAGGGGGGCGGGCCATGACATAGGTGGGAGTGTCCATGACATCAGGGGTGTGGCTATGCTGCGATTGGCCAATCGACATGTCAATCAAGGGAATTAAGTCAAAACCAGACAGGTGCCAACCCTTATCAGGAACCAAATCATAATGAGGAACACGACACAAGGCTGGGATAAGGCAGGTTGGTCAACGATCCAGCCAGCAAAAGTCTGGGAAGCAGACTTAAATAGCCCTTTAACAAGCTATTGCCGCAGCTGGACAGGGAATGTAGATCCTGGAAGACTGACATGGAGGCAGCATCAGAGATAACATGTCACGATTAGGCTGAAACCACACTGCCTCCTGCCTCAAGCAGGAGGAGGAGCAGCTACCCGTATAAAGCGGATCCCTGGTTTGAATCCAGAGTGTTTCTTACAAAGAGGTAATTTCTTCATCTTTATAGAATGACATATTTGCTATTACATGGAGCTTTTGAAGGCCCATTTATTAAAGGTCGAATTTAGTCGTTTTAGTAGTTTTATCTTAAAACTATGACTAAACTCTATTTCTCTATTAAGCCACGAATGCCATGAAAGTAGAAACGGAAAAAGCACTGAACAATTCTCTAAAAAATATGAATATCTCTAAAACCTTGAAAAAATTGAGTATTAGGGACATTTACCAGCAGAAAAAAAATCCAGAAACCCCTAAAAGTCTGAATGGTTAAAAAATATGTCCAATAGGATCAGCGCAGCTCCCCTTGACTTCTATGGGACCTCGACTGCTTTTACTTGGTGCAGTTTTGTATTAGAGTTTTTGTGTTTTATACACAATTTTTTTGAGTTTTAGAGAAATAAAAAGAAAGACAAATCTTTAGAGAAAAGATACGATTAATGGGGAAAAAATGGAAATCTGAATGTTAGTAAATCGGCCCCTAAATGTTACTTGTCTTCTATTGCAAGTTCTTTAAGATGAGGTTGCTGTAGGCTAAAACTGGAAGGGCATTTTGTAGCTGCAGAGATGTCAGTACAGACCTGCACACACCTACATTTTTTATAACCATCCCTAGTCAATTAACATAGACAGGATTAGGATTGTGCGATAATCCCTTTGATAATAGACAGCCAGTATGAATTATTTGTAATTCTAAAAAAAAGTAACTTTTTATTTGCTCACCAGGCAACCAAACAGTCGTGATACCGATCAAGAGCTGCTCACTAAGATCTCGATGCCCCATCCAGACTTTATCATCTGAAAGTCTCTCCCTTGAGATTAAGGGCGCATGCTGTGAAGGGAATCTTTGCAACCGTGACCTCTCCAACAGGACCCAATATGTAGACTTGCCACCCCTGGTCTTGCTTGAGGATCTAACCAGCAAAAAGAACAGTTCTTTAAACATGACAACTGTGTAAACATGAATGCTTAAGATGTCAGATTCAGATGAAACAACCGCTGAAACAACCACAGGCATGGACACAAAAACTGACAAATATCAGACACTACAACATCTTCCAAAACCATCAAGGAAGACCAAGCCAACAATGGGAAGAGCTTGACAGTTCTTCTCTATATAATGTTTTTTAAAAGTCTGTTTACATGTTAAGTTGACCTCATTTTATTTTCTTCCTTATGAGTTTATTCATGGCTTTCTATAGTGCTGATAAGGCTTGGGAAATAAAGACATGCTGCTACAACAATAGCAGCTAAAGGCCACTGCTTGGTCAACAATGAAATGAATCTCAACATGTTTCTGTTTAACCCTGCTGACACCGCCATACTCTGTTGTATCTATCACCCACAAATCATTTTGACAGCACAAGTTTAAAATAGTGAAGGAAATGTCAGACTTCATACCAACGGGAAATACATGACATGACTGATTTTTGGGGAAATGTGTTAATGTAGAAATGTATTCATGTAAATGACCCAATAGCATTTTTATGGTGGTGGAACACATTGTGGGTTAAAAGTGCAGAGTTGGTTTATGTAATAGGGTGCTACAAGGTAGAGTCCTGCACAAGTCCAATTGGAAGGACCCCTGCCTGACCCACACCCACCATCCAACACATCCCCCTACCCAGAGCCACTTCCCAACCCTATAAGTCAAATTTACCTTCAGACGCGGGACAAACAAAGCCAGATGTGACTTAATCGTAGAACGGAAGTCACATCACTCTGCCATGCATTCATCCAGAAAGCCAGGTGGGTTACCGGCGGACTACCTGCATGGTCAGGGATTTTTTTCAAGGATTTTCTACCCAGAACCCATTTTGTGGCCACTGAAGCTAAGAAAGTACTATCTCACATAAAAAGGGGCATACACTAAATTAAGAAAAAGGGATGAAAACATAATTATGCCTCTTTATAGGTCCCTGGTGAGGCCTCACCTGGAGTATGGGGCAGTTTTGGACTCCAGCCCTTAAGAGGGATATAAATGAGCTGGAGAGAGTGCAGAGACTAGGTGTAACTAAACTGGTTAGAGCAGGCATGTCCAAAGTTAGGCCCGGGGGCCAATTGCAGCCCGTTTTCAAATTTACACCAGTAAAGTGCAATCAGGAATCGCGTAGCCATAGCAGTAATATTTGGGCACATTAGTGAAATAATCTGCCACTTGGTCTATACTGCTGCCTGTGTGCTGAAGGTGTTTGCAATAGACATGTATTGGCATGTAGTGATGCAACCCTCTCACATACTTATTTAGTTTACTGTACTGGCACGTAGTGACATGCTGCTCTTGCATACTTCTTTAGGGCTGAAGGTTCAATAGACGTACTGACGTGCCAGTACTGTAACGAAAGACATATGCGAGAGCGGAGCATCACTACGTGCCATTATGTGTCTATTGCTAACACCTTCAGCACACAGGCAGCAGTATAGACGATCGTCTCACTAATCATGTGCCCAAATACTACTGCTACGGCTACGCAATTTCTTGTTTAAATGAGGCGCGGAGAATAAGTCCAAACAGACTCCACTTTTCCACTTCTTAAATGCTGTGTATGCGTCCTTATTCAGGAGTGAATAATCCTGATCACAAGCTAGCTACATTGGAATGGATGTCAGGCTAAATGGTCGGCCCTCACACATTTTCACCTCACCAAATCTGGCCCTCATTGCAAAAAGTTTGGACACCCATGGGTTAGAGGGATGGAAGACTTAAATTATGAGGGGAGACTGTCAAGGTTGGGGTTGTCTTATCTGGAAAAAAAAAGACGCTTACATGGGGACATGATTAGACTTTACAAGTACATTAGAGGACATTATATACAAATAGCAGGGGACCTTTTTACCCATAAAGAGAATCACGTACCAGAGGCCTCCCCTTCAGACTAAAGGAAAAGAACTTTCATTTGAAGCAACGTAGGTGGTTCATCACAGTGAGGACAGTGAGGTTGGGGAATGCACTGCCGAGTGATTCAGTTAATAACTATAAGAGGGACTTGGCTATTGTGATACTAAACTCTATAGTTAGTGTATGAGTAGGGTCAGACTGGGTCAACGGGGCAACGGGAAAAAACTCAGTGGGCCCCCGTCTCTTGATGGCCCCACCGGCCCAGATCTGCACCCTGTATCTACATCTGCACTCTTTTCTATTCCTGCTGCGACCATCTGGTTGCTGCAAAAACCCTGTGCACATTTGGGGTATGGTACCCGACCTGGTGCAGGACTCTACTCTTATACAAGGATGCACTTTGTCTGGACATTTCACATAGACGTTCCTTTAACCAGGAGCCATATTGGAGCCCTGCATAGTCTCTTCAAATAAGCAATATCAGGCCCCCTCATGGGTATTCAACTGACACAACTTGAACCAATAATCCACACTAGACATTATCTTGAAGGATAATAATATACAATCTGTGCATCACTAGTCCCGGGAGGCAAATTACAGATAATTCAATGCAATTATTCAAGATTGTTTAGCTGTAGCTTCTATATAAGAAAAGTATTATCAGTAAAAATAAAACCAAAACTGTAAGACACTGAGGCTGATTTACTCACATAGGTGCTACATTGCCCAAGGGCAGTTACTAACAGCAACCAACCAGCAATTAGTATCTGTAATCTGTAACTCGTAATGAAGGGTATCTGTGTACAGATCACTGTATCCTCAAGGTGAAATAAGATTAATTGCTATAGACACTGGCTTTTTTGACCCTACCCACAGCTATGGATACAAAGACATTGTAATTAATACAAAGGGGTGAATTAAACTGGAAGTTTGGGCTGAAATAATATTGGAGAGATTGTGTAAGACAGGCTGCTTTATATTAATATGAATTAATATTATATTATATTAAAACAGTAGGAAAAATTAATGGAATATCCCATATAATAAATAAAGTCTGTAATTTAAAGAACAAAAGGTAGGTGCAAATATCATCCCAGGTAAAGTGTAAATTGTCCTACCAGGGTTTATATTACTTTGCATAGAAACCAGCTAGGTTTGCTTGACTACAAATATAATATCAATGATAGAGAATAGAGCACACAATGCCATGGAACCTAATAGAACATAGTAGAGTAATTGGAGTATGTTACTGAGATGATATTGTGCGCTGAGGAGACCTGTGTTTCTTCAGGTTGACTACAAATGTGCTGATTGCTCTAAAGTCACTTCTCTGACTATCCATGCTGATTGGAAAACCCCTGCATAGCACTATTGAACCTCAAGAAGGGCAAAACCAGTCTTTAGTTCTACTCAGATCTAATCAGAACCTTTTTTGGTTATGCTTTCAAACCCAGTGGGAAGGCTTCAGCCTATGTGGTATTACAGTAAAATAGAACATTTTGGAGCAACACTTGGCTTCCCTAACAGGATTCCTATTGTTTGGAATATACTTGAAGTTGGGCTCTTGTCACTCTAAGGGGCAGATTTATCAAGGGTCGAATTGAAAATTCGAAGTAAAAAAAATTGAATTTCAAGCTTTCGATTCGAATTTGAAAAAAAGAATTAGACTATTCGAATATCAAAATGTATCATTTACTGTCTCTTTAAAACTTCAGATTCGACCATTTGCCATCTAAAACCTGCTGAAATTGCTGTTTTAGCCTATGGGGGACCTCCTAGAACCTATTCGGAGTCATTTGGTGGACTTTCAAAGATTGAAGTTTTTTGGGACAAATCCTTTGATTCAAATTCGATCTAATGCGGTAAAACTTCAATTTGAACGATTCAAATACAGCCTATTTACCCGCAGAAAAAAACTTAGATTTTTTTTTAATAAATTGCGGTCTTTTTTTCTTCGAATTTTGAAGTTATGGGAGTTCAAAAGAACTCCCATGACTTCGAATTCGACCCTTGATAAATCTGCCCCTAGGTGTGCTTGTCATAGATACAAATAATAATGAGATTGTAGAGAACTTTAGTAGTGGCTTCTAATGATACTGCTTGGTCCTCACTTTTACAGTAGGACACAGAGTTATGATCCAAGATTTTAATTATAACGAAGGATGGAAGGATGGAATGTCACACTTTAAAAGTAGGGTGGCCTGTCTATAATTGTAGTTTTAGTGTCCCAGCCCTCAGGTCTCGAAGCCCTGTCTTTGTGAATTATGTTAAAGGGGAACTAAAGACAGACAAAAGAGTAGAGAATAAACAATGGATGGTTACCAGCTAGAGATCAGACAGATATTCTTTATAGGATATGGAGCTTCAAAAGATCCCTTTGGAGTTTATGGATAGTCAACACCTTAGACTCCAGTACATCCACGTTTGGCTTTGGAAAGCCGTGTTACTGTAAACAATGTCACCAGGCCCAGATTTGTGGAAAGGCCATCAAGGCCCGGGCCCAGGGTGGCAGAATTTTTAGGGGGCGGCATGCTGCCCAACCACACCCACATTAGTTCAAAAACACTGGGAATGCGCAGGCGATACAATATTTTTTTAGATTTCCCATGCGCCAATCCAATGCACAAATAAAGGGGAGGGGACAGGGGTAGGGTTGCCACCCGGCCGGTATTTTACTGGCCTAGTCAGTAAAACACCTGGCAGGGCCGGTATTATAAATTTACCGGCAATGTAGCTGCCGGTAATTTGTAATACCCTTAACAAAAGCCCTTGCCCTCCGGTGAAAATTTACATTTTCTTAGGCTTCTGGCGACGTGGCCCGTCCCTTTTGCGGCACAACCCTCTGTGGCTCCACCCCTTTTTGCGTAACGGTCTGTCCCTTTAGTTCCCGCCCCCACCACTGGCCGGTAATTTTTTTTTTTTTTTTAAAAGGTGGCAACAGGGCGATCATTGGCAGTGGGCCTCTAGGGGCACTTGCTAAGTCAATCCGGCCCTGAATGTCACAGTGGTTTGTAGTTATAAATGGCACTAGTTTGTGCAAGAACACATTTATTAGCAACACAATAGCTTGATCTCACCAAAAAATATACCATATATGTTTATTTATATAAAATAAATAAAATACAATGTTGCGTTCATAACAGAGAAGCTTGATCCAGTACAGAGTAAGCATATATACAAATCTAAGAATTGTACAGTAGTGGCACCAAGGTCTACACCATGAAACACACAGTAATAAAATATGAGCCAAAGTGAGCTTCTTTTCCTCCCTCCAAATAATTCCACCAATTAATTGGCTGTCACACCAGAGGGCAAATTCACTAACATTCGTAATTTCGCCAGGCGCAACTTCGCCGCGCTTCGCCGCACTTCGCATCACTTCGCATCACTTCGCCAGGCGTAGTTTCGCCAGCGCTCCGCAAATTCACTAAAATCCGAAGTTGCGCACAGGGGTAGCGTAAGGTTGCGAAGTTGCGCTAGCGTTGATTCGCTAAGTGAAGCGAAGTTACGCTAACGAAGGCTAATTTGCATACGGCGCCAAATTCAAATTTCAATGGAGGAATACGTATCAGCACTACAAATGCCTAGAAAACCTTCAAAACATCAAATAAAAATTTTATTTTGCCCTACACATGTGCCCACTGTCTAGGTAAGTTGCCATGAGTCAGGAAATGTAGGGGGGAAGGAGGGGAGCCCCAAAAAATGTTTCGATCTTTTTCAGCCTATCACCCATCATGTAGAAAACACGCCAGCGTTTTTTGGGACTTTTTTTGACTTTTTTTGAAGCAATCCCTATCTACTCTATTGCGCTTCGCCTGGTCTGAGGTGGCGAAGGAAGTCTAGCGTAAAAGGTAGCGTTCAGTACACTGCGCAAGTTAGTGAATTTGCGTAGTTACGTCACTAGCGAAACTTCGCCAAGCGTAAGGGTGCGAAGTAACACTAGCGAAACTACGCCAGCGTTCGTTAGTGAATTTGCGCAGTAACGAAAATGCCAAACGCTAGCGAATTAACACTAGCGTTCGGCACTTCTGCGCTTAGTGAATTTGCCCTCAGGCCTTTTGGACAATCAGTAGGACATTTTTTCTCCATGTTAACCAATTATCACACGTGAATGAGCTACTGACTCCTCCAAGAGGACAGGTTTGAGGACCTCTGCACCACCTTAGGAATAGGCGACCTTTTAGTTTCCTTTTCAATCTTCCAAGATTTAGCAATTTAAGCTTGAAAAATAGAAATGTTCAACAAACAAATGAAACATTGATCTGATGACCAACTCTCAAAGGTTCAGAACTTGGTATAAACACAGGTCTCAGTCAAGGAGCTGCTACATCCCATATCTTGATCACAAAATGCAATGGTTTTGGTTTTAGTAGTAAACCAAGGGCAAACGAATCAGTTGAGAGCATGGACAATGGCATCAATGTGTGATCTACAATACATTATAAAAAGAGCTCAACATGAAATTCTCTTTGTCTCAGATGACAGACAATAGTTCCTTGGCCTCTATCACCATTATTTTAATTACAGTATCTTTCATCTGCAGTGAAACATGAGAGAGTCCTGCAAAGAATACAAACAGATGGAAAGCGTCTATGGTCCTCCAGTTCAAACATGTCTTTGGCATATTGCTACACAAGTGTTTGCAACTTAGTACATCCAGCTGTCCAAGTTGCCTTGGGTCTTGTGGTTTAGCAAAGTCCATCAGTAAGCACAGTATTTGCAGGTTGAGGATGGGTTAACGTACACTGACCGGGCCAACCTCCATTTGTAGTTTCTTCCTCACCAGCACATTATAGTGATCACTCTACAGTCTTATTTATTTATGAGCATTTCACACCATCGGGTCATTCATTCACAATTCTGTTAGTATTTCCTGAGTGTTTCAGTAACTAAAAATGTTACCAGCTTTGCCATCATCTTCCGTCCGACAGTTGCAGGTCTTCGTTTGTCCAACACGTTCAAAAATAAACCAAAGGTCATCTTATTTCCAACTTATTTACATTATACTCTGGCACATGTCTAAAGAAGAGCGCATATTGTCTATTTACCTGCAGAGCAAACACCAGTTCATGGGACAGTTTGAGAATGTACCGCATATCAATGTTGTCTCTTCTTTAATAACAGCTCAGTCAGTATGTGGTTTATGTAATATCCAGCCAGGCCTCCCCAGCACTTCACTCACTGCAAATCCATCTCTTCCTGAAACCACATCTCTTTTTTTTTGTGATTCCCCAACATTTCCTCTTTCTCGTATTGTCACTTTCTTCCTTTCTCTTAAACATTCATGAGTCCCTTGGCACAGGCTCATAGACCACTTGCTCTTAGTATCGAGAGTTTTCCTCGGCAGCAGTGACCATGACGTCCATCCAGATCCTCAAGGCCTCTGGTGTAGGTGCTACCATGCAGAACAGACGTTCAAACGTTTTCAAGCAGAATGTCAGCTTTGGATGCGGACTCTGGAAAAACCAAAATAAAATATAATAAAAAATAGAGTTTTGGTTTTCTTTAAGCTTTCACTTCCTAAGAGTTTATGTACACTAACACATTTTTAAATGGTTTTGCAATCCCTAAATCCCCTTAAAGGAGAACTAAACTCTAAAAAGGAATGTGGCTAAAATTGCCATATTTATATACTGAACTTATTGCACCAGCAGGACTTCAAACTTGTCACAGGGGGTCACCATCTTGGAAAGTGTCACATGCTCAGTGGGCTCTGATTGGCTGTTGAGAAGCTAAGCTTAGGGCTCGTCACTAATTATCCAGCAGAAAATGAGCTTCCCTGGCTGTAATATAAGCTGATGCTACAGGTTTGCTGATTATTAAATTCTGATGCTAATTGCACTGGTTTCTGTGCTGCCATGTAGTAATTATGTGTATTAATTACTAATCAGCCTTATATTGTGACATTTCTATTCTATGTGTACTGTATATTGTGAGTGGCTCCCTAAGCTCAGTAAGTGACAGCAGCACAGAGCATGTGCAGTGAATCAGCAGAAAAGAAGATGGGGAGCTACTGGGGCATCTTTGGAGACACAGATCTTTACTGCTAAAAGGCTGTGGTTGCCTTGGGCTGGTAAAGAAGCACAAGACATAATGTACAACATTTCTAGCTACTTCTTTAGTTAAGTTTTAGTTCTCCTTAGGCTGCATGTCAGCACTCTACTGAGAACGCTACTGACAACACTTTATTAAAAACAGTCTAATGGTGTCATCTTCGCTATGAGTATTCACTGCTTGGACAGGTGCCTTCTGGTCCAAAATTATAGCTTCAGTTTTGTTTATGAAAGATGAGCTGAATGAATATTTTTAATTGTATAGTTGCATGACCTAAAACAAAGACTTTAGGGGTAATTTAGGTATTCACGTCCAATGTGAAAAGTACAGTTTCAGAGTGGGGGTGCATCCGATTTTCTGGTGACTAGTCTGGTGCAATTATTGAAACCCACTGTCGGAAACCATGGAGCTATTGCCAGGTTGATGGTGGTGGTAGCTTCAGGGTTCCTCCGAGTCAATAGAGCCTGGTCTTCCAGCAGACATAGATACTAATAGGTGGGATACTAAACTCATTACTTTGCCAGCCCCCTATTTCAAAGACCTGTTTTTCTGAACTGTTTTTTATTTCCCTGATTGGGTCCAGTAAAGAAGTTGAGCTTTTCTGGATATTTTTGGATAGGGCTGTATTGGTTCCAGCTCACCCACTGTTCAAAACACCAAGTCGCCCTTCTTGATTGGCCCGCAGCCAACAACTTACCTTAAAAGCACTCCGTAGGTGATCATAATACACTTCTTCAATAGCCTGGAAATATATCACACCCTTCAGCTTCTGTTCATCTTTATCTGTATGGAAAGGACACATGTTTTTCAGCAAAGAATCCATATAGAAACCTGTAATGTGAGAGTGTTGGTGAGCAATGACAGCAAAGGAAATGTGACAGTCAGGTACCTGTGTAATAGGCCAGCCTTCTCTTTTGTCTGTCAAACACAAACCAACGTTTCCGCCATGTCTTTATCCGGCCGCCCATCTTCACCAGATAACCCTTACAGCACATGGCATTGACCCTGACATGGGAGCAGGTTTCTACGCTGTGGCCTGAGGCCTCCAAGTGCGATCGCAGGTCTAAGGGTGTTGTGGAGCGCAGGACAGAGAGAACCTTCTCCTGAAAATAGAATAACACATCCACTCCTATTATACAACTCAAAAGTGCTGCTTCCCCTACAGCCACATGGTTCACTAAAAATGAAAAGGCCTTGATATGTGTTTTTGGAAATATTATTATAGTTAGCTAAGTGAACTGGGATGCCTATTGTTTGGAGGGCTCTGAGTAAAACAGATGTTGTAGGGGCTCCAATATTGTTATGGTATAAGGTAGGACTGTAGAATCTATGGCCCTTCATTTTTTGTTGACATACAACTTAACGTCAACAACGGAAATGCTATAAATACACCAGTAAACCCTCAAAGTAATGCTGCTCTGTCCTCTGTCAAAAGAAACATCAGATTTCTTTCCTTCTATTGTGTACTCATGGGCTTCTGTATCAGACTTCCTGTTTTCAGCTTAAACCTCCAGGGCTAGGGCTTGAGCATGCTCAGTTTGCTCCTCCCCCTCCCTGCTGTAATCTGAGCCCAGAGCTATGAGTGAGTAGGGGGAGACTCAGGCAGGAAGTGATGTCACACCAAGCTAATATGGCAGCTGCTATCCTAAACAAACAGAGAGAGCTTCTAGAACTGTTTATGGTAAAGTATTCTGCAGAATAAATATAAAGCTCTAGCTTGCACTATTATGTTTATCTATTGGCAACTGTTCTTCTCCTTTAAGGCTCAGAATAGGCAGGACCTGGAGAAGCTGCCCCTATTTAGAACATCCTTAAGTCATCTCTAATCTCTGTAGAAAAGAATAGATTCCCAGAATATGACACACTTACAGGTTCTCCTTTGGTCTCTGGCAGGACTGGTTTCTCTGTGACTGGTGCTGGTTCTTCAGTCTTCACCTGGTTCTGACTTGATTCTGAGCGCCGGGTCATCTCTTTAGCAGCTCTCTTCTCCTCCTAAGGGGAAATAGTAGGGTTGCAATTTTTTGGGATACTTCATAGACAAGATGCATATTCTATAAGTAAATGTACACATTCATGGTAATACACAAGGACATGCAACTGTGGTCTACAGATCTATAGTCAGTTCAGCCCTTTGCTCAATCTCCCAGTGTGGGACTTGAGAAAGCTCTGCTCAGGCCAATTGGCGATTGCTGTGTCATAGCCCTGCCCCTGATGTCATGGTCCCACCCCCATAATGTCACTGTCCTGCCCCCGCCGTGTCACAGCCCTCCCCCTGCCCGGATACCATGGGCCAAAAAGGTGGCAACCCTAGTTACCAGGCCCCACAGCTAATTATTTTAGGACCTTCAACATATCTAGACATTGTCCTGTATTACCAGTATATATTTAAAATGTTCATTAATTAGGACCTCATAGGGTCTCCTATCCCCACTGCATGCTCAGGGTCTGCTTCCTCTGTAGTTACACCCCTGCAGTCAGTGCTAATTGGATAAACATTGGACACACTTTGCATTTCCCTGTCTGGGCACGAGGTACATACTGGATACTATTACTGTGTTTGATGGCCCTTGCATTAAATCAAGTCAGAGATTCACTTGTATAATTGACTACAGAAATAGAATGTGCTGTGCATGAGGACTAAAGAGCACAGGTGAATTTCCAAGGAGAAGGAAAGTGATTTTTACTTGGGGTGCCAAAAGTTAGGCACCTGCAAATGATCGCATTAACTTACCTGGCATCTCGGGCCAGTGAAAACTGCACCAGGCCGGGGTTATTCCAGAGAGCACCACGGAGCGTTCCTCTTCCGGCTTTTTCTTTCTTTAAATTTCCCGGGGGGCAGACGCATGCGCAGTAGAACTACATTGTTGGCTTTTTCGTTTAAGTTTGGCTTTAAGCTTTACTGCGCATGTGCAGCCACGAGAAGTAAGAAGAAGCCGGAAGAGGATCGCTGGGCAGTTTGAGCACCAGATCGGGGTGTCAGGTAATTAAGTGCGATCACTTATGGCACCCCCAAATACAAATGGACTCTCCTTCTCCTTTAACAAAAAAAACTCCAAATTCTGTGGATACATTGTGATCAGACACAGAAGGACTAAGCAATGTATAAGCTTGAGGCTCAAAGCCTTGATGTACACACAGGGTCCGGGTGCTGAATAACAGAAATGTGTTATTGAGAGAGAAGCAGGGACTGTCTGTCTGTGTTTGCAATTGAAAGCCAAGCTAATCTCTAGAGACAGGGAACAAAAGAGATAGAAAAAATATATGATGCCATGTCCTAGAGCTGAGAGATCAGGGTGTACTTACAGCAATATGATATAGTTATACCCCCCATCTGCACAGTAAGGATCCTGCCTTCCAGTCTGAGAGAGAGGAACAAGCACCCAAGCCTCCCCAAAAAGGAGAAGCCTAAGTGTAACCATCATGTGACCTGCCAGAAGGCAGGAATAAAAGAGAAGCATTGGGGAAAAACCTGTATTTAGTGTAAAGCCGGAGCTTTCCTGGAATAGGGCAGAATTCCCCTAGAATATGATTGATCCTAATATCTGCAGTTTTTTTTAACTCCCCATTTGGGAGATTTTATTCAATCTGCGAGACAACTGGCAGGTATTGCTGAAATTAGATCCCAATACAGTTAACAGGGGTGTTTCACCATTAAGTTAAATTTTAGTATGTTCTAGAACATCCTATTACTAGCAACGTTGCAATTGGTCTTAGTTATTGGTTATTATTACATTTTATTCCTTAGCTTCTATTCCTATTTCAGTCTCTGATTAAAACCACTGCTTGGTTGTTAAGTAATACAAGACCATAGCAACCAGATAGTTGCAGATGTTCCAAACTGAGAGCTGCTGAAAGAAACTAAATAGCTGGAAAAACTACAAAAAAAAAGAGAGACCAATTGAGCACTGTCTCACAACATCATTTTCTATGTCAAATTTAGGGGGTTATTTATTCCGAATGCCAAAAAACTTGAAAAATTCTAGGTTTATTTCATATACAATCCAAATTTTTTTTGGAAAAACTTGGAATTATTTAGGGATTTATTATACCTCGAGGATGGAAAAAGTCAGAATCTGGAAATCCATCATCTCAGACCTGCCGAGGTTGTCCCTATCCTATTTGGAATTTTATGTGGTCTGTGCTGAATTAGCCCGAAAATCCGACTATTTTGGACTTTTCAGGCAAAAATCTGAAAAATTTTAACTTTTCGGAAAAAAGACAGAAAAAAACGTAAGATGTGGATTTTCATTCGGTTTTTTGGGGTTTGTCTCGGATCCGATTAAATCGTGTTTTTTCTATATAATAAATAAGCTCCAATCTAGTTTAGTTGGACATTTTTTAATTAAATTAAAAAGTTCATATGTTCATAAATAAGGCCCTTAAAAGTTAATTTAAAGGTGGACAACCCATTTCTTCACCCAGAATCCTCTGCCAGCTGTAAAAAGCATATAGAGGCTTTCCATTCCTGCCTTATAGGACATATATTTGGCATGGGAAGCCTTAGATCTTTGCTCACCCGAGCCTTTAGTAGTCGCTCTTTCTCCGCCAAGGCCTCGCGCAGCTGACGTTCTATTTCTGCTATTTTGGGCAATGGTCTGGAAAAATAAAATAACATCAATGAATAAAAAATAATCACAGTTTCCTCGTATAAGTGGACAGGAGCATAATCTCGTTATAGTGTGTAGCCAGTTAAAGGGGAAGTGACCCATGAATATAATCGAAGCAACTTTGCAGCTGTTTTTCATTTTCTCTCTCACTTTATTTTGAACTATTCCCCCTTTTTTTCATTTCAGCCCTCTCATATTCATCCATCATGACATTATTAGAAATGTCTGGTTGTTAAGGGGGCAATAAGAAGGCAGCTCTTTTAACCCATAATTACCCGTAGCTCAGCTGCAGTGTGGAGATGTCATTTGGAATTTTCTCCCTGTTGGATCCATTTCTGTCGTCGCCTTGTGTGATCTGCAGATTGGGGCTGATGGCTAGTGCAATCTGGCCACCTGTATTGTGGGAGGACACGGCCAAATGCAGAGCAAGCCCCGCACTTTCCAAACAGGCTGGAAGGAAATACATTGAATTGTCAGTGGATTTAACTGAGCATAGTAGTGTTTAATAATCACTGAGCTATTTCTTTGGGTTTTCATTTATAATTGTAATTATAAATATAGGCAGTGCCAGTTTAACAATCCTGATAGTTGGGGTAATCCAAGGTCAGACAAAGGAGCAAAGTTAATGGGAAATGTTTCACAAGTATTTAAAAAAAAAAAATCCCATAACTCAAGATTCACAATTATAATAATTCCAATTTATCCAAAAATGTATATTTAAAACATTTCAGCATACTGACCCCATGCTTCTTCACCTTACGCGTTTCGTACCCTCTGGCACTTACTTACTAGGTGATCACCGGAGGGTAGGAAATGCGTAAGGTGGAGAAGCATGGGGTCAGTGCCAGCTTAAGGTTGACTGAACCTATTGGGCCCTGCACCCATGGGGGCCCTGCACAGCGGCACACCACCCAGCTGCCCACCTCTGCAGTCCGTCATAGTTACACAAGGTGATATTGTGATGTCACTACAGCCGCCTAGAAACAAAAGGCTTGGGGATCACTCATGTTAAACTCTGTAACGGGGTTTGTGATTTGAAATGTTTGGGGGCCACAGGGTGTCATAAAATATTTGAGGCCAGATTGTGCCGGGAGTGATGGCACAAGGGAATGAGGTTTTGAGGCAGCAGAATTCAGGAGACAGATCCATCCAGAGCTCTGCCAACCATCAAGACCAAATCTAATGGTCTTCACGAAAATAGTCCTAATTGGGCCCTGCATTTGATCAGACCAACCCTGAATATAGGATACAGTTTGATTGCTATGGGTTTCTGCACTGAGACAGCTGTTAGATTAGAAAATGAGCCCCAGCATCTCTCAGACACATTATTGCTCCTATTATACGTCTGTTTACATTCATTCTGTGTTTCAAGACACTCTCGGCACAGAGATTCCATGTGCTGCATTGATTTCCAGAATAAAGCATTCAACTTCAGAGACACAAGAGAAAAATCAAATTGACAAGGGAGTTTTTATTGTTCATTGAGCGTGCTCATAATAACTCACTGTTGCCATGGAGAGAAAGTGGACGGTCAGTAGGACGGACAAATGGAGCACTCGCTCTTCTTTTGGGAAAGCTGTTGGTTCTTTGAAGGGCCTAGAAGAAAGTAAAATAAGGTCATGGGAAAAATAATGGCATGGAGATGACAATTACCAAAACCTCAACTGCATCACATGTGTGGTCAATGATGCAATTCAGTGAATGTCCAATAAAAAATGATTATAGTACATAAACTACAGTTGTTCCAGGATTAAGGGATGAAAGGAACTTGGCCAAATATATCACAACGCTCTGGTTACAGTTCTAACAAACTTGCCCGGGGCAGGAGTTGTTTATTATAACAGTTGCCTCAACAGCTTACTGTCTTCCCTTCTGCAAAAGGTTCTGCTCCCAAATAATTCCATTGTGAGTCACAACACAATCCAATGGTTTTCCATCGTACAATGAGCATCCCTCGCCTGTTTATTGTTCATTGTGTAATTGTAAAAAGAAGGTGGGTTTTACACTTGTGAAATTACAGCAAGAATTAGGCATAAGAGTTATTATTACACAACAGTAGCAGAGAGACTATTGGTCATAGGACAGAGAGGTGGAATGGAGGGCAGGACATGCATGTGGGGCATGGGATGTAGATGTATATATTAAAGCACTGCGTATCTTGACAGCGCTATATAAATAAATGATGATGATATGTACACAGTATAGTATTTGTATTTGTATGGAGATGAGAGACATACCAGTACTTTCTATACAAATTCTTACAAATTCAGTTGTAGTTGGCATGATAGCCACTAGGTGTCAGAAAAGGCCACAAGTAAATGAGGTTATGGGGTACTTACTTTTCTGGTGGTGCTTTGTGACTTTTCATTCTGTTCCTGGTCCTTCCCAGAGAGAGCATTTAGCGACTGGAGTTGATCCTTCTCCTTAAGCAGAAACATAGATTTACACTCATGACCTTCTCAAGATGCAATCAAGATACTTTTTCCTACCGGCCATTCATGTAAATAGGAAGAATTCCCCTATGACAAACACTAGCATAATCATTATCATATTCATATACAGAACAAAGTGACTGCCCAGCCCATAGCATACCTAATTTCTCTACATTAAATGCTTAAGTCTATATATAGAGTCAAGAGTTGGGTTTGCCGTTATTCCCAATAACTCCCATGTTACAGTCACATTGCTGTAGGGTTACCTGATTGAGAGACTGGAAGACTTGATTCGTTTCCTCACTGAGCTGCTGCCTTTCCACCTGTGCCTGGTCCTCCGCTCCCCTTATCTGTTCCTCAAAACGCAGCACCTTGTCCTAGAGAATAATAATATATATATTTAATATATAGTCATGGATCTTGTCAGGCAACAACACTGCAGTAATGACAGGTCTTTCTATGTTCACACACCCCAGGATAGATGACTCTATCTCACCCTTTACTTATGCAGGTCGGATGCTAGAATGTGTTTTATACAGAACAAGGTAAGACATTAGTGGTAAAGTGATAATGTAATGCACTAGACTCCAGACATTGTATGATCTGCAATACATCCATGCTGCCTACTCACCTTCCTCCTGTTGAGCTCATTCTGATGTTTGGATAACTCCTGGGAGATCTGTCTGTAAGATGCTTCCCTCTCCTCGTCCCTGCTGCTCTCACTCTCCAATTGCTGGAACTCCAAGTCTTCAAAGGATTTCACGGCAGCCTCCATCGTTTCCGTCATCTAGTAGAGAAGGCTGTACAGTGAAAGCCTGCCCATTTGGGAACTTTATAATTGCATGCTTCTTTAAAAATAGCCCAGATTATTAACACCTTCTGATGTTGGCGTCAGAACATTAATATACGGAAGTGATAACTCAATGAATGGCTGTTGTACTGAACTGTATTGAATGGCTGCTGTCCCTACTCACCTCTTGTATCTTCTTTCTTTGCTGCTCCCGCAAGCTCTCTGGTTGCTTCTCAAGTTGGGTCTTGACCTCACTGATCTTCTGCTCCAGATCCTTTATTTTCTTCTTCTCTTCCCAAAGTCTGAGCTTATCCTAAAGGAACAATACAAGCCTAGCGTGAGATCATCTCCAGGAGCCATTGGTTAAGCCTATTAGGCACGTTATGTATTCATCAGATATATATGTTAGTGTCTGCATTTCTGATGGACCTTTTTGGACCTGAAGCACCAGAAGTTTTCACTGATATGTGATGTTATGTGATGTCTAAGGGACATTTATGATGAATTCACACAATACACAAAGAGTCTATAATGTACAGTCTAATACAAGCAATGTCTAATGAGCAGGCGCTACATGGGGTGTGCCGGGGCTCTTTGATATTTGCCAAGCCTTCATTAGGTCTGTGTTAACAAAATGAGCAGGTGCAAACGATTCTGTGAATTAGCAGTTGATGACAAGACAAGTTGTTTATTAAGTTTAATAGGTGGATTCGCTTATCACCTTGTCTTTCTCCTCCTGCCATTTCCTTTCCGTCTCTCTCAGCTTCTCGTGCAAAGATTTTATTAAATCCTCCTCTTTTTCCATTTCCTTCCTCTCTGTCCTCAGCTCCCCTTCCAGCAGGGCCACCTCCATCTCCACCTACATGAGAAACAAAGAGATTGACAGCCAAGGTTGCAAAGAGATTACTTCCTCAAGGAACCACCAAATCACAAGCAAGAAATCAATGTCAATAAAATCTTATCCCTCTACATCAGTGATCCCCAACCAGTAGCTCATGAGTAACATGTTGATTACCCAACCCTTGGATGTTGCTCCTAGTGGCCTCAAAGCAGGTGCTTGTTTTGGAATTTCAGGCTTGGAGGCAAGTTTTTGTTGCAAAAAAAACAGGTGTACTGCCAAACAGAGTCTCCTGTAGGCTGTCAGTTCACATACGGGCTATAAAATAGCCAATCACAGCCCTTAATTGGCACCACCAGGGACTTGCTTGCTCCCCAACTCTTTTTACATTTGAATGTGGCTCATGGGTAACAAAAGGTTGGGGACCCCTGCTCTACATCATCTGGGATGGAGACTCTAGTGAGTGTTATAAAATTCCCTCCTATTTGAATGGGCGATATTGTTACATACAGTCACATACACACTCACTCATTTTATTTATTGACCTACAAACGGTGGCTCTGCCAGAGTTCTAAGTACCATACTTCTCCTGTCTATTTATTTGGCAAAGGCCAAGGCAATAGTCTCTGGTCCACCAACACCAGAGGGGCCCTGTGGTGCAAAAATGTATCTTCAGCTACAAAGGACCAAGTATAATTTGTATAATTCTAGGACCTCTAGGGACAGTTGAACAACTGCTGGAGCTTGAATATCTTTAATGAATTATATTTTCCACCCTTGGATCAGGGCAAAAGTATTCATTCATGCCAGGGGCAATCATTTAGCAGGATTTTCTCTCTGTGATGCCCAGCCAGTACAAGAGCCTACTACTCCCTACTCGCCTACTAAAAGGTTAGTACAAAGTCCTTACAGCCATAGAGCAGGTTCCTTGCACCCCACACTCTAGCCCAGGGGTCCCCAATCTTTTTAAACCATGAGTCACATTCAAATGTAAAAAGAGTTGGGGAGCAACATAAGCATGAAAACAGTTCCTGGGGATGCAATAAAGAATATGGTTGGTTATTTGGTAACCCCTTTGTGGATTGGAAGCCTACAGGAGGCTCTGTTTGGCCATAAAACTGGTTTTCATGTGACCAAAGGTTTCCTCCAAGCCAGAATTCAAAAATAAATCCCGGCTTTGAGGCCACTGGGAGCAACATCTAAAGGGGTTAGGGAGCAACATGTTGTTCATGAGCCTCTGGTTGGGAACCACTGCTCTAGTCCATTGTCCTATTAAGGGACACAAATGTACTGAAGCTTCCTAATAGCTGCACAAACACTACAGTCAAAGCAATACCAGCAATGTCATCCTAACACTCCCACAAGCCCCATATTCTCAGCCCAGCTGCCAATTCCATGCATCGGTGCTACAGAAGCTCTGCCTTCTTGGCAAACAAAGTGAAGAGTGTACATAGATAAACAGAAGCTCTGTTATACACAGAAACATTATTTCCTTGGGGGTTAAGTTCTGGGGCAGAACAATAGGAAGACATTTATCCAACTGTGCACTGACCTCCTGCATTCCGCTCTCATTCCATAGCTTTTGCCTTGGGAAGGACTTCCCAGTTCTCTGGTGGAGATGAATTAGACAAGGGCTGAATGTACAGTTGCACACACACGACAGGCTGTGTTTTGTATAGTTTCCCTATTGTTTTACTGTCTCTACACCCACTTTGTGTGCACCTGTTTCAGCCGCAAAGCCCCAAGAGCAGCTGATCCCTCAGTGGAAGGAGGAGTCCGGTTGAAACAGATGAATCCTAATTCTACATGGATAACTCAGTATAGAGACAAAGGGGCAAATTTACTAACCACCTAAAATTTGTCAGCGTCGGCTTCACTCACAGCGTAACACCTCACTGGGAGTAGATTCACCAGGACAGCGCTAATTCACTAAAATCCGAAGTTGTGTCCAGGGCGCCAAACGGTGGCGAAGTTGCGCTAGCGTTGCCTAATTTGCATAAGATGGGA
Source organism: Xenopus petersii (assembly GCA_038501925.1). Lineage (NCBI taxonomy): Eukaryota > Metazoa > Chordata > Amphibia > Anura > Pipidae > Xenopus > Xenopus petersii. The sequence continues at coordinate 107,850,783 of CM076685.1, read as the reverse complement.
AGTTAAAGGAACAGTTCAGTGTGACAAAACAAACTGGGTAAATAGATAGGCTGTGCAAAATAAAAAATATTTCTAATATAGTTAGCTAGCCAAAAATGTAATGTATAAAGGCTGGAGTGACTGGATGTGTAACATAATAGCCAGAACACTACTTCCTGCTTTTCAGCTCTCTAACTCTGAGTTAGTCAGTGACTATAAGGGGGGCCACATGGGACATAACTGTTCAGTGAGTTTGTAATTGATCCTCAGCATTCAGCTCAGATTCAAAAGCAACAGTTATGACCCATGTGCCCCCCCTCAAGTCTCTGATTAGTTACTGCCTGGTAACCAATCAGTGGAAACCAAGAGAGCTGAAAAGCAGGAAGTAGTGTTCTGGCTATTATGTTACACATCCAGTCACTCCAGCCTTTATACATTACATTTTTGCCTAACTAACTGTATTAGAAACATGTTTTATTTTGCACAGCCTATTTATTTACCCAGTTTTTAGTTTTACACTGAACAATTCCTTTAAAGTTAAATGGACGTACATGTTGCAGCAAATACATTACACTTCACAAGCCCAGGGAACCTTAATAAAATTAAAAGAGTTGTTATATTGCCCTACACATAAGCCCAGTGTATAGTTTATGTGCCATATGTTAGGAAATGTAGGGGGGAAGCAGGTTACCGCAAAAATAATTTACGCTCTTTTGCAGCCTATCACCCTGAAAAATGGAAAAGACACCAGCATTTTTTGGGGAAAATTTTCAACTAAATTTTGAGGAAGTCCTATCTACTTTATTGCACTTCGCCTGATCTGAGGTGGCGAAGGCAAGCCTGGCGCAAGAGGTAACGTTCAGTAAAATCCGCAAAATTTGCGTAGTTACGTCAACTTCGCCAGGCGTTAGGGAGGGAAGTACCGCTAGAGCAGGGGCGGAACTACCGGGGGAGCAGGGGGTGCGAGCGGGCCAGGGCCCTCACCCCCTCAGGGCCCCCCGGCAGTCCGCGTGCCATGCATATCCCGGCCAGTTCCGGGTTTACGGATGGGGGCGGGAGGCCTGGCTGCGCGTCCTGCGCCAGGGCCCGCCCCCTCTAGTTCTGTTTCTGCGGTAGAGTCAATCTCCTGTGCTAATGAAGTTACCCCAACAACCATTAGTTAATTGGCGCAGTACTGAAATGACGTCACGCTGGGTGTTTTCGCCCAAGTTAGTCACTTCGCCCTTTAGTAAATTTGCCCCAAAGCCTAATAATAAGAGAGGTCCAACCCACTGCTCTCAATATTCAGTGATATCACTGTTTTACAATGGAGAAATGGTCCCTTTTTTCTGAATCACTGGATACCCTGGTTTCGTTTGAGGGCTTTACTACTTTGCATTAGTTTCCCCCGTCCCACCCTTTAACCCAGTGATCCCCAACCAGTAGCTCGTGAGTAACATGTTGCTCTCCAACCTCTTGGATGTTGCTCCCAGTGGCCTCAAAGCAGGTGCTTATTTTTTAATTCCTGGCTTGTAGGCAAGTTTTGGTTGTATAAAAACCAGGTGCACTGCCAAACAGAGCCTCAATCTAGGTCAGGGGTGTCCAAACTGCGGCCCGAGGGCCACATGCGGCCCAGGATGCATATGAATGCGGCCCAGCTTGAAACAATTGGTTCCCGAGGAAATAGGAGGAGGGGGGACTCTGCCCATTGCCCAGTTAGTAATAATAATATAATAATACGTCTATTTAATATCCAGGTGTCCCATATTCCAGTGTATAGCTCCATCTGGTTATCCAACTGGCATTGTAGTTCTTTTCTGTGTATTTCCTTTACTCTTATAAATCAAACGTGTTTTTCTGTATGTCATGTGTGGCCCCAGACAATTTTATCTTTTTCCAATGTGGCCCGGTGAGCCAAAAGTTTGGACACCCCTGATCTAGGTTGACAATCCACATAGAGGCTACCAAATGGTCAATCACAGCCCTTATTTGGCACCCCAAGAACATTTTTCATGCTTGTGTTGCTCCCCAACTCTTTTTACTTCTGAATGTTGCTCACGGGTTCAAAAGGTTGGGGATCCCTGCTTTAACCGTTCCCTAAATTGTGCATCATTCAGAAGTGCCAGTGACTGCAGGCTGCAATGGAGCCCCATCAGTGCTGCACTCTGCACCATTTGCTGTATTTTTTTATCAGAATGAGCAGTAATGGGTGTCCCTTGGTACTCTTCCACATGTATCCAGGGTCTTTGCAAATGCCACCCCCACATTGCCTATGTATACAGGTATAGGATCCGTTATCTGGAAAATAAGGTGGTTTTGCTTCCAATAAGGATTAATTATATCTTAGTTGGGATCAAGTATAAGCTACTGTTTTATTACTATGGGGAAAAAGGATGAAAATTTGGATTATTTGGATAAAATAGAGTCTATGGGAGATAGCTATTCCATAATTCAGGGCTTTCTGGATAATGGGTTTCTGGATAACAGATCCAAGACCTGTACCATGGTGCACAGGCAGATTCAATTTCCCAGCTACATCAAATCAACCAAAATCTATAATACAATGATGGCTCACCCTAATATTGGTATGTGTATGGTCAGCTTTATTTTATTTAGTCCAATTTTTAAAGTATGGCCTTGGTCTGACAGAAAGTTATGAGCTAAACAGAGAGCAAAGCTAAAACATGCAGCTCCAGCATCTCGCACTTGCTCTAAGGCAGTGGTACTCAATCTGCTTTGGCCCGGGGACCGGTGTAGGGCCAATATTTTTAAGGAAGGGGGGAGGACCGGGAGGGGTCGTCATCCAATTCTGGCGCTGACGTCCAGTTCGGCGCACTGCTTTGATTGGACGCTAGGCCCGGCGGCCCAGTTTAAGACTGTCTGCGGCCCGGTACTGGTTAAGGACCCCTGCTCTAAGGAACAGCTGCCACTATCAGGGGTTAGATATTAGGGTTTAGTTATGTGAGTAGAGTGGGGTGTCTAGTTTGCACAGGGTTAGGGTTAAATATAAGAGCTGGTACACAAGCCATTGGGATATGTTGCAAGTGGAAATGTATCGCCGTGTTTATGTTAAAGCTTGGGAGAATAATACATCTCTGGCAGCTGCCCTGAGCTAAACTGGGGACACTGTGGGTGTGTAATGACACAAGGAACCGCAAAATAAACTGCTTTGCCTTTTAGGTGTCAGGAAGCCACAAATAAAGGCAGGGGCCTCATTCATGTTTACTTGAAGCTGCTTGCAATTGTGACAAAGAAGCCACAGCAGCGCAATTATTAACTCCGCCCCACTTCTTTACAGACCAGACTTCTGAGAAGCATTTGTGTCCCACGGGGGTTTATGGGGTGTATCTGGCCCTATTTTATAGAACCGTGTAACATAAAGACAAATACACAGGCAAAGGGCTGATTGTACTGCACACATAGGGGTAGATTTATCAAAGAGTGAAGTTAGAGATCACCACAGTCCTCTAGAGTGAAATGCCACCACTCTCCATTCATTTCTATGGGATTTTGAAAGGCGTATTTATCAAAGGATGATTTCACTTTCACCAGTTGATAAAGACTCTTTTAAAAATCCCATAGAAATGAATAGAGAGAATTTCACTCTAGGGGGCAAATTTACTAAGCGGCGAAAATTCGCCATCGACGGCTTCCCAAGAAGCGCAACACTTCGCCAGAAGAAAATTCGCTCAGACAACGCTAATTTGCCAACATGCAAAGTTGCGTCCAGGGCGCCAAACACTGGTGAAGTTGCGCTAGTGTTAATTCAACAAGCAGAGCGAACTTGCACTAGCGTTGGCTAATTTGCATACGGTGGGAAGTTAAAGGGACACTGTCATGGGAAAAAAAATTTTTTTCAAAATGAATCAGTTAATAGTGCTGCTCCAGCAGAATTCTGCACTGAAATCCATTTCTTAAAAGAGCAAACAGATTTTTTTATATTCAATTTTGAAATCTTACATGGGGCTCAACATATTGTCAATTTCCCAGCTGCCCCAAGTCATGTGACTTGTGCTCTGATACACTTCAATCACTCTTTACTGCTGCAAGTTGGAGTGATATCACCCCCCTCCCTTTTCCCCCCAGCAGCCAAACAAAAGAACAATGGGAAGGTAACCAGATAACAGCTCCCTAACACAAGATAACAACTGCCTGGTAGATATAAGAACAACACTCAATAGTGTCTCACTGAGACACATTCAGTTACATTGAGAAGGAAAAACAGCAGCCTGCCAGAAAGCATTTCTCTACTGAAGTGCAGGCACAAGTCACATGACTGGCGGCAGCTGGGAAATTGACAATATGTCTAGCCCCATGTCAGATTTCAAAACTGAATATAAAAAAATATGTTTGCTCTTTGAGAAATGGATTTCAGTGCAGAATTCTGCTGGAGTAGCACTATTAACTGATGTGTTTTAAAAAAAACAAACATGTTTTCCGATGACAGGATCCCTTTAAAGTTGAATGGACATATATGTTGCAGCAAATAGATTACATTACACAAGCCCAGGGATCCTTAATAAAATAAAATAGAGTTGTTATATTGCCCTACATATGAGCCCAGTGTATAGTTTATGTGCCATATGTAAGGAAATGTAGGGGGGAAGCCGGTTACCCCCAAAAAAAATTACGATCTTTTGCAGCCTATCACCCTGAAAAAAGGAAAAGTCGCCAGCGTTTTTTGGGACTCTTTTTTTGGGACTGTGGTGATCTCTAACTTCACTCTTTGATAAATATACCCCATAGTAAATCTATAAATCATTTGTGTTTATTTCATTCATTTATTTTGGTTACCAGGCAGTAACCAATCAGAGACTTGAGGGGGGGCCACATGGGACATAACTGTTGCTTTTGAATCTGAGCTGAATGCTGAGGATCAATTGTAAACTCACTGACCAGTTATGTCCCATGTGGCCCCCCTTATAGTCACTGACTATTTTTGACTAAACTGTTCCTAAATCTGAATTAAATTAAAAAATTCCGGCCAAACTAGAATTCTCAATTGGACAATTTCATCGGATCAGGGACAAACACAAAAAAATCAAGTGAAAATCGGAATATTTTTTTCAGGGTTTTTTCCCATATCGTTCGATTTTTTTGAACGTTTTTTTCAGATTTTTGCCCGAAAAGTCTGATTTTTGGGCTAATTCCAGACCACAGAAACTCCCAAATAGGATAGGGACCTCTCCCATTGACTTATATGCAACCTCGGCAGGTCTGAGATGCCGGATTTTCAGATTCTGGCTTTTTTGCATCCTCGGGGTATAATACATTTCGAAAAATTCAATTTTTTTTTTCTACTAAACATTCAGATTTTATAGAAAAAAAACTTGAACTTTTCGAGTTTTTGCCATTCGAACTTTAAGAAATAACCCCCCTCAATGTTATTTTTAGGGGTATATCCTCTTTAAAAGCATACATACGTTTAAACATATAAATGTAGCAGCCACAGGAGAACTGAATTCTGTAAATACCTATTCTTCATATAAAAGAGCTAAATACTGGTTTCAATACCTGTCATCTACCCAGGCCCACCCCTTGCCAAACTGCAGTTTCGTTCCTGTCATCAGGGCGTGGGGTCTGGAAATACAGGTTAGTCGGGATGCAGACACTGATGCAACGCGCGTTGTACGGGGAGGAATACTGGCACAGGACTTGTCAGGAACGAAACCAAAACATAGGAGGATGGTGAAGAGAAGGGAATGTTCAATGTCAGAGAGAGAAGGGAGGGGAAAGGGTAACAAGACAGACAATAAGGATTTCTATAATGAATCACCTGTGATTATTAATGAGGTTAATTCACTTGATGTTTACACTAGAATTTCCAACAATGTGATGGACATCTATCATAATGCTTAAAGGAAAACTAAAGCTTAACTAAAGAAGTAGCTAGAAATGTTGTACATGATGTTTTGTGCTTCTGTACCAGCCCAAGGCAACCACAGCCCTTTAGCAGTAAAGATCTGTGTCTCCAAAGATGCCCCAGTAGCTCCCTATCTTCTTTTCTGCTGATTCACATGCTCTGTGCCGCTGTCACTTACTGAGCTTAGGGAGCCACTCACAATATACAGTACACATAGAATAGAAATGTCACAATATAAGGCTGATTAGTAATTAATACACATAATTACTACATGGCAGCACAGAAACCAGTGCAATTAGCATCAGAATTTAATAATCAGCAAACCTGTAGCATCAGCTTATATTACAGCCAGGGAAGCTCATTTTCTGCTGGATAATTAGTGACGAGCCCTAAGCTTAGCTTCTCAACAGCCAATCAGAGCCCACTGAGCATGTGAGTGTCACAGACACTTTCCAAGATGGTGACCCCCTGTGACAAGTTTGAAGTCCTGGATCATTGCTGCTATTGACAAGCTGAAACTTTAACCTCGTGCAATAAGTTCACTATATAAAATATGGCATTTTAGCATTTTTAGGGTTTAGTTCTCCTTTAAGGGGTTACTCCAAACAGAGTAATGCAGTGACCAGTGTAAATGTTGAACTAGAACACGGCACGTTGGCTATTAGTTGTTGTTATTGTTATTAGTGGTTAGTAAACAACATCAGAAGGGAGTAAAGGTGCCCATTATTGGGTTATGCAATAGTAGGGCCACACCTGCCTGTGGTTATCATTAGGCAGCCCCAAATAGCAGGTCTGTGAAAGTGACACAGCTTACCAGGAAATTGGGTGGGGGTTCTGAGGAATCAAGGACATGTCTGAGCATAACAGGGCACGGCTGTGGTGGAACTGAAGTATGGTGTAAGCTGTACTGTAAGTCACTATCTCATTGGTTGTTACTAGAGTTTAATTATATTACATACTAAAAAAACCCTGTCTTTGTAAATACATGCATCTGCATAAATTACTTATGTGACAGGGGACCAGGGAATGTGCATTGATCAACTTTTCTTCTTTTTCTCTATGTCTGTAGTTAATTTGGCCAGATCAGTAGCACTTCCATTGTATTTTAGCACCATGGAGTGCTCCCACACCTTTTCCTTTTTGAATTTTATTACATAGCATCCTGTAGGCCCATGCCACACAGACAGGGCCATAACTTTGCCCCTAACCCTAACAAAATTACAGCTTCACCTCCCTTTGCCTGGCCAGGACTGGCCCCACTGTAACCCCTGCAATCCAGAAGTCTGTACCTCCTATAGTTACACCCCTACACACAGAAAACCCTTAGGGGTTCCTATCGGTTTGACTTCAAAATGTGACACTTGTGGTGCCAAATGGCTATTGCTGAGAAATGCTTCAGCCTTCCCGGGTAATACCCAAGAGTATTCTTGGCTGCTGGTGTAGAAAAGCCATTTGTGTTTTTACCAAGGCCAGTGTATACCCATGGGGCCCCTGCTGCTATTATATGATCAGTCCCTAAACAGATATTGGTCAAATAGATGTTGTTTTGGCCTCATGGCTGGGTCAGTAAGATGTCCACTAGATTAGGAGTAACCCACAAGATTTCCAGTAAGTAAAACTGCACATTTTGTTTTTGAAAATAATATAATTGTGATGGCCAAGTATCACTTACATCTCAGCTTGCTCTGGTGAGGTAAGAGATTTGGGACTGCGGAAACAAAGAGACTGGGAAGGTGCACCCCTGTCCTATATGTTACCTCTATGTTCAGCTCCCTTCTCTGCAGCTGCAGCTCCCGCAGGCTCTGTTCCAGCTTTGAAATATGGTTCATGACCTTCAGCTGCTCGGTCTCCATGCACCTCTGAACTGCATTGCCAAAGGCCTTCTCCTGCTGGGGAGAAAAGCAAGAAATCAAAGACATGTGAAACCATTGTATTAGCTCTTCATAAAGGTATTCTATGTCTCTACACCCACCCTCTCCTAGAATGTCTGCTGTGCTGGGGAAATTATAAAACTGGCCATATCACCAGAGCTGTGTTAGGGGGCCCAGGCTTGGAAGGATACCCTGGGTCTAGAACAAATGGGTTTCTTACAGAGCAGCAGCAATAGGTATGAAAGAATTGGGATACCTCAGTAACTCACAATAGATCTTATTCACCTATAGTGGGATAATAGTCGCTGGGAAGGGAGTGTGACTGTGGGATAGCAGGTATAGTAGGGAGAGATGGTGCCTATAGTAACAGTGGGATAATAGTCTCTGGGAAGGGAGTGTGACTGTGGGATAGCAGGTATAGTAGGGAGAGATGGTGTCTATAGTAACAGTGGATAATAGTCTCTGGGAAGGGAGTGTGACTGTGGGATAGCAGGTATAGTAGGGAGAGATGGTGTCTATAGTAACAGTGGATAATAGTCTCTGGGAAGGGAGTGTGACTGTGGGATAGCAGGTATAGTAGGGAGAGATGGTGCCTATAGTAACAGTGGGATAACAGTCTCTGGGAAGGGAGTGTGACTGTGGGATAACAGGTATAGTAGGGAGAGATGGTGCCTATAGTAACAGTGGATAATAGTCTCTGGGAAGGGAGTGTGACTGTGGGATAGCAGGTATAGTAGGGAGAGATGGTGCCTATAGTAACAGTGGATAATAGTCTCTGGGAAGGGAGTGTGACTGTGGGATAGCAGGTATAGTAGGGAGAGATGGTGTCTATATTAACAGTGGATAATAGTCTCTGGGAAGGGAGTGTGACTGTGGGATAACAGGTATAGTAGGGAGAGATAGTGCCTATAGTAACAGTGGATAATAGTCTCTGGGAAGGGAGTGTGACTGTGGGATAGCAGGTATAGTAGGGAGTGATGGTGTCTATAGTAACAGTGGGATAATAGTCTCTGGGAAGGGAGTGTGACTGTGGGATAGCAGGTATAGTAGGGAGAGATGGTACCTATAGTAACAGTGGATAATAGTCTCTGGGAAGGGAGTGTGACTGTGGGATAGCAGGTATAGTAAGGAGAGATGGTGCCTATAGTAACAGTGGGATAACAGTCTCTGGGAAGGGAGTGTGACTGTGGGATAGCAGGTATAGTAGGGAGAGATGGTGCCTATAGTAGCAGTGGATAATAGTCTCTGGGAAGGGAATGTGACTGTGGGATAGCAGGTATAGTAGGGAGAGATGGTACCTATAGTAACAGTGGATAATAGTCTCTGGGAAGGGAGTGTGACTGTGGGATAGCAGGTATAGTAAGGAGAGATGGTGTCTATAGTAACAGTGGGATAATAGTCTCTGGGAAGGGAGTGTGACTGTGGGATAGCAGGTATAGTAGGGAGAGATGGTACCTATAGTAACAGTGGATAATAGTCTCTGGGAAGGGAGTTTGACTGTGGGATAGCAGGTATAGTAAGGAGAGATGGTGCCTATAGTAACAGTGGGATAATAGTCTCTGGGAAGGGAATGTGACTGTGGGATAGCAGGTATAGTAGGGAGAGATGGTGCCTATAGTAACAGTGGATAATAGTCTCTGGGAAGGGAGTGTGACTGTGGGATAGCAGGTATAGTAGGGAGAGATGGTGCCTATAGTAACAGTGGGATAATAGTCTCTGGGAAGGGAATGTGACTGAGGGATAGCAGGTATAGTAGGGAGAGATGGTACCTATAGTAACAGTGGATAATAGTCTCTGGGAAGGGAGTGTGACTGTGGGATAGCAGGTATAAAAGCCATATTGTTTGGACCTTGCTGTATTTTTTTAAAGAAAAGAACACAGTTCTGTCTCCACTGCAAAATCAGGAAGTCCAGTGTTTGTCTTTGAACACAAGAACAAAGGGGAAGAAGAAGTAAATACTAAAAAAATTCCTAACTTTCTATGTGCATTTTTCTCTTTATTTTCCATATAAACCAGCCCAAGGCTTATATTTATATGTGAAAATGCTGGCTATAAAGATGGACATTAATTGGTTATTGGTGTATCTTGATTTAATTTACACCCAGTGCACAGGGAGAAGTTGGAAGAGATATGAAGAAGTGTTTACTATAAATATACTGTATATAGTGTACAAGCTGTGCACTTCCCTGTTTTCGTCAATGTCATGTCTATTCTAAGAATTCTGGATACTCTGTTACAAAAACCTTACAAGGCTATGTACACACTGAGTATTTAAACAATACATTATTTAGTATTTTTATAGGGGCAGCTCTAGACTCAGGCCTATCCCAAGAATTTTTCACATTGAAACAACTATTACAAAGATATCTATGTAATGAATCCCATAATCTCAATCAGGGAGGATAGTCTGTTTCTCTAGAAAACATGGGGAGAGTACAAGGTTACTATAATACAACATACTCAAAATAGTTTTCCCCAGAAGCCCTCTGGTTCCCGATTATTGCTCTCTCACCCATCATCACCCTGTCACTTGTAGAGTTCAAAGACGTCAGCAGAAAGTGTGAGGCTCAGATAAAATTTACAGTTGGTCTTGCTCTATCCCAGGCCTGTCCTACTATAAGCACCTTATAAAGGCAGAGTGATAACATTTATCTCAAAGTGCTGTTCAACTGCTTCTCATATTTGGGAGCCCAGTGGTCTCACATGGTGAACATTTTAACTCTTGTACTGTCTCGATTTCTACAGTTTTCCCTCGTTCCACTTCCTGAATAAGATAAATGTAGAATGTCCAGCAATGATTGAGTAACTTCACTTCAGTCTCCTATTTTTAGTTGTACATATGCTTTAATGCAGGAGTGGCCTCAGCTAAAATAAAAAATGTGGCAAGGTTTAGAGAAGGGCATTTTCACTAGACAGAGTCCCAGGTCAAAGGGGCCCCTTGGGGAAAAGGTTCCTCTTGCAAAGATACTCACCTGGGCAGGTGCACTCTCTGTGCTGCTGGACTCCTCCTCATCGGTACTGTCAGTCACACGTCCACCTTCAGAGGACACTGAATCTCTTTCCGCTTCCTCTGCTGGGGGCTCACACCGACAATCCTCCTCACTCTTTCGCTCTGGGGACATTAGTCTTGTTTTCTGGTTGGTTGGCTCTCGGGGGGCTAGAAGCTCCAGTTGGCCCAGGAGGGATCCTGGGTTTCCCACAACCATGGATTACTGGAGTAGACCCTCTGCGTGGAGAGAGAGAGAAGGAGAGTTGAGAATTGAGCACTAGTACTGTGTATTGTGGTACATTAGCCATATGTACGGGCAATCAAAATGATGAAGATTTTAAAGTCCAACCCCAATGGAAGACAAACTGAAGCTCTTCTAGCAACACGTCTCCCCCTCCTTGACTATACCCCACAGATGTGGGAACATAAGGTAGTTTCCTCCTTTACCCACTCACCCTGCTTTTCTTGACATTCTTCTTCAAATACGCCCACAAAAGTCACCCTGATCTCTTACTCACTTGTGCTACTTTTCTTGACTTTGGCCGCATAAAGTCATTCCTATTGTTTCGAATTGCCGCGAAATTCGCAAAACGATGAAAAATTTGCGAAAATGCGTCAGCGTCCATTTTTTTCGATGCCAGCTAATTTTTGCCAGCGAATTTTCTCTTTTGCCCATTTTGCGAATTTATTTGCTGGTGGCGAATCGCACAAATTTGCAGCGAATTCTCCCCTGCCGAATAATTTCGTCCATCACTATTTATATGGTCATGTTATGTACAGTCGTTCCTACTTACTACTCTTCTTGCAGACTAAACATAGCTTCCTCCTTGTATTCTTCTCTTACTGACTCTCCCCTGCAAATATGAGCAGGTAAGATGGTTTCCTCTCTTACCCACGTACCCTGCTCCCTGCAGTTATGGGAACATAAGATAATTTGCCAAATAAGCTTCACTGAGGAATTTTGTTCCAGTTAACACAACTCATGTAATTGGCAATGATACAAAAAGATCAAGAAAAAAAATGTAAAAGCAAAACAAACTAAACCTTCTACGAAAATGTCAAGAGCTTCAAAAACAACCCTCGCTGATTTGAAGAACTTTTGTTTTCCCAGCAGATTTGTAGCAGGGGATGTCCTTTCAGTTCCAAAAGGACATTCTCAATGATTTGTGAATATGCTGATCCCGCAGCAAGTTATGGGAAAACCCATAGACAAGAAGTCACTGTTCCATCATCATTTATGAGAACTTCATCTACTGTGTGGCAAAGCCACCAACTACAAAGAACTTCCAGTACAACATTTACAGCTTCTATTCTAAGGACTTCCCTTTTGGCCAAAGAGAAAATAATGATATTATTTTGAATTGCTTTATCATAAATGAAATGCCACAATTGGGAATATATAGGCCCCTGGATATGACAACATGCTATTAACCTAGACTCCAGCAGGATTGAACTTGGGCATTTGACTCTCAGGTAAGGAAGTAACTTATTAAAGGTAGGAGAGTTTCCATCAATGCTCCTGAACTATGGGGAAATATCTAGGCCATAGACAACATAATTGGATTATAAATGAATATTCCTGCATATGATATAATAAGTATTCTTCTGTAATTCGTGGTGCCATACTATGATGATCACTCAATGTAAAGCTGTTGGACATTGGTTCAGTCATAAATCTAAATATTTTAAATATCCCATCAGGAGGTCCTCGCCTAAGGAGATCTGCATTGTGGTCAGTTCGGCCCAACTAGACCTGCCACCTAGAGAGGCTCCCTGAATTCTTTGCAATTTTGACTTTCATGGTGTCTGAATCTAATGCAGATGAGTGTAGCTCAGTAACCCTGACCCAGTGTTAAGGTGGCCATAGATGTAGAGATCCGCTTGTTTCAGATGGCCCCCCACACGGGCCAATAAGCTGCTGACTCGGTCTGTTGGCAGATTTTATCGGCCCGTGTATGGGGGCCTCAAGGCAAGGCTCTTTATCTCTATGTTTTGGAATGCCAATATGATTACACATTTCTCTTCCCACTACTCTGGCCTTTGTGCCACCAATTTAAAGAAAACATTAGTTGACCTATAAAACAGATAACTGAGTTTCATGGTTTGTGTTGCCTAAAGATCTGCCTCAGTCTGGAAATATTTCGATCTGTGTATTTACCAAATGTACACGTCCCATACAACATAAACTCACGTTCCAGCATTTAACTTTGAGCAGTGTGTTGTCATACAAAATATATCAGTGCAAGAGCAAACAGTTGCCTAATAATAGCCATAAAAACGACATTAAGCACTTTCCTTTGTTTTCTCACACCAGCCCCATTGTAATATTCATCTCAACCTCATCCTTGCAATTGCACCTTGCACGGCACACCTTCCATTGCTTGTCAGGCTGAACCAGTAAGAGTATTTTGTATGCTGATCCTACAGTTCTAGAATATACGGATATTTACCTGCTTAATCCTCAGTTTTATTCTTAGACACCTGATCAGTCAAACGTTTTAACTTGTTTTTTAAGATAGGAATGTTCCTTAATTAAGGAACATTGTCACTTTTGTTTTTCTTGTTGGTTTATCTTTGTACCGTTTAGAGTTGCCTTCCCGCTGGCAAGAATACGAATCCCCAGCGGGATTGCTTCGGATTTCCAAAGTCGCCCAAAGTAGCCTCGTGAGGGAGAACACTAGATCCTAAATGAACTTAGAATTTGTAGATATGCCTATATTTGTAATCTCTATCAACCTGTACCAACCTGCCATAGTATTAGATAACACAGCCTGGCATCAATGCTTGCTCTAACAAGAACAACCAACTCTAAAGAGGACAGTTGATTTCTTAATTTGATTTGTGGCTCTTTTCCTTTGAACCTTCAAAGATAAACGTTTTGGTTTCATCCCAATCAAAAGAAGACATTGTGACATGAGCAACAATGGAGGATCGAGCTGTTCCATTAATAATTCATATCCAAAATCTCCCTTGGGCTCCTCTTTTTGTTTATAGGGACTCAACAGCTGCAAGATAGGAAAAGGGTTGGACTCTTATTAACACATAAGTTCCTTTATAGCTTCATGTAGATGTAAAGGGCAATGATGCTCAATGTTGGAACTCAACAATGCTTTCCTGTGGACTGTCAAGTTTGTACCAAGTCCAGTAGCCCATAGCAATCAATCAGCAAGTAGCTTTTAGTGGACATTTCCAATGGATGTATCTTACCTGGTGGCAACTTTGTCACTGAGTAATCAGTTGCTAAATTATTCAAGCACCCTATAAGGCCCAACATTTGGCTAGGGTCAACCTTAGATTATAACAAACTTCAGAGTTGGACTTGGGCATGCAGGACATTGGAAAAAAAACTGGTGGTCCCTGCTAACCCCAGCCTGCTCCTCATGGCACTGTTGATGCATGGCGGTGGCCTTTGAGGTTGTAGACTCAGAAAACCCAGTCCAACACTGTCATGGTTGGAATATTGCTGAATCTGGCACAGTTTCAAGAATAACAAAGACATCAAAGAAATACTTACCCAATATCTTGTTCTAATTGAACTTCAAGAGGTTCAGGTAGTATCTATAGCCCCCAAACTCAGACTCTCAGCCCCCCACCCTGTTGAAACCCATATTATGGGAACCAATGGGTAATGTCATAGCATATTTGTCTTAATTTAGTAATCCAAATATACTATGCAGATATTTGTTGGCAATATTCCAAAAGCGGGCATACATGGACGGGTCTAGTACGTTCTCTGAACAGCTGGAGAGAATAAGAGGGGTATGGCAGCCTTTCCATTGCACTAATCATTTGTTCAAAGAGCATGAATGATCAGAAATGCAGGAAGCCAATTGGCCGACATGGTGCATCAGCAGATTTTTAGGATGACTTATATCCATCATAAATGGATATGGGTCAAGATCAGCAAATCCCTATACACGGCAGACAATTTTATGTTTTTATGAGTATGGCCACATTTACAGCATTAGACTGGTGCAAACTGTAAGCTGGATGCTGATTTGGCCTTTGAAATTATAAGGTAAACTGGAATGATTGTAAATTAGCATTTAAGAGTAAAATGGCCAATGGTGAAGAAAAGAAGCTCAACACACCCCCCTGGTAGTGCTCAGAAGAATGATTACAGGGAAAGGAAGGCAGAAAAGTATACACTTTAACCAAGAAGAATCTCAGGAGCATTGAGTCATGCATTTGTTTGCCATTCATTTTACAAGGATGTTTATAGTATGAACTTCATGATGACAATGATGTTTATTTCTTTGGTTTAGTCTGTGGTATCTACTAGCATTATACTTGATTGCAAAGAACTGGGGTCCATATGAGGCATTTAGAAGGGGTCTGTACTTTGACATATTCGATAATTTACAATTTACACTGTTTGTGGTTTTTTTTCACTTTTTTGTCCTACTGGTTACTAGTTAGAGTGGCATTCTGGGTGATGGGGTCATTGACCCTCACAACCAATCCATAGTCAAAAAACTAGCTCTGCTTTCTGATTTGTTCTGGGGGAAAAGATTTTTTCTGGTTAGAAGAAGGCAGAATATCAAGGGAATTAAAGCTATTTAGACTTTTATTGCCCCATTGTTTGTTATTTACAAAGCTTGCTGCCTGATTGACTACTTCTAAAGTCCGTTACCCATTTTAGGACTTTAATGGTGCATGAATACAAACATTCTGGTCACTTCACATTCTTCTTATAACCAGCACTGAACCATTCATCCCTTTAATACAAACAGAAAAGTTCCATATTATTTTACAAGGTTGTGCTTGAGAGGTCACTAAATAGAGAACGCATTTTTTTCCAGGATCTTCAGAAATTTCCGGAAACCTATAAAATGATCTCTGTCTCAACGTGAGAGTAGGAAATGTTGTTTGTTCTCATTGGTTGGGCGTTAGCAGCCATTCAAAAAGTCACACAATGGTATCATTCCATTTCAAGCCTGTCCCGACGTGTTTGTTCCCACACACACCTGCACATGGGTGCACACCTCTGTACTCCATGCTAATTACTAATTCATGCACAAATGTCAGCCTACGGGCACTTGGTTGGGAAGACATCAAGAAGCAAGGAATATTGTGATATTGGCAGGTATTTATCCTAAGGAAGATCAGACAAGAGATAATATTGGCACATTGGTATGGTAATTACCTTTTCATAATGACCCTCTTGACGCCCCTCTTGTCTGTATACTTTCCAAATGAGAACCTCTATGATATATGGGACACCATGGCGTCATGCAGGCCTAGGGCTAACAAGATTTACTAGACCCATCATATACCTTCATGAGCCAATAGGCTCCTGTCCGGTGGGTTGGTTATCGTGTAATATGAAGGTCCATGCAATGCCCCAATGAGCAAATTTAAGAGAAACATAGAAGGATCTTCTTTAAAAAGGGCATTGTGGAAGACAATTGTAGTTATCTATATGTGGCCAGATGGTTGTGCCAAGACAGTTGGGCATAGTGGTCAGAATTAGCAAACCCTATAGCAAGACGTGCGTGTAAGGTCACTATGGTTCCCATGTTTTCTGCATAAAAAATACCAACTTATTTATCTCTGTTACATTGCATCAAGTCTCAACCAGTTGAGTTGTTAAAATATAGGCCATATAGCCAGGCGGAAACTCCTTTGACCACTTTTTTAAAGCCAACGGGGTCAGCAATGGAGTCACCCAGAGAAGAAGAGGTACATGACACAAGGGGGTCCCTGCTCACTTCACCAGAAAATTTGCAGAACTCCGGAAAAATTTGGTGGAATTGGCAAAAAAAATCACAAAACATATTGAAGTCAATGGGCGTCAAAATTATTTTGACGCGCAACAATTTTTATAGGCACGACTCTTTTGTCCAAATACATTAAAGTCAATGGGCGTCCAAAAATTGTTATAACTCTAAAGCACGACAAATTTTTTTTGTCGCAGCAAATTATTCCACATCGAACCATTCGCAGGCGTCGAAGTGCGAGAAAATTCACCGTGACTCCATGCCTGCTGAATAAATTCGCCCATCAGTACATTATACTTCATAATTCTACTAATAATAACAATGGCCCCACTCTCCTCAAGGGTTACATGGACTTACATTGTATGACCATAATAATAATTATCACTGGTCCTTAAATACATTGTATGAAACATATTCGGGCCATGACATGTAATAAGTTGGACGGCTCTGGTCTTTGATGTTGCACCAAAGTTGTCGTCAGGATAATGACAGGGAGTGTAGCACATCATTATATCATCCCCTGAACCAATCAGGGTCAATCCCTCATTAAGAAATCACATACGTGTGAATCATTCATTCCTATAAAAAATACATATTTAAAGTGATAGTGCTCATCTCATGTGTATACTGTGAACATAATTACTAGGCCTCTATCCAACCTCTGTGTGTTCGACCATCAAGTAAAAATTTTGTAAATATGTAAAAAATTAGTAAAAAACTTTCCAAAAAATTTTTTTTTAAAAAATTTTTCTCTTTAAAGGAGAAGGAAAGGTTAAAACTAAGTAAGCCTTATCAGAAAGGTCCATCTAAATATACCAGTAAACCCCCAAAGTAATGTTGCTCTGAGTCCCCTGTCAAAAGAAACAGCACATTTCTTTCCTTCTATTGTGTACTCATGGGCTTCTGTATCAGACTTCCTGCCTTCAGCTTAAACCTCATTGCCCTGGGCAAGAGCATGCTCAGTTTGCTCCTCTCCCCCACCCCTCCCTTCTCTACTGTAATCTGAGCCCAGAGCAGGGAGAGACTCAGGCAGGAAGTGATGTCACACCACATTAATACTGCAGCTCCTATCCTAAACAAACAGAGAGTTTCTAGAGCTTTTTAATCAGGTATGGTAAAGCATTCTACAGAATAAATATAGCATTCTAGCTTGTACTATTGTGGCTAATCTATTGGCAACAAAATGCCTCCGTAGCTTTCCTTCTCCTTTAAAAAACCTCATACAAAAATTTTTCAAAAAATCCCTCTAGTGAACTTTTCATAAAAACACACATTAACATACCACAATGTCTCATAGAAATATATCAAAAAATTATCTATTAAGCAATTAAATCTCTCTCTCTCTCTCTCTCTCTCTCTCTCTCTCTCTATCTATCTATCTATCATCTACCTCTTTCTCTCTCTCTCTCTCTCTCTCTCTCTCTCTCTCTCTCTCTCTCTCTCTATATAGCGTTTCCTATTCTGTTTCCTGTGTACAATTGTCAGATTCTGATTTTAAAGCAGTAACTGTTTCACTTTAATAGGCCATGAACTTTGCTTTCTTTTTGTTTGTATAACTTTTAGTTTGATTTCTAATCCTTAACATGAAAAACAAAATGAGAGATCTCACTCTGTCTGGGCTAAATTCTGTGATTTTGTTCTAGTGAAACCCCCTTCTCATGTTACCCGATTACTGTCTGTTCAGCCTCCAATTCTCTGAAAAACACTTTCATGTAAACTTTAGACATTGGATACTGTCATGGGAAAACATGTTTTTATCAAAGTGCATCTGTTCCAGCCGACTTCTGCACTGAAATCTGTTTTATAAGTAAAGTTGACTTTTTTTTATATTTAATTTTGAAATCTGACATGGGGCTAGACATTTTGTCAGTTTCCCAGGTGCCCCCAGTCATATGACTTGTGCTCTGTCTGGGACAGCCAATAACAAATAAAAATATACATTTTCAGCCATTAAATGACTTTAGTCATGGGCAGGGCCGCCATCAGGGGGGGACAGGGGGGACAAGCGTACCGGGCCCGGGCATGAAGGGGGGCCCGGCAGCGCTGCATTTTTTGAAGATCCGGGCCCCCCTTACGAGCGCCCGAGCCGTACGTCTTGCCTCTGTGCTGCCGAATGCGGAAGTGCCGAAAAGCCGAAGCCGATGCGCCGAAAAGACCCGAAGTCACGGAAAAAGCCGAAGTCACGAAGCGCCGAAAAGACCCGAAGTCACGAAAACAGCCGAAGCCGAAGTCCTGAAGCAGCGCAAAGACCCGAAGTCACGAAAACAGCCGAAGCCGAAGTCCTGAAGCAGCGCAAAGACCCGAAGTCACGAAAGGAGGTGAAGTTGAAGTACTGAAGCCGTGAGTTCAATTCTACTGAACACCAGTTTGTGTATTTTTTTTTTTTTTTAATCTCCTGGCCACCAATGTATTATTTTAATATTCTATAGGCCCCTGCAACCAATCTTTTTTTTTAAAACATGTTTTTTTGGGGCCCCAATTTTTTTTTTAACTCGTAAGGGGCCCCTGACGCCAATGTTTTTTTTTTTTTTCAAAAATTTTTTTTTTTTTTTCAAATTTTTTTTGGGGCCCCAATTTGTTTTTAACTTATAAGGGGGCCCCTGCCGCCAATGTTTTTTTTTTTTTTTCAAAAAAATTTTTTTTTTTTTTCAAATTTTTTTTTTGGGGCCCCAATTTGTTTTTAACTTATAAGGGGGCCCCTGCTGCCAATGTTTTTTTTTTTTTTTTAAAAAAATTTTTTTTTTTTTAAATTTTTTTTTTTTTAAATTTTTTTTTGGGGCCCCAATTTGTTTTTAATTTATAAGGGGGCCCCTGCCACCAATGTTTGTTTATTTTTTAGTTTTTTTTACATTTTTTTTGTTGGGGCCCCAAGTTTTTTTTAACTTATAAGGGGGCCCCTGCCACCAATGTTTTTTTAAAAAAAAAAAAAAAAATTTAATTTTTTTTTTTTTGGGGCCCCAATTTTTTATAAGGGGGCCCTGACCATCAATAGCTTTTTACAACTTGTGTGTGGGGGGGTTACTTTTTTAGCGCTGATGTCTGTGTGGTCTTTTAACTGCGATGTGGAGTGGGCGGGAAAATGGGGTGGAGCTTGGTCGTCAGTGTGGGCGGGGCCCAGGGGGCCCCAAAAATTTTGTTGTACGGGGCCCCGTGATTTCTAATGGCGGCCCTGGTCATGGGGCATAAAGGGCAAGTCAACCCGAGAATAAACATTTGTCTAATAAAAGAACACATAATTCTAAGCAACTTTCCAATATACATGTATCAATCATTTTCAGTGTTATTTCTAAAAGCAACATTTTTGTGAAAGCAGCATTTGCTGAACTCCTGGTTGTTACTTTTTAAGCAATGTTGCAAAAGTTTTAGTTCCCCAGCAGCAAAGACAGGTCAGTTAATCAGCTCCTTGTCTTACATTGTATCAAAAGTCTGAACCACCAGTGCAGAGAATAGACAGAAACAGCTTTCAATAGCAAATACATATAATGTTATTTTGTGCATGGGTTATAGTCACACTCACACACATTCCTAACAGTCAGCCTGTATTTTCCGTTCCTTTAAAAGGTTAAATGACAGGCTCACATGACATGTATCTGCATTACCTGTTTGCCTGGTCTTCTCTTAGTTGCACCACCAGCTTCTGCCTCTGGCTGTCCCTGCCCTTAAAGGGGTTGTTCACCTTTCCTCACGAGGAAACTTCGGGCGACTTCGGAAAGCCGAATCAATCTGAGTGCCATCCCGCCAACAATTTAGATTCTAGCCGGCGGGAAGGCTTTTCGGAGAGATTAGTCGCCAAAAGAAGAAGCGATTTGTTGCTGGGCGACTAATCTCCCAAAATAGCAGCCTGTGGGGCAAATTCACTAAGACTAAGCCAGGCGCAACTTCGCCGCGCTTCGTCCCAGGCGCAACTTCGCCGCACTTCGCCCCACTTCGCCACACTTTGCCAGGCGTATTTTCGCCAGCGCTCTGCAAATTCACTAAAATCCAAAGTTGCACACAGGGGTAGTGTAAGTTTTCGAAGTTGCGCTAGCGTTAATTCGCCAAGCGAAGCGAAGTTTCGCTAGCGATGGTTCATTTGCATACGGCGCGAAATTCAAATTTCAATGCAAATTTCAAATGCCTAGAAAACCTTCAAATCAGCAACTAAAAATTTTATTTTGCACTACACATGTGCCCACTGTCTAGGTAAGTTGCCATGAGTCAGGAAATGTAGGGGGGAAGGAGGGGAGCCCCAAAAATATTTTCGATCTTTTTCAGCCTATCACCCATCATGTAGAAAACACGCCAGCGTTTTTTGGGACTTAGAAAAATTTTTACTTTTTTTGAAACAATCCCTATCTACTCTATTGCGCTTCGCCAGGTCTGAGGTGGCGAAAGAAGTCTAGCGTAAAAGGTAGCGTTCAGTACACTGCGCAAGTTAGTGAATTTGCGTAGTTACGTCGCTAGCGAAAATTCGCCTGGCATAAGGGTGCGAAGTAACACTAGCGAAACTACGCCAGCGTTCGTTAGTGAATTTGCACAGTAGCGAAAAATGCCAAACGCTAGCGAATTAACGCTAGCGTTCGGCGCTTCGGCGCTTAGTGAATTTGCGCCTGTGTCTCTGCCCTAACAATTTAAGATAAGCAGGTCTCTTGGGGAAACTGTGACTTGCCCCTTAAAGGGCAATTCACCTTCATTAGCAAAACTGTAAAAACATATCAAAACCACAGAGTTTAAACTTTCATAACCTGCCACATTTTGTAAAATGAACATGGTAATTAGAGGGTGTGGCCACAACAATGCGTGAGCTCCACGCAGCAAATCTTTCTATTTC
The DNA here is from genome assembly GCA_038501925.1 of Xenopus petersii. Classification (NCBI taxonomy): domain Eukaryota; kingdom Metazoa; phylum Chordata; class Amphibia; order Anura; family Pipidae; genus Xenopus; species Xenopus petersii. The sequence goes on along the minus strand of CM076685.1, from coordinate 107,829,572 downwards.
CAAAATGTTGGGAGCTATGTATATACTTTCAAAGAGTTTCAGTTCTGCAACAGCCGCACCGCAGTCACTTCTTCCTGTTTTTGATTTGCTATTAACTGCACAGGTGAAATCACAGGTTTCGTTTTCAGGGTAAAATACCAAAAGTGTTACTGCAATGGCTGAACTTTTATCCCCAATAAAAAGGAAAAAGCCTGATGAGAGTTCTGGGAGTCGGAAATTCAAAACATCTAATCGCCGCGACTTTCCACGACCATTCGTTTTCCGAAGTCGTCCGAAGTTGCCTCATGAGGAAACTTCAGGCGACTTTGGAAAACGAATCGCCGCGTGTGATTAGCGCAGGCGATTTTTCATTTTAGCCAGGCACAGAGCGAGGGGAGGCATTCGGGGAAGATTGGTCGTGGATAGTCGTGGCAATTAGTCGCCAGGCGACTAAATCTCCCCAAATCGCCCAGTGTGTCCCAGCCCTAACTGTGGGTGTCATAGTCATTAAAGCCCAATGTTTACCTTTTTATTATCTATGTGACAGATCTATAGGGAATGGGATATTCGTATTGAATATATGCTGTAGTAATTGTAAAATACATTAATCACAAAACTGTGTTAGAAGTGCCATTACATTAAACCTTACAATTAAGTTGTATTTTTTTTTTTTTTTAATCATGTTTTTTTTTTAATTATGGGACCTTTTTCCTTCCACAGCTCTGAGGTTTGTTATTTCAGTTTTCATCTCTGCGTGGTTGCTAGGGTCCCTTTAGGTAGCAACCATAGCGGCGTTTCAACAACAACGAAGAGGAAGAACCGAAACATAAGTGATAAAAACGAATAGAGTCTGGCTGCACAATGATTGTGGAATGTAGTTGTTAATGAAACTGACATCAGTCACCGTCATAGTGTTTTTATTTTCCAGGTTAAAAAAAGGTATATTTAAAGTTGAATTCTTACTTTAACTTAAACAGCTTTAAAGTTGCTTTGATTTCCTCCCCCTACAGCATTCTTAGAATAATTTAAGACCAGCAGGTTAAGGTTTCAAAGGCTATAAATCAGCCTAAATTAATATAATTATACCCATGTGCTTTACACAGTGCATAGTCACCCTGCATATAAATGTCTAGCTATTGGCCTTAGGAGGTGGCTGGGATTTGTAGTTAATAGCTGAAATGTTATACGCATACCTCCCAACTGTCCCTTTTTCGGAGGGACAGTTCCTCTTTTGACAGCTCAACCCACAGTCCCTCATTTGTACTGGAAAGTCCCTCTTTTCTCTGCACTGAACAGCCAGAAAAAGAAACAAAGTTTCTCACTTAATTGGCTTTTAGCAGAGAGCCCAGAACAGCTAACAGGTGCAAATAAGATACTTTGTAACAATTTTGAGACACAAAAACACAGTTTAGATAAGGAGAAATATTTTCAAACTTTCATAACCTGCCAAATTTTGTAAAACAAACATGGTAATTAGGGGGTGTGGCCACAGAAAGGGGTGTGGTCAAAAAAATTGCTGCGCTACGTGCGGAAAAAAAATTTTTGTCCCTCTTTTTACTTCCAAAATGTTGGGAGGTCTGTATAAGGTACAGAACCCATTAAATATATATTCATTGTATATTGTGAGATGTACCTGCACCCTGACAAGCTCAATGACGGTTGAAGGATGCAGGGAGTTGCATCTAGGCAGCAGCTCAGAAGCCGCTTGTCTCTTTAACATTTGATGACACAAATCCCTTTATTTGTCTGGACAAATTCCTGGTACAATTTGGTGCTGGCTGGAGAAGGACCCGTCTGACCTGTGCACATGATATTGCAAGGTTATATGTAAAGCAGTGCAGTCAGCAGCAGTTCCCTTCCCCCTAGAACATGTATTCCTAACTTTTTAACTTCCTGAACAAATATTGCTCATTGCAACTAAATTTTGGGAGTCTTTGCAATGAAAAGTATATATATATATATATATATATATATATATATATATATATATATATATATAAAGTCCACAATCTGGTGCACTCAAAACAAAAGCAACTGCCTAGGTGCTGGTTATAATAAATCAATAGTAGAGCAAACAAACCGCACTCACAGGACTTTCTGAAGGTGCAAAAACAAAAAATAAAATAAACATCAATTTTGTTTTTGCACCTTCAGAAAGTCCTGTGAGTGCGGTTTGTTTGCTCTGCTATATATATATATATATATATATATATATATATATATATATATATATATATAAACAAACAAAGGATCACACTGTAATTTGTGAAATGATGCTCTTTTATTGATACAGCATCTCATCTAACGTTTCATTCCCACCTGGGGACTTTTCTCAAGGATCACCATACAGTATATAACATAGTAATGGAGAGCACACACAAAAAAATCCACCAACTGCCTGGGTGCCCAGTGGTAGTTCAACAAGCACATCTACATCTCTGACGCAGAACTGGCTTAAAAATTGAAAAATCCTTTTTATTGAGCAAAATCATATCTGGTCACACATTCAGACCTTTTCTGAAGATCTTGATAAAGGTCTGAATATGTGACCGAAACGTTGATTTTGCACAAGAAAAGGGATTTTTTTAAAATTTTTAAGCAAGTCCTGCGAGTGCTGAGTTATTACTGTGGATATATATATATATATATATATATATATATATATATATATATATATATTATCCCATAGATTCAAATAATTTACATTTTGAAAAATGATTTCCTTTTTCTCTGTAATAATAAAACAGTAGCTTGTACTTGATCCCAACTTAGATATAATTAATCCTTATTGGAAGCGAAACCAGTCTATTTTTTTTAGTAGACTACTTCCCATACCTATATATATATATATATATACTGTACTTCTTTCTGTAGCCTACCAACATGAAAAGAGAAGCTTGGCTAAGGTAACAATTAATTATGATTGGTTTGCCAGCTCGTTAAATTTGTAATCCCTGCTATTTAGCATTTGCCTAAAGCATGAAATGTGTCAGGCTGTGTTATAGGATTATCAATAAATTCCTTTTGCCTTTGCAAGCCTGGTGTGGAGCAGCTTATTGACTACCTGCCTTTCCCCGTAGGGTTAGGTGGGCAAAGCCGCCATATTTTTTTTATCTCAGGAAGTTACATTTCCTAAACAGATCTTCGTTCGAAATGAAGGAGGTGGCACTTTGACTGGTTGTGCCCTGCTTATGAGATATGGGCTATTGTAATAAAAATATCACAAATATCGGCTGTGTTTCCAGGTGCAGTGAATGAGGCACGTGCACATACCTTGCACACACAAATTGGCTTCGCACAAATATACACACCCAATAGAGTTACCCAGATTCCATAGGCTGTGACCAGCTGGTGAGTGACAAAAGCATGGCAGGTGCATGAGGCTGGACATCAGTTTGCTGTATACACAATGTATTCCTAAATAAGAAGAATCTCAGATATGTGATGTTCAAAAATGCGATTGGTTGTTATTGACAACTGCACTTCAGCAAATTCATCTAGGCACGTCTTTTATGCGTCTTTGGTTAAAGGAATAGTTCAGGGTAAAAATAAAAACTGGGTAAATAGATCGGCTGTGCAAAATAAATAATGTATCTAATATAGTTAGTTAGGCAAAAATGTAATGTATAAAGGCTGGAGTGACTGGATGTCTAACATAATAGCCAGAACACTACTTCCTGCTTTTCAGCTCTCTAACTCTGAGTTAGTCAGTGACTATAAGGGGGGCCACATGGGACATAACTGTTCAGTGAGTTTGTAATTGATTCTCAGCATTCAGCTCAGTTTCAAAAGCAACGGTTATGACCCATGTGGCCCCCATCAAGTCACTGATTGGTTACTGCCTGGTAACCAATCAGAGGAAACCAAGAGAGCTGAAAAGCAGGAAATAGTGTTCTGGTTATTATGTTACACATCCAGCCACTCCAGCCTTTATACATTACATTTTTGGCTAACTAACTTTATTTGATATATTTTTTTATTTTGCACAGCCTATAATCTATTTACCTAGTTTTTATTTTTATACTGATCAATTCCTTTAAAGGGGTTGTTCACCTTTAAATAAACTTTTAATATGATGAGGGATATTCTAAAACAATATGCAATTTTTTCATTTTTTATTATTTGTGTTTTTTTTAGTTATTTAGCTTTTTATTCAGACGCTCTTTAGTTTGCAGTTTCAGCTATCTGGTTGCAAGGATCCAAATTACCCTAGCAACCATGCATTGATTTGAATAAAAGACTGGACTAGAAATAGGAGAGGAGCTGAGTAGAAAGATGAGTAATACAAAGTAGCAATAACAATACATTTGTCGCCTTACAGAGCATTTGTTTTGAGATGGGGTCAGTGACCCCTATTTGAAAGGTCGAAAGAGTCAGAAGAATAATGAAAGAGTCAGAACAATAATGAAGACCATTTGAAAAGTTACGTAAAATTGGACATTCTATAACATAGTAGAAGTTAACATAAAGGTGAACCACCTCTTTAACGTTGTGCTTACGAGCCCATTTCTATTCTTTATCTTCTCTCTTACACCTGCATCTTCTTCCCACTGGTTATGCTTAATAACAAGCCAAATGGCTGATATTGTAATTAATGAATTGTTATTAATGAATTCATTAACTGACTGTGCTGTGAGAAGCCGCAATCCCATCCTGTACCTCCTCACCAAAGTCCACATAGAAGCCTGCAAATAATTGACCACAAATAGTGCACAAAACTTTTCCATAACCCGGGGCAAAGAAACCTAATGGTTTCAACCCAGTTACTCCAGCATTGTGTCTCCCAGCAGAGGAATGGTATCGACCCAAATCCCCTTTGAATAGGGTCATGGGCAGTGCTCGAGACCGCAACCTAAGACAACTACAGGTATGGGATCTGTTATCCGGAAACCCATTATCCAGAAAGCTCCAAATTACGGAAAGGCCATCTCCCATAGACTCCATTTTATCCAAATAATCCAATTTTTAAAAATGATTTCCTTTTTCTCTGTAATAATAAAACAGTAGCTTGTACTTGATCCCAACTAAGATTTAATTACTCCTTATTGGAAGCAAAACCAGCCTATTGGGTTTATTTATTGTTTATCCAACAGGAAGCTGATATTGATTATTTAATTAATGCACCGAAAATAAAGGGTAGCTGGGTAGATCATGTTGTTTTTGTCCTAGGCCCCCAGAATTACCTGGACCAGTTACAAGAAAAAGGTACAGGTATGATCCATTATAAGGAAACCCGTTATCCAGACAGCTTCAAATTATGGGATGGCTGTCCCCCATAGACTCCATTATATAGTGAATAAAGTACCCCCTCTTGTAAAATATAAGGATATTATAAGTTACCGAGGAGTTTCATGACCATATAAAAACACGAGGCCGAAGACCAAGTGCTATTATACAGGTCATGGAACTCCGAGGTAACTTCTAATATCCTCATATATTGCAACTGGGGGTACTTTATTTATTATAATACACAAATTTAAGTGAGTCATGTGACAGAAATGACATCAGAACCCACCGTTTATAACTGGTGACATCAGAACTCACCGTTTATAAGGATATAATTTACAGGATATTCATGGCTTTTGTGTATTATATCCAAATAATCATTTGGATCTGTAATAATGATCCTTGATCCCAACTAAGATATAATTAATCCTTATTGGAAGCAAAACCAGCCTATTGGCTTTATTTAATGTTTACATGATTTTCTAGTAGACTTAAGGTAGGAAGATCCAAATTATGGAAAGATCCATTATCTTGAAACCCCCAGGTCCAAGCATTCTGGAAAACAACCCCCATACCTGTAATAAAAGAACATTAGCTCATATTGTAATTATTTACTAAAACTGGGCATGTTGGCCCCAAAGTTTGCTCCAAGAATGTAACCATTAGCATCAAATATATGTTGACTTTTTTTTAGTGCATTTAAAAATAAAAATAACTGCCCAAAACAACAAAAGTCGGACACCCCTATACTAGAGGTGCTGATCAATAAATCCACAAGTGGGATTTCCAGTTGTAGCTGAAGTAGCTAATGATTGTAGCAGTAGATCTAGGAGGGTATCTGATTGGAGATGTAGATTAACAACAAATGGAGCACCATTGGCTGACTGTCTCTGCTACAGGATCTTGGAATTAATGAGCTGCTGATCATTAATCCAGTTCAGGACTAGCATCTGTAGTTTAAACAGCTAATGATTATACCAGTAGATCTAGGAGGGTTTTTTTCTTATAATTCATTAATATTTTGAAGAATAATTTTTTAGTGTCAGTATCACTTTAATGGGGTGGTTAACCTTTAAGTAAACTTTTACGGGGTTATTTATCAAAATACAATTTTTTCTCATAGTTTAAATAAAAAAAAATTCTGACCAAACTAGAATCCACAATTTACCCTTATTTATCATTAAAAAAAAAATCTGGAAAAACCATGACTTTTTCAGATTGTCGCTTGAAAAATCCGAATTTTTCGGATTTGACGCCAGAAAAGTCAGTTTTTTTTTCCAGAAATCGCCAGACAAGCCCAAAGTGTTGGGTTTCCCGTACGAAACCCAGTGCAGACAATAATATCTTCAAATTGCGAATAGGATCTCTGCCAGTGACTTCTACAGGACCTTGATAGGTTCAAGATGGAATATTTTCGGATTCAGACTTTTTGTATCCTCGGGGTATAATAAATCTCGAAAAATTCTAGTTTTTTTTCCACTAAAAATTCAGATTTTATAGTAAAGAAACTCAAATAGTTTGAGTTTTTAGCATTCGGACTTTAATAAATAACCCCCTTAGTAAGCAACTTTTTTACTGATCTTCATTTTTTATTTCTAATTGTTTTTTAATTATTTGCCTTCTTCTTCTGACTCTTTTCAGCTTTCAAATGGAGGGTCATTGACCCCATCGGAGAAACAAATGCTCCGAAAGCCTGCAAATATATTGTTTTTGCTGCCTTTAATTACTCATCTTTTTATTTAGGCCTATTCATATTTCAGTCTCTTATTCAAAACAACGCATGGTTGCTAAGATAGCAATTATATTTCTGAAATTACAAACTGGAGAGCTGCTGAGTAAAAAGCGAAATAACTCAAAAGCCACACATAATAAAAAAAAACAATTGCCGATTATGAGGTAATTTAACATCTAACAATTGAACGACCACTTTAACATCTATTTGTTGCACAACGCAGAAGCGAAACCACTGATGATGTCACATCAACTAAATAAACATTATTTATGTCACACATCTCCAGCAACAAAGATCCAAATTGTTCAGCCTATGGTATTTTTCTGTCACTTTTTGTGGAGCGATTGTTGAAACAACGAAGGAGAAAAACAGGAAAGGTATTGCAACCTGCCAACTCTTGTGTTGGGTAAACGCTAGTGAATATCATGTGAATAACAAGAAATGCAGACCAGTGGATCTTCAGCTAAAGCCAACCTTATCTTACACAAGGTCATACATTGGATTGCTTTTGCATATGTCATAGAACTTAGTTGATGACATCACTAAGCAGCTTATATAGTCAATGACACTTTTAACACCTATTTAGGGCTGATGACATCACTGAGCACCTTTTATATTGAATGGAATATTATATAGATACCATTTCCAGAGTAGATGTGGCTTTCTTGTATTGTAGCCTTATAACATACAAAGTAACAGGGGGGCATATTTATATATATATATATATATATATATAAAACAGTTGTCCTCCTACAGATAAAGATGTCACTTCCAAGCACTTGAACTGAGTCCATCTGTTTTCTGTGTAGATGATATTAAAAGGAAAAACTGGGCAGTTTATCCATACGTTTTCCCAAAACGAAAACACACTTGGCGCACACACACTTACACACATACACACACACACACATATCTACACTCTAAAGGGGCAGTTAGGCAGGTTAAAAAAGTTAAAAGGTTGAACTTGATGGACGTGTGTCTTTTTTCAACCTAACTTACTATGTTACTATGTCCATGCTTCAAGCAGAGTAAAGTGATGGCAAACAAATATGCCAAACATTGGCCAGACAGTATTGCAGCGACTGAAACGTTATGTTGCTTATTTCCCAGCACCCCCTGGGGACCAAAGTTCAGAGTCTGTTGGGGCGAATTCTGGGAGTTGTAGTTCTCTTTTGGGAAATCTTTGTTTGGCAGTCTGTTGGTGGGCGCGCTGTGAGCTATAGAATAGGTAAAATCAAGATGTTGGCTGACTGCCGTTCTGTACAACATAGTGCATATTATTTAATGTAGATGTCTCCAAAGTCACCCAGAATGCCCAACAGCGGCCAGAGACTGAGGATTCTGGGAGTTGTATTTAACAAGGGTTTACAATCCCAAACATCCAGCCCTATATCTGTCTACCTAGAACAACAAGAAAAAAGCAGTGAGTTTTGCCAAATGCAACTGGGGGGAAATATTGAACGGAGAGATCTGTTTGTAATAAATCCTATTCCCCCTATACTAACTCATCTGTATGAGAGCTGTATGAGAGGGTTAACAGTTGCCTGTATATAAAGCCAAATCACACCCTTATAGGAAATTCCTAACTAGAGAAATAATCAGAGAGAGAACAGATGTATATAGATATATAGTTATTACCTGTATTTAGCAGACTGATCTCTGACCCACTGCTCTCCAGGACCAAAGTCTCCCGTGTTCTCCCGTCAGTGCTTCCCACACCTTTCTCCTTATAGTTCCACAGTCACAACGGGTACAGTTGCCAGGCTGAGTTTGGGAATGAATGGGAAACTTATTTACAGGGTGAGCTGGAACCTGTGCCAGGGGCTGAGATGGTGACCGTGCTCAGGTGGTTAGTGGGTGCGTGAATGAGTCAGCTCTTGTGCCAAGAAGTAGTACCTTTGCCAGGAGTTTAGTTGGCTAAAGAAAAGAAGATTGTTTCTGAGATAGAATTTGTGAGTGCCCAGTGCCCAACAGCTGGTGAGTTTGCGGGCAGCAGCTCAGAGGAATATGTACACCCAGCAGCTTGTGACAGAGTGAATAATTCACTTCTCTAGCTCTTGTGCCTGCACTTTGCATATCCAGCCCTCTCCTTTGCACACTCCTCCTCCCTCTCTGCTCCATTGTGCCTCCCCCCCCCATGCACTTATGTTCCCCTGTCACTCTTCCCTCTCGCCTGCTGTCTATCAAAACAAACCTTCTGTAAACTCCATTGTAGGAAAGATCTCCTTTTCAGTAAGTACAATAGGCTGTCTTTGCTGTTGTGCAGCAAGTTTCTGTGTATTTGCACCGCTTCAACCAGAAAGTGAACAAATAAATGCTGCCCACACCCCCTGCCTGGCTGCAGAAACCCAGAGAAACCAGATAAAGTGGAGAGAAACCAGTGGAAACCTTAGTTTTCTTATGTGACCCCTGCAGAGGTACCACCGACCCCACAGTTCCCTGCTGTTTGTATGAAACCAACTCAATTAACCAACTGCCTTTACTGTGCCCTATGGAACTGTGAACACATTGAAATGTCAGAATAAGGTCCCCTAAAAATACAGCCCATTGTCGGGAGGACACTGGGCTCCTTTAAGAGTAACTCTTAATATCCCTGGTCATTATTTGTGAATGTCGGTGGCTATGGAGTAATGTTAATGTATACCAGATGTGTAGGTGTTTTGGCTTCAGGAAGTGTTGGGGGAAGAAAAGCCTTTTCTTGTACAAACGCCAGAGGTGTTTCCTTGTCTGCGGAGTTCATGTAAAATAGGATTTTCTTATTGAGAGAAATGTCAGGTGGTAACGACATATCCCTACGAACACACAAAAGGCCACAGTCTGGGGGAGGGGGGTCACACCTGGAATTTTCTTTTAACATAACAATAACTCCTTTCAATATTTCAGTTCTTGTTAGTTTGGTTCTGAGTTCGGCACAAGGTGAAGAGCACCAGCCCCACTCCATCCATTGCCATGAAGACAACAGCTATGCACCTGGAGCCTAAGATGGTGCAACTTTACTCCCCATAGTAAGACAAGATAAACCTTGTTAGCCATGTTACTTTTATCATTATTTTGGCTACTGCATTACTACTATAGGGTCTCTTCTAATCTACAGTATATATACCTTGTAAACCTTGCCCTGCACTTGTTTAGCTTGAGCGCTATTGCTCATTGTGCCAGGAAACAATATGGCACATGGAACCAGAAATACAGACATTCATTATATATTTTTGCATTTGTTCCCATTGTGTAGGGCAGTGAGTGCCAACCAGTGGCTCATGAGAAACATGTTGCTCATCAACCCATTGGATGTTGCTCCCAGTTGGATGTTGCTCCCAGTGGCCTCAAAGCAGGTGCTTATTTTTCAATTCCAGGCTTGGAGGTAAGTTTTGGTTGTATAAAAAACATATGTACTGCCAAACTAAGCCTCCTGTAGGCTACCAGTTCAAATAGAGGCTACCAAAGATCCAATGACAGCCCTTAACTGGCACCCCAGGAACTTTTTTCATGCTTGTGTTGCTCCCCAACTCTTTTAACATTTGACTCTAACTCACAGGTAAAAAAGTTTGGGGATCCCTCGTATAGGGAGAAAAATTGATGAACCCCCTGACATGAGACCTGGACAAGGGCAGGTATAAAGTACAGGTTTCCTTAGACCATAGTAGGTTGCCCCTTAGTCACTACTAAACGTTTTTGGGTCAGGCTTTTTGTTGTGACTTGACATGACAATTAGGGTTGCTCCGAACCACTATTTTTGATTCGGCCTAACCCCCGAATCCTTTGCAAAAGATTCGGCCAATACCGAACCAAATTCTATTTTGCATATGCAAAATAGAATAAAAAATGTTTAGTAAATCAGCCCCTTAGTAGTGACTAAGGGGCAACCTACCATGGTCTAAGGAAACATGTGGGAAGAGGGAAACATTTTTTTCACTTCCTTGTTTTGTTACAAAAAGTCACACGATTTTCCTCCACGCCCCTATTTTGCATATGCAAATTAGGATTCCGATTTGGTTCGGCTGGGCAGAAGGATTTGGCCGAATCCCGCTGAAAAAGGCCGAATCCTGGCCAAATCCTGAACCTGGATTCGGTGCATCCCTAAAGACAATTCAGAATCTGAAAATCCCCCGACTAAACCCTGTAGATGTAGAAGTCAATGGCAGATGGGCCTTTTACGACTGGAAGATCTTTCTTTGCTTCATGTGATTTTTGAGGTTTTCGGGTAACGCTGGTTTTTGTGCATCAATATGAAAAAGTCGTGGTTATCGCGCGACAAGTCAAAGTTTTCGCAGTTGTTGCGACTTTTGGCGACTTTTTGCCATTTGTGATTTTTCATTTCAGATTTTTTGATTAATGGTGGACATTTGTGGAAATGGGTTTATTTGTGGTTTCTTAAAAATAAAATTTTTAAGTTTAAGTAAATCCTCTCCCCGTAAGAGTAGGGGAAGTATCTGTGCAATGAGAAGCAACTGGAAGCAAATGCTTTCTGCATGGCATGATGTACCTGTCTAGGTTCCCAGATATGGAATATACACATATTTTGTACAAACGCTTGTACATCAGGTTATTTCAATGTACACCACAAGGAGTGACGATATCAATGTTTGGTGCTCATTTCCAGTACAGGCAGCCTCACGGCCAAGACAAACAAATGCAATAAACTATAAATTGAGGCATCTGGAATATGGAGAGCAGCATGAGGGTTACAGTTGCTCCCTTGCTTCCAGGGGTTGTAACTACAGAGGAAGCAGGGGGGCAGGAGATATAGGGGGCCCCACGAAGTCCTAATTAATGAGCAATTTCAATGTATATTGGTAAAACAGGACAAACTCTGGATATGTTGGGGGGCCCTAAAATTAATTTGCCGTGGGGTCCAGTAGCATCAAGCGTCACTGCTTGCTTCTTTTGTGACCTGCATTGGTCCCTCTTCTGACAGGTTTGCTGAGGCTCCTATTGTGTTCTGATCTCTGGGTCAGGGGTCAAATTAATAAATAAGGCCACTTTGGTCCAACACCTGGACTACTCTCTTGCCGAACTCACCATACAAGTGTATATTGACTTCCAGTGTAGCTGGTTCCTTCAGGTCACAGAGCATTCTAGTGATACTTCCTTGTCTGGTATCAGTTGTCCCCTATCCAATGGGCCGTTGGCTACTATTTTGTCATGTCTGTGTGCCTTGGAAATGACCTTTGCTTTGCCCCTGTCACTTTACCCCCAGGCCTCCAGCCGTCGTAGTCTCTACCTTGCACCCACAGTAGGTGCCACTTTGTTGTAGAGACAGGTCTTATCCGGTGACTCAGGATAGTCACATTCCTGTCTGGGAGGCTCAAAAGATGACACTTAAGATTAGTTGCTGTCACTTTTTTGTGTTTTTTAAGATCAACAGGATACACTACAGATTACGATGTTGTGTTTTTGTACTTAAGGGATTCTATCATGACTTTTATGGTGTAGTGTTTGTTTCTAAATTATACTGTTTACATTGCAAATAATTCACTCTACAATAGAAAATTTCATTCCTGAACCAAGTGTAATTTTTTTTTTAGTTGTAATATTGGTGTGTAGGTGCCATCTCAGATAATTTTGCCTTGTCATGTGCTTTCAGAAAGAGCCAGTGCTGCACTATGGAACTGCTTTCAGATAAGCTATTGTTTCTCCTACTCAATGTAACTGAAGGAGTCACAGTGGGACCTGGATTTTTTCTATTGAGTGCTGTTCTTATCAGGTTCAAACTGGACATTGGAGGTCACCAGGTTCCAAACAGATCGGGGGAGGGGATCTGGGCCGACGGGGGCCAGGCCCGGACTGGCAATTTGTGGGTTCTGGCAAATGCCAAAGGGGCTGCTATAAGGTACCATAGAAAGTCAGTATTTAGTGGGCTTGTGGGGGCTGTTTGGGCCTCTGTGTGGGCTGATTGGGCCTCTGTGTATCTGTTATGCCAGGGCCTATTTTAATTCTCAGTCCGGACCTGGTGGGGGCCCATGAGGGCCGGGCCCACTGGGTTTTTTCCCGGTGTACCTCCAGCTCAGATTCGACCCTGGTTCTTATATCTACCATCTATCCAACTTGCAGCGCAATTCTTAGTGCAGTAACCCAGTAAACTTCCCACGCCTTCTTTTCCCATCACAGTGGGACCTGGTGTTAATGGATGTGAATTTTTAAAAGCTTTTAGATACAATATTTATATATAATAATTATTGCACTTGGACACTTTGAGATTGAAGATGTAACCTGTTTTTTCAAAATTTGTTTCTCTGTATTTCACATAAGGGTTAAATTTCTTGTACTCCACACAAGGGTAAAATATTGTGGAAGGTTGCATGATGGGAAAAGAAGGCGTGGGAAGTTGGGTTTAAATGGGTTACTGCACTAATAATTGTATCCTGATGAAGGGTGGGTGTTGCCCCCCGAAACGTTGAATGTTTGGTGGCTGAATAAAAGGGGATACTTCCCGACTCCATTAACCAGTGTGTGTGCGGATCCGTTTTCTATACACATGCGTTGCAAAGGGACCCGGCCAGGTCAACGGAAGAAACGCACCAACAGTTGCAGGATTGGTGAACTACAGGTGTGCGGTAGGAGAAATTACATTGTAATCTAGGTGCCTGGTCATGTGCTTTCAGAAAGAGCCAGCATTTTAGGATGGAACTGCTTTCCGGCAGGCTGTTGTTTCTCCTACTCAATGTAACTGAATGTGTCACAGTGGGACCTGGATTTTGCTATGCTGTTCTTAGATCTACCAGGGAGCTGTTATCTTGTGTTAAGGTGGCCATACACGGCAGCTTTTTTATTTCCAAACGACCAATTTCAGAACATTCCGATAATATCGATAACCTATCAGATAGTTGATGGTGTACGAACGATGGTTGGACGAACGTTTGTCTCAACATTATCGTTCACAAAATAGATCGGATAAGTTTAAAAATTTTAGTCGTTCAGGGATAAAATCCCTCTTTGCGCATGTCAGGATTGTAGCACCAGCCAACGAACATATACAGAACAACAAATATATATGGAAGGACCCGAATGTTCTTTGCTGAAAGCTTCATTTGTAATCATATGAACTATGTAAAGAAATAAATTGGTGCTGACTGCAAGAATATCACCCTATCGCCTCATGTGAAAGAAGTGTATTATGCCATAGCAAGACATAAATCCATATATCTGCATGGAGCAGGGAAGGAGAAACTGACTATATACTACAGACAGTGACACAATGCTGGCGCCACTCCTCGTTTGTTCAACAACATCTGTTCATATGATCGTTCTCCGTGGATGGCATATCGTAAGGTAAAATAATCGATTGTTTAACGATACGATCGTTCATCGCAGACAGATAAAAGTATGCCCGTGTATGGCCACCTTTAGGGAGCTGTTATCTGGTTACCTTCCCATTGTTTTGCTGTTGGGCTGCTGGGAGGGGGGGGAAATGGTGATATCACTCCAACTTGCAGTACAGCAGTAAAGAGTGACTGAAGTTTATCAGAGCACAAGTCACATGACTGGGGGCAGCTGGGAAACTGACAATATGTCTAGCCCCATGTCTGATTTCAAAAATAAATATAAAAAATCTGTTTGCTCTTTTGAGAAATGGATTTCAGTGCAGAATTCTGCTGGAGCAGCACTATTAACTGATGCACTTTGAAAAAAAAAATCCAATGACAATATCCCTTTAACCAGTTCTACTCCCTCACCCTGGAGACCCCGGATCAATTCTGAAGGCCAAAGATCCAACCTAGCAGGCTGATGATGAGAATTTTAGCAGTGACCAGGCAGGGCTAGTTATGTAAATGTTATCATGTTGTGGAACAATGGGTTAAACTGTAAAAACCCAAATTAATTTAGAACAATTCCCAGGAGCCACTGGAGGTGTCACTGTGCCAATGATCATCTAAAGACCATGGGGGCAGTTCCATCACAGGGGCATCTTGTAATACCGTGATCTGATTGTCTCTTGTACACGATGTGCAGGATAAACCCTTTTGTTTCCTTTCAGGAATTATTCCATAATATGGCCCCTTGGGGTACCTTGGTATCACTACAGCAAAATGTTCCCTAATTAATATGCAGCTAATTGCAGAGCTGCACAGTTGGTTGTAAAGACCGATCTATAATTGGTTGATTGTGTGTAAATATTATTTTGCCACCTCCATGTTGATATGCAATTAAATGTATTTGAATACCTAAATTTAGCTTCTGTATGTATTTATAGGGTAGGCGTGGGTGTGTTTCATGCCAGATTTTTAGTATATAGGCACATCCTAGATAAGTAAATTAACAGATACTGCTGGTACCAACTCATCCCACCCCATGCAGAGCCCCCCTTACCCCAACAAAGCACATAGTTGCCTTCACTGAAAGGTTCCCCCTACATCAGAATCTGGTGCTGGATTCCACTGCATTTCCCAGTTCAGCCAACTCTGTCCAGAATCCACATTTTGGCGCAAACTCACTTCACTTCAAGTGCCGAAGCGCTGAACGCTAGCGTTAATTCGATAGCGTTTGGCATTTTTCGCTACTGCGCAAATTCACTAACGAACGCTGGCGTAATTTCGCTAGTGTTACTTCGTACCCTTACGCCAGGCGAATTTTCGCTAGCGACGTAACTACGCAAATTCACTAACTTGCGCAGTGTACTGAACGCTACCTTTTACGCTAGACTTCATTCACCACCTCAGACCTGGCGAAGCGCAATAGAGTAGATAGGGATTGTTTCAAAAAAAGTCAACAAGTCCCAAAAAACGCTGGCGTGTTTTCTACAGGATGGGTGATAGGCTGAAAAAGATCGAAAATATTTTTGGGGCTCCCCTCCTTCCCCCCTACATTTCCTGACTCATGGCAACTTACCTAGACAGTGGGCACATGTGTAGGACAAAATAACATTGTTATTTGCTGATTTGAAGGTTTTCTAGGCATTTGTAGTGCTGATACGTGTTCCTCCATTTAAATTTGAATTTTGCGCCGTATGTAAATGAACCATCGCTAGCGAAACTTCGCTTTGCTTGGCGAATTAACGCTAGCGCAACTTCGAAAACTTACGCTACCCCTGTGCGCAACTTCGGATTTTAGTGAATTTGTGGAGCACTGCAGAAAATACGCCTGGCAAAGTGTGGCGAAGTGCGGCAAAGTTGCGCCTGGCGCAACTTCGCATCTTAGTGAATTTGCCCCATTGAATCTGAAGTGGCTGAGGATGGCGGTAGCCAACCCTACTTCATACCTTCCAACATTTTGGAAACAAAAAGAGGGACAAAAAAGTTGCAAATCGTTTTGTCCATCTTTCTATTTCCAAAATGTTGGGAGGTATGTTTTTCTTCTGACATTTACCAGCTTTCGAATAGGGGTCACTGACCCCATTTCAAAAACAAATGCTCTGTAAGGCTACAAATTTATTGTTCGTGCTTTGTATTACTCATCTTTCTGTTCAGTCCCTCTCCCATTCATATTCCAGTCTCTTCAAATCAATACATGGTTGCTAGTGTGAATTGGGCCATAGCAACCAGATTGCCGAAGTTGCAAACTGGAGAGCTGCTGAATATAAAAATGAAATTGCAAATTGCAAATATTACTCTCTTCGTCATACTAAAAGTTAATCTGAAGGTGAACAACCCCTTTAATATTTACAGGGTCAAGGCAACAGATGAGAGATGAGGATAATAATAGACTAAACAAATATAATCCAAAAGCTCAGGGTTCTGCCTTCAGAAACACACTGTGCTGCTGGTCAGTGATGGTCAGACATGGGCACCTAACAACCAATGATCATCTGTTTGACACCATATTTGTGATGCTCCACATTCCTAAAGATATCCCTGAAAGCCAGACCCTCTGTCCTTGGGTTTCTTCAGACATTATCACGAGAATAAATGGGATGCAATGTTCCAGAACTTTTTCTCTGCAGAAGCTGATGTTGCTTTGGGTGCAAAGAGATCACTTTGGCATCCAGGGTTTTACCAGGGAGCCTCCCTCATATGAATTGATGCCATCTTGCCCTACTGTTTTATACAATTATTATAGAGATTGGTAGATATTGGTATGTGCAGTTTATGTGAGTGTATCAGGGCCGCCATCATGGGGGCACAGGGGTGACTGTTGTCCCTGTCCCGGGGGATTTCAGGTTCTAAGGGGGCCCATGCTGCAGAAGAAGCAATGGAAAAGAAGAAACAAGACCGATCCAGAGAAAAACAAAGAAGCCAAGACGGAAAAGAACAAAAAAGCCGCAATGGAAAAGAACAAAGAAGACCGATCCGGAGAAGAACAAAGAAGGAAAAGAATGAAGAAGACAGATCTGCAGAAGAGCAAAGAAGCCCCAATGGAAAAGATGAAAAAACGATCCGGAGAAGAACAAAGAAGACGTGAAAGAAAAAGTACGAGGAAGGCCAATGCAGAGAAGAACAAAGAAGCCACAATGGAAAAGAATGAAGAAGACTGATCCGGAAAAGAACAAACAAACCAGACGGAAAAGAACGAAGAAGACCGATCCGGAGAAGAACAAAGAAGCCGCGATGGAAAAGAATGAAGAAGACTGATCTGGAGAAGAACAAAGAAGCCACAACAGAAAAGAATGAAGAAGACTGATCCGGAGAAGAACAAAGAAGCCGTGATGGAAAAGAATGAAGAAGACTGTTCTGGAGAAAAATATAGAAGCCGCAATGGAAAAGAACGAAGAAGACCTACCCAGAGAAAAACAAAGAAGCTGTGATGGAAAAGAACGAAGAAGAAGAATTAGAAGAATGAAGTAGCTGCTAAGGAATTCAAAGGTAAGTTCCACTGAACACCAATGTTCTTTTTTTTTTTTTTAAACCCTCTGGCCACCAATGATTTTATTAACTGGAGGGGCCCTGGCCACCAATGTTTTTTAACTTGTACGGGGGGGCCCTGGCCATAAGTGGGGTAGGCGTGCTCTTGGGAGGGTGGAGCCAAATGGTGATGGTATTTGGTCTTTTTTCAACCCCACTTAACTATGTAACTATTTAACTATCATTCGCCCTCCTCTTATCCCTCACTCTTCCTATCTACACCTACTGCTCTCCAGGGCCTCAAAATATCACCCTACTTGCACCCCAAAACACAGCCCTGATATAATAGTGTGTACAGTATAATTACTACCATAAATGCCTTACCGTGGAATTCTTTGTCATGGATCTTGTAAGCTTCCCGGAGAAGCAGTTTGGTAACAGCTGGAAAACCACACAAAACACATGACCAGTTTAAAAACAGGGGAGGTTATTTATGAATGGACAGCAGAGTGCTTGATTATTCTGAAAGGGGAGCTGAATATTTCCCAGCATGCCTGGGAGTTGCTGCTCCCTCGGTCACAAGCATGGCATGCTGTACATTATTGTGCTGAGGGTGCTAAGCATACCATGATGTGCCGGATGTTTTACATGAGCGAATATCTGGACGTGGATCTTATACTGAGACACAAAGGGGACTGGAGCTTCCACAGGGAGTAACCAGAACCCTGAGACTGCCAGTATTTGCAGTAAGGTGCATCCAAACAGTTGTGCATCCATACCATAGCCTACCATTCTGCACTTCAGTGAGGCATTTGAATATTTAATCACAAATTGGGTGCAAGCAGCATATACCTTTTGCACCCATCCCAAGTGATGAATATTCTAGACCTCTTGTGCCTATTCTGAATTGTTGGGGAATATCAGGGGTAGGCTGTAGAGCTGACACTTCACACCTTTCAAGCCAAACACCCAGACAGATAGAGTAGGAGTGCAATTTAGGGTAGGAGGAGAGGTTGCTACACAATGTGGAGGTAGGAACGCTTTCACCTATATTACATTTCCAAATAAAATTTCTGCTGTGTCAGCACCAACCTACCTTCTAACATGACATCTGAATTGTGAAATGAGCTGACGCATTCATCACTAAGGCTGAATCATCATCAAGCCTGATTTAACCTTTCCAAGTACGGTGCAGTTATCAACCAAAGACTAGGGTGCCTAGTGAGTTTTTCCATAAAACGGTGCCACTGCGCCCCCTCATTCTTGAGAAGATCAAAAAACCTAATCCCAGATGCAAGAGAATTCAAATAATCCAAATATTTGAAAATGATTTCCCTTTTTCTCTGTAATAATAAAACAGTCCCTTGTGTTTGATCCAAAGAAAGATATTATTAATCGTTATTGAAGCTGAATCAAATCTTTAAAGATGCGATATTGGTCCTTTAGACCGAGTATGGGGGCTTTCAATGGGTCTTCCCGATCGATATCTGGCCAAGATATAGTTCGGGGAGGTTTGATTTTTCTATGTGATCGAGGACCGCATCCGCGAGTTGTTGCGGTCCTCGTCCAGTCAGCGCACTAGGGCCGAATGTTTGGGTTAACCCAATATCTCCCTGCCGTTGGGGGAATATCGGGGGAAAATCTATTCCTTTGTAGTGATGGGCAAATTTGTCCCATTTGCTTTGCCAAGAATTTCACAAATTGGTGCTGGCGTAGAAACCGTTGCAAAATTTGTGGCAAATTTGCGAATTTATTTACCGGTGGCGAAACACCAAAATTCACCGCAAATTTGCGCCTGGTGAATAAATTCGCCCTCACTACTCGTTTGGCGACCTCACCAAATGAGCAGATCTTATAGTGTATGGCCACCTTAAGGGAGAACTAAACCCACCATGGTGTTGAGTCCCCACTGCCCCCCCCCAATCTGCTGGCCCCCCTCCCTGCCTCCCCCTTGCTAAGTTTTACCCCAGAATTGTGTCCCCTGTAGGATTACTGAGCGCACATGCAGAGTGAGCAGAGCTCACGGGCTTCGGGTCTTCTTCCGGCGTTTCGGCAGTTGTCCAGAACCAGAAGATTGCTCCAACTGCACATGTGCCAATACGGTGCTCACTTTACAAGATTACCGAAAAGAAGAAGATGGCGTCCGTGAGCTCCACTGCGCTGACACTGCATGTGCAGTCACTAATCCTACAGGGGACAAAATTCTGGGGTAACAGGGGGAGGTAGGGAGGGGGGCCAGTGGGGACTTATCACTGTGGGGGGTTGAATTCTCCTTTAACATAAAGGCCCATTATCCATTAAAACACCCAGGTCCTGAGCATTCTGGACAACAGCTCCCATACCTGTACTAACATTTCCTTGAGCGTTCTTATATCATGTAGTAATGCTTAATTTGATTTGTTTTTATTATGAATATAGAGGCTGGAGGCCCCCAGGGGGTTGATTCCTATCTAGAGACCAGTTTGAGCACCAGTGTTTCCATTTAAAAGAAAGTAGTAAAGTTTTTTATTTAGCCCCTGCCGGCCTCACAACACATTGGCCCCTTTCACAAGCCCAGAAAGTCTTTGTATCCCCCCAAAGCCTGCTCATATTCCTCTCCCCCAGCCAAAATCCATTACTCAGTCTGTAAGTGTTTCCTCATGTTGCGCCCGTGCAGACCACCCTCTGAAATAAATACGCCCCCTCTCCTCACTTGGCTCCATGCCCTGATGTGTTTCATGGTTTCTGTCACAAGCACTTGCTTTAATTTCACAAGCCAAAAATAACCAGTAATATCAGGCTCCTGTGAACAATGTCGTTTTCCCATTCTGAACAATGCGTTCTGCTAATGTGACTGGGCACTTGTTAATTATTTATAATGCTGCAAATGTTATAAAACTCAGGCACCGTGACCCACAGAGCTTACATGCTAATTATGCCTGAGGATATGGGAGATAAATTGGGAAGTTGACCAGATGGATTTTTTTGCACTTAGCATTTGGCTTTGCAAATGAGTCTTAAGATCTTGTTGAACTACAACTTCTACTATCCATAAAATCAAGGGTTACAACATACGGGCAGCTATAGTCTAGCAAAATCTGGATGCACAAGCTCAAGAAATACCGATATCAAATGGACTGAAATGAACTACAACACACAGCAGCATGATGGATGGTTACCATTCTTTATATTCTATGGGGGAAGCTTGGCTGTACAACATCCCACGATTGCTAGGAGACATGGAGTGTATGCACAGCACCCATAAGCACTCAGTATACAGAAAGAGAAAAGCCCATTTATTAATGTCACTGACTATACATTGAAGCTTAGTTTATACAATGGCTTTAATGAGTTGGGTTTGGTACAATATTATAAAGGGAAGCTTTGTATCCACTCATTGCATGGACAACAACAAAAATAAAACGAAAGAGAATTAATGAATTAACCTAGTACCCCTCACCCCCCAACACAAACCCCCCTGGGATCCAATGCAGCAAGTCAGGACAATGATGCATTAATAGTTGCAATGCTGTAGCCTCAGGCCTATGACCCATGGTGTATATTATCTGCCAACCATTTCTGCGGAACTCTTCTAAATGCACCAGCAATATGGATCGTCCTTCTCACATTTGCACAGGTAGATAGGCGTTGGCGTTGGGTCCTGGTAAGTGGAAACTAAATCCTATTAAGTAGGAAGAAAAGTTATATTTCCCTTTATCAGCCCCTGATTTTATTCACAAGGACCCCTTAGCATCGGTTGGTCCTACTTCACCCAAGGTTTTCTGCAGAGATCCGTAACTGAGAAATCCACAGCAAAACTTTTCAGTATCATTTAGAGTGCAAGTTCTACTGTATTATTGTAGACCCAAATGGTTCCACTACTGCTTAGGAAGATCAGGTTCTGTCACCTATGTCCTGTGGGAGGGAGATCCCCCAACTGGGTCTGGGATCTTGTGATTAGTTTCTGTCCATAGTTTATGTAAAGGGAGGGAGCATCTGGCTCTCTTTCTCTTTGGTCTCCACCTAGTATGAAGGATTTGATAGAAGCTTGGAGGATAAGGACCAGTACCAAGCCTGGTACTCTAAGGAGACCAGCACCCATTGAGAAGTGGGGGAACAGGGGCTCCAAGAACTCATAGGAGTTGTGAGTTAGACAGGGCAGGTTAGCAAGAGCAGTATTGAGCTCCAACTAGGAATCATAGTAGTGTGGACTTAGTCCTCCAGGGCAACTCCCAAGCAAAGTGACTACAGATTGGTCCACAAGAGATGCTTCCACTAAAGGGAAACTGTTGCATGGAGGTGTGTCTGAGTAAGGGATGCCAAGCAGTTAAGTAAATGTTAGGATGCTCGGCTACTTATAAAATAAATACACAAGCCCCGGCCGAATTCCTTGTAGGTGAAACCTCCTCAGTAACAAGTGATTTATAGTGGGTAGCAGGCCCAGACTGGCAATCTGTGGGTTCTGGCAAATGCCAGAGGGGCTGCTATAAGGTCCCATAGAAAGTCAGTATTTAGTGGGCTGGTGGGGGCTGTTTGGGCCTCTATGTGGGCTGATTGGGCCTCTGTGTACCTGAAATGCCAGGGCCTATTTTAATTCTCAGTCCGGACCTGGTGGGTAGCAAACCCAACAAGGGGTAAGAAGTCCTCTCTGAACTGGGGGTCACAGACTTTGCCACTGCCCTTCCCAGGGAGGCATAGAGCAATAGGTGGCACCCAGGTGACTGCTCACTGTCCTATATATATTGTGGAACTATAGCAATGAGAATTCTTTATATATGTGAGCTAAGGTGGTTATGGTCAGATGCCGGGCACAGATAAGGAGCATGTGATCAGTTACCATTGCACAATTGTGCTAGAGCTAACGGGTCCCCAGCACCTCTGAATGACATACAAGTTATGGGGTGTTTCAGGGGAAACCCTCTTGCCACCCACGGACCACCCACTCAGTATGCAGCGATTCCTTGCACTACATTCTAGAAGCTCAAACAATTGCACCTTGGGAGCAGCCTGCATGGAAAGGTGCAAAAAGCAGGGTGTTTTGTGTCTCTGTCTTGTGTCTATTTTGCACCTTCCCTCAGCAATAATAAAGGGGACCATGGGGGTTACAATTAGGGATGCACCAAATCCACTATTTGGGATTCGGGCCGAATCCCTGCACCAAATCTTAATTTTCATATACAAATTAGGCCCGGGAAAGGGAAAAGTGGTGGAAACATTTTTTACTTCCTTGTCTTGTGATGAAAAGTCATGTGATTTTCCTCCCTGACCCTAATTTAGATATGCAAATAAGGATTTAGATTCAGTTCAGCCAGGCACAAGGATTCCGCCTAATCCGAACCCTGCTGAAAAAGGCAGAATCCTGGCTGAATCGCGAACCGAATCTTAGATTCATCCCTTACATACCTTTTGTGTAGGATATTTTTGTGTAGGATATTAGTTCCCACAGCTCATTGAATTCAGATATTACCTACGACCGCTCCCTAGTGGAGACTTCTTGTTAAGTTATTCTGTACCAATCATGGGAATCCATACATACAAAGAATTCAAATGTAGTAAGAGGTCATCCTGTAGTAAAGCAGTAGCCAAAAAAGTTTTATGAAAGTAAAAAAATCTTTATAAGGACATGTGTAAGCCTGGCGCGTTTCGTGCCTGATAGTGAGCACTTACTCATAGTGAGTTTTTTTACTTTCATAAAACTTTTTATTTCTTAATAAAGATTTAGAGATTTAAAAATTGAATTTGTCCTTGTGTTGTTTTTTTCGTTCTATACTAACAATTTTTTTTAAAAAAAAAACAAATTTGTGTTACTGATCCTTTACATACCTATCAGTATGTAATTATAATATGTAAGGGGTTTGTGGATAGTGATTTCTCCCATTTCGCTTTGCCGAATTTTCCTGCAAAATTGGCGAAACAGCGAAAAATGTATTTTACTGGTCTTTTAAATATAAGGATATTAATTATTTCCTGGAATTCATGCACTGCATAAAATCACTTTTATGTGACAAATTGTTGCCCTTTATTTATTTCATTTGTGTTATCTGTTCTTTTAGCAAATGGTCTAATCAGACACTAGGGGGCTGATTCACTAACTTCGAGTGAAGGATACGAAGTAAAAAAACTTTGAATTTCAAAGTTTGTTTTGGGCTACTTCGACCATCGAATGGGCTACTTCGACCTTCGACTACGACTACGACTTTGAATCGAAGGATTCGAAGTAAAAATCGTTCGACTATTCGACCATTCGATAGTCGAAGTACTGTCTCTTTAAGAAAAAACTTCGACCCCCTAGTTCGCCATCTAAAAGCTACCGAAGTCAATGTTAGCCTATGGGGAAGGTCCCCATAGGCTTGCCTAACTTTTTTTGATCAAAGGATATTCCTTCAATCGTTGGATTTAAAGCCTTCGAATTGTTCGATTCGAAGGATTTTATCGTTCGATCGAAGGAATAATCCTTCGATCGTACTATCTGCGCTAAATCCTTCGACTTCGATATTCGAAGTCGAAGTATTTCAATTCCCAGTCGAATAGCGAGGGTTAATTAACCCTCGATATTCGACCCTTAGTGAATCAGCCCCCTAGATGTCAGTGTTGCACAGTGTATGATGGATATGAATCACTATCCTGTATTTTGCATAGGGTTTTCTTTGCTTTTCAGAAGGTGTACATTCTCTTACAGTATCCTAGGACTGGGATGTGTCTCTTTCTGAAATTTCAGTCCCTAGATCTTGCTGGACTACAACTCCCAGGGTACAATTATCTTGCTGAAGGAATCTGGGAGCTGTTGTTTCAGTGGCTTGTAGTGGCTAAAGGAAAGGTTTCTCTTACAATCTGCTCACAACTCTATAATGTATTGAAAAGTGATGGGCAATTGGACCCAACTCCCAGCATGCTCTGACAGCCTACAGAAAATAAATTGGTGGTGACTGCCTGGGCCCCACTATGTGAATAGCAGTTACTGTTAGGAAGAGACAGTGGCTGAAATAAACACCCACAGGTCTGGGTGCAGAATTTTGCAACTGGAACTCCCTCTGCAATGCACCACCTGCTATTCCTAGCTGTATAGCCCGCTAGTTGCTATGGTAATTTGGACCCTAGCAACCAGATTAACAATACTGCAAACCGGAGAGCTGCTGAATAAACAGCTAAACTGTTTATTCAGAAGCTCTCCAGTTTGCAATATTGTCAATCTGGATGCTAGGGTCCAAATTACCCCAGCAACAACGCATTGATTAGAATAAGAGGCTGGAATATGAACAATAATAAAAAAGTAGCTATAACAATAAATGTTTCGCATTACAGAGCATTGATTTTTATAGATTTTCCCCCATAGAAAAGCTGGACATAGAAGAAAAACTATAAAAAAAAAAATAGGATAAATTATGGCCAATTGAAAAGTTGCTTAGAATTAGCCATTCTAGAACATACTAAAAGTTAACTTAAAAGCAAACCACTCCTTTAAAGGGGGGCATCAATTTCAATAAATTAAAGGGATACTGTCATGGGAAAACATGTTTTTTTCAAAATGAATCAGTTAACAGCGTTGCTCCAGCAGAATTCTGCACTGAAATCCATTTCTCAAAAGAGCAAACAGATTTTTTTATATTCAATTTTGAAATCTGACATAGGGCTAGATATATTGTCAATTTCCCAGCTGCCCCAAGTCATGTGACTTGTGCTCTGATAAACTTTAGTCACTCTTTACTGCAAATTGGAGTGATATCTCCCCCTTCTCCCTCCCCCCCAGCAGCCAAACAAAAGAACAATGGGAAGGTAACCAGATAGCAGCTCCCTAACACAAGATAACCGTTCCCTGGTAGATCTAAAAACAATATTCAATAGTAAAATCCAAGTCCCACTGAGACTGCTTTAGTTGGAGACAGACTGCCAGAAAGTAATTCCATCCTAAAATGCAGGCACAAGTCACCTGACTGGGGCAGCTGGGAAATTGACAATATGTCTAGCCCCATGTCAGATTTCAAAATTGAATATAAAAAAATCTGTTTGCTCTTTTGAGAATTGAATTTCAGCGCAGAAGTCTGCTGGAGCAGCACTATTAACTGATGTGTTTTGAAAAAAAAAAAAACATGTTTTCCCATGACAGTATCCCTTTAATGACCTCCAGCGAGGTCTCCTGTGTGAGCTCCTTGTATTTTCATGGGTTTCCTCACTCCAAAAATAGGGACCTTAGATTGTAAGCTCCACTGGGGCAGGAAGTGATGGGAATGATGTATAATCTCTGTATAATGATGTATAAGATTGCTTTAGGTCTTTTCACAATTGGATTAAGGCAATAGTGGAACAAATAGGAGTCCAGCAGACAGGGTCGGACTGGGGGGCCCGGGGTCCACCGGGACTGCTGTCCGGGGCCCCCCTACTAAGACGCGTTGGCTCAGTGAAGGAGCCATTCGGCACGCATGTGCAACAGCGTCGCTTGGCGCACATGCGCAGGCGGCGCAGCGCCGGAATTATTTTTTTTTTGCAATTCTAAATATCTGTAGAGGGGTTTTGGCCCGGCAGGGGCCAACGAGGGTCGGGGCCCACCGGGTTTTTTCCCGGTATCCCGCCGGGCCAGTCCGACACTGCAGGCGGATATTACACATGCTCTTGTGCCGTGCTTCCAGCTTACAATCACCATGATTTTTTTAACTCTATTAAATTCGATCATACTAGAAATTCGATTGGGGGGTTATTTAATTAAGAAATCAAATATATAAAACTCGCACAAATTTTACAGACTCAAAAACTCGAATCCAACTAAACTCAATTTTCTCTGAAAAAAAACTTATATGTCAGGAAGGCCAGTAACATGTCCAAATTGGTCCCTGGACCTCTCCCGTTGACTTATACATGAACTCAGCAGGTTTTATGTGGCGAATAGTCGATTTAAGATTTTTTAAAGGGCCAGAGTTTGATAGATCTCGAAAATTCGAATTAAAATTCTTATCTAGGTTGGATAATTCACAATTCAAATTTGACAATTTTGACCATAAAAAAAAAAATCTAAAATTCTGATTTTCAGTTTGAACCCTTAACAAATCTGCCCCTTAGTGTTTTATCGTGACTGTGTATTCTACTTATACTTATTCCTGCTGTTTGGTATTGAGTATACACTGTAGTGCCTACAAGATATTTCTCAAAGATAAGCCTTGACCTGCATAAATACAACCTATAATTCTGTGTATAGGAGTCATGGCTCAGTGTCCTTCACCCCATTGTTTTACCCTGCACTCTGCATGCACCCCACGAATCTCTGAGCTTATGTATCCACCACCACCCAGTTTAAAGAGCCAGAGTATATAGAACAAGACAGAAAAAACGGACAAGGAGGTGGGATCAATATTTTACTTGAAAAACATAATAATTTACAAAATATACAGCAATGCAGGCTCTGTACCTGGGCTAACAAAGAGATTTTTTTTGGAAGGCATCAAGCAGGTATGAGCTCTTTGTAAGAACTATAAAAAGGCAAGCAAAACCATCTTCCCCGAAAGAACACAAATAACATTGTTTCATCTGTTAAAAATAAAAGCAGCATTTAGCCACCTGCCCCTCTTACAAAAATATAGCAGAAATAGAAAGTTCCATTTTCTTTTATCTATTAAGGCAAGCAGCTGATTAGACACATCCCGATGAGGTCAGCGGGATAAATGTGAGGTCATCAGGGATCCTGGATGCCGCATTTCAAGTTGGCTGGAACAGCAACATCTAAAGAAGAGAAGAAATCATTAATTATGTGGAAGTAATTTCTTATCTCAGTAAAGACAGGCAGGTGCATCTTCCTCTCACAGGTCAAAGGAACAGTAACACAAAAAAAGATAACAGATAAGTACTACTATAGTTTATATAAACAAGCTGCTGTGTAGCCATGGGGGCAGCCATTCAAGCACAGGATACACAGTAGATAACAGATAAGTACTACTATAGTTTATATAAACAAGCTGCTGTGTAGCCATGGGGGCAGCCATTCAAGCACAGGATACACAGTAGATAACAGATAAGTACTACTATAGTTTATATAAACAAGCTGCTGTGTAGCCGTGGGGGCAGCCATTCAAGCACAGGATACACAGTAGATAACATAAGTACTACTATAGTTTATATAAACAAGCTGCTGTGTAGCCATGGGGGCAGCCATTCAAGCACAGGATATACAGTAGATAACAGATAAGTACTACTATAGTTTATATAAACAAGCTGCTGTGTAGCCATGGGGGCAGCCATTCAAGCACAGGATACACAGTAGATAAAAGATAAGTACTACTATAGTTTATATAAACAAGCTGTTGTGTAGCCGTGGGGGCAGCCATTCAAGCACAGGATACACAGTAGATAACATAAGTACTACTATAGTTTATATAAACAAGCTGCTGTGTAGCCATGGGGGCAGCCATTCAAACACAGGATACACAGTAGATAACAGATAAGTACTACTATAGTTTATATAAACAAGCTGTTGTGTAGCCGTGGGGGCAGCCATTCAAGCACAGGATACACAGTAGATAACATAAGTACTACTATAGTTTATATAAACAAGCTGCTGTGTAGCCATGGGGGCAGCCATTCAAGCACAGGATACACAGTAGATAACAGATAAGTACTACTATAGTTTATATAAACAAGCTGTTGTGTAGCCGTGGGGGCAGCCATTCAAGCACAGGATACACAGTAGATAACATAAGTACTACTATAGTTTATATAAACAAGCTGCTGTGTAGCCATGGGGGCAGCCATTCAAGCACAGGATACACAGTAGATAAAAGATAAGTACTACTATAGTTTATATAAACAAGCTGCTGTGTAGCCATGGGGGCAGCCATTCAAGCACAGGATACACAGTAGATAACAGATAAGTACTACTATAGTTTATATAAACAAGCTGCTGTGTAGCCATGGGGGCAGCCATTCAAGCACAGGATACACAGTAGATACAGTAACAGATAAGTTCTGAAGAATCCCATTGTATACTACAGAGCTTATCTGCTATCTGCCGTGTATCCTGTGCCTTTTCACACCAGTTTTACCAGTGCAGCATGACAGCACATTATATTGTATTTTCATTACTTTAAAACACTTTCATTTTTTTTTCTGCTGACTATGTGAATATACTGTATGTATTAGGGTTATGCCAAGGGCTTATCAAGATGGGAAATCAATATGGCAGTGTGCATGGCTGATATAAGCCTAATGAAAGGATTATTCGCAGAGAGCAAAGCACACGTTCTCTTCTCACCTATCTGTTTAGGTTTAGGCAGGTTTAAGTTATTCATGATCTTCACAAACTCAGCTTCATCTTTAGTGAGTCGAGGGTTCAGGCGCTTCTCTTCCTCTACTGATGACACAGTCTGACCTGTAATAAAGGGAACGAGACGTCAGGGAGGGATCACCCATGAATATTAATGGGTAACCCCTGTACATAGTGGGATAATGGGAACCCCTGTACATAGTGAGGCCAGTCACTCTTTTCTCCTTTTTGCTGGGTACTAGAGGGATGGAGCAGCTTCTCTGCAACCCAACAACTAACAAGGACACCCAGGTGTATCCCTGTCCTTAAAAGGAGAACTAAAGCCTAACTAAAGAAGTAGCTAGAAATGTTGTACCAGGTCCGGACTGAGAATTAAAATAGGCCCTGGCATTTCAGGTTCACAGAGGCCCAAACAGCTCCCACCAGCCCACTAAATACTGACTTTCTATGGGACCTTACAGCAGCCCCTCTGGCATTTGCCAGAACCCACAGATTGCCAATCCGGGCCTGTGTTGTACATTATGTTAGGGCTTCTGTACCAGCCAAAGGAAACCACAGCCCTTTAGCAGTAAAGATCTGTGTCTCCAAAGATGCCCCAGTAGCTCCCCATCTTCTTTTCTGCTGATTCACTGCACATGCTCTGTGCTGCTGTCACTTACTGAGCTTAGGGACCCACTCACAATATACAGTACTCATAGAATAGAAATGTCACAATATAAGGCTGATTAGTAATTAATACACATAATTACTACATGGCAGCACAGAAACCAGTGCAATTAGCATCAGAATTTAATAATCAGCAAACCTGTAGCATCAGTTTATATTACAGCCAGGGAAGCTCATTTTCTGCTGGATAATTAGTGACGAGCCCCTAAGCTTAGCTTCTCAACAGCCAATCAGAGCCCACTGAGCATGTGAGTGTCACAGACACTTTCCAAGATGGTGACCCCCTGTGACAAGTTTGAAGTCCTGGATCATTGCTGCTATTGACAAGCTGAAACTTTAGCCTCCTGCAATAAGTTCACTATATAAAATATGCCATTTTTAGCCATATAACAGGGCTAGGGACAGACAAAGCAAGAAGGGAATCTGCCATGTAGGATGATAGTGAAGCTTTTAGATAAGGTAACCGACTCATTAGCTGCTAATTGCATGAGAGGGTTGTTGGTCAGATGCCACTAGAGACCTGCCAGCACAATATAAATGAAGGCGACACAGCTGCTGTAGAGTCTGCCAAACTAATCGCCATGCTTTTGGTAATTTTGTCTGCATTGGTGCCACAGCCCCCCTTGGAAGTTAAAAAAAAAAAACTTGGGGCCCCAGAGAATATTTAAAAAAAAAAAAGAAAACATTGGTGGCAGGGGCCTATAGAGTATTAAAATAATACATTGGTGGCAAGGGGATAAAAAAAAACAAAAAAAAAAAAAAACCACACATATTGTCGTTCGGTAGAATTGAACTTGTGGCTTCAGGACTTCAATTTCGCCTCCTATTGTGACTTTGTGTCTTTTCGCCGCTTCAGGACTTGTACCCCCTGTGCCCCCCTGATGGCGGCCCTGGTAACGAGATACGAGCGCATCATCAAGTAATTACTAGAACTAACGCTATGGAGATTTCTCAAGAGACGGACAGTTCCAGATCATCTACAGAAAGTTCTGCCCTTGGAAAGATGGTTCCCAATTGTCTGTAATAGTCACATGCACAAGGTGCCCAACATGTCGGAAAGCATCAGACCCTCCTCAACCCACCTGTGTAGTCATGTCCAGGGTACAGAAGGCAGTTTTCGGGCAGGGAGAATATCTTGCTGTGCACAGAGTGGTACAGAGTTTTGGGGCAACCTGCAAACAACAAAAACACTATAAGTAAGAGAGGCTGAAAGAGACCAATAGCAATATAGAGTCTTTGGGAATAGTTACATAGTTGGATTGGGTTGAAGAAAAGACGAAAGTCCATCATGTTCAACCCCTCCAAATGAAACCCAGCATCCATACACACACACTGACCCCTCCATACCCTCACATAAACTATATATACTCATACACTACAGATTTTAGTATCACAATAGCCTTGGATATTCTGCTTGTTCAAGAAAACATCGGTCACTCTTAAAGGATAAGTAAACCTTTAGAGTAAGCAAATGTAAAATTGATGAGGGAGCTATTCTAAGCACTTTTGTCATTTACATTCATTATTTGTATATTTTATTCATTCCAAGATATTAAAGGGGACCTGTCATCCAAAAAAAATTATTCCAAATCCTATGTTATCTTGTTAGTTAGTCAAGCAAAATTAACTTTAATTACACTGTAAAATTATTTGATTCCTTCTGTCTGGGAATTCATAATTATAGCAAGCAGGCAGGAGGATTTCATGTTTCATTTGAAAAGGACTTCTTGTACACAGCTTTTTATGTCTGGGTGACAGGTCCACTTTAAGGAATACATGTACTGTTAATATGAATGAATTTTGTGACAACAGCGCCACCTGCTGGTCATTTTCCCACCAGTCTGACCAGCAAGTAGTCAAGGAAGTTGTTAGGAGAAAGAAAGAGGTTGCTCTGATGTTCTTCTGCTTAGGAATAAAAATAGAAACCTTACTCACATCTTTCCTAAGCAGAATAACATCAGAGCAGCCTCTTTCTTTCTCCTGAAAACTTCCTTGACTACTTGGTGGTCAGACTGGTGGGAAACTGACCAGCAGGTGGCGCTGTTGTAACAAAATTCATTCATATTAACAGTACATATCACTTAATATCTTGGAATTAATAAAAATAAAAAAAAGTCAAAAGTGCTTAGAATAGCATCCTCATTAACTTTACAGTCACTTACTGTAAAGGTTTACTTATCCTTTGAAGGCACTAACAGAATCAGCATAACAACATCACCCGGCAGGGCACTCCCCACTCTCACGGTGAAGATCCCCCTACTCTACTTCAACTGAAATAGAAGTGAATTCTGGAAGCCATAACTATTTTTGGTCCTTGATGATGAGGATGATCACTTTCCTTACCCTGTTGGAAATCTGTTCGTCCACAGCCTCTGATGAGGAGTGCATCTCCAGTGAATGCCATGCTCTTATCATTCAGTACATATGTGAGGCAGCCGTCTGTGTGTCCGGGAGTGGAACGAGCCTCGAGCCACTGCAAAGTAATACAGCCTCGGGTTAGTTTGCTCTCAATATTTTATTTTCCTGTTATCCAGATCAATTTTATTAGCTCTGAGCTTTAACATTTACTTTAGTCTGTTTCACCCATATTTGTGTTTTTTATCTTTAAAGGTGAACTCTCTCAAAAATTAAAAAGTAATAAAAAATTCAGCATACTGAAATAAACTTTCTAAATACAATCAATTAAATATTCTGCATTTTCTGAAAATCTTCACTATTCCTCTCTCAGCATCTGTTTCTCTTCATTCTCTCTTCATTCAGGACTTGGGTGACCAGATGAATGATCCAATATATTTTATAGGGGGGCTCCTTTTGCCTAGAAGATGTATTAGAGCTCACTCTATTAAACTCACCAGACATCATGTCTCTCTACATGCAGAATTTGTGCAAAGGGCAGTTATTTTGTTAGATTTTGTTTGTACCGGAATCAGTTATTTGAATCTGCTAGCCCCCCATAAAAGCTTTTAGCAAGGAACAAAAACAATGGCTGCTTAGGCAAGGCTCAAAGTGCCAGTTTTAAAGAAGATCTTGGGAAGAATAAATGTAAACTAATGGCTTCATATATGTTAATTAAAATAAAGCCATGGGACAAATAAAAAATGCAATTTACGTTGGCATCATTTACCCTCACAAACTGCTGTCTAACTCAATTCTGTCTCACAAACACTCACAAATTTTCCAAACTGTATTTGATCTCCTTCTTGTATGTAAAGATCGGCACGGGCACCACTGTCCTTGGAGATGACACTTTTGCACCCAGGTAGAAGCTTCTTCAGCACGCCGGTGCCAGTGATGTGGTCTGCGTGGCAGTGGGTGTTGGCTGAAGCAAAGAGATGGGACATAACAGAATTATTGATGTCGAACGCCACATTCTACTTTAAAGTAGGGATGCACCGAATCCACTATTTAAGATTTGGCCGACCCCTGAATCCTTTGCGATAGATTTGGCTGAATACCGAACCAAATCCTAATTTACATATGCAAATTAAGGGTGGAAAGGAGAAAACATTTTTTTACTTCCTTGTTTTGTGACAAAAAGTCACAATTTCCCTCCAGCCCCTAATTTGCATATGCAAATTAGATTACGTTCAGCCGGTCATAAGGACTAAGCCGAATCCCGGATTCGGTCCATACCTACTTAAAAGGGATTCTGTCATGATTTTTAAGATGTCATTTTGTTTACACTGCAAATAATTCACTCTACAGTATAAAATTTTATTCCTGAACCAACAAGTTTTTTTTTTTTTAGTTGTAATATTGGTGTGTAGGTGCATCTCAGGTCATTTTGCCTGGTCATGTGCTTTCAGAAAGAACCGGCACTTTAGGATGGAACTGCTTTCTGGCAGGCTGTTGTTTCTCCTACTCAATGTAACTGAATGTGTCTCAGTGGGACCTGGATTTTACTATTGAGTGCTGTTCTAAGTTCTACCAGGCAGCTGTTATCTTGTGTTAGGGAGCTGCTATCTGGTTACCTTCCCACTGTTCTGTTGTTAGGCTGTTGAGGTGATATCACTCCAACTTGCAGTACAGCAGTAAAGAGCACAAGTCACATGACTAGGGGCAGCTGGGAAACTGACAATATGTCTAGCCCCATGTCAGATTTCAAAATTAAATGTTAAAAAAAAATCTGTTTGCTATTTTAAGAAACTGATTTCAGTGCAGAATTCTGCTGGAGCAGCACTATTAACTTTAAATGAAATTTTTACTATGACAGTATCCCTTTAAACATGACAGTAAAAAGGTCTTAAGGTGGCCATAGACACACAGATCCTATCGTACAAATCCTATCGTACAAATCGAGGATTCGTACAATTTTCGGATCGTGTTTGGGGAGTGCGGACAGCTTTCGTCTGGCGGAGATCGGTCAGGTTTGATTTTGACCCGATCCCGCCGGAGCCCATTGCACATCATAATCGGATCGTTCGGCCGAGCAATCAGATTACCCCCGATATAGCCATGCTCGTTAAAGGAACAGTAACACAAAAAAATGTAAGTGTTTTAAAGTAAAAAATATCATGTACTGTTGCCCTGCATTAGTAAAACTGATTTGCTTCAGAAATACTATTATAGTTCATATAAACAAGCTGCTGTGGAGAATGGCGGAAATTGAAAAACGGCTATATGGCACAGGTTAACTAATGGATAACAGATAACACCATTAGACAGAC
The DNA here is from genome assembly GCA_038501925.1 of Xenopus petersii. Classification (NCBI taxonomy): domain Eukaryota; kingdom Metazoa; phylum Chordata; class Amphibia; order Anura; family Pipidae; genus Xenopus; species Xenopus petersii. The sequence continues at coordinate 107,795,363 of CM076685.1, read as the reverse complement.
AGAGCTTATCTGCTATCTGCTGAGTAACTTGAGCTTTTTATTCTTTGAATGGCTGCCCCCATGGCTACACAGCAGCTTATTTATATAAACAAATGTAGTACTTATCTGTTATCTACTGTGTATCCTGTGCTTGAATGGCTGCCCCTATGGCTACACAGCAGCTTGTTTATATAAACTATAGTAGTACTTATCTGTTATCTACTGTGTATCCTGTGCTTGAATGGCTGCCCCTATGGCTACACAGCAGCTTGTTTATGTAAACTATAGTAGTACTTATCTGTTATCTACTGTGTATCCTGTGCTTGAATGGCTGCCCCTATGGCTACACAGCAGCTTGTTTATATAAACTATAGTAGTACTTATCTGTTATCTACTGTGTATCCTGTGCTTGAATGGCTGTCCCCATGGCTACACAGCAGCTTGTTTATATAAACTATAGTAGTACTTATCTGTTATCTACTGTGTATCCTGTGCTTGAATGGCTGCCCCCATGGCTACACAGCAACTTGTTTATATAAACTATAGTAGTACTTATCTGTTATCTACTGTGTATCCTGTGCTTGAATGGCTGCCCCCATGGCTACACAGCAGCTTGTTTATATAAACTATAGTAGTACTTATCTGTTATCTACTGTGTATCCTGTGCTTGAATGGCTGCCCCCATGGCTACACAGCATCTTATTTATATAAACTTTAGTAGTGTTTCTTAAGCAAACACACCAGTTTTACCAGTGCAGGGCAACACTGCATTATATTTTTATTACTTTAAAACACTTTTATTTTTTGACATTACTGTTCCTTTAATGGCATATCGGGGAAAGATCCGCGCGTTTGGCAATATCGCCAAACAAACGGATCTTTGTGTCTATGGCCACCTTTAGGAATCGTGGGAGAGTTTGTCCAGCAAAACCATATCTGCAGGTACAGAATCTTGCAAAACTCCCACAACATAATAAGATGGGTTGAGCTGCTAGGGGTTATGCCCCAGACTCACATTGCAATGGCTGGTACTGCCGACACAATGACTCTGCTGTACTGGAACCAGGAAATAACATTTGCTCAATATTCCTGCCAATAGGAAGGATACAAAGTCTAATTGATTTATTACAGTGGCTCTGCTTTGCGGAAGTCTCTTGCCCAAGAGAAACCACATTTTACAAGCGCTATTATAACAGCTGAATGGATTGTGCTTTTAGAGGCTGCCAACATAGAGCTCTACAGATGTTCACTAACTAGAACTAAAAGGACCCAGAGAAGGCGCTTGAGTGCTGGGAGTTGTGCGAAACATGGTTATACTGTCTTATTTATCTTATTTATGTGTGGGCCGTGAGCTGCCATACTACTTACACTGTTGGTTTTAAAGGGGTTGCTCAGCAATGCCTTTTTAGCAATAAAAACCATACACAAACCTTTCATGTGAAAGGAGAACTAAAGATGTAGTCTAGAAATATTGTACATGATGTTTTGTGCTTCTGTACCAGCCCAAGGCAACCACAGCCCTTTAGCAGTAAAGATCTGTGTCTCCAAAGATGCCCCAGTAGCTCCCCATCTTCTTTTCTGCTGATTCACTGCACATGCTCTGTGCTGCTGTCACTTACTGAGCTTAGGGACCCACTCACAATATACAGTACACATAGAATAGAAATGTCACAATATAAGGCTGATTAGTAATTAATACACATAATTACTACATGGCAGCACAGAAACCAGTGCAATTAGCATCAGAATTTAATAAATCAGCAAACCTGTAGCATCAGCTTATATTACAGCCAGGGAAGCTCATTTTCTGCTGGATAATTAGTGACGAGCCCTAAGCTTAGCTTCTCAACAGCCAATCAGAGCCCACTGAGCATGTGAGTGTCACAGACACTTTCCAAGATGGTGACCCCCTGTGACAAGTGTGAAGTCCTGGATCATTGCTGCTATTGACAAGCTCAAACTTTAGCCTCGTACAATAAGTTCAGTATATAAAATATGCCATTTTCAGCCACATTCATTTTTAGGGTTTAGTTCTCCTTTAACAATTCACCTTTTAGACACAGTAGTGCCTTTTAAGCAATAAAAACCATGCACAAACCTTTCATGTGATCAATATATCCTCCCTTTACAGCAAACTAAACCATGTTAATGCCACACACACACACAGAGCAATGAAGGTGAAATGACTACACAGTTTATACCCACCTGAATTTGCTGTAAAAGGGACACGGCTCACCCTTTGTACCCAGTAAATCCACACTAGTTATACAGAATTATTATGATGCTGTATAACAAGTTTAATTGCACATCAGTGACTGCTCCCTCCCAGCAATTAAGCAAAAGTTCACAGCATGGCTGCACCAGCAGCTATGGGATAATTATCCAGAATGCTCAGGACCCGGGGGTTGCCGGAAAATGGATCTCTCTGTAATATTGATCTTCTTCTACTAGAAAATCATGTAAACATTAAATAAACCCAATAGGCTGGTTTTGCTTCCGATAAGGATTAAAGGACAAGTAAACCTTTAAAGTAATTGAATGTTAAATTGATGAGGGGGATATTCTAAGCACTTCTGCAATGCATATTCATTATCTATTTTCTTTTAATTCCAAGATATTAAAGGGATACATGTACTGTTAATATGAATGAATTTTGTTACAACAGCGCCACCTGCTGGTCATTTTCCCACCAGTCTGACCAGCAAGTAGTCAAGGAAGTTGTCAGGAGAAAGAAAGAGGCTGATGTTCTTCTGCTTAGGAATAAAATGAGAAGCCTCAGATAACTTCTCTCACATCTTTCCTAAGCAGAAGAACATCAGAGCAGCCTCTTTCTTTCTCCTGACAACTTCCTTGACTACTTGGTGGTCAGACTGGCGGGAAAATGACCAGCAGGTGGCGCTGTTGTAGCAAAATTCATTCATATTAACAGCACATGTATCCCTTAATATCTTGGAATTAAAAGAAAATAAATAAATAATGAATGTACATTGCAGAAGTGCTTAGAATAGCCCCCTCGTCAATTTTACATTCACTTATTTTAAAGGTTTACTTATCCTTTAAAGGAAAACTATACCCCAAAAATGAGCCTAAGCAACAGATGAGCCTAAGCAACAGCGTTTATATCAAATAAAGTGGTATATTAAAGAATCTAACCAAACTGGAATATATATTTAAGTAAATCTTGCCCTTTTACATCTCTTGCCTTGAACCACCATTTTGTGATGGTCTGTGTGTTGCCTCAGAGATCACCTGACCAGAAATACTGCAGCTCTAACTGTAACAGGACGAGATCACCTGACCAGAAATACTACATCTCTAACAGGAAGAAGTGAGGAAGCAAAAGTCAGAACTCTAATGTGACATAACATGTTTGGTTTGTTTGTGTGCACCGTGAATCATATGATCCCAGGGGGCGGCCCTTATTTTTTAAAATGGCAGTTTTCTATTTATGATTATCCAATGGCACATACTACTAAAAAAGTAAATTATTATGAAAATGGTTTATTTACATGAAGCAGGGTTTAACATATGAGCTGTTTTATGCAGTATCTTTTTATAGAGACCTACATCGATCAGGGGTATTGTTTCCCGTTAATTATATATACTTAGTTGGGATCAAGTACAAGGTACTGTTTTATTATTAGAGAGAAAATGGGAATCATTTTTTTTTTTTAAAAAGAAATTTTGATAAAATGGAGTCTATTGGAGATGGCCTTTCCATAATTCTGAACTTTCTGGATAATGGGATTCCGGATACTGGATCCTATACTATGCTTTTATCGCATGGCCAGCTGGTCACTTTCATTCCAGTTTAAAGCAACCAGACCCATTTGCAGCCCTCTGCACAGTCAGTCAACGAAAGGAGAGCACTTCAGATACAGATTTACTGCTAATTCTTCTTTATTAATTTACTGTCTTGCAGTAAATTACCGTATATACTCGTGTATAAGCCGACCCGTGTATAAGCCGAGGTACCTAATTTTACCTACAAAAACTGGGAAAACTTATTGACTCGCGTATAAGCCTAGACACAACTACAGCCCTGTCTCCCAGCAGCGCACATTCTGCCAAAGCGACCCCCCAGCGATCAACCGGACTTCTTTGCAAAGCTGATGGTGACAGAGAATTGCCAAATGGATTAATGTGTGCATTGTCCCACTGTCCCACTACCATGTGCAGAGGGTGCTGTTTGATATTGCCATCACTGTTAATCTTTTGTATAACCAACAGAGGGCGCAGTGTGATATTGCAGTCCCTGTTATTCTTTCATACAACCAACAGATGGCGCTGTGTGATATTGCAGTCACTGTTAATCTTTCATATAACCAACAGAGGGCGCACTGTTATTCTTTCATATAACCAACAGAAGGCATTGTGGGATATTGCAGTCTCTCCCCAAGTGAACTGTTGGTATAGGAATGATTAAAAGTGACTGCAATCTCAGTTACTCGGGTCGGGTACCGCTGACCCGCGTATAAGCCGAGGTAGACTTTTTCAGCACATTTCGGATGCTGGAAAACTCGGCTTATACGCGGGTATATACGATAATAAAGAAGAATTAGCAGTAAATCTGCATCTGAAATGCTCTCCTTTCGTTGACTGACTGTGCAGATAACCTTGGATGATTGGCACATACACATGGAAGGATAGATGCATTCTATAAATTAAATAATATTGGGCTGAGCGCAGATCTCCACTACCCAGTTGCAGCCCTCACCTGCATAGATCATATTAAGCCCAAGGTCCTTGATGAGTTTTGCATCTCGCTCTGCTTTTTCCAGCACCGGGTCAATCAGAATGGCCTCCTTGGTGTCTTTATCAGCGAGCAGGTAGGTGTACGTACAACTCACAGGTTCAAACAACTGCAGGAAGAGAGTATGAAGTATTCAGAATAGGTGTAAAGAAAAAAAAACTTAAGAAAAGGGGAAAGAAATGGGACACTGGAACAGATTATGACAAGTATGGGACCTGTTAACCAGAATGCCCAGGACCTGTCGGGTTTTTCAGATAACGGATCTTTCCATAATTTGGATCTTCGTCCCTTAAGTCTACTAGAAAATCATGTAAATATTAAATATAAAAATCTATTTGCTCTTTTTGAGAAAAGGATTTCAGTGCAGAATTTTGCTGGAGCAGCACTATTAACTGTGTTTTGGAAAAAAAAAAATTTTTCCCCATGACAGTACCCCTTTAATGTTTACATGATTTTCTAGTAGACTTAAATAAAACCCAATAGGCTGGTTTTGCTTACAATAAGGATTAATTATTTCTTAGTTGGGATCAAGTACATGTAAATGTTTTATTATTACAGAGAAAAGGGAAATCATTTTTTTTTTTAAATTGGTTTATTTGGATAAAACAAGAGTCTATGGGAGACAACATTTCCGTAATTCAGAGCTTTCTGGATAACAGGTTTCCGGATAATGGATCCTAAAAGATATTCTCGCTCCTAGTATGTAGCATTGTCTGCCTTCCGGTGCTTGAGAGGTTAAATCTGACAGCTTGGAGTGTTGTGTCCCAATGAGGCCGAGGGATATGGTTAACCCCGTGGTTATCATGTAATTGCTCATATATTTACACTGCTTCACAAGGCTACGATATGTTACTGCCCTAAATACCACCAGGAGGTTTTCTTGCCACCGGGAGTTTTTTAGGGCAGTAACATTGTGTAACAGTGTAAATATATATGAGCAATCACATGACAACCACGGTGCTAACCATATCCCTCGGCCAAGCCAGAAGGCAATAAACTGATGTGAACTGTGAGTGTTACATTATGGCAAGTAGTGATTGGCTGCTTCTGCTTTTACTTCTCATTGGGACACAACACTCTTAGGGGTAGATTTACTAAGCTCGAGTGAATTTTCGAAGTTTTAAAAAGTTTGAATTTTTTGGGTACTTCGAACAGCGAATAGGATAGTATGACTTCAAATTTACTTCGACTTATATTCGACCATTCGATAAGCAAAGTACTATCTCTTTAAAAAAAAAAAAAAACTTCAACTTCATACTTCGCCAAATTACAAAAAGTTTGAATTTTTTGGGTACTTCGACCAGCGAATAGGATAGTATGACTTCGAATTTACTTCGACTTATATTCGACCATTCGATAATCAAAGTACTATCTCTTTAAAAAAAAAAAAACTTCAACTTCATACTTCGCCAAATTAAAGCTACCAAAGTGCAATGTTAGCCTATGGGAACCTTCCACAGCACTTTTCTATGTTTTTTTTTTTGATGGAATAGAAATCCTTCGATCGATTGCTAAAAAAATCGATTCGAAACCATTTAATCGTTTGATGGTACGATTTCTATTCGATCGTTCGAATACGCTAAAAATATTTCGACTTCAATATTCGAAGTCGAAGGATTTCAATTCGAGGGTCGAATTTCGAGGTTTTTTTAACTTCAAAATTCGACCCTTAGTAAATCTGCCCCTTAGTTTCCTCTGATGCCAATGGGGAATGTACAGACTGAGGCAAAGGGAAATTAATTTCTGCTATTGCCACATCTCTGTGCCTCATCTTCTTTTACCCCATATCCTTTGCACCTTATGAGTCAAACAAAACTTTGCAGGATATTGCAACCCCCGGTCAGTGCTGCAATCCCACCACATACAGGATTCCACGAAGAAGCCAATGTCTCATTCTACCCTCCTAGGTTGCAGTGATGGTTTTGCCCAAGGTGACATTTAGTCCATAAATAATGTGTTCATGGAAAATGCCACCTAAAATCTATTTATTTGCATAATGAAAAAGATAATCAAACTCTGAAACATTCTTTTATTTTTTATTTAAAAAATCCAGAGATTTTTAAATGCAACTGACAAATGAAATCAATGCATGTCTGTCCCTTTCTTGTTCTGACTCATGAAACAATGTTACAGCAGCAGTTAATCAGCTGACTGTTGCTACATTGTTTCAGGAGTCAGAATCAGAAATGCAGAGGTCACAAACAGCCACATACCGCTTTCCATAGCGAATGCGGCTTACAAATAACTTGAGAACCGCTAGAAATGTATTGGCAAAAAAAAAAAAAAAAAGAAAAAAAAAAAATATTTTGTAAAAAAATAAATAAAAAAAAAAGGTTTATAGTTTGTGGTTGTGGTTCATAGAAAGGGGATCTAAACCCATCCTTGCACTTTTTGAAATGTACATTCATTTTCTATTTGGTTTCTAAGATACTGGCAGTTTTAGACCACTAATAGCCTTTCAGTGCAAGAGCTTTGTGAAGGTCAGAGTGTCAGCGACTATGTTAACTGTCTTTACTTGGTCTATGCACTTCCTGCATTCCATTAACCCAAAAGCCTGGTATTGGTGTGTGTGTGTATATATATATATATATATATATCTATATATAAATAAAAGACGGGAAAGTTGTGCTCACCACTATTTTTTAAAACCATTAGGCGGGGGTGCAATGAGGGTGTGACCACAAAATACATATAGACAAATACAAGAGTCCTCTGCACTCAACCCATTATCAATATATTTAAGACAGAGACATTTTGTGCTACTGCTACTGAAAAATGCCTTACCCTTTAAACAATACAGGGATTGTTTGTCCATATATTGCAATATATTTAAGCTGGCCAACTATATATATATTTTTGTCCTAATACAAGCGTCCCAACTATGTGAAGCCAGTACATTGCAAATCGCTGACTCATGCTGCAATCAGCCAATTAGAGCAGGGGAAATTAGTCAGCAACTCATAGCATCAAGATACAAATCTATAAACAAATAATAACAACAATAATAATAAAAGGCAATTGAGTGAATAATAAGCTAAAGTTTATTGGATTTTTTCCCAATAATAGCAATGGTTGCCCTTTAAAGGAACAGTAACATCAAAAAATTAAAGTGTTTTTAAAGGAAAACTAACCCCCCCCTCACAGCCAAAAGTCCCCACTGGCCCCCCACATGGCTGTGGGGGGCTTTAGCTTATCTGTCATCTGCTGTGTCTCCTGTGCCTTTTCTCCTATTTCCCCAGCTTGAATGGCTGCCCCCATGGCTACACAGCAGCTTGTTTATATAAACTATAGTAGTACTTATCTATCTACTGTGTATCCTGTGCTTGAATGGCTGCCCCCATGGCTACACAGCAGCTTGTTTATATAAACTATAGTAGTACTTATCTGTTATCTACTGTGTATCCTGTGCTGCAATGGCTGCCCCCATGGCTACACAGCAGCTTGTTTATATAAACTATAGTAGTACTTATCTGTTATCTACTGTGTATCCTGTGCTTGAATGGCTGCCCCCATGGCTACACAGCAGCTTGTTTATATAAACTACAGTAGTGTTTGTGAAGCAACCACAGCAGTTTTACCAGTGCAGGGCAACAGTACATTATATTGAATTGCTTTAATACACTTTTATTTGTTGGTGTTACCGGTCCTTTAAAATTGCATTTACATCTTATGTAGAAGAGTCTGGGAAGTGAAAAGTACTAAAGGGGGGGCACCTCAGCTGCTAAACTCTGCCCCTCAGTCTTTATAAGTCTAACTGACTGGGGATCCTTCCATTTCTTGGTTGCTATGGGTTACTAGACCAGGAAGGAATAGGCTTTGTTGCTGTTAGGACAGTGCCTCCTGGATATGTTATTAGTATTACTGGGCAGTCACTACTTACGGCACTGCTGCACTGCTGTTGTGTGACCGCTAAACTCTGTCTGGATGAGGAACATCTCACAGAAAACAATGGAGTGCTACTGAATAACTGAACCAATAGGCAGCCTAGTTACAAGAATGACGCACATACTTAAAAGAAAGTTTCAGGGTCCCACCCACGCCCTCCACCTGCACCAACCACCACCGGTGTCTCCCCTGAAACAATTGGTACGTGCCTCCACCTCCCCCGCTTAGTGGTATTACCCACCTGCCTGAAGACGAGTCCATTACTGGCAGCCATAGCGCTGTATCTCCGGCACTGCGCGAGCGCCGCCTGTTTCAGAGCTACGAACAACATCGCGGTGCGAGCTTATATCGGGTTCCCTTGTGCAATGCCTTCGCACTGGCTGAGTAACCATGAATAGCGAATTATTACAGAGGGGCGCGGCCATCCACAAGCTTCCACCAATGGGAGTCGTGCTCGCGTGGGTACGATCGATTGTGTGACAGGCGGGCTTTGACCAATCCCCTTGTCAAGGGGGTGGCGCCAGTCTGAGGAACATTCCGTATCAGAACGCCACACGTAAACTGGCTCTGATTGCACGTCTAGCTTTACAGTCCAACACACATTGACAACATTACATTTGTACTATCTCAATAATTAAGTTGGTGTTTTTTTTAATTGTACTGCCAGTGTTACCACAAAAAGCACAAACATCCTGTCAAACTTTTGAAGTGACCCAATGAATTATGGGTAATGGGATGAAAAAAATCCCCTCATGTTGTTTTATTATTTGCAACAGTTTATTGCAAGTAGTTCATGTACTGAGAGCGTCCAGCCTCAGCATCTTATGATGCAGTTGCCCGTTGTTCAGTGTTGTGGAAAATCTCATTAACAATAAATAATCACAATGGGATCCATTTGTAATGTTTTGCCAGGCTCTTTGTATCATTCCCCATACTCCCTGCAATTCTCATGAGTCCCGAGCAAATGTCGGTGATGCTGTACAGAATTTCCACATGAAAGTTGCAGGGAAGGTTGGTCCTGACTGACTGACAGCAATTTGACCTAAAATGGTAGTAATTTAGCAGGTGAGAAATGTAAGCCCAGTGGCAAACTTGGGAGTGTGGCACAGTTCAATTGATTCTCACAGAGTGAGGCCATTTTACAGGCCCGGCCTGGCAATCTGTGGGCTCTGGCAAATGCCAAAGGGGCTGCTGTAAGATGCCATAGACAGTCACTATTTAGTGAGCTGAAGGGGCTCTTTGGGCCTCTGTGGACCTGAAATGCAATTCTCAGACCTGGCATTTTAAAAATGGAAACAGCAGAACTGCAGGCAAATTTGGGTGTCCTGAAGTAGCAGTTTGCACCCCGCATGTTGTTGTGTTTGCCGTAGGTCTAAAAGGGGCCAGCAGCCCAGGTGCAGGCGGGGGCGATCCTGCCCAATTTGCCCGAGGCGGTCTTTGTTTTGCCGCCTCCCTGCGGCACTAACCTTCAGTGCCAGACGGGGTTCCACGTCGCTAGTGCATAATTTTTGTGTTGAAAACTGGAAATTCGGCTCTTAGTAACCAGGAGTGGCATTTTTGCCGCCCCTGGCAACCAGGGCAGCACTGCTGCCTGAGGCGAGTGCCTCAACTCGCCTCATTGGTGAAGCGCACCTGGGTGGAGTGGCATCCAGTGTGCAAAGCCACTCTAGGGTTGAGCCACTTGCAGATATTCTTTTTGCATTTTGGGGTATATGGTACTCAATCCCGGATTTGTGGCAGGCCACAAAGGCCGGGGCCTAGGGCGGTAAGATTTTAGGGCAGGCATGCCACCCAGCCACAATCCAAGGAGCACTGGGGATGCATACTTCTGTACACATAATCCCCAGCGCAGGAGTGGGGGCAGTGCAAGCACGGGTGCCAGGCACTAGGACCCAGTGGCCTAGGGGCACCCAAGCCCGAAATCAGGGCCTGATGGCACTACCCTCCTGGCAGTGGCATAACTAACTGTTACTGGGCCCCACAGCACATTTATTTTAGGGCCCCCAACATATCCAAAGGTTGTCCTGTTTTACCAATCTCATTTTGGATATTAAGGCAGTGCTATGTACATAGCATGAGGCACCTAAATCTGTTTTCAGAAGGCTGTACACTGCATATCTTCCACTTCAAGGGCTTTTTTTGGCTCCTTTTAGCCCATCTCACCCTAGTTAGTTTAGTTAGGTTATCTACTAATGTAATAGTTCTCACCCTTTCCTTAGCCAAGACCACTCATATACACGTCATCAGAGAGGAGTTGGATAAACGATATTGGACCCCACAGCAAATTCATTTTAGGGCCCCAAAATATCCAGAGGTTGTCTTGTTTTATCAATATATGTTGAAATTGCTCAATAATTAGGGCCTCATGGGGCCCTTACACCTCCTGGGCCCCCCTGCAGCCGCAGGGTCTGCTTCCTCTGTAGTTACACCCCTGCCTCCTCGCATTGTTTACATTTCTGTACTCCCAGCACCAGAGATTAGCAAACATATGCAAACATGTACATATTTTTGATCCCTTATTGCATGTCAAGCAACACACACCTCTAACTGAAGTGAATGGGATGTGTGACCCCCTTGCAAACAATACTCCATGCCGTGGGTTGCATTGTTGCAGATAAGTTGCCAAATAGAGCACCCAATTAAGAACAATTTGGCAACTTGCCTACATAATGACAGTGGAGTCCAGTCATATTCTGCAGTAGAAACTGTAAGAGTGCAATGGTGGCTGTTGGGTGGTCTTGTATAGGTGTAACAGGGGAATGCCAAATAAACCAGGGACGTGATATACAAATTTTAAATGGCTATCATATATCTCCTTTCATTGTAAATAACCAAAAAACACTAAGAAAACACTAAAGGAAGGGCTCAGAGCAAAACTTGATTGCAATTTGCCACAGTCTTATCCCTGAATCCAATTGCCACTGAGCGTGGCTCAGCCTTAAGTTTTCCAAGAGACCCACACAAGGTCATTAGCTGCTCCTGTCATATAATCTCCTTATCCTACAGCTTCCCAAGACAAGATCACCGTGACTTGCAGTTTGTTTGTCTAATCTAAAATACAAATTATCTAGGTGTGCTCTTCGCGCAAAGCAAGATTTCAGGTTTGACACCTTCTTTGTAGTCACGTCCCAGTAGTGAATAGCAAAATGCACTGAAATAGATACTGAGTCTTTCTTAAAAAACACTAATATAGCAGGTCCTTCCTTATCAGATTATCAATCATTTTGTGGAAAAACTAATTTAATTTTAATTTATATAATAAAACTTGACAACCCCAGTCTTTGGATAGCACAGCCTGCAAATATTGTGACGCTCCAGGAATTCTTCATGCTCGTACAAACAAATCTGGCACTTATTAGTCTGTGGTACTTTCCCACTTGGAACTATGGAGGTTGTTCTTATGCACTGCCTATGGTTAGTTAAAGTTTTGGTGCATCAATCCTCATCAGGGTTACCGCTTTCCCAATGGTGACCTCATAAAACAATAGTTTGAGAAGAACACTCAGAGCCAGGTCTTTTCTCACTTGAGAAGGGGCACACAATGTCCGAAACATGTGTACTATGTATTCTTGGAATAAAGCTTGATAGCTCTCCTCAAACTATTGCTTTACGAGTACTTTCCCACTTATTTGTGCTGCACTGTCCAGTATAATACACATACTAGGATGGTGTAAACCATTAGCAGCTGCAAAAAAAATTGTTCACATGTATTGTACAAAATCCGGTTCAAAATCATGGGATTTAATGAGGAGGGTGAAGAAAGTCAAAATCTCATTTGGGTATTGAGGCAGTGCTATGTCTATAGCAAGAGGCACTTAAATACATTCTGTTTTCAGAAGGCTTTAAACTAAATGTCTTCCACATAAAGAGCTTTTTGGCCAATCTCGCCCTTACCAGGTTAGGTTCTCTGCTAATGTAATAGTGCCCTAGCCAAGACCACCCATATACAAGTTATCAGAGGGGAGTCAGATTTGGTGTAGCCTGTGAAGTAAAAAAGGTACTTGGGTTGGGAAGTAGCCTTTAGGGACTTAGCACTAGTTGCAACCTTGCAGCAAAATTACAGATCTTCTCCAGTAGAGTAAGCAATAATAGTGCTATTATTAGAATTTTTTATTTATGTAGTGCTAACATATTTATCTCAAAAAGTCCTAGTACCTTTACCACACACACACTACAATGTTCCCTCTAATCCCTACTTAGTTATGTGTACAAACAATTATTTTGTGCATACATTTTAAACTTTAAAAACTATGTGCTCAGGTTAGAATTGATACCAAATGTATTTCCAGACAAATTCCACAATTTAGAGGGAACATCGATACTATAGTTAGTTTTATCAGTAGCCAAATAACCTCCAATATGATTTTGATTTTGTGTAAAAAAAAAAAAAATAGGCAGAGACAAAGAGTTCAGGTCTTGCCCCATATCTGCTAACCAGGGTCTGGAGTATTGGGGGCCCGCCACGGCTGCAAAATGAAGGGCCCTCCTGGCAGTCCCCTGCCCCTACCACACGCCTGCACGAATGTGTCGCATGCATGCACGCACATTTGCAATGCAACAGCTTTCCTTTTTTGGGGCAGCCAGGGGAGCAGGTCTAGGGTGGCAGGGCCCACCAGGTTTTTTCCCGGTGTCCCATAGTCCCAGTCAGACCCTACAATTGATTTGAATAACCACCTATGTGCACGCAGTAGAACAGAAGCAGAGGTCAGTCCAAATACTGTACATCGAAGGAGGTCTTTTCTGACCAACCATGTCTCTGTTTCACGTAAGCAACCGCAGATGGAAGCAGCTCAGATAAATGGAACATGGGCAATGAGCGGATCCGCTTCTCTCTGCCTGCAAAAATACGTATGAATGAAGCCTATAGTTCTGTGTGCCCATAGCCTTAGGTTTTCATAATTATCCTGCATACTTGGTTGCCAAACCATTACAATAAGGGGTACTTGTACTATATATGTAGCACTGGAGTCCTGAGTTCACTTCTGGCCTAGGCCTAGGACACTGTTTACAGTGTCAGACTTGACCTCCTGGGCCCACCATAGAACCTGCAGGATGTATGTAGGTCAGTGAGTAGGTAAATTATACAGAAAAGAGACTGTGCTGCAGGGCTGTGTTGTCTCCACGCACAAGGAGGAAGCACACCTTCAATTCATTAGCACGTACACAAGTGGCACACCCCTTTTTGGGTTGTCCTTTTCTTAAATTTCCACAAGGGTTAAAGAGAGAGAGCGATATATGGATGTGCCGAGGCACACGTACACTTGCCACACACCCCTTGCAGCACAAATGCATTCCTGTCACATGCTTTTATTACAGCCCCACAATGCAACCCCCCCTACACTGCCTCTGCATTTTGGGGAAATGCCTTAGGCTAGGGCCACACTAGGCGATAGCGGCGCGATTTGACTCGCGGCGACTTTTCGCCGCGACTTTTAATCCGCAATCGCTGGGGAAACTTTTGCGCTGGCGTCTATGGGGAATCGCGAAAAATCGCCAGCGTAAAAACACACGCGGCGATCTTTTTTCTACTGTCGCTCGAAATTGCCTCACTAGGCGATTTCGAGCGACAATAGAAAAAAGATCGCCGCGTGTGTTTTTACGCCGCGATTCCCCATAGACGCCAGCGCAAAAGTTTCCCCAGCGAGTGCGGATTAAAAGTCGCGGCGAAAAGTCGCCCGCGAGTCAAATCGCGGCGCTATCGCCTAGTGTGGCCTTAGCCTTACTCTCTGTGAAAAGAGATCCGACAGAGACAGAGAGGGGAGTTAATATGTTTACTGTTCTGTAAGCTATGGTTGCACATGACTGCAGACCCCCTCAAGCAGTGGTGTACATGTGACTTGTAAGAGGAGGCCTGCTGGTATGTTTGTATTCTGGTGCAGCTTTGGGACATTCTGTCGATGCAACATGATTCAGCAGTTTTACTCTTCAGCTGCCTTGTAGACGTGACCAGAAAAGCACTTCCCATTCAGAGTTCCGTGTGGTGTTCGTTACACAGACGTTCAGGTTAAAGAAATCCATTCGACTCCAAAAATGCTACAGTTGCTACATACACAGTAACTACTGCAAATGCAGTTGAAGTCACGCAACTTTAGGCACAGCAGTTGCACAAATATAGTCTATACTCAGTTTTTTATCTGGTTGGATGAAGATGCAGAATTTGCATTTGCATCTGACAGTTGGATGGAAAATTTCCCATATAGTTTACACATCAGCTTTTTGTATCAGTCCCATTATATTTTCACCCATGTAACTACTTGCAACTTGTAGGATGCGTTTTGTCAATCCAACACCATCCTACAAAATCTTCCATGGAGTTTAGCCCGTAGGCTAAGGGCACGCGGGGAGATTTAGTCGCCTGACAACTGATCACCTCTTCTGCGGGGCGACAATCTCCCCAAACTGCCTTCCCCCTGTTATAATGAGAAAACGCCAGAGCCAATGCACTTGCGGCGCTTCGATTTCCGAAGTCAACTTCGGAAATTGAATTGCCGCAAGTGCCATTGTGCTGGCGATTTTTCATTATAGCTGGCGCAAGGTAGGGTAAGGCAAATCAGGGAGATTGTCGCCCAGAAGAAGAGGTGATTAGTAGACAGGCGACTCCCTGACGCTCTAGGAGTGAAACGTAGAGGCAGTGTATTTAGTGAGCAGCTTTCTGGCTCCAACAAGGAGAGAAGTTACAGTGATCAAGGCGCCAGACAGGGACACAGGTGGGTGAGCTCAGGAGCAGGGAAAGTGCCAAGGAGCAAGATACCCCATGGGTACTGTTTTATTGTTACAGAGAAAAGGGAAATCGTTCTGAAAATTTTTAATTATTTGATTAAAATGGAGTCTATGAGAGATGGCCTTCTCGTAATTCTGAACTTTCCGGATAACGGGTTTCCAAATATCAGATGCCATTTAATCCATTAAAATTCTGTATTGTTTCTGAAATAATTAAGTTACACTTTATTATCCCCCACTTTATTAGCCCTGTGAAGTTAGATGAAGCCGGAAGATGATGGCTCCCTGGTGCTCACTGGTATAAACCTGGGTCATGTAGTTTTCTGCTGCTAGAAGCACTGACCCGGAGTTTCAGTAAGTTCAATACAATCACTTAGGGGTGCCTAACTTTTGGCATCCCCAAGTATAACAAAACTTTCCTTCCCCTTTAATCAGCTCTGTAGTATCAATTTCTGTGAGTAGTGAACAGCTTCCCAGAGCACATTGAGCATGTGCGGTGCCACTGACACTCACAATTTGTCCTAACAAGATCCAATATGGGGAGCTCCTATGTATGTTAAAAGTAAAAACACCATCACTCACCTAAAGCCGATGGTACACCCTGTCTAACACTTCAGTGAGATTGGTATAAACTGCAGGGCGATTGGGTCTGCTGCAGCCTTCTCCCCAGCTTACAATGCAACCTGCCACCATAGGCTTCCCTCCTAGCACACCAAGGGCCCTCAACTGTCTCTCTTAAAGGAGGAGTAAAGCTTAAATAAAGAAGTAGCTAGAAATGTTGTACATTATGTTTTGGGCTTCTGTACTAGCCCAAGGCAACCACATCCCTTTAGCAGTAAAGATCGGTGTTTCCAAAGATGCCACAGTAGCTCCCCATCTTCTTTTCTGCTGATTCACTGCACATGCTCTGTGCTGCTGTCACTTACTGAGCTTAGGGACCCACTCACAATATACAGTACATATAGAATAGAAATGTCACAATATAAGGCTGATTAGTAATTAATTCAGATAATTACTACATGGCAGCACAGAAACTAGTGCAATTAGCATCAGAATTTAATAATCAGCATATCTGTAGCATCAGCTTATATTACAGGGGAAGCTCATTTTCTGCTGGATAATTAGTGACGAGCCCTAAGCTTAGCTTCTCAACAGCCAATCAGAGCCCACTGAGCATGTGAGTGTCACAGACACTTTCCAAGATGGTGACCCCCTGTGACAAGTTTGAAGTCCTGGATCATTGCTGCTATTGACAAGCTGAAACTTTAGCCTCGTGCAATAAGTTCGCTATATAAAATATGGTATTTTTAGCCATATTCATGTTTAGGGTTTAGTTCTCCTTTAACAGAGACAAAGTGATATGTATCAATGTTCCTCCTCTGTGCTGGCTGAACTCTCAGTCTATGAGCACAGCCGTTGTATTAACCCCAACCCTTCTTCCAGTTGAAAATTTATAGACAAAGGGTCTAATTCGTTGATACAACATGCGTGGAAACCCCTATCAGATGCTTTTTGAGTCCAAGAAATAATGGATTTTTGAAGGATCGGTTCATCCCCATGGCCGCTCCTTGGGTACGGCAATGCAAGCCTGAGGATAACTTGGGTTTAACCTATATATTTCATAGAATACGGTATTGTCCATTTAAGGAACACTTCCCAGAGTTATTGACATTTAGTTGAAGATACTTATGGGCACAGGAATTTGACAGCGTCATTTATATATAAGATTTTATAACAAACACATGGGTAGAGGGATTTGACAGGTTGAATAATATATAACATAAAAAGTCAGTTTCAGTGCAAGCCACTAATAATTGCAGGGTGTCGGTAATGTGTGAATCAATACAAGCACAAATAGCTACAAAAAGGCTTAAAAATTAAGAGTGAAATGGGAATTAATGTGCAAAAGAGGGTGTTGGTTACATGAAGGGATGCACCGAATCCACTTTTTTGGATTCGGCAGAACCCCCGAATCCTTTGCAAAAGATTCGGCCGAATACCGAACCGAATCCGAACCCTAATTTGCATATGCAAATTAGGGATGGGAAGGGGAAAACATTTTTTACTTCCTTGTTTTGTGACAAAAAGTCACGTGATTTCCCTCCCCGCCCCTAATTTACATATGCAAATTAGGATTCGGATTCGGTTCGGCCGGGCAGAAGGATTCGGCCGAATCCGAATCCTGCTGAAAAAGGCCGAATCCTGGCCGAATCCCGAACCGAATCCTGGATTCGGTGCATCCCTAGTTACATGTATTCTATAGTACAGTATATTTCCTCAATGTACCTATATAAGCTATACTCTAACTTCTAGATGATCCAGAGGAAGGTATCATTTTAATGCTATATTAATGAGGAACACGAGAAAGTTTCACTGAATAAACATGTTTTGCAGAGCTGATATGAGTAATAATATCTCAAATCTTGTGTTGTTAGGCGCAGTAATCGATAATGGCAAAGATAATTCTCAATTATCAGCAACTTTATGGTCAATTTACAGCAATTTTTCCCAAAGCCCAACAGTTTTATTAGACAAGGCTGGTAATGAATGGGATGTTTTGTTTTAGAACAGAGTTTGTAAGGCGGATATAGAGGATGGCTGGTTGAGAACCATCTGTCTGACAGATGTAAAAGAATTTGACACCCATTATTTTCAGGGCCAGATTTACTCATTGGGTGCCTCTAGGCCTGTCCCTGCTTGTCGTCCCAACCACCCTCCCCTTGCAACATGCACATGAGCAAATTTCCTTCTTCAGCTCAAGACCACTGAGGATTGGTAGTGGGGAAATTTAAAACACCATCAAATCTCTTGGTTTCCCCAGTGCCTCAGAAATAATGTGGATGCAGCTGGGTGGTATGCCGCCCCTAAAATCCTGGCACCCTTGGCCCGGGCCTTTGTGGCCTTCCCACAAATCTAATTATTTTCACTAATATCAAGGGAACCACCCAGTGTCGGACTGGCCCACCAGGATACCAGGGAAACTCCCGGTGGGCCCAGGTGTTAGTAAGGCCTTTTGTTTCTAAACATTTGGCTTATTTCATGGTCATTCCTTATTTCTTTATGGGGAAAAATGCCTAATAATGGGAGAATATTGTAAGTATATATAAAAGACTACTAGAATAAAGTGGTTGAGTGAGTAGAAGAGCAATAATATTTTGGAAAGGTCCAATGTCTAAGGTTTTCTGATGGGCTAACAGTTTTAGGTTTTTTGGTGGGCCTAAGGCTTTCTGGTGGGCCCCTGGCATCCCAGTCAGACACCGGACCAACCGACTTGGCTCTCTATGAACCCCCACACACATACATAGAGGGAGGAAAATGTGAAATTGCTTTTTATTTTTTCTTCTTGTTCTGGCAAGAAGAAAGATAGAATATTAGGTGTCTTCCATGGACAGTGGTTTCCAGCTTGGTCAGTGCTGAATGATTCAGCAGCCCTTTGGCCCAAAATGATGTTCTCTAATCACTGTTGCTTCAGGAATCAATTGGAACATCAACCAAGGGTTACAGTGGTCTGTGGATATGGTCCAGAAACTCCATGTGAACCTATTGTTCTGATCAGCTCAATTTGGCCATAAGATCCAATGACCCAGCATTTCCAAATGAATACATTTTTAAAAAGTAAAAATTAGATCCTTATGCTGGAGTTTTATGCTTTGGTTAGTGTTTTGCCATGAGTAATAATATAAGGCCCATAAATTATTACTTGGCCATAAATGAGTTCTATATCACTCTATGGCAGGCTGAGTGGGAATATCCCGAATGAATGTTAGAATGCCTGTGTGTATATATGAGCCTTAAAGGAAAATAAAAAATACTTTGCAATATGTCTATAAAGTGTTTTTCAGACTTCTATGAGTCCACTTGAGGCTATGGGATTTAATACACTGCTTCTGTTTCACTATCACAGATACCAAAGGCCACCCTCCAGTTTTTTTTTATGGCTGGGAGTGCAATTGATTGGAGATAAAAATATGAGATGTGGCACTTTCACTCTCTGCATACGTATGTAACATTTGTAATTAAATAACTATTAAGGTTCCCATACATGGGCCGATAAAAGCTGCCAACAGGTAGGTAAAATTCCATTAGAGTTTTTTTTTTAAAATGGATTTTCGAAATTTATCATACACGAGCCCTTTCAGAATTTGAATTTGACTATTCGCTACCTTAAACCTGCTGTTTTAGCCTATGGAAGACGTTGAAGTTGTTTGCAGCCTTCCTGACATTTGAGTTTTTTTCAAAGAAAAAAACTTGAATCAAATTTTAAAAACTTGGAATTGAATTCAATTCAAATTTGCGGGTCAATCCTATTCACCCGAGTTTGAAAAATTAGATTTTTATAATAAATTGCAATTGGTTGAATGTCGAGTTCATGGCAGTTTAAAATAACTCCCATGAACTCGAAATTCGACCCTTGATAAATCTGACCCCAGAGTGTTGAACTGGACCTCTTAAAGGAGAACTAAACCCTAAAAATGAATATGGCTAAATATGTCATATTTTATATACTGAACTTATTGCACCAGGCTAAAGTTTCAGCATCTCAATAGCAGCAATGATCCAGGACTTCAAACTTGTCACAGGGGGTCGCCATCTTGGAAAGTGTGTATGACACTCACTGAGCATGTGAGTGTCACAGACACTTTCCAAGATCGCGACCCCCTGTGACAAGGCTCTGAGCAGCTGTTAAGAAGCTAAGCTTAGGGGTCGTCACTAATTAGCAGAATATTAGGTTCTCCTGTAATATAAGTGGATACGAAAGGGCTGATTATTAAATTATGATGCTAATTGCACTGGTTTCTGTGCTGCCATGTAGTAATTATCTGTATTAATTACAGATCAACCTTATATTGTGACATTGCTATTCTATGGGGTTATTTACTGAACTCAGAATGCAAAAATCACGAGAAATTTGTGATTTTTTTTAAATAAATCTGACTTTTAAAAAATCACGAATTTTTCGGAATTTATTAAACCCGAGAATGGAAAGGTCAGAATCTGAAAATCCGGCATCTCAAACCTGTTGAGGTTGCATATAAGTCAATGGGAGAAGTCCCAATGATTTTTTGATGTGTGCTGAGTTTCAGGCAATACCCCGAAGTTTTCGGAGGTTTCGGGTGAAAATTACGAACAGATCATGAAAATCGGATGAAAAAGTCAGAAAAATTCATGAAAATTGGATTTTATTCTGCAAAGCAAATTTTCAGGAAAGTGTAATAATAAATAAGTGTAAAAAACAGAGAGGATTTGAGCAGAAAATATTAAGATAAATTTGGACATTGATAAATAACCCCCTAAGTGTATTGTTTATTGTGAGTGGGTCCCTAAGCTCAGTAAGTGACAGCAGCACAGAGCATGTGCAGTGAATCAGCAGAAAAGAAGATGGGGAGCTACTGGGGCATCTTTGGAGACACAGATCTTTACTGCTAAACGGCTGTGGTTGCCTTGGGCTGGTACAGAAGCACAAAACACAATGTACAACATTTCTAGCCTATGTCTTTAGTTAGGGTTTAGTTGTCCTTAAAACAGATCATTTTCAGAAAATGATACCACCCCTTTCATATATCAGTTCCTAAGGCCAGCATACCCATTAATTGATCACCATATATGGAGAGAAGACAGATGGATCAGGGCCTCAACCAATCCACTGGGTGAATAAGCAGACTGCTGATCTGTGCTACAGGCTCCAATCTCTGGGTCAATAATTAGAAAGCCATTTATTGAATGTGTCCCTCCTCAAAATGAGGAGGGACACATTGGGCCAAAAATATATAATATATAATTGTGTGGCACTGTCAGTGACACAGTAACTTGGGAATCGAATGCACTCTATTGATTACTAGATAGGACAGAAACTTCACTGGTACTTTATTTAACTCAGACGGTATAAGAAATTATAAAGATTAAAGTTTAGTTTTCTGTCTGCACAAAAATTTCCAGTAAACTCAGTTTAGGTCCTTATTGTGCTACAGCTAAAGAGAATACAGATTTTATCTACGACTGCTCTTTTCCTGACTTTATAGTGTATATAGAATATAAGTGCCTATTGCAATGGGTGCACTGGTCATCCCCTCTCTCTAAATCTCTATTGATATCAGTGTGAGATCTCGCAGTAGCAAAGGCATTGTCATTAAAGGAACAGAAACACCAAAAAATCAAGTTATGAAAATATAATTTACCATTGCCCTGCACTGGTAAAACCGATGTGTTTGCTTCAAAAACACTACTATAGTTCATATAAACAAGCTGCTGTGTAGCAATGGTGGAAATTGAAAAAAGGCTATATGGCACAGGATAAATAGTAGATAACAGATAACACCATTATGTTCTACAGAGCTTATCTGCTATCTGCTGTGTAACCTGAGCCTTTTCTCCTTTGAATGGCTGCCCCCATGGCTACACAACAGCTTGTTTATATAAACTATAGTAGTACTTATCTGTTATCTGCTGTGTAACCTGAGCCTTTTCTCCTTTGAATGGCTGCCCCCATGGCTACACAGCAGCTTATTTATATAAACAATAGTAGTACTTATCGGTTATCTACTGTGTATCCTGTGCTTGAATGGCTGCTCCCATGGCTACACAGCAGCTTGTTTATATAAACTATAGTAGTACTTATCTGTTATCTACTGTGTATCCTGTGCTTGAATGGCTGCTCCCATGGCTACACAGCAGCTTGTTTATATAAACTATAGTAGTACTTATCTGTTATCTACTGTGTATCCTGTGCTTTAATGGCTGCCCCCATGGCTACACAGAAGCTTTGCTGTGTAGCAATGGCGGAAATTGAAAAAAGGCTATATGGCACAGGATAAATAGTAGATAACACCATTATGTTCTACAGAGCTTATCTGTTATCTGCTGTGTAACCTGAGCCTTTTCTCCTTTGAATGGCTGCCCCCATGGCTACACAGCAGCTTGTTTATATAAACAATAGTAGTACTTATCTGTTATCTACTGTGTATCCTGTGCTTTAATGGCTGCCCCCATGGCTACACAGCAGCTTGTTTATATAAACTATAGTAGTACTTATCTGTTATGTACTGTGTATCCTGTGCTTTAATGGCTGCCCCCATGGCTACACAGCAGCTTGTTTATATAAACAATAGTAGTACTTATCTGTTATCTACTGTGTATCCTGTGCTTTAATGGCTGCCCCCATGGCTACACAGAAGCTTGTTTATATAAACAATAGTAGTACTTATCTGTTATCTGCTGTGTAACCTGAGCCTTTTCTCCTTTGAATGGCTGCCCCCATGGCTACACAGCAGCCATTAAAGCACAGGATATCTGTTATCTACTGTGTATCCTGTGCTTTAATGGCTGCCCCCATGGCTACACAGCAGCTTGTTTATATAAACAATAGTAGTACTTATCTGTTATCTACTGTATATCCTGTGCTTTAATGGCTGCCCCCATGCCTACACAGAAGCTTGTTTATATAAACAATAGTAGTACTTATCTGTTACCTGCTGTGTAACCTGAGCCTTTTCTCCTTTGAATGGCTGCCCCCATGGCTACACAGCAGCTTGTTTATATAAACTATAGTAGTACTTATCTGTTATCTACTGTGTATCCTGTGCTTGAATGGCTGCCCCCATGCCTACACAGAAGCTTGTTTATATAAACAATAGTAGTACTTATCTGTTACCTGCTGTGTAACCTGAGCCTTTTCTCCTTTGAATGGCTGCCCTATGACTACACAGCAGCTTGTTTATATAAACTATAGTAGTACTTATCTGTTATCTACTGTGTATCCTGTGCTTGAATGGCTGCCCCCATGGCTACACAGCAGCTTGTTTATATGAACTATAGTAGTGTTTCTGAAGCAAACACATCAGTTTTACCAGTGCAGGGCAACACTGCATTATATTTTTTCACTCTGCTATACCCCCTCCCCTAAAACATCTGCTTTGTGTGAAACATTCAGGCTGATAGATACCCAGTCAAGACCAAGGGACACAAATGTTTATTTTCTCTGACCCATGCACAGACCCACAGGCCTTATCCGAGAAGCTCATGGGCATGCTGGTTTTGAGAAGGACCACACGGTAATCATTTGTTTCCGAGCTGTACAGCCCATTTTAGTAAATATTACGGACAGAATGCGCAATGCCAGTGCTTAGAGAGATGAATCTTCCATCTACTAACAGGAAGGAAGCCTTTACTGAAAATACATAATCAATTAGAGTCATAACCAATCAGATTAAATAAAGGGGCTCTCACTAGTGATGAGCGAAATTATTCGCCGAATATTGCTGCAAAAATTACATCCTTAGACTCAAATGGGTGAAAAAAATGTTAAACAACAAAAAAATTGACGCCCATCAACTTAAACAAATTTTGGTGAATTTTCGCTGTTTTGCGAATTTTTGGCGAAGCGAAACGGGTCAGATTCTTCTATCAATAGTCCTTTAAAGGAGAACGAAAGCCCCAGGGCGCAAAACCCCTCCCCCCCTCCCCTCCGTTGCCCCCCCTCCCTCCTCCCCCCTGGCCTACCCCTCCCCCTGGGCAAATGCCCCTAACTTGTTACTCACCCCTCTGCGCAGGTCCTGTCCATGGAGTTCGCAGTCGCCATCTTCTTCCACTCGCGTCTTCTTCCTGCTCTGATCGGCGTTTTCTGGCGCATGCGCAGTAGGAACAGTTACCGGTACGGCTCTACTGCGCATGCGCCGAATGTCACGAAGTGAAATAAAACTTCGTGACATTCGGCGCATGCGCAGTAGAGCCGTACCGGTAACTGTTCCTACTGCGCATGCGCCAGAAAACGCCGGTCAGAGCAGGAAGAAGACGCGAGTGGAAGAAGATGGCGACTGCGAACTCCATGGACAGGACCTGCGCAGAGGGGTGAGTAACAAGTTAGGGGCATTTGCCCAGGGGGAGGGGTAGGCCAGGGGGGAGGAGGGAGGGGGGGCAACGGAGGGGAGGGGGGAGGGGTTTTGCGCTCTGGGGCTTTCGTTCTCCTTTAAGGCACTGAAATTGCCTTTTTACTAACCTGTGCAATGTGCAAGATTTTTCAAACACTACTCTCTATGTCTTCTACTTTCTACAAACAGGAAACTCACAGCACAAAACAGTGAGTAGCGCTCATCACCCAATGGGAATATACGATGGATCTGCCGAACATGTGGAGGTCGAATTGAAAATTCAAATTTGAATTTTTGAATTTTTTTTGGGTCAAAACTATGAAATTCGACTAGGGAATTATCCAAACTCGATTCAAGTTTTTTAAAAATTCTATTTTTAAGATTTATCGTACTCTGATACCCTTTAAGAATTTGAGTTAAACTATTCGCCACCTAAAACCTGCCGAATTACTGTTTAATTTAAGTCAATGAGAGAGGTCAAGGGATGGAAATATTTACAGCCTTCCTGTGGAATTGAATTAGATTCAAGTTTTCAGGTCGTTTAAATTTGATTTTATCAATACGTTTTTCAATAAATAAATTCATTCACATGAATTTGAAATTCGACCCTTGATATACGTGCCTTTTGGTGTCCATCCCATCACAGGCTGACCTGCCATTACCCACTTTCTTAACCACAAGGGGAAAAGGACACAGAATTAAAGGGGTGGTTCACCTTTAGGTTAACTTTTAGTTTAGGCTACACATGTATTGTTATTGCTACTTTTTATTACTCGTCTTTCTACCCAGGCCCTCTCCTGTTCATATTCCAGTCTCTTATCCAAATCAATGCATGGTTGCTAGGGTAATTAAGAACCTAGCATCAGGATTGCTGAAATTGCAAACTGGAGAGCTGCTGAATAAAAAGCTAAATAAATCAAAAACCACAAATAATAAAAAATGAAAACCAATTGCAAATTGTCTCAACATATCACTATCTACGTCATGCTAAGGGAACCGGAAAGCTGAACCTGTGCCAGACTCAATGTATTGCGCAAATACAGAATCAAAATACAGAATCAAAGGGACTGGCCCAGATTGGGATTCAAAATAGGTCCTGGCATTTCAATTACACAGATGCCCAAACAACCCCCCACCAGTCCACGGCTGTCTAAGGTACCTTACCAAGCTCTTCCCCTCTCTTATTTGCCAGAATCCACAGATTCCGGGCCTGCAGATGGAAGAAAGCATATTGATTCTACAATGCTCTTTCCTAATATTTTAATGAATTTCTAATAAACAGATGTTTTAAACCTGCTGGTGCTCCGTGCTTGCAAGATTTTGTCGAGCCTGCAGATGGGTCTAAGCACAGAGGTCCCCATTCAGAACCCTGTACACTAACACTAAAGCACAATTAAACCACAGTCAGTACCAGTCAGTCCTCTCACCTGTGCAAAAATCCCTGTAAATAGAGAAATAATAGAAGAGCACGTCACTTTTGCCCTATGTGACCCCTTCCCCTTGTTTGGCTTATTCACAATACAGAACTAAAGCATTACAGAAAAATAGAATACAGTGGCACAGACAAGATACACTATCATTACTGTGACAATGAAGAAGGCCATGTAGTTTGTCCATTGGAATGGCTTGCATCTTTTTCCCCATAGTTCCCCATTTTCTGCATAAAAAAGACATTGAAGAACATTACCCTGCCTGTAACTACATTAGAGCTACACAGTGGACTGCCGGGGGTCTGGCAAAATCTCTCCCTTTACTAAAACAAAAATGCTGCTGTTCTGGGGATGGTTGTTCCTGCATGTAGGAGCATTATCTCCTGAGACTTTGGGGGTGTACCCTGGCTGTGAAAGGGACCCCCTTCTTAGCACTGCCCTGGAGTCTACCCTAGCTGATGTAGGAAAACCTTCTCTAATGGCTGATTTTGGATCCTCTGCCCCAAGGAGGATGGTATACTTCTAGGAGTATATTAAAAAAGTCTTATTCTATGCTGTGCATCAGTGCATTGCCCAAGGGGATCTCAATACATTGTGGATTGGTTTAAAAGAAGACTCTGCCCTTGATTCCCATAGACTGTATAAAACAGACATTGTATTATCACTGGTTATTAATTTTGTGCTAGAATATCACTTTTGTAATTCTATCCAGTTTATAAAGAAAAGGTTGCTCAGCAGTTTAGGGGTCACTTCCAAAGTGCACAGATATGTTGTGGGGGTGGGGTTGTTGGATGTATTGGGTATAGGTTGGGAGCAGGCTGGTTAGGGTCTGGTGTGGGTCATCTTTTTGACCCACACATCACTAGTGCACACCAAGGCCTGGATGCAGATTCTTACTGAATGAGCACTATTGGGTGCAGTTTATGCCTATGAATACTCTGGCACTTGTGTCTTTAGGGCTTTTGCAAATGGCCCATCTTATCTGGTTACATTTAAACCATTTTAAGTACTGCCTGTAAGTGTGTATATTTATATATAATATGTATGCAGCACTGAGTATTGTTTCAGCCCATTTATAATACAAACAAGTGGAATCAGATTCCATCCCTGCTCCAAGATAACAAGCACATATTTGGCACAAAAAATATTAAGTATGCAGTATATATTCATTGTGGAGTATTAGGATAAAGATGTGAATTATGCATGTGAATAAGCATACTAGTCAACTAGAGATAGCAGCTATACATCTAACATGATCTTGGATGCACGGCAAGTAAACCCGATGACAATGGTATGGTAAGTAGCACCATCTTGTGGGTGTTTAGGGCAGTGATAGTGATGATACACACCCTTACATGAGGCTCATGAAAATGTCCAGATTATTTTCTGTAGAGAAGTTACTGAAATAAAGAAGAGGATCTGGGAGAGATTTTGCAGGGAACAAAGTGCTGGTCTCTGTCTCACAAACTGTCTGAACACTGGAAACATCTATAAGGAATAGAAAATACAGTTGTCTTATCAGTTGTCAACTTGTCAAGAAGTTCTAAACTATAAATACAAGTTGGGTAAGATTACAGCGGCTGTATTGAGAAGGGTTCATTTGGGTTCTGTAGTGTTTGAAACTGAACTGACACATCTAAAACAGATAAATGATTCACCTTCAACTGCCGGCTTCCGACTTTATAGCCACGCGTCTGCTGTGATATGCGGATTGGGTTTTTCCCGACCTGCACCCGCCAAGCCCGACTTCCTTTTATAGACCCTCCTGCCCCGCTGATGACGTCACAAAATAGGCGGGGTGAGCCTATAAAGGAAAGTCGGGCTCTGCGAGTAGGGTTGACACTTGGCTGGTATTTTACTGGCCTGGCCGGTAAAAATTATGGTTGAACCCAATGTTATTAATAGGGAAAAATTATAAATATATAGGAAGACTGGTACTTTTTTCCAGAAAAGATGGCAACCCTATCTGCGGGGTCAGTGTCGGACTGGCCAACCGGGATAACAGGAAAACTCCCAGTGGGCCCAGGTGTTAGTGAGCCTCTTGTTTCAACATTTGGCCTATTTTGTGGTCATTCCCTATTTCTTTATGGGGAAAATGCTTAATAATGGGAGAATATTGTAAATATATATATATAAAAGACTAGGAGAATAAAGAGGTTGAGTGAGTAGAGGAAGAATAATAGTTTGGAAAGGTCCACTGTCTAAGGTTTTCTGGTGGGCTCACGATTTTAGGTTTTCTGGTGGGCCGCTGGCATCCCAGTCCAACACTGTGCGGGGTGCAGGTCAAGAAAGAGAGATTTTTGTACTTACCGTTAAATCTTTTTCTCTTGTCCTATATTGGGGGACACAGGCACCATGGGGATGACGATCCTGCAGCTGGAGATGGACACTATGTTGCAAAAAATGACTCCTCCTCCTCCTGCTCTGGGCTTCATCCCCTGCCTCCTCCTATTACTCTCAGTTTCAAACGAAGAAGGAGCAGAATAGCCCAAAAAGACAGAAGCAATAAAACAGCAACAACACCCGAGTACAACTGGAAAAAACTCAGATCAAAAGGAACTAACAACTATTGATAAAACAATCACATAAACAGAATGTGAAAACAGTGTCAGAATCGGGAGGGAAGGCCTGTGTCCCCCAATATAGGACAAGAGAAAAAGATTTAACGGTAAGTACAAAAATCACTTTCTCTTGCCTAAATTGGGGGACACAGGCACCATGGGGATGTCCCAAAGCACCCCACAAGGGCGGGACACTGAAAAAAAAAGGTGGCTAGCGAACAACAGCGCTTAGCACCTTCCTCCCAAAGGCAGCGTCAGCTGAAGCGTGTGTGTGGAGCCTGTAGAAGCGAGTGAAGGTATGAAGAGATGCCCATGTGGCCGCTATACAGATTTGATCCGCAGAAGCCTGGTGTCGGAAAGCCCAAGAAGTGCTGACAGAACGTGTAGAGTGCGATTTAACGCAAATCGGAGGATCTTTCCCCTTGACAGTGTTAAGCTCTGGAAATGATGGCTCGAATCCATTTTGACAGCGTAGACTTGGCGGCCTTGGTACCGCGTCTGGGGCCGGCAGGTGTAATGAAAAGGGCATCCGATCTTCTGA
Source organism: Xenopus petersii (assembly GCA_038501925.1). Taxonomy (NCBI): domain Eukaryota; kingdom Metazoa; phylum Chordata; class Amphibia; order Anura; family Pipidae; genus Xenopus; species Xenopus petersii. The sequence goes on along the minus strand of CM076685.1, from coordinate 107,766,630 downwards.
TGCCCTCCGTGGCCTTGAGATAACAGGAAATAGCCCTGACGACATCCAGCGTGTGGAGTTTGGTTTCAATGGGACCCTTAGGGTTCGGACATAAGGAGGGAGGTGGAATTCTGAGACGACCTTGGGCAAAAATTCCGTGATAAAAAATGCCAGCTGAAGAGTGCCCTGAGTAGAAGACCCCTGAGAAGAAAGGACACACAGATAAATATATAAATACACAGCTGTGAAATATATATGTATATGTGTGTGTTATTATACACTCAGGAGAGTGTATATCACTGCTGCAGACCTCCGTAGAGCGGGAAGACAGTGCAGGGGTGAGGAGCAAGCCTGCAGACCTCCGTAGAGCGGGAAGGCTGAAGGGCAGATAGGATGAAGCTGGAGAGGCTCTTGAATAAGTTCAGTGGCCCCTAATCGTGGCGAGATCTTAGACCTGGGGCCTTGATCCGTGCTCCAGCCACATATAAATTCGTGTCTTCTCCTTCTGAGGACACTAAAAGAAACTGAGAGTAATAGGAGGAGGCAGGGGATGAAGCCCAGAGCAGGAGGAGGAGGAGGAGTCATTTTTTGCAACATAGTGTCCATCTCCAGCTGCAGGATCTTCTTCCCCATGGTGCCTATGTCCCCCAATTTAGGCAAGAGAAAAACCCAAACCACATCTCACTTTACTAAAAAACAACTTTTGGTCAATTTCACCCATTGTTTCCTCATAAATTGCACATAAATACTGCGGCCCTAAAAGATGACTTTATTTCTTCTGACCCTGTTGCCCAAAATCTCTACGTGTTTGACCAAAAGACTCTGATGGGGCCGGAGGATAAGTATTTTTTTCAGTTCCCAGTACAAGTCAAAACACAAGAGCAGAAATATTAAAGGACTTCAAAAGAAACACTGGGAGCTGAGTTCTAGCAAAGCATGGCGGGCAACTAATATGAAAAAAAAAGTCTTTCGTTTGAAATCTCTAACAAAGGGAGGAGCTGCGAGCGGAGACAAAACACAGGATACAAACAGGACCGCCCCTTATTAGTCGCTTCTAACAGAGCGTTACGCCCTCTCCATTTGTCACGCCCACAAGGCAGCTACGTGATGCGTCACTGCGTTTACGTTTGGTCGTGACGCCAAGTCTCGCGCGATGAGGCATTTGGTGTGGGGATTTTCTGAAAGACAGGGGGAGGAGCAGGCGTCTTGTGGCTAACAGTTTTGCCGAAGGTGTAAGTACCGATCCGGGACTGCGGAATGAGTTTGGAAAGGGGGGACTGTTGGGCTCTGTGCGTTTTGATTGGATTAGAGGGTGAAGTTTGGACTCGTTACCCCCTCAGCCTGTCTAATCGCCCATACGGCGCTACCGGGACAAAAACTGTGAGGAAACTACAAGTACAGAGAAATGTTGAGGAGAGGGAAATGCGGGAATTCTAATAACTACACTCCCTTCATAAGTCTCACCTCACTGACTGCAGGGGGCCTGCTAATCCAAATACGTCCCTCCCTTCAGCTCCACAACCCACGGGCCCCAATTCTATTCAGTTTATTTCACCTTTAATTGGTTGGGTTTTTTTTTTAGCAGCCTTTTTCAGTTCAATTTTAGTCTGATGTAGAGAGGGATCTCCTGAGACAATTTGCAATTGGTTTTCATTTTTTATTATTTGTGGGTTTTGAGTTATTTCGCTTTTTATTCAGCGGCTCTCCAGTTTGCAGTGTCAGCAGTCTGGTTGCTAGGGTCTGAATTCCCCTAGCAACCATGCACTGATCTGAATAAGAGACAGAAATATGAATAGGAGAGGCCCGAATAGAAAGAGGAGTAATAAAAAGTAGTAATAACTTACCTCCCAACATTTTGGAAACAAAAATATGTTGTGGGCATTTTTGATCATGCCCATTTATGTAGCCACACCCCCTAATTACCATATTCATTTTACACAATTTGGCAGGTTATGAAAGTTTGAACATATTTCTGTTTCCCCCCAGTTATTACAGTTTTGCTAATGAAGGTGAATTGCCCTTTAGGGTCGATTAGTCGCCAGGCGACAAATCTCTTCTTTGCGGCGACTAATCTCCCAGATCTGCCTTCCGCCAGCTCAAATGTTAATCGCCTGGGGGCAGGCACACGGAGTGCTTCGTTTTCCGAAGTCGCCCGAAGTTTCCTCTTGAGGCAATTTCGGGCGACTTCGGAAAACAATGAGCTCAGTCTGCCAGCCCCTAGTCGATTTAAATTTTAGCTGACGGAAGGCAGATCTGGGAGTTTAGTCGCTGCGAAGAAGAGAACATTTGTCGTCTAGCGACTGTTCTCCCCGAATCAGCCCGTGTGGCCAGCCCTTTAAGCTGTGAGTCTATCTTCTCCCAAGGGACCTGTTATCTTATATTGTTACAATTACTTATTTGCTTATCTCAAAATTGTTACAGCTGTGGCTGTTCTGTGCTCTCTGCCAAAAGCCAATTAAGTTAGAAACATTGTTTCTTTTTCTGACTGTTCAGTGCAGAGAAAATTGTGACTTTCCGTACAAAATACGAACTGCGGGTTGAGCTGTCAAATGAGGGACTGTCCCTCTGAAAACGGGACAGTTGGGAGGTATGATAACTATACATGTGTAGTCTTACAGAGCATTTGTTTTTTAGACGGGGTCAGTGACCCCCATTTCAAAGCTGGGAAGAGTCAGAAGAAGGTGTCAAAACCCCCCCAAGAAACTATAATATAAAAATAATGAAGACCGATTGAGAAGTTGCCAAGAACTGGCCTTTCTATAAAATACTAAAAGTTAAAGGGGAACTATTGCAAAAATTAAAATGTAATATAAGCTTCATCATACTGAAATAAGAAACGTTCTGAATACAATCAATTAAATATTCTGCATTGTTTCTGAAATAATCAACTTTATCTTCACTATTCCTCTCTCAGCATCTGTTTCTCTTCATTCTGTCTTCATGCAGCAGTTGGGTGTCAGATATTCATTGACAGTTAGATCCAATATATCTTATAGGGGGGCTCCTCTACTAGCAGATGTGTTCGAGCTCACTCAAATATTCGATTCCAGTACAGGTATGGGACCTGTTATCCAGAATGACCTGGGGTTTTCCGAATAATGGATCTTTCTCTAATTTGCATAGTCATACCTTAAAGGTGGCCATACACGGAGAGATCCGCTCGTTTGGCAATGTTGCCAAACGAGCGGATCTCTCTCCGATATGCCCACCTTGAGGTGGGCAATATCGGGCTGATCGATCGTGGGCCCTAGGGCCCAACAATCGGATCCTAACGCATGGGAAACTGGCAGTCGGATCGCGGGACCACATCAACGAACAGATGCGGCCGCGATCTGACGGGATCTGGCCGACTTTTGGCCAGATCTCGATCGGGGAAGCCCGTCGAGGGGCCCCATACACTGGCCAATAAGCTGCCGACTTAGTCTGTCAAATTTTTTCGCCTTGTTTCTCCGAAAAAGTACGCCCATAGACTTGCATGGCGTAGTGCGTCAAAATAAAAAGACGCGCGTCAAAAAAAAAATTCGCTGCGCGCCGATTTTTTTAACGCCCATAGACTTTAATGGGCGTCGCCAACATTTTGCCGGCGAATCGGGTCAAATTCGCCCATCCCTACATGTAAACATTAAATAAACCCAATAGGCTGGTTTTGCCTCCAATAAGGATTAATTGTATCTTAGTTGGGATCAAATACAAGCGACTGTTTTATTATTACAGAGAAAAAGGAAATCATTTTTAAATAATTTGCATTATTTGGATAAAATGGAGTCTATGGGAAATGACCTTTCTGTAATTCAGAGTTTTCTGGATAACGGGTTTCAGGATAATCAATCAACAAACGAACTGCCTTTTGCACAAATTCTGCATGTAGAGAGACATGATGTCTGGTGAGTTTAATAGAGTGAGCTCTAATACATCTTCTAGGCAAAATTAGCCCCCCTATAAGATATATTGGATCTAACTGTCAATATCTGACACCCAACTGCCGCATGAAGAGAGAATGAAGAGAAACAGATGCTGAGAGAGGAATAGTGAAGATAAACTTGATTATTTCAGAAACGGTACCGAATATTTAATTGATTGTATTAATAAGGTTTCTTATTTCAGTATGATGAAGCTTGTATTACATTTTCATTTTCATGATAGTTCCCCTTTAATTAAAGGTGAGCCATCCTTTAAGGTATTGTGATCGATTATCCTGAAACCCCCAGATTCCAATCATTATGGATAAGACATCCCATACCTGTACTGCGTTGCCGCCAGACTGATGCACAGGAATATTTTCATTGATTTCCTTATGTTATTGCAAGTGTTGCATTTATTGCATGTTTATATATCACACAGTTACTGTATTTTGCACAAATGCTATGATGTTTCATAAAAGGATTTACCATTACTGCACACACAACTACTCTTATATTTGCCGAATGTTTGGGACCTGGGGTTTTCCGGATAACAGATCTTTCTGTAATTTGGATCTTCATACCTTAAATCAATTAGAAAATCATATAAACATTAAATAAACCCAATAGGCTGGTTTTGCTTCCAATAAGGATTAATTATATCTTAGTTGGGATCAAGTACAAGCTACTGTTTTATTATCACAGAGAAAAAGGTATTCGTTTTAAAAATGTAGAATTATTTGCTTATACTGGATTCTATGGGAGACTGTCTTTCTGTAATTCTGAACTTTGTGGATAATGGGATTCTGGACCCTATGGAAATGTTGCACTGAATAGCTATTTTGCAAGCATCTTTTCGACATTCTTTAGTGTAGTTTGCCTCTGATCACAGCGCTCTTGTTGATTTTATTGTTTTCTTGCATATGCAGAACTATGGTAAGAGATCTGTTGTGCTTTTTTTTTGCATATGTTTTAAAGGAGAACTAACCCCTAAAAATGAATGTGGCTAAAAATGCCATATTTTATATAGTGAACTTATTGCACGAGGCTAAAGTTTCAGCTTGTCAATAGCCGCAATGATCCAGGACTTCAAACTTGTCACAGGGGGTCACCATCTTGGAAAGTGTCTGTGACACTCACATGCTCAGTGGGCTCTGATTGGCTGTTGAGAAGCTAAGCTTAGGGCTCGTCACTAATTATCCAGCAGAAAATGAGCTTCCCTGGCTGTAATATAAGCTGATGCTACAGGGCTGTTCTGTCATGTAGTAATTATCTGCATTAATTACTAATCAGTAGGGATGCAGTAAATCCACTATTTTGGATTCGGCCGAACCCCCGAATCCTTCACGAAAGATTCGGCCGAATACTGAACCAAATCTGAATTCTGATTTGCATATGCAAATTAGGGGTGGGAAGAGGAAAACATTTTTTACTTGTTTTGTAACAAAAAGTAACTCAATTTCCCTCTCTGCGCCTAATTTGAATATGCAAATTAGGATTCAGGTTCGGCTGGGCAGAAGGATTCGGTGCACCCTATATATCAGCCTTATATTGTGACGTTTCTATTCTATGTGTACTGTATATTGAGGGTAAAAACTACAAAAAAAAAACTCTACTACAAAAAACTGGCAGGTAAAAGCTGTTGAGGGTCTATAGAAGTCATTGGGAACTGCGCTGATCATTTTTAATCATTTTGGAGTTAGAGGTTTTCTGGCTTTTTTTCCCCTCTAGTAATTGTCTGAATCATCTCAGCACGTTGTTCACCGTTTTTTTTTTGTTTTTGTTTTTTTTTCTTCCCTACGTTTTATATTTGGATCTTTTAATAACTTTCATGGCATTCGTGATTTTAGAGTAATTGAGTTTGATCGTGGTTTCAAAAACTGCTAAATTTCATCTTTCATTAATGGGCCTCTTACTAGGATCCGTTATCTGGAAAGCTCTGGCGTATGGAAAGGTTGTCTCCCACAGACTCCATTATAATCAAATAATTCACATCTTGAAAAATAATTTCCTTTTTCTCTGCAATTATTAGGGATGCACCGAATCCACTATTTTGGATTCAGCCGAACCTCCGAATCCTTCGTGAAAGATTCGGCCGAATATCGAACCGAATCCCAATTCGCATATGCAAATTAGGGGTGGGAAGGGGAAACATTTTTTTACTTCCTTGTTTTGTGACAAAAAATAACACGATTTCCCTCCCCACCGCTAATTTGCATATGCAATTTCAGATTCTGTTCGGCCATGCAGAAGGATTCGGCCGAATTCTGCTGAAAAAGGCTGAATCCTCAACCGAATCTGGATTCGGTGCATCCCTAGCAATTATAGTAATGTTCTGGCTATTATGTTACACATCCAGTCACTCCAGCCTTTATATATTAAATTTTTGCCTAACTAAATATATTAGAAACATTTTTTATTTTGCACAGCCGATCTATTTGCCCAGTTTTTATTTTTATAATGAACTGTTGCTTTCAGAACTTTAATCACACAGATGCAGTCACTTGTTTGTTCTGTATTACTGTGTTGAGCTTTTTTGAGGATTACTATGGAAATATAAGGAAATAGATATAGTTTTCTCCCTTGCATGATGTGTCCCTAAAGGGATGTTGCCATTAACATGTTATCACTCGCAGTCGACAGAGTGGAATGCTAAATAATATAGAATGGTTGCAGGAAATAGTGTTGGAAAAAGTTATAGTAAAGTTTCTGGAACGAAGAAGGGTATTTCCTGACCTTATTCGTTTCCTCTGTATCTGAAAACTAGGGATGCACCAAATCCGCTATTGTGGATTCGACCAAATCCTTCGCAAAAGATTCGGCCAAATACCAATCCGAATCCTAATTTGGGGTGGGAAGGGGAAAACAGCTCTCTTGGTTTCCACTGATTGGTTACCAGGCAATAACCAATCAGAGACTTGGGGGGGGGGCACATAACTGTTGCTTTTGAATCTGAGCTGAATGCTGAGGATCAATTGCAAACTCACTGAACAGTTATGTCCCATGTGGCCCCCCTTATAGTCACTGACTAACTCAGAGTTAGAGAGCTGAAAAGCAGGAAGTAGTGTTCTGGCTATTATGTTACACATCCAGTCACTTTATACATTACATTTTTGGCTAACTAACTGTATTAGAAACATTTTTTATTTTGCACAGCCTATCTATTTACCCAGTTTTTATTTTTACACTGAACAATTCCTTTAAAGGAGAAGGAAACAAAAAAAAAAAATATAACCTACTCCATTTTGTGCCCCTCCTGAAACGCTGCATTGAAAACTGTAATTTTACAATCGTTTTTGGGTACCCGTGTCTCGAAGTTTTGCCGTTGTGTCAAGTTTGGCGCCACCATTTTCAAAATGGAGCATGCGCCCAGAGCTTTACAGTTAACAATAAAGATATGCGTCTTTTCATTTTTTTATAATTAATCACTACAGACCTCAGTCAGACATACCCGTTCGCTGGATTGCTTTTTATCTTTAAATTACAGCTTAGCTCCTCGGCTCCTGCGCTCGCTCGCTGACAAGCCATAAATTAAAACCAGCGCAGGAGCTTCAAAGATTCACTGAGTGTCCTAGGTAGTAGGATCCCGATTGGAGATAGAACGAATGAGGCTCCATCGCATGACCGCAATGTCATCTCTACCAGGGACCACATCATATTCTAGTGCGCATGCGCAGGGCACTGCTGCTAACTATTGCGCATGCATGTGCCCTATTCAGAGTGATTTTCAGACTGCAAACTCAGTATGATTTTACATACATGTTTAAACTTTTAAAACGATTGCAGCCCTTATATTGGGGAAGAAACGAATGAGGGAATGTTTGCTGTTAAATATATGTTCTGTTCATTGGCATCACTTAGAGCTGAAGTTTATTTTTGACTTTCCTTCTCCGTTAAAGGAGAAGGAAACCCCCTGGGCGCAAAAAACCCTCCCCCCTCCCCTGTGTTGCTCCTCCGACCTGTCCCCCCGGGCAAATGCCCCAACTTGTTACCTCTCTGCGCAGGTCCTGTCCATGGAGCTCACAGGCGCCATCCTCTTCCAAGCGGTCTTATTCCTGGATTAATCGGCATCTTCTGGCGCATGCGCAGTAGGAGCATTTACCGGTACGGATCTACTGCGCATGTCACAATGTGAAATCGGAAAACGTAGTGACTTTTGGCGCATGCGCAGTAGATCCGTACCGGTAAATGCTCCTATTGCTCAGGCGCCAAAAATGCTGGTCAAAGTAGGAAGAAGACCACTTGGGAGAAGATGTCACCTGTGAACTCCGTGGACAGGACCTGCGCAGAGGGGTGAGTAACAAGTTAGGGGCATTTGCCCAAAGGGACAAGTAGGCCGGGGGGGAGAATTTCCTCCTCCTTTAAGGTCCACTTCTTTGGCAACCTCACCAAACGAGTGGATCTTATCGTGTATGGCCACCTTTAGTCATATCATTTAAAGGGGCTTTATCCTTCCTATTTAACATGACTGTGACAAAATAAGGCTTATGCTGAATATATTTTGTCTTATGATTGTTATTTCATGAGTTAAAGGAGAAGGAGTCTTTGTGAGGGTGTCATTGGAGCAAATCAATAAGAAATCCGTTTTTGTGCTGAATAATCGGAATCTATGTTTTACAAGCATGGGACCTGTTATCCAGAATGCTTGTGACCTGGGGTTTTCCGGATAACAGATCTTTCGGTAATTTGAATTTCATACCTTAAGTCATGTAAATTTTAAATAAGCCCAATAGGATGGTTTTGCTTCCAAAAAGGATTAATTATATCTTAGTTGGGATCAAGTACAAGCTACTGTTTTATTATTACACAGAAAAAGGAAACCACTTTTAAAAATTTGGGATTATTCCGATAAAATGGAGTCCATGGGAGACTGCTTTTCTGTAATTCAGAGCTTTCTGGATAACTGATTTCCAGATACCTGATCCCATACCTGTACCTAATCGATCACTGAATGTTCCTTCTATCTGCTCATTGCATTCTGGGGACTAATTTTAATACATTTTTCCACGCGGGATGAAACTAAAATTGCACATTACTGACATGGGTTTTCCTTAGGGATATTCTTTATGACTAGTTCTCCTGCCTGTGAACTCCAAGCAGCGACTCTCTGCCCTCTGTGGGTTTAAATTTAATATTGTTCATAATTTAGCTTTATAGCATCTCCAGCTGTATTGTAGAATGTTCCCTTTCCTAAGTATTAAGCCATTGTTTTGATAATCTCATGTGTCTGCCATTTCCAAGGCAACCATGCTCACCGCAGACTAAAACGGCTCTGCATACATTTATTTTGACCTCTTGGACATATAATAATAATATAGCTCCAGGCAAAGCATTAACTCTGAAAATAAACCAGTGTCCCTTTTTTGTGTATTCTAATATAAAAAGCATAGAAATAATAATAAATAAGATATTAAAGAAAACATGTTCTACATGTTATTTGTTGCCCCAGTTGTTGCCCTACCCCTTCAGGTAACATTAGCAAGTTCTACTTCAGCAAAAGGCAGTACTATTTGAGCTGCAGCAACAGTCTGGTTACTATAGGCACCATCTCTCCCTACTATACCTGCTATCCCACAGTCATACTCCCTTCCCAGAGACTATTATCCACTGTTACTATAGGCACCATCTCTCCCTACTATACCTGCTATCCCACAGTCACACTCCCTTCCCAGAGACTATTATCCACTGTTACTATAGGCACCATCTCTTATACTATACCTGCTATCCCACAGTCACACTCCCTTCCCAGAGACTATTATCCACTGTTACTATAGGCACATCTCTCCCTACTATACCTGCTATCCCACAGTCACACTCCCTTCCCAGAGACTATTATCCACTGTTACTATAGACACCATCTCTCCCTACTATACCTGCTATCCCACAGTCACACTCCCTTCCCAGAGACTATTATCCCCCTGTTACTATAGGCACAATCTCTCCCTACTATACCTGCTATCCCACAGTCACACTCCCTTCCCAGAGACTATTATCCCACTGTTACTATAGACACCATCTCTCCCTACTATACCTGCTATCCCACAGTCACACTCCCTTCCCAGAGACTATTATCCCACTGTTACTATAGACACCATCTCTCCCTACTATACCTGCTATCCCACAGTCACACTCCCTTCCCAGAGACTATTATCCCACTGTTACTATAGACACCATCTCTCCCTACTATACCTGCTATCCCACAGTCACACTCCCTTCCCAGAGACTATTATCCACTGTTACTATAGGCACCATCAAAGATTAATCCTTATTGGGAGCAAAACCAGCCTATTGGGTTTATTTAGTGTTTACTTGATTTTATCCGGAAAAACCCCAGAACCCGAACATTCTGGATAAGAGGTCCCATACCTGTACCGGTTCCTTATTTTTTCTAAATAAGTACATGGATTGTTTCAACACAGGTGCTTTTTTCTTTAAAGACATATGTCAAAAATAATTTCTAATATCTAATTCTTATTTGTTTGCTTAGTTTCAGAATGTTGGGTCAGTGAAAGGCCAGAAAAAAAAATTGGGTCGTTTGGTCCTGTCGCTGTAAATATGGCTGAAGACAAAGCTGCTCAGAACTCCCTAGATCACAGTAATACTGATAGACGGCAAAACCAGTGGCGAGGCAAGGCAGATCACCATCCACAAGAAGAAGTTGCATGTCAGTCAGGAACAGCTGCTTCAGATTTCAACTTCCTTCCTGGACAAAGTGTACCTGTATCTCATGTAGGAAAACAGATGTCTAGAGAGGAGAATACAGAAGACACAAGAGCTCAGACAACATTACAGGGGTCCAGTCCAATGCCAATGAGTTTTGGTAAAATCGACAAAGACATGTTGATCTGCAGGCCACAGGCATATAATGTGGCCCAGCAGGCTAAGAATAATGATGTGCCCACAAGAAAAGAAATTGGATCTCCAGAGGAGTCAAATCAGAGATACTGGGGCTTGTTTCAATGCTCTTTCTGCAATTTTGTTTTTCAAGACCTTTCTGACCTTGTGCAGCACCAGGAAACTCACAATCAGGACAAGTTTCAGGGCATTGGTCAAGAACTTGTGCAGCTGGATCAAACGGAGAGTGCTCATTGTGAGTGGAGGCAGTACCGTTGCATTGTGTGTGATAAGACTTTCTGCAAACAGTCCTCGCTAGTCACTCACCTTCGTATACACACAGGTGAAAAACCATATTCATGTCATGTATGTAGAAGGAAGTTTAATCAGCGCACAAGCCTAACTGTTCACCTTAGAACACATACTGGTGAGGCTCCATTTCGCTGCCCCACGTGCAATAAGAGTTTCAGACAGCAATCCAACCTTACACATCACACGAAGAGCCACCAAAGAGCTGAGGAGCTTGATGGAGGTGACTGGAGTGAAGAAAACAGAGCCCCAGGATTTCCACTGATGTATCTTGTTTCGGAAGGGGATGAATTCAGCAATGAAGTATGGGGCTCCAAGGCACCTATTATCAAAGGGGATAAAGAAGAAGAGTTTACTTCTTGCAAAAGACCCTTTGTCTGTGGACACTGTTTTAAGCGCTTCACACACCAGTCCAATCTTATGGTTCATCAGCGCATTCATACAGGGGATCGTTCTTATCGTTGCCAAGAATGTGGTAAACATTTTACAAGGCGGACTAGCTTGATGGTTCACTTGAGAGGGCACACTGGTGAGATGCCGTACTCCTGTCAGCAATGTGGTAAAAGTTTTCGGCAGCAATCCAATCTCCTCTACCACATGAAGAGTCATGCTGGACAAAATGATGCAGCTACAGGCAATACAAGCAAAAATATTGTGAAACTTTCAGGGCAGCTGATTGGGCCTTCAGGTCAGTATGTGGAGAGAGAAAATCCACGTCCAGAAAACCTTGGCAGTAATGGAGTTGCTAAAGTTCCTGAGAACCAAATGAGGGTTTATCAATGCAACCAGTGTTCAAGATGGTTCCCTAGCACTTCCAGTCTCTTGCTTCATCAAAAGTTTCATATGGAACAGCCAAGTAACATTATGCAGAGCAGAGAAGTTCAGGTTCAATACCCCATAGGTATAAGCCAACCACATACTTTCACAGGAAACGTGCTTATTTCCCAACAAGAACAAGAAAGGAGTCAACAGCAACAATTCAGACTTTTCTCTCGAATGGATGGAGGAAACAATGTTCCAGGAACGCTTAATAGCTCTGCACCAAAAGTCACCCCACAGCCAGGATCCTTCTCTGGGTATCGTAAACCTGGAAGTGCAGCAGAAGTGGGGCCTATTAAGGGATCTTTCCAAATAAGGGGTAGAGGAAGACCTAGGAAGAATATCTGGTTAGGGTCAGGACAAACAGCCATGGGAGGTCTCGGAACAGTGAAACCTATTCATAAATGTTGGAAGTGCCCTCGACGTTTCAATAACAGATCAAATTTAATTGTCCATTTACGAATCCACACTGGGGAAAAGCCTTATCAGTGCTGGAAGTGTGACAAAAGGTTTCGACAACAATCAAACCTGATCCAGCATCTTCGAAACCATGAGGAGTTCCGTGATGAAGATGATGTGGCAAGACCAAAGAAGGAAATGAATAGACCAAGGCAAAGTGGGAAGAATTTTCACAATACAGAAATGCTTTCTTCATCTGGTGCACCCCAAACTCACTGGAGTTTTTTTCCTTTAGCTGATGGGAACCTTGTGAATCAAAACCGACAGTTGCTGGAGGTGTCCCCAGTCTCACGGTTAGAGGATGCTGCATCTCACAGTGACTGCAGCAACGAGACCATAGGGAATGAATCCATTCATCTCCCAGCTGAGGGGTCCTATAAGTGTGGCAGTTGCTTTAAGACATTTAACCACAAATCCAACCTGTTGGTCCATGAGCGGATCCACTCAGGAGACAAGGCCTATCGTTGTCAGGAATGTGGGAAACAATTTAGTCAACGTACTAGTTTAATGGTGCATCTCAGGACACATACAGGGGAGATGCCCTACTCCTGCCAGCAATGCAGGAGGCGTTTTCGTCAGCAGTCTAATTTACTTTACCACATAAAGACCAACACAGTCCACGGGCAGCTTAAATGTACAGCAGAGAACTTTATTAACTCAGTTTCTAGAATTGATTCTGGGGAGGATAATAGAATTTGTTCTGAAGTGGACTCGGTTCCTGGACAAGCACAGGCTTGGATGCATCTAGAACCAAGTTCTAAGGCTGAAACTGCACCAGCCTTGACCCAGGAGGCAGTAAAGGAGGAGTTTTCCTGCCCTGACTGCGACAAAGTATTTATTCATCAGTCAAACCTGCTAGTCCACCAACGAATCCATTCTGGAGAACGGGCATACCGATGCCATGAGTGCAACCGCCAGTTCAGCCAGCGCACTAGCCTGATGATACATTTGCGCACTCACACCGGAGAGATGCCCTATGCTTGTCAGTGTTGTGGCAAGAGATTCCGCCAACAGTCAAATCTGTTGTATCACTTAAAGAGCCATGCCAACCAGATGGCTGGCTTGGATGTTATTGCAAGCGCAGAGTATGTAGTTCCAAAGACAAGAGGTCGACCACGCAAATGCGATTCTAACGATGAAAGGCGAGCAAAAAATATTATGCCGAGGGGCAAACGTACCTTTAAGTGCGTGGAGTGCCCACGGCGCTATAACTTAATGTCCAACTTAGTTGCTCATCAGAGATCCCATGATTGCCAAGCACTGCATACATGTTCAGATTGTGGGGAAGGTTTCCTTCAGCAAAGTTACCTCACCGTGCACAAGAAACGCCACACCGAGCGAGACCTTCCTGACCATGTTGGCCAGTTTTTTTGGAAACAGAACCAAGAGTTGATCAGAAACCCAAGTGTAGAGGAAGAGAGGGGAGTTCTTTATACACATGAAAAGTAACCGATTTGCCATTTTCCGAATCTTTGGTACACATACAAAGGGAGACCTGACCTGTTAAGATGCAAGAGCAATAGTTTTTTTTTTTTTTAAGTAGACCAGGTTTTTGGGGGAGTGAACTGCAAACATGGGTTCTTTACCATCTTGGTTCCTTAAAAATGCAGAATAAGAGTTGCCTCAACTCTTCAGCTGAACTCCTCTTGAAAGCCACAAATTTCAGGCAATGACTATTCTGATCTTGTGCGATGCTGTCTAAAATTTGCTGTTGACATGTGCCATTCCTTTTTACATGTAGAATTGTGTTGTCTGATGTGTGTCTTTTGCGTGTTGCTGAAATACAGCAAAGCTTATCCTCCATACATGGCAGCGGTGATGCAAATTGTAGTTGAGTAACAACCGAGGGGGCAACGTTTGAACTCCTCTGTCTGAACTTTGTAAAAGGTGGGTTAACAAACTATAACCCGTATATGGGTTAAGTAACTATAGCCACTTGGCTAGTGAACAAACACCTTCATACCAGTGAATGATGCGATAGGTAGTTTGTAACACTTGGCTCAGAGAACAAGTCATGTAAAGCAGTGCTTCTTTCTTAGCTAATCCTAAAGCTTCAAATTCCCCTGTTGTTTTTATATAATTACTGTAACACAGGAAGCACTTTTTATTCAACATATATATATTAAAAGCAACTCCAGATGGTGCCCATGAAAAACAAAAACTGAAACTTCTGTTTTAGTTGGACAAAATATTAATTCCAGCATGTGGTGGAATAAAAAAAGAAAGCTTTGAAAAAAAAGTTTAGCCTAGGCTGGAAACCTCCAGGGTCCTGGTGGAAAATGTAATAATAATAAGGTTGCTGGAACAGAATTACATTCAAGTGGTTGGTATTTATTTTTGAGACTGTTGAAGGATATTCCAGTGGGTAAATGTTATGTATAATGAGAGTTTGGTGGCATTCGTGTAATGGCCCAATGGGTAGTAAACCAAAGTTGATGTGGATGAGATGACAGTTCCTGGTGAGTAAAGGTGGCCATAAACGTTACAATTACGATCTTTCCTGGAAAAGATCTTGCCAAGAAAGTTTCTTCATTTCAATACACACGTGTAGAGCTGGATGGTCAGATATACATCTAGAAACAATAGAATTCTACCTCTATCTGACGATTCAGCACTAACAATGGCCGATATTCAGATGCCTTCAAAAGTACCCAATCAAAATTTTCCGCCTGGCCTATAGACAAGTCAACATCCAAGTCTTGTGCCGATATCTCCCACCATACATGCACCAAATATTGAACGAAAATTTGTTTTGTACGATATTATCGGTGCATCTATGGCTGCCTTATCATATGAAATTGTAGCAGCTCCGCTTTGTCTAACCAATATGTTTGGTTAACTAATATGTTGCTATTGAACATATGTACCCTAACTATTTATTGGTTGTCAATGAGTAATGAGTTTTAACTACAGCAACAAAAATTGCACCTTTCATATAAAGGTACCCTACTGCTGTTTTTTTTTTCTTTTAGATAAATCTGTTTCTTGTATATAGCCCTTAAAATATGCTTCCTGTAGGAAACCGCTTGTATAAAATGGAAGTACAAAATGCATTTCTAAATGGGAGTGGCAGCGGCAAGTCTTTTTTGAGAATAGACAATACCAGGTTTGGAAGAGCTTTTGTTTTCAACCTAACTATACCCTACAGATGTTTCTTCTTCTTACCTAAACACCTAATGACAAATGACTAGCAACGAGTTGGAAGTGCGGTTACATACATATGTAGCAAACCTTACTGCATGCTCATTTAGCAGAGTAGCTAAAATAACGCCGGATCCTCAGACTTCATTTGAGCCAAAGTCGTACTCCCAGTGTAGGGGCTCCAAATGAATTGTTTTCCCTTACTCAATTTGTCAGAGTTAAGCCAGGCTAGTGCTTATCACATTTAAATTCTGTAAAGAAAAAAAAAACTTTATCTTCAAAAGAACAGTAACACCAAACCATGAGTGTTTTAAAAGAATAACAATGTAATTTACTGCTGTCCTGCACTGGGACGATTGCTGTGTTTCCTCCAAAAACACAACTATAGTTTATATAAACAAGCTGCTGTGTAGCCATGGGGGCAGCCATTCAAGCACAGGATACACAGTAGATAACAGATAAGTACTACTATAGTTTATATAAACAAGCTGCTGTGTAGCCATGGAGCAGCCATTCAAGCACAGGATACACAGTAGATAACAGATAAGTACTACTATAGTTTATATAAACAAGCTGCTGTGTAGCCATGGGGGCAGCCATTCAAGCACAGGATACACAGTAAATAACAGATAAGTACTACTATAGTTTATATAAACAAGCTGCTGTGTAGCCATGGGGGCAGCCATTTAAGCATAGGATACACAGTAGATAAAACTATAGTAGTACCTATGTTATCTACTGTGCTTGAATGGCTGCCCTCATGGCTACACAGCAGCTTGTTTATATAAACTATAGTAGTACTTATCTGTTATCTACCATGTATCCTGTGCTTGAATGGCTGCCCCCATGGCTACACAGCAGCTTGTTTATATAAACTATAGTAGTACTTATCTGTTATCTACTGTGTATCCTGTGCTTGAATGGCTGCCCCCATGGCTACACAGCAGCTTGTTTATATAAACTATAGTAGTACTTATTTGTTATCTACTGTGTATCCTGTGCTTGAATGGCTGCCCCCACGGCTACACAGCAGCTTGTTTATATAAACTATAGTAGTACTTATCTGTTATCTACTGTGTATCCTGTGCTTGAATGGCTGCCCCCATGGCTACACAGCAGCTTGTTTATATAAACTATAGTAGTACTTATCTGTTATCTACTGTGTATCCTGTGCTTGAATGGCTGCCCCCATGGCTACACAGCAGCTTGTTTATATAAACCATAGTAGTACTTATCTGTTATCTACTGTGTATCCTGTGCTTGAATGGCTGCCCCCATGGCTACACAGCAGCTTGTTTATATAAACTATAGTAGTACTTATCTGTTATCTACTGTGTATCCTGTGCTTGAATGGCTGCCCCCATGGCTACACAGCAGCTTGTTTATATAAACCATAGTAGTACTTATCTGTTATCTACTGTGTATCCTGTGCTTGAATGGCTGCCCCCATGGCTACACAGCAGCTTGTTTATATAAACTATAGTAGAGTTTCTGAAGCAAACACAGAGGTTTTACCAGTGCATCACAACACTACATTATATTATCATTATTTAAAAAGACTTTCATTTTTTGGTGTTATTACCAGTCTAAGGTTGGATTTTTCTGAGGAAACTGAAGACCAACCTGCCGATATCGGTCGGCTCTTTTCCCAATTTCCCTGAATGTAAGGTTCTCTGGTGGCCTCTAGGAGATCCAGATCAACTTAGATTTTTAAACTTGGTGGAAGAGGATCTCCTGGTGGAAAATTCCCAAGTCTTTTGTCACCATGTGGCATTTCACACCTCCCCATAGTCCTATTACTGATTTTTGACCCATGAACAATAGCAGGTTTTGCTCCTCAATCTCTGGAATTGTGTTTCCTCCAAAAAACATCCCAAGATGAATATTCTTCTTCTGTGGTTTAGTATCATAAACATTTTTTGACTCCTTTCAACCCTGCCTTGTTTTGATAGCCTGACTCCCTACGAAATGTGCATTGTACTGTTTCTGTACAGGAGTTACATTAGATCTAGCTTTTAACACCTCACTCCTACATGCTGAGAATGTGTTTGGGCAAAAAAAAAAAAAAAGGAAGGCTGTTATAAATGTTACGTCAGCTTGAGGCTTTTAACTGTGCAGAAAGGCACCTGCAATTTAAGATTTCCTGATAATAATCCAGTGCCTTATTGCCCTGGCGCAAACATATCATCAGTGCAGAACATGTGATCAAATGGCAATTACAACCCGTGTCAACAAGTGGAGCGTAAATAGACTCCCGATGGATTAGGGAAGCCAAAACTGGCACTCACTGAGAAGTGCAGCTGGCTCTATTTTCTACAAATTGTTTCATTAAAAACCAAGGATAAAGGTTCAGGAGTCTAAAGAAAGTCAGATTTTTGTTTTGTAATAAAAGCTATGTATACATTTTATTTAAATGTGAATTTTAACCATATTAACCATTTGTCGTGTGCAATTGTTTATTTAATTTTTTTTTTTGTCTTCCACTGAAAGTGACTGAGTTTGTTGAATTAGCAACACCTTTCTATTAATACAAGACCTCACTTTATATTGACTGTGCTTCCTCCTATGTGAGCCCTCACCTCTTATACTGTATTTAACACTACTGGGTCTTTAGTTCTAGGGGTGCAAAAGGGCTGTACACCTTCAAAGCCTGTATCCATGGGCGTATGGCAGCCTTCGGCACCCTAATAGTTTTGGAACGGCACATTTGGAACATTTGCAGTTCTGTAACACTGGTAACTTCAAAGGTTGTACACCCCTCTACTAATGTACAGAGCTACCATGAACCTAAAGCCCCACCACCACAATGGCTTTCCAGATGAGGATTTTCTTAGTTGTGTGACCCGTAAGAGCCACCACATAAACTGTCTTAAGGATTCTGAATATATATTTGCAATACTACAATGCGGTTTGTATAACTATGGGACACCCTGTGAGACTCCAATGCCAGGAATGAGACTGTTCTTCCCTGTGCAGCATTGTTGCTGCCTACTGGATACAGACTCAATCTAGAGAAACTGGGTAGGCCTTCCAATGCAGGTATTATCCAAGGTTGTGTGCTCCATTTACCCACAAAAACTGAACAGTTTGTGAATGGAACTAACCAAAACTGGCATTTATAACAATTTTGTAATGTCTACGAGAAATAAAGGGGCACCAAGATGGCCATGGATGAAAACCTTTGTCCCCAAAAGTGATTATCCAGTCAACCTTTCAAAATGTACACTGTTATCCTTTATTAGGCTCATTTATATCTTCCATAGGATGCTCTTGTTAGGTTAATTCTTCATGTGATATTATTAACAATGCATTAGCAGATGAAAATAAACGGTTTTAGAAAATCTGATGTTTAAACAAACCTTTTATCTGTTTTGCATTGGATGACAGTCTGCTCATTTCTGACTACAGCGGCCGGCAAAATGGGACAGCAGAAGCGGGGTAAGTAGAGGGGGCGATTGGATTGACGGCTTTAGAATCCAAATCTCAATCAACATTTAAATGTTTGAGAATTAAATGCATTATCAATAACCTTGGAATTTGTTAGGGGTGCACTGAATCCAGTATTCAGATTGGGATTCGGGTGAATCGAATCCTTTGAGCAGGATTCAGATTCAGCCTCGTCCAAGAGCTTGAGACAAACTAAATCCGAACCCTAAAAAAGATTGTGCATTGGCGATTTCTGTCTGTGCCGATGATTCAGGTTTGGTATTTGGTTGAATCCGAAGAAGAGGATCCAGCTGAATACCTTGGTGCACCTCTAATTGCAGGATGGAACAGTGAAATTGTGTAAATTGCACTTGAATTGGCATTTTCATTACCAAGGGCTTTTCCTTAAAGTATTGTAGATATTGATGTCTTAAAGGGATACTGTCATGGGAAAAAATTTTTTTTTTCAAAATGCATCAGTTAATAGTGCTGCTCCAGCAGAATTCTGCACTGAAATCCATTTCTCAAAAGAGCAAACAGCTTTTTTTATATTAAATTTTGAAATCTGACATGGGGCTAGACATTTTGTCAATTTCCCAGCTGCCCCTGGTCATGTGACTTGTGCCTGCACTTTAGGAGAGAAATGCTTTCTGGCAGGCTGCTGTTTTTCCTTTTCAATGTAAATGAATGTGTCTCAGTGAGACATGGGTTTTTACTATTGAGTGTTGTTTTACTATCTTGTGTTAGGGAGCTGCTATCTGGTTACCTTCCCATTGTTCTTTTGTTTGGCTGCTGGGGGGGGAAAGGAAGGGGGGTGATTTCACTCCAACTTGCAGGAAAGAGTGATTGAAGTTTATCAGAGCACAAGTCACATGACTGGGGGCAGCTGGGAAATTGACAATATGTCTAGCCCCATGTCAGATTTCAAAATTGAATATAAAAAAAATCTGTTTGCTCTTTTGAGAAATGGATTTCAGTGCATAGTTCTACTGGAGCAGCACTATTAACTGATTCATTTTGAAAAAAAAAAATTTCCCATGACAGTATCCCTTTAACATTTAAAGCAACGGGTTAAAGGAAATGAAAGGAGACAGGGTGATATTCAAGAGTGGGAAAATAAAACTGGTAGAGGAGAAGCAAACACCACTTCCATAGTTGCCTGTTGAGGGATTTTGTTGCACGGCTAATAAACCCACAACATAGTTGACTTCATTAATGGAGATGTGGATTTTTATAAAGACCAAAACAATTTTCTTCTTAATGCAAAGTCCAAATGAATTTTTCCTTATTGAAAACATTAAAATAAAGGTTCTTACAGAGGAACTGAAACCCTACAGAAGTGAATTGCCTACAGTATGTTGTAAGTGAAAAATTCTAGTGACCAACATACTTTGCCTGCAAAAGTTTTCTTTAAAGTAAGATCCCTCACTAGTCGGTACATTCATAATTCAGATACAGTATTGAAATGTTCTGCCTGATGGCTTTGAACTTTTGCTATAGCAAGAAGGGAATATTACTCAGTAGTTATCCTGAATGCTCCTGCAAATTCATTCATCCAAAACAGATGGAATTCTTGGCAGGACTGCCCAAAAGAAGGCATGTGGGCTGGACATGGCCCTCCAAGGGAATTTTGGAGACAAATTTTTATAAAAAAAAAATCATACAATTCAGACTTTGTTCGCGACTTTATCAAGTCTTTTCCCATAAAAGAAATTTTCATGAAGATTTATTGATAAATAGGGAGGGAAGTCTGTGCAGATTTGGTCAGATTGGTTTTCAGAAAATTGTGAGAAAATTTCAGATTTTGATAACCCCTTAGTATTCTACTTTTTTACTCCCTTAGTTTACTAGACAATAATTTCCCACCTTTACTATCATTAAATTAATGTATTGCTCCCTTAAGCTGGGCTACTCTTTGGGTACAATTTTCATAGGGATTTTGTTTCAACTCTGATAATTGTTCTATAAATTGAGTATTCAATTTCTTTTTCTCTTTAAAGGGGAAGGAAACCTAGTCGGCGCAAACCCCCCACCCCCTCCCGTGTGTTGCCCACCCTCCCTCCTCCCCCTTGGCCTACCCGTCCCGCTGGGCAAATGCCCCTAACTTGTTACCCTTCTGCGCAGGTCCAGTCCAGGGAGTTCACAGACGACATCTTCTTCCACACGATCTTCCTGCTTTGAACGGCGTTTTGGCGCATGCGCAGTAGGAGCATTTTGCCGGTACGGATCTAAGGCGCATGCGCCAAAACGCCGTTCAAAGCAGTAAGATCGCGTGGAAGAAGATGTCGTCGGTGAACTCCCTGGACTGGACCTGCGCAGAGGGGTAAGTAACAAGTTAGGGGCATTTGCCCAGCGGGACGGGTAGGCCAGCGGGGAGGAGGGAGGGTGGGCAACACACGGGAGGGGGGATGGGGGGTTTGCACCGACTAGGTTTCCTTCCCCTTTAAGTCAGATGTAACAGCTATTAACTGACCTCGTAAGTATGCCTTGTATGCAAATGTTCACATGTTCATTTTTTAATTTAATTAATTCTGTATATTTTGGGGAATGTAATTAATAATAATCATCCCAATATTTTTATATTAGAAACAACTTACGACCTAAAAAGACATCTCTAAAAACATAAGACATTCAACTTAGAGAAGGGTCGAAGATGTTTTGATGAGCGATTCTTCAAGTTGGTATTATGAGATGTTTTGTAACCTTCATATTTTTTTCATGCAATTTCCAAAGACACATAAGACATTCACTTTAGAGAAGGGTCAAAAACTTTATGGATGTTGCTTCCAGCTGGTCTTTTGAGATGTTTGGGATCCTTCATGTCTTTTTTTTTTTTTTTTTTTGCACTTTTCGAAGACATTCAGCTTCACAGGTTGAAGACGGTTTGATGGATGCTGCTCTTTTAAGAACCTTCAGTTTACACTTAAGACTTTCCAGTAAAGATGGACGATGTGCAAAGTATTTTGTATAGACGACAACAGTTAGTGAGTTTGACTTTAGCGTATTGTATAGGCTTTTGGTCTATTTTATGTATTTTTTATCTCCTGGAAGTGAAACCTTTGTCGACGGTCCGGTTAGGTTACAGATAAATGGAAACACTGCTATATCAGCCAATATACAGTATAATCTACAACAATGAGTGCAATGCCTCTCTAATTTTTCCTCCCAAAATGCATTTACTGTACAGAAAAGCACCTCCTAGAAATTGGCTACTCTCAGCTTAAAGATCTCAAACCTTTCTTTTTTCAGTTGTAAAATTATAATACAATCTCAGTTAAAGCTGGCCATAGACGCAAAGATCCGATTGTACGAATCAACGTACGAAAGGACTTTCCCATGTCCCGACCCTCCACTAACCATTCAGATCAAATAAAGTAGAAAAGAACAGATCAGCCGATGTTCTGCCCCTGACAGCAATCGTACGATACTTATGTCTGACCAAAGCTGGTGACAGTCTCCCTCTGAAAATCGTACGATCGGCGATACACGCAGAGATATTATCGGCAGCCGACAGAAATTTTCTAACGTGTCCGATCGACCAAACGACCGATCTCCGCCAGAAAAAAAGGTCAGGACTCTCTACACGGTCCGAAAATCGCACAAATTCACGATTCGTAGGATCGGATCGTTGCGTCTATGGCCAGCTTAACGCATGAAGCCTTTCATAAAGCAGCCTTTCTTGCATAATGCTTAAACGAGAAGTTTACCTTAAAGTTTAAAGGGCATATTGCAGTTGCAATGGTTAAAATTCCATCAGATTCCACTGATTTTATCAAATCCAGAATAGCGGGACAGCTCAAACCTAAACCGTTTCCTGGGTGGAACTTTGCGGTTACAAGGATCCCACAAAAACAGTATTTTTGACAAGAGGTTTATGTTGCCTGGATATTATTCTTTCTCCAGGAGAAATGCGACACCCACTGTTGAGAATTCCAGAACTTCTGCAAATCTTTTGTCAATGGTCCGATCATAGGAGTCAAGGGATGGATCATTTCTACCTCAAACAAAAAAACCTCCCTCCTTGATCCTATGGAGAATCTGAAACGGGTTGATCACTTGAATGCAAAACATACCCGGTTCCTTGGAATCTCGACAGGTTCAGTACTATTTTCTGAGAAACGTCTACATTGCAATTTTTTGTGTAGCAACAAAATGCCAATTCTGAATTTGAATAAACAGGCCCTACATTGTTACTGTGTTCCTCAACAAATTAAAATATCTACTTATTTTAAAATTCTTTCTTACATTTAATAAAGTGTGAGAATATAATCAGCCCATGTCAGTTGAAATATTTTCCAAAAACTTTTTTTTAAATTGCTACCAAGTTAAATACCATGAAATCCCTCAGATAGAGGGTTACCGACCCCCCGTGCTTGGGTCAGCATACGGGAAGCTCTGCTGTTCTTGCCTTTCCATCTTTATTTGTATGTAATTGGCTAAAACCTAACCGCCAGTAGAAGTAAACCCAATCATAACGATGTCCCACAGCACCCCACAGTTTTCTATAGAATTTGCCAAAAACCATTATTTTAAATGCTAGAAACTTTACTGATCAAAAACGTCATTATAAATGAAAAAGACCGATAAGAATGCCGATTCCCTGTACCATGTCGGGCATCTTGCAGTTATCTTATATATAGATAATTATTGAGAATTGTTTTCATATTACACTGGAATCAGACATGGGGATAAAGGACAGACTTCCGACGGGCATTCCTCAGTCGATATCTGGCCGAATGTCAGGCAGATGCCGATCTGGCAGGGCAAAAAGTTTGTGGCTGCAAATGTTCGTTGCTTCGGTCCCGCGATCTGACTGCCAGTATCGCCTCCATTCTAATCGATCGATGGGCCCTAGATCGGATCAGCCCAATATTGCCCACCTCAATGTGGGCATATCGGGGAGAGATCCGCTCATTTGGCGACATCATGATTATTATTATTGTTCCGTGTGTGGGGCCATCTGACGGGCGTGCCCTATTGATATCTAGCCGAAAGTTGGGCAATGTCGATTGGGCAGGGTAAAATCCTGTTTTATCGCGGCCGCATCTGTTCGTTGATGCAGTCCCACAAACCTATCGCCTGTATCGCCTCCATTCTGATCTGATCGTTGGGTCCTAGGGTTCACGATCGGATCAGCCCAGGTCCGGACTGAGAATTAAAATAGGCCCTGGCATTACAGGTACACAGAGGCCCAATCAGCCCCCACCAGCCCACTAAATACTGACTTTCTATGGCACCTTATGGCAGCCCCTCTGGCATTTGCCAGAACCCACAGATTGCCAGTCCGGGCCTGGATCAGCCCGATATCGCCCACTTCAACGTGGGCATTTCGGGGAGAGATCCGCTCGTTGGCGACATTGCCAAGCAGGCAGATCTCCCTGTGTACGACCACCTTTAAAGCTTCCAACTCCAATTACAAGAACAAAGAGCAGGGAGCCAGATTGATACAGATCAGTTGGGTTTCTCAACAGAGGTTTTCGATGCTGCCGCTGGCTGTGCAGATTTGGGGGAAAGTTTTATTGTGCAATATTGCTTTAAGAATATAACCCTGGACGACAGCTCCCTGCATATGTTGCATTCTGGGATCAGTAATCCAGCAACAATTGAGGAAAGTTTGGTTGAACAGTGCAGCAAGTGATGTGACGATGCTAAATGGAAATGATGAAGAGCTGCATTTATGGCGTCCAGTTAGCAAGCTCACAAGCAACAGAAAAGCGGGGGAGTGAGAAACCTTCTGGATCGGCAATGCACTGCTTCAGTGACAGCTATTCAATCTATTGAATGTTTTTAGTGACAGGGCTGTCCATATTTGGACACTTGTCTGAAGGTCAAAATAAAATGGTTTGCCCACTGGTAACCAGAGGCGGCAAAAAACGCTGCTCCTCGAAACATTAAGAGCCGAACTTCTGGTTTTCAAACCCGGTTATTTGGCATTTCTCTGTGTTAGAATCATGGACCCCTCCAGCTCCAAAGGAAGGGGGAGAGGCGGCAGAGGGGCCAGGATCATCCCTGCAGAACATCCCTGGAACCAAGCTCTGCACAAACAGTTCTCAAAGACATGAGAAAAGAGTAGAATATTCATAACAGAAGAGAATGAGGTGACAGAATAGCGAATACATAACATTCACAACTAAATGTCACACCTTTCTGGAGCAGCGCTGACAATTCACACTCAAACACAACGTAATAAACTCACATTAAACTTATTTGGAGCTGACGAAATACAGCCAAGCAGGAATGTCACAATAACTCTTCACCCAAACTCAGTTAGAAAGGGGGGACCATGAAAAAAATACGTATTTGTTGTGGAAGTCAGAACATATTATTTATTTCTGTTCCCTACAAAAAGGTTGGTTTTATATTTTTGACATTTGAAACCCAATGTTGGGTATCCAAACTACCCAACTGATATCTTGACACAGGCTGGTTAAAGGAGAACTAAACCCTAAAAATGAATATGGCTAAAAATGGCATATTTTATATAGTGAACTTATTGCACGAGGCTAAAGGCTTGTCAATAGCAGCAATGATCCAGGACTTCAAACTTGTCACAGGGGGTCACCATCTTGGAAAGTGTCTGTGACACTCACATGCTCAGTGGGCTCTGATTGGCTGTTGAGAAGCTAAGCTTAGGGCTCGTCACTAATTATCCAGCAGAAAATGAGCTTCCCTGGCTGTAATATAAGCTGATGCTACAGGTTTCCTGATTATTAAATTCTGATGCTAATTGCACTGGTTTCTGTGCTGCCATGTAGTAATTATCTGTATTAATTACTAATCAGCCTTATATTGTGACATTTCTATTCTATGTGTACTGTATATTGTGAGTGGCTCCCTAAGCTCAGTTAGTGACAGCAGCACAGAGCATGTGCAGTGAATCAGCAGAAAAGAAGATGGGGAGCTACTGGGGCATCTTTGGAGACACAGATCTTTACTGCTAAAGGGCTGTGGTTGCCTTGGGCTGGTACAGAAGCACAAAACATCATGTACAACATTTCTAGCTACTTCTTTAGTTAGACTTTAGTTCTCCTTTAATGATAAAGGTGATTGCTTTGCGCTTTATTGCCCCCAAGAAGAAAACAAAGCAGGTGAAATAGTCCCAGGCTGCTTCCTATTGTGGCGAGGGAATGGAACCCCTTTACCTGCATCTGTCCAGTGGTTTTGGGAAACAGTCATATAAGTTTGACAAGAGATGCACAACTGTCACGTCGCTACATATTCAGCTTTAGCTCTACTGTCCTAGTCAAACAAATGTGAATAATCATTAGGGAAACAGCAAGTAGTGTTTTTTGTTATGGTGATCACAGGGGCAAGTCTCGAGAGAATTTTTTTTACCCCAAAATAAAAAAAAAATAAAAAAAACATGCTCAGCTTTTATTAAAGAAGCAAACTAGTCATTCCCGCATTTGTGTGACAATCGCACAGACATCACTGGGTTTCTTTTCTGCTATTAAAGCCATTTTCTATTTTACGCGGCATGGGGGCTACACGGAGCAGACAAAACGATTTTGTAAAAATTGTTCGATCAAAGTAAGTCCACAAATATCTAAGAAACTTGTCTGTTTACAAAATATACAACACTCTGTATAGTCTGATATACACACACACACACACCAGGCAGGGCCACCTCACACTGCAACAGCCAGTCCCGGATTACGGCGAGGTGCGAGCACATTCTTTGGAAATCTTAAAAATGCCCCTATTGTCCCATCTGATGGGTCGTCTCTTATTCTTGTCATGGGATATTACACCTTTGGTACCACAACATATGGCTGGTGAGGAATACACTTCTGTCGCTCGTTGCAGTTGTAGATCCAACGAGGCCGGACAAAAGACACGTTTGTGTTTTCATTGAGAGCCTGGCAGTGGAAATGGGCAGTTAGCAACAGTGGCTGGATAGTGCAGAATACATTAGCATTATGGTGAAATACTCACATCTTCAAAACTGTCATCCCATTCCTGGGCAGTGATCACATACTGGACTTTTTCGTTCATGTACTCCTCCAACTCTCTGTCAACACAAACAGGCAATGAAAAATGTTTGAGGTAATCATGGGATGGGGTTTTAATTTTTTGTCTTTTAGAGTAGAGTCCTGCGCGGCTTCATTTTTGGAAACCTGTATCAGATGTGTACCCAAAACCCAAACCTGCATTTTGATCCGTATGTTCCAGCTACCCAACCCAAACTGCAATAGGCCAAATAACCTTCCGACCTAGGGGACTCACAAAACTGGAAGTGACTTCACATTTGACCGGACGGGACTTCATATTTGACCGGAAGTAGGGATGCACCGAATCCAGGATTCAGTCTTTTTCAGCAGGATTCAGATTTGGCGAGTCCTCATGCATGGCTCAACCAAATCCTAATTTGCAGATGTAAATTGGTGTGGGAAGGGAAATCACGTGGCTTTTTGTCACAAAACAAGGAAGTAAACATTTTCCTCACCTTTTCCTTTCCCGCTCCATAATTTCCATATGCAAATTAGGATTCGGTTCGGTATTTGGCCGAATCTTTCACGAAGGATTCGGCTGAATCCCAAAAAGTGTATTTGGTGCATCCCTAACCAAAAGGGACACCACATTTGACCGGAAGTGACGCCACTACGGTGCCGAATCTTTACAAAACAATTTAACTGGAAGAACCACAAGGGAGGGTGGGAGGCATTAAGCCTGCACCTTTGTTGGGAACCCAGCCAGGTCACCCACGGACTGCCCAAACGGCCAAGGAATCTGGGACTTTTTGCCTGAAACCCAACCACTTTGCGGGTATTCCGCGGGTACCCGACCCAACGCAGGACTCTATCTTAAAGAAATCATGGGTGAGGGTTCACATCCTGAATATGTTTTAATTTGTTGCTTTCTCCTTGAGCATGTGTTACATACAAAAACACAACATAACATTTTTTTGCCCTTGAGCAGAGTAACGCAAACTTTTGCTGGGCACGGGAACAGGATGCGCTTTCCATACGTGTATTTTCTTATTAGACAAACAAACAAGCAGGTTGTTACTTTACACACCATAGACAAGATCAAGTGCAATATTTAAGGTTAATACAGTTCAATATTTTGAGAAGGATAAATATCTGTGCCCCAAAAAGCAACTTTGCTTTGAGTGCCCTGCGCTGAGAGTGAGAGACGTATTTTGTTGCACAAACTGCACAGGGAAGTTGAAGGGATTTTTTTTTTGTCCCTGTAATAATAAAACCGAACTTTGTGCTTGATCCAAACTAAGATTTACAGTGCCCTCCATAATGTTTTGGACATTTTCTTTGATTTACCCGTCTGCTGCTCAGCGTAATTTTTAGACGTGATTAAAGTGCACATGAAAAGTTATTTGCATACATTTTAGTTTCACCGTGTAGAAGAAGAAGACTTTTTAGTCACCCTCATTTCAGGGCACCATAATGTTTGGGACAAAGTAATGGAAGGGATATAATATATAATGGCAGTTATTTAGCACATCCCTTGCATACAATGACTGCTTGAAGTCTGCCATTCATACACATCACCAGGAGCTGAGTGATACACAACGAAGCCTCAACTGCAGCCAACTTTAACTCCTGCTTGTTCCAGGGGCCTGTCCCTTTATGTTTCCTCTTCAGCATATGGAAGACCCACTCGACTGGATTTAAATCAGGTGACTGGCTCCAACATTCAAGAATTTTCCATTTTTTAGCTATAAGAAACTCCTATGTTGCCTTAGCAGTAGGTACAGGATCATTACCGTATCTTGTTGCAGGGTGAAGTGCTGTACAATGAATTTGGAGGTATTTAGTGTAACTTGAGCAGGTAAGATATTTCTATACACCTCAAAATTAATTGTCTAACTGCCACGGACAGTTACATCATCAATGATATTGCAAGAATAAAATGAATTTAAGCTTCCTCA
Source organism: Xenopus petersii (assembly GCA_038501925.1). Taxonomy (NCBI): domain Eukaryota; kingdom Metazoa; phylum Chordata; class Amphibia; order Anura; family Pipidae; genus Xenopus; species Xenopus petersii. The sequence goes on along the minus strand of CM076685.1, from coordinate 107,737,875 downwards.
TACTGAAATAAGAAACTTTCTAAATACAATAATTAAATATTCTGCATTGTTTCTGAAACAATCAAGTTTATCTTCACTATTCCTCTCTCAGCATCTGTTTCTCTTCATTCTGTCTTCATGCAGCAGTTGGGTGTCAGATGTTCATTGACAGTTAGATCCAATATATCTTATAGGGGGGGATCCTTTCCTAGCAGATGAATTAGAGCTCACTTAAATAACTGATTCCTTTACAAACAAAATAACTGCCTTTTGCAAAAATCCTGCATGTAGAGAGACATGATCTCTGGTGAGTTTAATAGAGTGAGCTGTAATACATCTTCTAGGCAAATGGAGCCCCCTATAAGATATATTGGATCTAACTTTTCATTTTTTCATTTTCACGATTGTACCCCTTTAAGTGAATTTTTTCTCAAACCGTAATCTTGGTGTACTGTGTTTCTTATCTGTTTTACAGGCTTTTAAAGTTTTTTCTTTCCATAGTGAGGATTCATCAGCACAGGGGTCTTCCTTGGCCTACCAGTCCCTTTGCAATTGCAGAGTTCACCAGTGCAGTCTCTTTCCTTAAAGGATAATGAAAGTCATTTATACTTGGGGGTGCCAAAAGTTACATGATACCCCAGGCCGGTGCTCCTATCAGCAGAAAAATTCACAGACCCGGGGTTATTCTCTTTTCAAATTTACCAGGGCAGACGCATGCGCAGTAGAATGAAATAACGTTTTTTTTTCTTTAAAGTTCGGTTTTTCGATCTACTGCACATGCACAGCCGCGATAAGAAAGAAGAAGCCGGAAGCAGATCGCTCTGTGGTGCTCAATAAAAGAACCCCGAGCCGGTGCAGTTTTCTGCTGATAGGAGCACTGGCCCAGGGGTTCAGGTAAGTAAATACATTCACTTGGGGGTGCCTGACTTTCCTTCTCCTTTATGATATTCCATATCTTTATGATTTTGGTAATCCTAAGGTTTAACCACTGTCTCGAATGGTTTTATTCTTGTTTTTCAGCCTCATAATACAGTAGCTTCCTTGACTTCCATTGGCACAGATTTCGCCTCATGTTGAACAATGGAAACAGCACAGACTCCGAATGGTAGAAGTAAACTTAGGTAAATCTAGTATAGGTCAATCTAAAATCAACTGGACTTGCTGAGTAATCAATGAAGACGTTTCACTACTCATCCGAGCAGCTTCTTCAGCTCAACTGACTGGTGTGGGAAGTTCTCGGCATATAAACTCTTCCACTAATCCATTTACAATGGCACATTGTAACTCTTCAAAGAGGTGACATCTGAAGAAACTCACAGAGGTGTTGATTCTGTGTAGTTGTGATAGGATTATCCAATGTGTCATGCAGCTCCTAGATACAGGTGTTACTTGTGAGAGTTGCATGAATGGATGTGTGAAGTGTTCTGAATCCGCCGGGGTACAGATGTTAGAACAGCATTGTATGTAGCAGACAGGTGGTGTCGAAGGCCCCCGCCTCTGTTCAGGGATGGTTTCTCCACCTTGACATGAATCGCCTCTTTCACGCCTCGTTCAAACCAGCGTCTTCTTTATCCAAGATTTGGACCTTGCTGTCTTCAAAGGAGTGTCCCTTGTCTTTTAAGTGTAGAAAGACAGCTGAGTTTTGCCCTGTAGAGTTCTCCCTCCTGTGCTGAGCCATTCGCTTGGAGAGCAGTTGTTTTGTCTCCCGATGTATAGATCTGTGCACTCCTCGCTACACTGGACTCCGTATACCACATTGCTTTGTTTTTCTTTTGGTGTTTGATCCTTTGGGTGTACCAGTTTTTGTCTCAGTGTGTTGCTAGGTTTGAAAAACACAGGGACATGGTGTTTGTTGAAAATCCTCCTGAGTTTCTCTGACACTCCAGCTACATATGGGATGACTATGTTTCGCCTACTATGTGTCTCCGGGCGGTTATTTCTATTGGTGTTCCTGTTGGGCTTGGTTGCTACTGTTTTGACAAAGGCCCAGTCTGGGGAGCCACACGCTTTCAAAGCTCCTGGGAGATGTTTTTGCTCTTTGTCTTTGGACTCTGTATCAGTTGCCACATGTCACCTCTTTGAAGAAATACAATGTGCCATTGTAAATGGATTAGTGGAAGAGTTTATATGCCGAGAACTTCCCACACCAGTCAGTTGAACTGAAGAAGCTGCTCGGATGAGTAGTGAAACGTCTTCATTGATTACTCAGCAAGTCCAGTTGTTTTCAGATTGACCTTTACTAGATATACTATGACCTGGATGAATGAAAATCTTCATAGTCATAAACTTAGGTAACTTATCCCTGCACCAACGAACCAACATTAGTAATCACAATGCAAAGCCAATTGTCCCAAACATTATGGTGCCCTGAAATGAGGGGGGAACTATGTATAAAAAGTGTTGTAATTTGTACATGGTGAAACGGAAACTGGAATGTGCATTTCTTTATGGTTTCATTTAAATAAAATTTTACATTGAGAAGCAGAGGGGGTAAATCAAGGAAAATGTGTCTTTGACCCAAACATTACAACCTGTAATTAATTCTCATTGGAGGAAAAACAATCCTATTGGATTTATTTAATGTTTTCATGAAAAAGAAACCTATCTCCAATATACTTCAATTAAAAAACGTCTACCGTTTTTATAAGAAACTTGACGGTATGCAGTAAAATTCCCCCTTCATTTACTTGCTCTGACTGCTGAGGATAGGAAACTTCAGATGGTCCCTAACTGCTCTGCATGGAAATGATCATACTTTCAAACCAACTTATTTCCCAGAACTGGAGCAGCTTTGTTTGTTTCCCTGTAGAGCAGCCGGCGACCGTGAAGAGATTTGTATCCACAGACCCAGTGCAGTCTGCCTATTCTGTTTATTAATCAATCTTGCTGTATCAGCTTCTGGCAGATGTTATTTGACTTGTGCTGTTTTGATCATTTACGACGATCCCTAAGCAGCCCAGACCACACTGAGCATGTGCACAGTCTTGGTCTTGCAAAGATGTTTAACAAAGTGGTGACCAACTTTGAAAGCATAAATCGTTTGTTTGATTAGGCTTCTGGTGCTGTACGTTCATGTTTATGTTTAGTATACAAAATACAGCAATGTGCAAGAAGAAACCCCCAGTCATTTGGGAAACGTGGGCGGTGAAAATATGTGGTTGCAGAATTTCTACAAAGGCTCAGTGTGTTGTCAAAAAAGTGTTTGTGTAGGAAGTGCTTGAGAGGAGGTGATTGTCATACTAGGATTCATTTTCAGTCACAGAATAAACATATTGGTAATTAGCATTTAAATAAATAAGGAAAATGTGTATAATCCATTTTAATTGATTTAATGGCTTCCAAATAGCTTTTCCATTAAGCTTCTACCCTTGTTTGTGGCTCGAAAAAGCTCTTAATGAGGTGGCGCCGCTCACATAACTTAATCCCACTCAGCAGAGCAGGCGTTCTAGCAGGGGCTGAAGTAGCAGCACCTCATTAAATTGCACTAATCACTTACCCATTGAAAGCAATGATGTATCTGCTCAGCACCCGTCGCTCAGCAGCAGGGAACTCGCCGTACAGAAAGAACTTCTTCCCCAGGAACAGATCTGCATGAGAAATAACTTTCACAGTCACATAAAGCATTTCTGGAAGCAGAATTCTGCACTGAAATCAGTTTTTCAAAAGAGCAAACAGTTTTTTTTTATATTTAATTTTGAAATCTGACATGGGGCTAGACATATTGTCAGTTTCCCAGCTGTCCTCAGTCATGTGACTTGTGCTCTGATAAACTTCAGTCACTCTTTACTGCAAGTTGGACTGATATCAACCCCCCCCAGCAGCCAAACAACTGAACAATGGGAAGGTAACCAGATAACAGCTCCCTGGAAGATCTAAGAACAACACTCAATAGTAAAAGCCAAGTCCCACTGAGTGATTCAGTTACATTAAGTAGGAAAGATGACAGCCAGCCAGTAGTTCCATCCTAAAGTGCAGGCACCAGTCACTTGACTGGGAGCAGATTACAAACGGACAATATGTCTAGCCCCATGTAGGATTTCAAAATTGAACATAAAAAAATCTGTTGGCTCTTTTGAGAATTGGATTTCAGTGCAGAAGTCTGCTGGAGTTGCAATATTAACTGATGCCATTTGAAAAAAACATGTTTTCCCATGACAGTATCCCTTTAAAAAAAAAAGTAGTGTTTCAGGCTGATTTATTGAATATTTCTGTAAAAACCCTACTAGTCCCTCCCATCTATTCCACTGCCTGCTGCCTCCTTTTCCAGGCTGTGCAGGGGAGCCGGCGGCTCTCAGCTCACTGCACTGTAGGACAGGAACCAATCAGCAGCTAGCAGGACCTGATAGGGAACTGAAGCCTGTCTTTGCTTGTGTGACTACGGGGCTGTGATTGGCTGTCCCCCTCCTACTGTGCTTCTGGCAGGGACCATTTGGACACCCCTTATTTGAAACAGGGACCAGTGAACATCTATCGGGAGCTCCAAATTTTAGCACCATGTAAAAGCAACACCCTATATTACTTATAATTGCCTACAAAATTAGGGTTTCTTCATTTATCCTATATGTCTCCTTTAAAGGCAAAAGAAAGGTAATGTGGAAAGGAAAGGGTTAAAAAAGCGTTGGCATGACTAATAAGTGGGGCATATAATGGCAAGATGCATTTAAATACAATTGCTGCAGGGTTTCTGGGTTGTAATTGTTACACACCAGGCAGTTCAGGGATGGGAAGGTCCAGCTCTGGTTTCTCCTCCGCATCAGTGTTCTCATCAGTAGACCCAGCGTAAGGATCCACTCGTTCAACCTTAACGGCTGCTTTCTTGCCTTGTTTCTCCTCCTGGAACCTGAGAGATGGGGCAGATTTTCTATTTATAAAAAGAGCAGGGAGGCATTGGTAGAAGAGTTTAGCTAAATGCCAGAAAACAAAAGCCATAGCACAAGACAATGCACTGACCTTCTGAGCTCATCTTCCGTATCTTCCCCAGAATCATCCTCATGCTGTTGCCTCTCACCTTTAAAAACAATTGCCATGTTATTCCCTTTTATGATCATCCCAAGTTACCTGAATTTTTACAGAATAAATAAAGGATCAGAGAGCCCTGCTCACAAGAGTTTAAAGGAGAACTAACCCCTAAACATGAATATGACTAAAATGCCATATTTTATATAGTGAACGTATTGCACGAGGCTAAAGTTTGAGCTTGTCAGTAGCAGCAATGATCCAGGACTTCAAACTTGTCACAGGGGGTCACCATCTTGGAAAGTATCTGTGACACTCACATGCTCAGTGGGCTCTGATTGGCTGTTGAGAAGCTAAGCTTAGGGCTCGTCACTAATTATCCAGCAGAAAATGAGCTTCCCTGGCTGTAATATAAGCTGATGCTACAGGTTTGCTGATTATTAAATTCTGATGCTAATTGCACTGGTTTCTGTGCTGCCATGTAGTAATTATCTGTATTAATTACTAATCAGCCTTATATTGTGACATTTCTATTCTATGTGTACTGTATATTGTGAGTGGGTCCCTAAGCTCAGTAAGTGACAGCAGCACAGAGCATGTGCAGTGAATCAGCAGAAAAGAAGATGGGGAGCTACTGGGGCATCTTTGGAGACACAGATCTTTACTGCTAAAGGGCTGTGGTTGCCTTGGGCTGGTAAAGAAGCACAAAACATAATGTACAACATTTCTAGCTACTTCTTTAGTTAAGCTTTACTTCTCCTTTAAAAGTAATGACACCTTTCTTTTTTTCTTCTCCGCTGTTGCACAGAACAGCAGCAGGTACAGAGTACACTCAAGCACATTCAATACATTTCCCACTCCATTATCTCTATACCCCGCTGCCTCCTGTCCCTGCATTTTCCTAACACTCCATTTCCCTATCCTATTATGCCCGTACCTGTGGCTTCCTCGTCAGTGCTTGCATCGTATTCATCCTCTTGTTTAGGTTTGTGGTTTGCTTTTGAGGGCGCTATTCTGGTATTTTCATCCTCTGTATCTTCGTCTTCACTTTTTATTGGAGCTCTTTTCTCTTTGACCTTGGCTGGGCTTGGCGAAGGCTTTTTGTGATTTGTTCGGCTTGGATCAGGGTGCTAAAAACACAAATAAATACTGTAACTTCACTTTAGCATTAAAAGCTAGCCATCTAGTTAACAATAACCCCAGACGGCTACTTCTGCTATAGCAAAACTGAACTCACTAAAATTATTGACTAAAATGACAGCACCAACAATGCTCAACAGGTATTATGTCCAGTTACCCAGGGCAACAAGTGAACATCCCAGGACTTCTCCACCCCCCAATTTACAACCAATTGGAATTACCGTCTTATGTTGTGGAGCTTTGGGGGGTTCATCTTCCTCATCATCCTCTTCATCGCTACTGGATTCAGCTGTACCTAACAGGTACCTAAACAATTAGACAAAAAGGCATGAATGGTAATATGAATGAGTTATATAGATATATATAATACACAAAAGCCATGAATATCTTAGTAAATTATATCCTTATAAACGGTGAGTACTGATGTCATCGGTTATAAGCGGTGACTAGTGATGTCATTTCTGTCACATGACTCTCTAAAACTTGTGTATTATAATAAATAAAGTACCCCTGCCTGGTTGGAGAATATGAGGATATTAAGAAGTCACCTTGTGTTCCAAGACCTGTATAAAAGAACTTGGCCTTGTACTTTTATAAGGTCACGGAACTCCTCTGCGACTTAATAACATCCTTATATTTTACAATTTAGGGGGTACTTTAGTCACTATATATATTACAATAGGCAAACAATACCATTTTGAGCCAATGAAAAGCTAAGCACTCACTGCTTCTGTGGCAAACGTTGTCTCTTCTTGTAGCAATCCAGGACCCACTCCTTCCGCACAATGATACCGCCTGCTGCTTTCACCTGACTGAATTTTGGGGTATTTGCGAAGGCACATCTGGGAACAGAAACACTCAAGTAAGTAAAATTGCTGTCTGGGTGCCTCGAGCAGATGGACTACACTATCCAGTTACCAGATTGGGGGTGATCATTTCTCAGATACTTTATGTGCCCTCTTCTAAGTGTGACATGCATGATTCCCATGTACTTTGCATGTTCTATTTCAAGTCTATATATATTCCATGCTGCTTCCTACTACTTGAGTTGCCTACTATAGGCTGCATGTTTATCTGGATCACATATCATGTGATTTTATGACATTTGTAGGGATACCAGGTTTAAGCTTGATCAGTCATAGACTTGTTGTTCAGTGGTGTATAATCTCTATAATACACAAAAGCCATGAATATCTTGTAAATGATATCCCTATAAACGGTGACTAGTGATGTCATCAGTTATAAACCGTGAGTAGTGATGTCATTTTTGTCACATGACTCACTTAAACATGTGTATTATAATAAAGTACCCCTTGTTGGAAAATATGAGGATATTAGAGGTCACCTTGGTGTTCCGTGACCTGGCCTTTAGCCTCGTGCTTTTATATATTCATGGAAATCCTCGGTGACTTGTAATATCCTTATATTTTACTATAGGGGGTACTTTATTCATTATATAATATGCATTTCATAATTCCTAAACACAAAGTATGTACATGAGATGAGTACTGTCTGGGGTCCAGTCTGGCCTGTACTTGGCTCCCATCTCTAAGGCTTTATCACGGAGGTCGGATCTGAATGGATTCTGAAAGCCACTTAGCACAAACACTGTGCCCTGCAGAATGCGGCCCAGGTCCATAGGCTGAGAAGATGGAGGCGACTTCTTCTGGATGGGCTTCTCCGATGGCGAAGGCTTCTTTGTGGGAGGAGTCTCAACTGAAGAAGAGACAATATAACTTATTACATAGTTATCTCATAGAGAAAGTCCCCCATGACCCCTAAATTGCTACTATAAAATAACCTTTAATTCAAAATTGTGATGGGAAAAAGATATGAAAGCATTTTGAAGGCCCGCCCAATATTGCATTACGATTTACCCAGGCTGCACACATTTTTTCTATCAAAAATAAAATCTTCCAGCAAACACAAGACTCATAAAAGGAAAGGAGTATGTGAGGCCCGTGTCACATCGGTGACCAAACCTTACAGATCATCCAGGTAAAGGATAAAATAATCTCACCACTTTTTACCTTTTGGCTTTTTGGGGGCTGGCTGTGATGATGTTTTCGCTTTGGTGGAAGATGGCGACTCCTTGACGTCAGGTTTCTTGACTGCTGAATGGCTGGAGGATTCTTTATTGAACTCAAACTTGCGTTTACCAGACGACGGTTCCTAAAGAGAACAGAACTGCTCAGAGCAACTATAATATCACTGACATCAGTTATATATTTGGATATTAAAAGACCAATATTAGGGATGCACCAAATCCAGGATTCAGCCTTTTTCAACCGAATCCTTGTGTCTGGCTGAACCAAATCCTAATTTGCATATGCAAATTAGGGGTGGGGAGGGAAATCACGTGACTTTTCATCACAAAACAAGGAAGTTAAACATTATTTTACACTTTTCCCCCTTTCTGCCCCTAATTTGCATATGCAAATTAGGATTCAGATTCAGATCGCTATTCGGACAAATCTTTCACATAGGATTCGGCTGAATCCCAAATAGTGGATTCAGTGCATCCCTAACCAATATATCTGTATGGCATCCGTTATCTGGAAATCTGTAACCGTCCAAAATAATCCAGATTTTTAAAAATGATTTCCTTTTTCTGTGTAATAATAAAACAGTAGCTTCTACTTGATCCCAACTAAGATACAATTAATCCCTATTGGAAGCAAAACCAGACTATTGGGTTTATTTCATGTTTACATTATTTTCTAGCAGACTTAAGGTATGCAGATCCAAATTATGGAAAGATCCGGTATCCGGAAAGCCCCTGGTCCCAAGCATTCTGGTAACAGGTTCCATACCTGTAGCTATTTCTTTTTATCTTTCCTGTGTATTTGTTTAACAAAAACACGAAGAGGCAAAAGCATATTTACAGTCACTTATTATTCTTTGCTCCTATGATGTTGGTACTAGGGATGCAACGAATCCACTATTTTGGATTCGGCCGAACCCCCGAATTCTTCGCGAAAGATTCAGCCAAATACCAAACCCTAATTTGCTTATGCTTATGGGAAGGGGAAAACATTTTTTACTTCCTTGTTTTTGTGACAAAAAGTCACGAAATATCCCTTCCCGCCCTAATTTGCATATGCAAATTAGGATTATAATTCGGTTTGGCCGAAATGTAACAGGACTTAGACAAACCCCGGGTTACACTTGCTGAAATAGGGGGCAGAGGCCGTCAGTGTATCCATGTCCACCACCTACTTACTCACTTTTGTAATGTTATTGCTCGGTGGGGTTTTAATTTGTTTTTCAGTATTTGAGCTTGTCTCTGCTGTGCCCTGTAATGCTGCAGCTGCATAGCTTTGTGTGGCTGGAGGAGCTGTGAAAGAACACAAATAACACAATGTCACACACTGTAACCTACAGCACTTAATACCCCTCCCAATTGTGTCTGTAATTACCCTCCCATTCAGACTGTAAGCCCTGTGGGTTAGGTTCCTCCCTCCTTTTGTCTCCTTGACACCGATCACTTAATCTGTATTGTCATTATATTTATGTGATTGTATTTCTAATAATGCGCTTATTGTTAATTATTGCAGTTACTACTAACTGTTACTTGTTTCTACTAATTTATTGTCTTGCTTTGTCCTCAAGGAGCACTATACAAATAAAAACACACATACTGTACATACATAACTACTAGCGATAGGCAAATTTGCGGCGAATTTTCACGTATCGCCGCCCGCTGCAAAAATTTGCTATGGAAAAAAAATTGTCACACATTAAAGAGTCCTGCTGCAGGTCGGTTACCCTCAAAAAGCGGGCACCCTGCAGAATGAGGGGAGGATTTTCAGATGCGGGTATACCCGCGGGTCTGCAGGTCGGGTCTCATCTAAATTTCTTATCTTATGTAATATTGTCTATATTATACTCCTTTTAAAGTTTTACAAAACTTCTTTCTGCCCTCGCCCACTTTTGATAACATCACTTCCGGTTTGCAGCACCGTCACTTCCTGTTTGATGGTGGTAGGCGGGTTGCGGATAAGGCAGTTGCGGGTCCGGGTAGCGGATCAAAGTGGGTAAATATTAGGGTTCGGGTCGGGTCTTAGAAATTGGTTCCACGCAGGACTCTATTGAGCGTCAAAATTGGCGCATAGACAAAAATTGCCATGCGTCAAAATTATTCGGACACTCATTGACTTTCAATTTGTTTTCGTGAATTTTTTGCCGTTTCGCTAATTTTTTACTGGGACAGATTCGCCAATCACTAATAACTACTTTAAAGGATAAGTAAACTGTTAAAATAAGTGAATGTAAAAGTGATGGGAGCACTATTCTAAGCACTCTTGCAATGTACATTAATTATTTATTTTGTTTTCATTCCAATATATTAAGGGATACATGTACTGTTAATATGAATGAATTTTGTTACAACAGCGCCACCTGCTGGTCAGTTTCCCACCAGTCTGACCACCAAGTAGTCAAGGAAGTTGTCAGGAGAAAGAAAGAGGCTGCTCTGATGTTCTTCTGTTTAGGAAGATGTGATAAAAAGTTATTCGAGGTTTCTAATGTTTTCAGAACATAAAGTAAAGTAACCCTATAAAGCAAACATCATGACCCTGCTCAAGAGTCACATTACCTACACAATTTACCCAATAGTGTAAGACTAATGTAATGCACAGAGTTTCTATAAAAGTTTCAGGGGTGTTCACCCATTATCAGAAAACAGCACTAAGAGGAAATTGCACAGGATATGTTGGAAATCCTTACTTTTTGGTGGAGTAACCTGTGGCTTGCTGGTGCGGTTGAAAAACAGACTTCCGGGACGCATTGAAGGAGAGGAATTCTCTTCTTCCTTTACCATAAACTGGCCAAGTTTGGTCACTTTCTGTGGAAGAGAACAGTAAAGATTTATAATACAACTGATCTGTTCACAATAAAAACATATGGTAAACCTGCCTAAAACTACACATAGAAGCAGTAACTAGAAATCATTGTTTGTGGTTATACTGTTACAGGAGCTGTGACTTGCTGTGTAATAGTTTTGGGCAGATTTATCAAGGGTCTAATTTCGAATTCATGTGAGTTTTTAAAAACCATGAACTTGAAATTCAACCAATCGAAATTTATTTAAAAAAATTTAAACTCGGACGAATAGGATAGACCGGAAAAGTCGAATCGAATCCGATTGGAAATTTAAAAACTCAAAGGCTGCAAACATCTCTGGATTGATCCCTGGACCTCTCCCATTGACTTAAAGGATAAGTAAACCTTTAAAATAAGTGAATGTTAAATTGATGAGGGTGCTATTCTAAGCACATTTGTCATTTACATTCATTATTTGTATTCTAATATTTACAAGATATTAAAGGGATACATGTACTATTAATATGAATTACTTTTGCTTCAACAGCGCCACCTGCTGGTCATTTTCCCACCAGTCTGACCAGCAAGTAGTCAAGGAAATTGTGAGGAGAAAGAAAGAGGCTGCTCTAATGTTCTTCTGCTTAGGAAAAAAAATAGAAACCTTTCTCACACCTTTCCTAAGCAGAAGAACTTTAGAGCAGCCTCTTTCTTTCTCCTCACAATTTCCTTGACTACTTGCTGGTCAGACTGGTGGGAAAATGGCAGAAGGTAAAATTAACAGTACTTGTATCGCTTAATATCTTGCAAATAATGAATGTAAATGACAAAAGTGCTTAGAATAGCATCTTCATCAATTTTACACTTATTTTAAAGGTTTACTTATCCTTTAAAAAGCAATTTGGCAGGTTTTAGGAGGGGAATAGTCAAATTCAAGTTCTTATTGGGCCAGAGTATGATAAATCTCAAAAATCGAGTTTGATTAATAATAATTCATACAATGAGAAATATGGAATGAAAGCTGAACAAAGGTTTTTAAACTGTGGGTCTGCCCCCTCCAGACATTCTTAAAGCACTAGATTGAAGGGCTTGTCAGAAGGCTAAATAAGGCAAGATCTGGGGTGAATATATATTTGCAGTTCTAGATATTACTCTAACTATAGCAGGTGAATGATAAAAAGTTACCTTTGTTTTTAGGTAAAAGGTTCTGTGAGCAAATGCACAAGAATGTCCCAGTGAAAAAAAATCTTTGCCTCTTTATTTTATAGATAATCAATCTTTCCATATTTAAATAGTGAATAAAGTACCCCCTCTTGTAAAATATAAGGATATTATAAGTTACAGAGGAGTTCCATGACCATATAAAAACACGAGGCCAAAGGCCAGGTCACGGAACCCAGAGGTGACTTACTCATATTTTGCAGCGGGGGGGGGGGGTACTTTATTATTATACAGTGAGTCATGTGACAAATTACATCACTAAGCTCCGATTATTACCAATAACATTACTAAGCACCATTTATAAGGATATAATACACAAAAGCCAAGAATATCTTGTAAATGAGTTCTGATGTCATCAGTTATAAACGGTGAGCAGTGATTCACATGACTCACTTAAATGTGTGTATTATAATAAATAAAGTGCCCATTGTTGGAAAATATGAGAATATTAGAAGTAACCTTGGAGTTCCATGACCTGTATAAAAGCACTCGACCGAATTAAATGGTCATGGAACTCCTCGGTGACTTATAATACCCTAATATTTTACAATAGGGGGTACTTTATTCACTATATAATATCCTTTGGCTTTTTTAGTAACACAACTACATGCACAAGAGGTGGAAAGCATACCGGTGAGGGAGCAGTGGGAGAGCCATCCTCTGGGGGAGAGTTCAGACGTATGAATGAAATCCCATATGCTAGGTTCTAATGAAAGAAAAAACATGCAATAGTTCATACAAATCCAAGCTATTTAATTAATGATTTTTTTTTAACCCTTCCAAAGCAAAAGAATCAAGCACTCGTTGTCACCAGACCTGCCTTATGAACAGTACAAACTTGTGGCTTGTATATCACTGGGTTTACATAAGAGGGAAAATACTGAATACAAGAGAAGGAAACATAATGAACGCTTGGTCCATTCATCAGCCTTCTGTTGGTGCTTTCAGCTAGAGTCCGGCAGCTGGTCGGGTACCCGCAGGACTCTACTTTCAGCATTTAATCCAAGCTTCACATAAAAACATGAAATGAAGAGATGCTTTGTTAACCCACTCTTCATAGGGCAGGGGACAGATAATGCGGACACTGAGTGATGTAATATAGACAATTGTAAGTATGGAGACTTAGACATAAGTTGTATTTTGTGTTTAGTAACTCAGTGAGTCTGTAACTAAGACTGCGCACCTTAGTGTAGGGCTGGGTGCACATGATCTTCACCCGATCCCATTTCTTTTCAGCTGCTCCTTTCACAAGCTTGTCTGGTCCAAACATTCGCGTTCGATTGAGGTTGCTTTCATTCTTGCTCTCGCTCGGAGACATGAACGATGACATTCCCAGGAGGACCTACTCAGAGATAAAAAACAATGCGAATGTGGGCATCATGTTCCTATTCCTCACAAATGTACTAACCTGCTTCTTTAAAAGGAACAGTTCAGTGAAAAATATAAAAACTGGGTAAAAAAATGTTTCTAATACAGTTAGTTAGCCAAAAATTTAATGTATAAAAGGCTGGAGTGACTGGATGTCTAACATAGAACAGAACACTACTTCCTGATTTTCAGCTCTCTAACTCTGAGTTAGTCAGCGACTATAAGGGGGGCCACATGGGACATAACTGTCCCATGTGAGTTTGCAATTGATCCTCAGCATTCAGCTCAGATTCAAAAGCAACAGTTATGAACCATGTGCCCAGCCCTAGTCACTGATTGGTTACTGCCTGGTAACCAATCATTGGAAACCAAGAGAGCTGCAAAGCAGGAAGTAGTGTTCTGGCTATTATGTTACACATCCAGTCACTCCAGCCTAACAATTAGAAACATTTTTTATTTTGCACAGCCTATTTACCCAGTTTACCCAGTTTTTATTTTTATACTGAACTTTTCCTTTAAGTACAAAACTAACATATTCTAAAGGTGCATTAATCTTGGTCCAGAGCAGTGGATATGGGTGTACCCATGAATTGTAGCATCCTCCCTCTGTGAGCATTGCCAATTTAAATGTCACTTCTGTTTGCTAAATGTATAGAATGCTCTCTAGTATAGCATGGTTTTTTTTTTTTTGCTGCCTCACTTTTATTGGTAACAGTCTAATACTTTAATACCAATAGTCCCAAGCACTGCAGTTGGCACAGTAATCTCCTGCTTTACCTCATATTCCTGCTCGCTGATTGAAGTTGAGTGTCCAACCAGAACTTCCACAAAAGCAGAACCTTCATTGCCGATATCAATGCTGTGGATCTGCTCCTCCTTTTCAAACTGCAGGAAACCAAATTTAGCTAAGGTTAGTTAGTACCCATACTCACTGCATTACCAACACTATCACATTGTGTTAGTAATTTAGAGAGCATGTTCTCACTCTACAGGCCCCAATTTAGAGAGCACGTTCTCACTCTACAGTCCCCAATTTAGAGAGCGCGCTCTCACTCTACAGTCCCCAATTTAGAGAGCGTGCTCTCAATCTACAGGCCCTAATTTAGAGAGCACGCTCTCACTCTACAGTCCCAAATTTAGAGAGCACACTCTCACTCTACAGTCCCTAATTTAAAGAGCAGGCTCTCAATCTACAGTCCCTAATTTAGAGAGCACACTCTCACTCTACAGGCCCTAATTTAGAGAGCACGCTCTCAATCTAGAGGCCCTGATTTAGAGAGCACACTCTCACTCTACAGGCCCCAATTTAGAGAGCACGCTCTCACTCTACAGTCCCCAATTTAGAGAGCGTGCTCTCAATCTACAGGCCCTAATTTAGAGAGCACGCTCTCACTCTATAGTCCCAAATTTAGAGAGCACGCTCTCACTCTACAGTCCCTAATTTAAAGAGCAGGCTCTCAATCTACAGCCCCTAATTTAGAGAGCACGCTCTCAATCTACAGGCCCCGATTTAGAGAGCACACTCTCAATCTACAGGCCCTAATTTAGAGAGCACGATCTCACTCTACAGTCCCCAATTTAGAGAGCACGCTCCAACTCTACCGTCCCTAATTTAGAGAGCACGCTCTCACTCTACAGTCCCTAATTTAAAGAGCAGGCTCTCACTCTACAGTCCCTAATTTAGAGAGAACGCTCTCACTCTACAGTCCCTAATTTAGAGAGCACGCTCTCACTCTACAGTCCCTAATTTAAAGAGCAGGCTCTCACTCTACAGTCCCTAATTTAGAGAGCACGCTCACACTCTACAGTCTCTAATTTAGAGAGCACACTCTCATTCTATAGTCCCTAATTTAGAGAGCATGCTTTCACTGTACAGTCCATACTTGCAAAATGACGGAGATCTGCTTCTCTCCAGGACGGGCAGCTTTCCATTTGCGGTATGTATCAGCTTTCAGTAGGTTCTCTGCTGTGTGTGTCTGAGGAGCACAGGAGTTTGTTGAGAGTTAAAGGTGTCTCTACCTGCCAAACCATTCCCATGTGTGTTTGCCAAACAGAGCACTGGGAGCTCAGTGTTTACACTGGCTTTTTAAACAATGAATTATGTATGTTATTTAACATCAGACTGCTTGCACTTCATCCCTACGAGGATTATGTTGTTAACATAGAATACCTTCCCACAATCCTCATGAGGAGCATACAGGGATACTGATGAAAGGACGGTGATTGCACCATTCGATTGTCCAGCCATGAGACCCAGTAATGGCAAATATTATGGTGTAATGCATTGAACCTTCACACAAGTCACAGAGCCGAATAGAGATATATTGTATATAAAAGGACTTACTGTATCGGCGCTGCTACAGGAAACCACGTGCTTCAGTTTGATCACAGGCATTATCCTATTGGCTCAGACAGAAGAAAATGAAACCTTTTGTCTGACCCCGGGACCAGCAACACTACTGCCGAGTTCTGCTTTAGACCATCGCCATGGACTGACACATGATAGCGGCTGCGTGTGATACACATTATAATAAAGAGAAAGAAAATAATGAATCATGAAGGAGCATTGGCATTACAAGCTTGGGTCTAGTCTGCACTTCATAGGAAGGTCTCATTATTCGAATATTATGGAAATATTGGTCCAAACTTATAGGTATTTCAAGGGCTGTGAAAACTCCAAACATTTGCTCACAGCTTTGTATAACTGCACAGGCAAGGGCTGCTTTATACAAACTCATATACATCCGCCATATGCAAGTAACACAGGACAGAGCATGAAGAGCATAAACAGACTGTTGAGCATAAAAGGAGATAGGGTGGATAGGAATATAGAATAGGAATATAAAGCACCCCTTATTGTAAAGTACAGGTGTGGGGACCAGTTATCCAAAATGTTCGGGACCTGGGGTTTTCCCATAGAAGAGATGTTTCTGCCACCTTAAGTCTACTAGAAAATCATGTAAACATTAAATAATCCCAATAGGCTGGTTTTGCCTCCAATAAGGATTAATTATATCTTAGTTGGGATCAAGTACAAGCTGCTGTTTTATTATTACACGGAAAAAAAGAAATCATTTTTAAAAATCTGTATGAAATGGAGACTATGGGAGTCATTTGGAACTTTCTGGACAATGGATTTCTAGGCAACGGATCCCATACCTGTATAAGGATATTAAGACACTGAGGTGTTTCCATTAGGGTTGCCACCTTTCGGTTGGCCCATTACTGGCTCATGTGTTAACTTGGCCATACACGGAGAGATTGAGATGTTGCCAAACATCCTCTCTGATACGGCCACATTGAGGTGGGTGATAACTGGCTGATCCGATCATGGGCCCAATGATTGGATCATAATGCTGCCAATACAGGCGGTCGGATCACGGGACCGCTTTAACAAACAGGGATGCGGCCGCGATCCAACGGGATTTTTTACCCTGCCCGATTGACATCTTTCGGCCAGATATCGATCGGGGAAGCTGGCTGAGAGCCCCACACATGGGCCAATAAACTTTTAGGGTAAGGACACACTGGACGATTTGTCGCCAACGTTTTAAAAAAGTAAATCGCGACGACAAGACGATCGTCTTTTTTGAACAGACGATTCACAGCGACTATTGGCACAGAGCGATTTGTATCCCATTACTCTGTGCGGTACGTGCTCCACCCAAACCGGAAACGGTTTGTGCTTCCCGCTGTAACCTGGCGTCTTTACGTTCTTGCATCCGCATTGTAATTTGAATACAATTGCTGCTACTTATCTGTATGTGTGTGCGTGTCTAGGAGATTTCAGTGCTTTTCTAAGTACATGCTGATTCTGATAAATCGCTCGGAAAAGGGTCTCAGTGCGTTTTGGAGCTACAGGCGATTCACAAACGCGCTGTGGGCACAGGAGCTGGCGTCTTTCATTTGTTTTAGTTCAGAGACAAAACGAGCGATATGTCGCCGCAATTTGCTTTTTAAAAACGTTGGCAACAAATCGTCCACTGTATCCTTACCCTTAATCGCCCGTGTATCATCTTCCAACACTTTCCTCAGTTTAGTTGCTTTTAGATAGTTCCCCCGAAATATATAATTTTTCCAATTACTTAACATTTTAAATTTTTTTTTACCATTTTTTGCAAAATGTAAGTTTTAGGGATGCAGCGAATCCAGGATTCGGTTCGGGATTCCGACAGGATTCGGGCTTTTTCAGCAGGATTCGGGCAAATCCTTTTGCCGGGCGAACTGAATCCGAATCCTAATTTGCATATGCCTTTTTGTGACATTTTGTCACAAAACAAGTAAAAAATGTTTTCCCCTTCCCACCCCTAATTTGTGTATGCAAATTAGGATTTGATTTGGTATTCGCCCGAATCTTTTGCAAAGGAAACGGGGGTTCTGCTGAGTGCAAAATAGTGGATTCAGGGCATCTCTAATAAGTGTAAAGTTGAATGTTCGTTTCTCTGGTGTTTGAGTCTGGCAGATCAGTAATTCAGGTTCAGACTCTGAACTGTTACAATTTTGCAACATTTAGTTGATCCTTTTCTCAGCAGCATCTCTGGAGTATCAGCAACTATTGTATCAATTCTAACAGCTGCCTGTAATGAAACCCAGAGATTCTGCTCAGCAGGGAGCTCAGCAGGGACAAAGATAAGAAATGTATCAACTAAATATATCCATTTAGAGCAGTTTACAGGGTCGGCGACCCCCCTCCAAGTACTGCTTTAGAAAGTGAAAAAAGAGAAAAATTACATTTTACACTTCAATATAAGAACACATAGAAAATAGAAAGTAATTGGAAAAAGTATTTATTTTTGGTGATCTGTCTGAAGCCAACTGACCTGAAGTGTTGGAAAGAACAAGTGGTGGGAGCGAGACCAGGACATTGAAGAGACTGGGCAATGACACAATGGGGGCAGAGTATGGTGCAAACAGGAGCGGAGCTGGGGCACTGGCGGCCGAATGAGAGGCAGAATTGGGGGAGAGGGGGTTAAATTAGGTATTGGCGGGGGGGGCTTGGTGAATAGGGGGCAAAACTGGTTAGATCAGGGCTAACTGAGGGGGACAACAAATCGGCTTTACATATTGACTGACAATTACACCGTAAATAAAATTGGATTGTCGGTCATGTTGTGTATTAAAGCAATTAGGCCAGTGAAATACCAGTAGGAGGCCACACTAAGCTCCTTCACCACATGAAATACAAGGCATGAAACACCCAGGCGACTCCTAATAGTCTTATATTTTACAACTGGGGGTATTTATTAATAAGACACAAGTCAGTCATGTGAAATGACACCACTGAGCACTTGTTTATGGGATTTACATAAGTCTATATAATCTCACACAGACACACACACTATATAGTCTCACACAGACACACACGTCTATATAGTCACAGAGCCCATGTCACATAGAGACACACACACAGCAGACACACTACATCCTCAGCACGCTGACTGCAGGGCACACCCGCAGCCCAACACGCTCCCTGCCAGCCGGAATCCATGCATACAACTATACATTCCCCCCAACGTACCAGTTCCAGTTGTGTAAAACACAAATAAATGGACTGCAAAAGAAGCCGCGCACTCTTCTCCCACGCCGGAAGCTGTTTCAACTGCGACAACTTCCGGTCGGTGGCCATCTTTCTACACCCGGAAGTCGCTTGCTAATCAATGAGGGCTGTACTGATACAGCGGTGGAGTAAATATGGACCTGCCTTTATTAAATTGCGCGCTACCTTAAATTTCTGCAGTTGAAAGCAATTCCATTGTGCGAGAGTTTGAGCTAACTTTACAGATATGGAGCCAATCTCAGCGAGTGATGTAACCCATAGCAACCTACCGATTAAATTCTGATTTGTTCTGCAGATCTGATTGCTGATTGGTTGCTTGGGGAAACTGCCAGTGGCCACGTTTGGCCAGTTTGTGTGTCAGTCAGGGTTTGAGAAGCGTCATCTTGACTCTGAGGGACAAACTCTCAATCCCTTTTTTTTATTGTTTACAATTAAAGGGTTGTTTGCCTTTAAATTACCTGTTAGTATGATGTAGATAGTGATATTCTGAGACAATTTGCAATTGGTTTTTGAGTTATTAAGCTTTTTATTCAGCAGCTCTCCAGTTTGCAGTTTCAGCAATATGGTTGCTAGGGTCCAAATTCCCCTAGCAACCATGCACTGATTTGAAGAATAGACTGAAATATGAATAGGAGAGGCCTGAACAGAGCATTTGTAGCCTTACAGAGCATTTGTTTTTAGATGGGGTCAGTGACCCCCATTTGAAAGCTGGAAAACTTCAGAAGAAGAAGGCAAATAATTCAAAAACAATAAAAAATAAATAATGAAGACCAATTGAAAAGTTGCTTAGAATTCTATAAGATACTAAAAGTTAACTCAAAGATGAACCACCCCTTTAACTGGTATTGAAGGACCTAAATTATGCTTGAACCCAATTTTATTGAAGGGGAGGAATGCTAAAAATTTATGAAATATATGAAATCGAGTATTTTATTATTTACAGAAAAGGTGGCAACCAATCAGATGTGTGCTATCAAACCGCTGAGTCATAAATGTTAAAAGATAAGTAAACCTTTTAAATAAGTGAATGTAAAATTGATGAGAGTATTCCCACCAGTCTGACCAGCAAGTAGTCAAGGAAGTTGTCAGGAGAAAGAAAGAGGCTGCTCTGATGTTCTTCTGTTTAAGAATAAAATTAGAAACCTTTCTCAAATCTTTCCTAAGCAGAAGAACATCAGAGCAGCCTCTTTCTTTCTCCTGACAACTTCCTTGACTACTTGCTGGTCAGACTGGTGGGAAACTGAGCAGCAGGTGGCGCTGTTGTAACAAAATTCATTCATTAACAGGACATGTATCCCTTAATATCCTGGAATAAAAAAAGAATAAAAAATGTATGTAAATGACAAAAGTGCTTAAAATACCCCCTCATCAATTTTACATTCACTTACTTTAAAGGTTTATTTATCCTTTAACCACTTATGGTTGCTAGGCAATAGTGTTGCATGGGTCGGCTCAATAGCCACAGGCCAGGAGGGTTTGGGTTGACACAGTGCTTTCCCTGCAGGTGACAGGCTGATTTTTTTCTTTGCAGGGGGCACCAGCCATGTTCACCTTGTCTCAGGCGGCATTTTTACTCACGTTAGGCTCCTGGTAACTTTAAGTGCATAATTTTCTGGTTTTAAAGGAGACATTTTGTGTAAAAAATAACCAGTGCGTTATACTCATTTAAATATAGAAGAATTGTGCTTTAAAAAAAGTAGTGTTTCAGGCTGATTTATTGAATATTTCTGCAAAAATAATCCCTCCCTTCTCTTCCACTTCCTGCTCCCTGAATTTCCAGGCTGTGCAGGGGACCCGGCGGGTCTCAGCTCACTGCACTGTAGGACAGGAACCAATCAGCAGCTAGCAGGACCTGATAGGGAACTGAAGCCTGTCTGTGCTTGTGTGACTGCAGGGCTGTGATTGGCTGTCCCCCTCCTACTGTGCTTCTGACACGCCCACCTCTCATTTGAAACAGGGACCAGAGAACATCTATAGGGAGCTCTAATAAAGGGGCTATTTAAAAACATAATATTAATTCTTAGCACCATGTGAAAGCAACACCATATATTACTCATAATTGCCTACAAAATTAGGGTTTTTTCATTTATCCTATATCATCTTCTAGTTGCTAAGAGCTCAATTGCACTAGTGATGCTTGCCCCCCCCCCACTCCACCTGGAACCACTCCGATGGAAGATGGGAAGAAGTGGGGGATGGCATCACAGGACCCACTTCAGGGCAGCTTAGGAGCAGGAATCGCCATTGTCTCTATAGTAGGGTTTCCACCTTTCCATGTTTGACCCAGACAGCCCGGTTTTCAGAATTTCATTGGTCCGCCACTTGCACATTATGACTCCACCCCCCTTCCTAGATCGTGGGCCACTGAAAGGTGGCAACCCTACTCTATGGCACCATCCTAGCCGCATTGTCTCCTCCGGTTCTGGTGTCTGGTACTTATTTATATACTTGTACCTGCCTGCCCATTGTGAGAATGGTTACAGACAACCCAAAGATCACCACCAAAGACCTGCAAGAACATCTTGCTGCAGATGATGTATCTGTACATCGTTCTACAATTCAGTGCAATTTGCACAAAGAACATCTGTATGGCAGGGTGATGAGAAAGAAGCCCTTTCTGCACTCACACCACAAACAGAGTCGCTTGTTGTATGCAAAAGCTCATTTAGACAAGCAACAGTCATTTTGGAACAAAGTGCTTTGGACTGATGAGACAAAAATTTAGTTATTTGGTCATAACAAAAAGCGCTTTGCATGGTGGAAGAAGAACACCGCATTCCAAGAAAAACACCTGCTACTGACTGTCACATTTGGTGGAGGTTCCATCATGCTGTGGGGCTGTGTGGTTAATTCAGGGACTGGGGCCCTTGTTAAAGGAGAACGAAAGCCCGAGGGCGCAAAACCCCTCCCCCCCTCCCCTCCGTTGCCCCCCCTCCCTCCTCCCCCCTGGCCTACCCCTCCCCCTGGGCAAATGCCCCTAACTTGTTACTCACCCCTCTGCGCAGGTCCTGTCCATGGAGTTCGCAGTCGCCATCTTCTTCCACTCGCGTCTTCTTCCTGCTCTGATCGGCGTTTTCTGGCGCATGCGCAGTAGGAACAGTTACCGGTACGGCTCTACTGCGCATGCGCCGAATGTCACGAAGTTTTCCGATTTCACTTCGTGACATTCGGCGCATGCGCAGTAGAGCCGTACCGGTAACTGTTCCTACTGCGCATGCGCCAGAAAACGCCGATCAGAGCAGGAAGAAGACGCGAGTGGAAGAAGATGGCGACTGCGAACTCCATGGACAGGACCTGCGCAGAGGGGTGAGTAACAAGTTAGGGGCATTTGCCCAGGGGGAGGGGTAGGCCAGGGGGGAGGAGGGAGGGGGGGCAACGGAGGGGAGGGGGGGAGGGGTTTTGCGCCCTGGGGCTTTCGTTCTCCTTTAAAGTCGAGGGTCGGATGAATTCAACCCAATATCAACAAATTCTTCAGGATAATGTTCAAGCATCAGTCACAAAGTTGAAGTTACGCTGCAGGGGTTGGATATTCCAACAAGACAATGACCCTAAACACACTTGGAAATCTACAAAGGCATTTATGCAGAGGGAGAAGTACAATATTCTGGAAAGGCCGTCACAGTCCCCCGACTTGAATATCATGGAAAATCTATGGGATGATTTGTAGCAGACTGTCCATTTGGCAGCCATCAAATTTAACTGAACTGGAAAGATTTTGTATGGACGAATGGTCAAAAATACCACCATCCAGAATCCAGACACTCATCAAAGGCTATAGGAGGCGTCTAGAGGCTGTTACATTTGCAAAAGGAGCTCAACTAAGTATTGATGTAATATCTCTGTTGGGGTGCCCAAATTTATGCACTTGTCTAATTTTGTTCTGATGCATATTGCATATTTAATGTTAATCCAATAAACTTCATGTCACGGAAATACTACTGTTTCCATAAGACATGTTATATATTAAAAGTTGCTACTTTGAAAGCTCAGCCAGTGATAAACAAAACTCCAAAGAATTCAGAGGAGTTCCCAAACTTTTTCATATGACTGTAATTAAAAAAGAATAAATAATGAAGACCAATTCAAAAGTTGCTTCCATTTCTTAACCAATCATCATCATCACTCAACACAAGGACCCTTAGATCATGTTTTTTTTTTTTTTTTATTACAAAAAGTGTTTTTATTGACCTAGATTTTTTTACAGTGGAGAGAAAAACCAGCTGAATGCAGTAACGGCCACGAAATAGAGGGAACACGAAACACGGAGCAAAGGGCAATGTTCAATAAATAGCGCTAAGCCCTATTTTAGTAAATCCATGCTTTATCTTTCTTGTTGGAGTTACAGACAACGCATTGTCCTTCCCCATTTGCGTTCTTAAAATCGGGGGCCACCTGATTGGGGGAATTCACAGTGATTCTCCTTTAGCTCCACCCAGTGCCCCTTCATTTCCTGCTCTGACTGCCATGCCCTGTTTGCAAAGCCTTGTGGGATGCCAGGAACAGGAAGTAGCTGTTTGTCAATAACAAAGCCATGCAATGCTCTGCACACAGATCATATAACTGAAATGAGTTCCCTGCGTCTCTGTATGTAACATATGTTGCTCTGCTTGAGTTTCTGTATATAGATATGCTGTGCACATACATAACATGAATATAAATACTTCTGCCCAGATATATAGCTATACATGCCTCTGCAAATATACACAGTGTATAGGCATGCATTGCTCTGCTTGTATACTGTGTGTTGGTACACCTTGCTCTGCAATGCACCGCGGGGGCCCCTCTGCCAGAGTCCGGCTCATCTGAAATCTCCACACTGCTTCCTCGCACTCAGTTTAGGAGATGAGTTTGAGCAACAGCAAGCCGTAGGTTACTGGGCCAAGCACATGTGGGAGGACAGAGGGTGCGTGGCTGCATTCAAGTGATTTCTTGGTGTAATTAGGGATTCCAGGAATTATAACATCATTGCTGCTGTCGCACATACTGGTCTGCATACAGCCTTGAGCTGCGTAGGCGGCTGTTAGAAAAGACAAACAATACAAAGAAATTATATGGCAATAAAATGCTACACCATCAACTACTATATACAATGTATTGTATGGGGACCTGTTAATGGATCTTTCTGTAATTTGGGTCTTCACAATGTAAAGGTGGCCATACACTGAGAGATCTGCTTGTTTTGGTGACATGTCACGAAATGAGTGGATCTCTCAGTGTATGACCATCTTCTAGTGTTGCCACCCGGCCGGTATTTTACTGGCCTAGCCGGTAAAACACCAGCCAGGGCTGTGGCCGGTATTACAAATTTACCGGCAATGTAGCTGCCGGTAAATTTGTAATACACCTAAAAAAAAGCCTGTGGCCTGCCCCCAGCCTCCTCAAAACTAACCTTTTTTCCTGGACTTCTTGCCAAACGCAATTGGCTCTGCCCCCTTTGACGTCATGTCCCACCCAGCCAATAGCGCATCATGGCCACGCCCCTTTAGCGGCACAACCCGCCCTTTTACCCCGCCCCCTCCACCTGCCGGTTAAGATTTTTTTAAAAGGTGGCAACCCTACCACCTTGAGATGGGCAATATGTTGACCAGATAGTGGGCCCTAGGGCCCAACAATTGGATCACAACGAGAAGTATACGGGCGTCCGGATCGAGGAGTGCATCAATGAACAGACGTGGTCCCTGATCTGATGTTTTTTTTTTAAACCCACCTGATTGACATCTGGCCGATTTTCGGTCATATATCAATCAGGGAAGCCCATCAGAGGATCCCATACACTGTCCAATAAGCTTCCGACTTAGGGGTATATTTATCAAAGAGTGAAGTTAGAGATCACCACTGTCCTCTTAAGAGAAAACCCTCTCTCTATTAATTTCTATGGGATTTATAAAGGCGTATATATCGAAGGGTGAAAGTTCACCATTTGGTAAATACGCTTTAAAAAATCCCATAGAAATTAATGGAGAGAGGAGGAATTTCACTCTAGAGGACTGTTGTGATCTCTAACTTCACTTTTTGACAAATATACCCCTTAATCTGTGGGCAGTTTATATTCGCCCATGTATGGCTACCTTCAGTCTAGTAGAACATCTTGTAAACATTAAATAAACCCAATGGGCTGCTTTTGCTTCCAATAAGGATTAATTATATCTTAGTTGGAATCAACTACAAGGTACTGTTTTATTAGTACATAAAAAATGGAAATCATTATTAAAAATTTGGATTATTTGGATAAAATGGAGTCTAGAGATGACCTTTCCATAATTCAGAGCTTTCTAGGTAACGGGTTTCAGCATAACAGATGCCATACCTGTATATGTATCCTATCCACAGAGGTGCAAAGGAGCCCTGTACTGTACACCTGCTTTAAAAGTACTTAATCACATTAAGGTACTTACTGTTTTTAATTGAGTAGGAGTAGGTGAAGCATTTGTTCTCATCGCCGGTGCATTGCATCATTGTCGTACTCTTGCATTTCTCAGTGTTGCTCTCAAAACAGTGGGAACATTGGACATTGTTTTTTGCTGTATTTACTTTGGGTGCTGAGTGGTAAGAAAAGGGCAAGTTGCATCGGAAATGTATAAATGATATTTATTTGAGAACTGTTAACAATGTCTCATACATGGCAATGTTAAGCATATTGTTTAATTTAAACTGAATAGTGGAAAAAAAAAAGGAAAGGGCAAGTTGATGTTCAAACAAAAGCTGCAATTTTGTTACCACAGACATTATCATGCCTGCTGTGGGGCTGTGGGATAGCAGGTATAGTAGGGAGAGATGGTGCCTATAGTAACAGTGGATAATAGTCTCTGGGAAGGGAGTGTGATTGTGGGATAGCAGGTATAGTAGGGAGAGATGGTGTCTATAGTAACAGTGGATAATAGTCTCTGGGAAGGGAGTGTGACTGTGGGATAGCAGGTATAGTAGGGAGAGATGGTGCCTATAGTAACAGTGGATAATAGTCTCTGGGAAGGGAGTGTGACTGTGGGATAGCAGGTATAGTAGGGAGAGATGGTGCCTATAGTAACAGTGGGATAATAGTCTCTGGGAAGGGAGTGTGACTGTGGGATAGCAGGTATAGTAGGGAGAGATGGTGCCTATAGTAACAGTGGATAATAGTCTCTGGGAAGGGAGTGTGATTGTGGGATAGCAGGTATAGTAGGGAGAGATGGTGCCTATAGTAACAGTGGGATAATAGTCTCTGGGAAGGGAGTGTGACTGCGGGATAGCAGGTATAGTAGGGAGAGATGGTGCCTATAGTAACAGTGGGATAATAGTCTCTGGGAAGGGAGTGTGACTGCGGGATAGCAGGTATAATAGGGAGAGATGGTGCCTATAGTAACAGTGGGATAATAGTCTCTGGGAAGGGAGTGTGATTGTGGGATAGCAGGTATAGTAGGGAGAGATGGTGTCTATAGTAACAGTGGATAATAGTCTCTGGGAAGGGAGTGTGACTGTGGGATAGCAGGTATAGTAGGGAGAGATGGTGCCTATAGTAACAGTGGATAATAGTCTCTGGGAAGGGAGTGTGACTGTGGGATAGCAGGTATAGTAGGGAGAGATGGTGCCTATAGTAACAGTGGGATAATAGTCTCTGGGAAGGGAGTGTGACTGTGGGATAGCAGGTATAGTAGGGAGAGATGGTGCCTATAGTAACAGTGGATAATAGTCTCTGGGAAGGGAGTGTGATTGTGAGATAGCAGGTATAGTAGGGAGAGATGGTGCCTATAGTAACAGTGGGATAATAGTCTCTGGGAAGGGAGTGTGACTGTGGGATAGCAGGTATAGTAGGGAGAGATGGTGCCTATAGTAACAGTGGATAATAGTCTCTGGGAAGGGAGTGTGACTGTGGGATAGCAGGTATAGTAGGGAGAGATGGTGCCTATAGTAACAGTGGGATAATAGTCTCTGGGAAGGGAGTGTGACTGTGGGATAGCAGGTATAGTAGGGAGAGATGGTGCCTATAGTAACAGTGGGATAATAGTCTCTGGGAAGGGAGTGTGACTGTGGGATAGCAGGTATAGTAGGGAGAGATGGTGCCTATAGTAACAGTGGATAATAGTCTCTGGGAAGGGAGTGTGACTGTGGGATAGCAGGTATAGTAGGGAGAGATGGTGTCTATAGTAACAGTGGATAATAGTCTCTGGGAAGGGAGTGTGATTGTGGGATAGCAGGTATAGTAGGGAGAGATGGTGCCTATAGTAACAGTGGATAATAGTCTCTGGGAAGGGAGTGTGACTGTGGGATAGCAGGTATAGTAGGGAGAGATGGTGCCTATAGTAACAGTGGATAATAGTCTCTGGGAAGGGAGTGTGATTGTGGGATAGCAGGTATAGTAGGGAGAGATGGTGTCTATAGTAACAGTGGATAATAGTCTCTGGGAAGGGAGTGTGATTGTAGGATAGCAGGTATAGTAGGGAGAGATGGTGCCTATAGTAACAGTGGATAATAGTCTCTGGGAAGGGAGTGTGATTGTGGGATAGCAGGTATAGTAGGGAGAGATGGTGCCTATAGTAACAGTGGATAATAGTCTCTGGGAAGGGAGTGTGACTCTGGGATAGCAGGTATAGTAGGGAGAGATGGTGTCTATAGTAACAGTGGATAATAGTCTCTGGGAAGGGAGTGTGACTGTGGGATAGCAGGTATAGTAGGGAGAGATGGTGCCTATAGTAACAGTGGATAATAGTCTCTGGGAAGGGAGTGTGACTGTGGGATAGCAGGTATAGTAGGGAGAGATGGTGTCTATAGTAACAGTGGATAATAGTCTCTGGGAAGGGAGTGTGACTGTGGGATAGCAGATATAGTAGGGAGAGATGGTGCCTATAGTAACAGTGGATAATAGTCTCTGGGAAGGGAGTGTGACTGTGGGATAGCAGGTATAGTAGGGAGAGATGGTGCCTATAGTAACAGTGGGATAATAGTCTCTGGGAAGGGAGTGTGATTGTGGGATAGCAGGTATAGTAGGGAGAGATGGTGCCCAGCATACCAATGGCATAACAGTCCTTTTAAAATATTAGGGCAATGAAAAGTCTGTTTTCTCTTTAGTACCACCACTGCCTATGACAGCTGTAGTTACTGTGACAATCTTGCTCTAATAATGTGCTGACATTCAGAGCCCTCAATGCAACTAATTTATGATGTACAAGGTGAAACACTTAGACAGCACTGTAGAAGTTACAGGTAAGGTGAGGAATATACTCACTTTCAGTCTTTGTAGGTCTGCATTTGTCTTCAGAACAGCAAAATGTATGGCTCTTTTGCATGGTGTTATTAACGGACATACTGAATTTCTTATCACAGTCATCCTTCATTCCACAGGAATAGCTGAAGTACTTGGTTGGTGTGACTGACAATTGAGAAAAGGGGAATGATTTTATCTATTGAAGTTGCAATCTGACCATTGTCCAGCCACTGAGTCTGCAGCCTCTATTTATGTCCAATACCTGGAATAGGCTGAAATGTGCATGATGTAGTCTAGATTATTCATAGATTATTCATAGTTATCTTGCAAATAGATATGCAGTCCCATGATTTAACTGTTTGTTTGTTTTTGTGACCTTTTATGTAGATTTATTTCAGAATCTTTCCCTATTTGCAGCTCAAACAAGTAGGTGAGTTAAAACAAAATTGTCCAACTCACACCCCAAAGACTCCAACTTATTAGAGCCAAAAATATCCTGCTCATTAGACCCCAAAAATTCCAGATCATTAGACCCCAAAGCTAATTAGACCCACAAAGATTCCAATTCATTTTACCCAGAAGGTTCCAGCTCATTAGACCCCATAGAGTGAAACTCAATAGACCCCAAAGATTCCATCTCAATTAGACCCCAAAATTTCCAGAGCATTAGATCCCAAAGCTAATTAGACCCACAAAGACTCCAACTCATTTTACCCAAAAGGTTCCAGCTCATTAGATACCAAAACTAATTTGACCCCCAAAGATTCCAGCTCAAGAGGCCCCAAAGATTCAAACTCATTAGTCCCCCAAAATTCCAACTCATTTGACCCTAAAGACACAGCTCATTAGACCCCATAGGTTTAAAGTCAATAGACCCCAAAGATTCCATCTCATTAGACCCCAAAGATTCCAAATCATTAGACCCCAAAGATTCCAGATCATTAGACCCCAAAGATTCCAACTCATTAGACCCCAAAGATTCCAACTCATTAGACCCCAAAAATTCAGACTCATTTGACCCAAAAGACCCAGCTCATTTAGACCCCAAAATTTCCAGCACATTAGACCCCAAAGCTAATTAGACCCACAACGATTCCAACTCATTTTACCCAAAAGGTTCCAGCTCATTAGATACCAAAGTTTATTAGACCCCCAAAGATTCCAACTCATTAGTCCCCCAAAATTCCAATTCATTTGACACAACAGACCCAGCTCATTAGACCCCAACATTTCCAGCACATTAGACCCCAAAGCTAATTAGACCCACAAAGATTCCAACTCATTTTACCCAAAATATTCAAGATCATTTAACCCTATACATTCCAGCTGATTACATCCCAATTATTTCAGCTCATTAGACCTACCTATGCCACTTGCTATGTTGCCTTCGGTGATAGTCAAGACACATTGATTCCTTCCATTGACGCACGTGGTTGCAGTTGTACAATTATCCTTTACAGAGTAGCTGCAGTTATAACATTCCAGAGAGAAAGCTGAAGTGAAGCAAATAATATTCATTAAGGCTGGAAACACAGCAAACCTAGTTTAATGTTGATGAGAAGAAAAATAATTAGCACTTACACAATAAGTATATATATATATATATATATATATATATATATATATATATATATATATATATATATATATATTTATTTAGACAAAGACAAGTGGTCCTTGTTTGAAGCATTGCTTTGCTTTTATTAAGCCTTAAAGGTAGGGATGCACTGAATCCACTATTTTGGAGTTGGCCAAAGCCCTGATCCTTCGAGAAAGATTGGCAGAATACCGAACCAAATTCTAATTTGCATATGCAAATTAGGGATGGGAAGGGGAAACATTTGTTACTTCCTTTTGCATATGCAAATTAGGATTCCGTTTTAGTTCGGCCGAGCAGAAGGATTCGGCCCAATGCGGATCCTGCTGAAAAGGCCGCATCCCGAACTGAATCCTGGATTCCGTGCATCCCTACTTAAAGAAGAAACAAACCCCTTATTAAAAAACCCCTACCCCACATAGACCGACCTCCCTCCTCCCCCCCAGACCGGCGAGGCAGCGCATGCGCAGTTGGAGCAATATGCCCGGGGTAGCAGCTAGGCTGGGGGGGAGGGGGTCTATGTGGGGTAGGGGGGTAGGGTTTTTTTAATAAGGGGGTTGTTTCTCCTTTAAAAAATGAATTGGCAGAATAAGTTAGTTGGCCAAACAGAATCCTAATTTGCATATGTAAATTAGGGACGGGAAGAGAGATCACGTGACTTTTTGTCACAACTAGGAAGTAAAAAAAGTTTTTCCACTTTTTCCTTTCCCATCCTGAATTTGCATATGCAAACCACAGCCCTTTAGCAGTAAAGATCTGTGTCTCCAAAGATGCCCCAGTAGCTCCCCATCTTCTTTTCTGCTGATTCACTGCGCATGCTCTGTGCTGCTGTCACTTACTGAGCTTAGGGACCCACTCACAATATACAGTACACATAGAATAGAAATGTCACAATATAAGGCTGATTAGTAATTAATACAGATAATTACTACATGGCAGCACAGAAACCAGTGCAATTAGCATCAGAATTTAATAATCAGCAAACCTGTAGCATCATCTTATAGGGAAGCTCATTTTCTGCTGGATAATTAGTGACGAGCCCTAAGCTTAGCTTCTCAACAGCCAATCAGAGCCCACTGAGCATGTGAGTGTCACAGACACTTTCCAAGATGGTGACCCCCTGTGACAAGTTTGAAGTCCTGGATCATTGCTGCTATTGACAAGCTGAAACTTTAGCCTCGTGCAATAAGTTCACTATATAAAATATGACAGTTTTAGCCATATTCATTTTTAGGGTTTAGTTTTCCTTTAAGCCACTTGCACAGCAGACTGAGAAAGATTCTGAGGGCTGCAGCCACTTATTATTATTAGATTTCACTAATTCCTAATATCATATGTGATGAGGCACATGAAGCTTCCCCTTACCATTACGTTCTTTGTATATTTCTTCATAATTATTTTATGATGCTGAACTGTAATCTAATCCAGACTGGGGTTCTGGGAAAGATGTCAGACTCCCGGCAGACTTGCCCGGTGCATTACACTTTGCTACTGATAAGCCTCGGCTAATGTACGTGATGTCATGGCTACATTTCTATCCAGCCCGTTCTCATTTCTACTCTCCAAGGAGCAGCCCCCACTATTAGTAAATTTCCTGTAATATCCCATGGCGTCTGCCTTCAGATAAGTGTAATGCTTCCTGCGGTTATCGTCTTGACGTGTCTTACCTGCTGCAATGGCAGAGACTGGCCTCTGAGTAGCCCCCTGACCACCCCTGACCACCCCAGACTGTCACATTTATAGACTGTCACTGTTCTCTAAGGCTGATGTCACACAGGAAGATTAATAGTGGCTACTTGGAGCTGGCTACAAATAGAATTGATTGTTTCAATGTGGACAAATTCAAAGACGTCTCTTGCCAAAGAACTGAATCTGGGAGTCTTTGGCCACACCCATGGGATACCTAGGTTTGCCACCTTGCTTATAGCCAGCAAATTACTAGCTGAGGCCAGGGCAGCGTGTATAAATTTGTAATCCGAATTGTATAACAGAAATAGCCAGTGTCGGACTGGGACATCAGGGGCCAACCCAAAAAACTTTGACTAGGGGCCCACCAATTAATCTTAGACCAGGGGCCCACTCAGTACTATTGTTCTTCCTCTCCTCCCTCAACCTCTATTCTTCTAGTCTCTTTTCTTTATATACTATAATCCAGGGATCCCCAACCTTTTGAATCTGTGAGCAACATTCAGAAGTAAAAGGAGTTGGGGAGCAACAGTAGCATGAAAAATGTTCTTGGGGTGCCAAATAACTGCTGTGATTGGCCATTTAGTAGCCCCTATGTGGATTGTCAACCTACATTGAGGCTCTCTTTGACAGTACACCTGGTTTTTATACAACCAAAAATTGCCTCCAAGCCTGGAATTCAAAAATAAGCTCCTGCTTTGAGGCCACTGGGAGCGACATCCAAGGGGTTGGTGAGTAACATGTTGCTCACGAGCTACTGGTTGGGGATCACTGCTATAATCTATTATTCCATCTATTTAGCCTCTTTGTTCTCATAGAATTTGGGTACATAGGGTACATAGTCAGTTGAGCCCATGACTAAGTAGTCGCCCAGCGACAAATCGCCTCTTCTTCAGGCAACTGATATCCCCGAACTGCTTTCCCATCAGCTAGAATCTAAAACTCCGGCAGGATGGCACTTGGAGCATTTCGTTTTTCGAAGTTGCCCGAAGTTTCCTCGAGAGGCAATTTAGGGTGAGTTTGGAAAACAAATTGCTCCAAGTGCCATCCCACCGGCAATTTACATTCTAGCCAGCGGGAAGGCAGTTCAGTGGAGATTAGTCGCCCGAAGAAGAGGCGATTTCACTCTGGGCAACTAAATCTCCCAGAATCTCCACGTGTGTCTCTGCCCTTAAGGTGGCCATATAAAACCCAATTTTTGGGTTTTCAAATTGATTTGTTTTTTCTTCTTTGACTAACTGATTCCATGCTGATCTGTTAAAAATGCCTCCTTTAGGTGATGCAATGCATGCCCAGACATTGGAGCAGTAATTAATAATAGCTTGATCATTTCTAGACATGTAGGGCCAATTTGATGGATTAAATAAATATTGGAACAGGAAATAAACCCGTTAAATCCTGACAAAGGCAGGAGCTGTTGAGTTTTCATTCAGTGTTACTAACCTGATTCTCAGGGTTTTTAAGACTTTGTTTTTCGAGAGGGCAATGTCAAGTTATTTTGGTAGGAGCCCTGCCCTAAAGCATTATTCTCAGTACTTGACTCATCTTCTAAGTTGGAACAGGTATATGCAGAAATCTCTACACTGTGGCTCTACAGTTGTAGTTGGACAGTGGCAGCTCCCATCATCTCCAGCCAACAGCTGTTGCAAGATATAAATTCCACGGGTCTTATTGACTGTATCACATTGAAAGAAACCGATTAGAATGCAAGTGAATTGAGGAATAGAGCTAATACGCAATTCTAGCAGATTGGAGGGTGCATCCAAGGATGAGGGCTGAGATGCTGATGGCGTGTGCCAGAGAACCTAGCCTTCTGGGTTTGGGCTCACTTCCAGTGTTGCAGTAGTTGCAGCTTCTTATCACAGATGGATATAAAATCTCTCCCATTCTTTGTCTCTTTTCCCTTCTCGGCCTATGAAGTCTTTTGTCACCAATGTTTATTAGACATCTTCTGATTTCCTAATGAACATCCTAGTACAGGTATGGGATCCATTATCCGGAAACCCGTTATCCTGAAAGCTCAGAATTACCGAATGACCATCTCCCATTATCCAAATTTTTTTTAAAAATGATTTCCTTTTTCCCTGTAATAATAAAACAGTAGCTTGTGCTTGATCCTAACTAAGATATAATTAATCCTTACGGGACGCAGAACCAGCCTATCGGGTTTATTTAATGTTTACATTATGTTCCAGTAGACAATTTATGAAGATAAATGATTCATTATCCATAAATCCATAGGTCCCAAGCATTCTGGATAACAGGTCCTGTACCTGTACTGCACGATGTGCGTCACAGCCAGACACTATCCAGACATGCGTTATCATTTATCTCATCTCTTTGCAAGGATCTACGTGGTTCCTGCTTGAACACTCACATCTTATTTATTAGCAATCAGGTATTTATATAGAACAGTAGACATGTCAGTGGGGATGGCGGACTATTAAAATAATTATTTTTAATCTCATCTCTTATTCTGCTAATGTAGTGCCAGAAGGGAAACAAACATGGAGCGATGTTATGGGAACCTTCAATGGTATGTCTAGAATAAAGAAAGTGTAGCGGTTACACAGAGATCCCCCCAGAGGGGAGGCAATTTAGACAGGCACTTACATACATCTCTAGTGTCACACACACATACAGACTACACACTGCTACTTGTTATGCTGATCAGGAGCACAGACAGCAATAGTCTCACCTGATTGCAGCCCGGCAGACAGCAACAGCAGCAGGACGGCTCCAGAACTCATGGTGCAGGGTAGACAGAGATGTGGCTTCTGCAATGCTTTATGGAAGCTTCAGATCATCACATCCTCAGGGTGTGGCCTTTTATACGCAGGATGGATGGGGGAGAGGGGAAGGATTTGGAGAAAGGGGGATACAGGGAGAGGAGGAGGGCGAGCAAACCAATGAGTGCAGGGCCAAGGGAAAAAGTGTGCGTCATTTCATAAAAACATTGAAATCATCGGTGCTACACCTCCTCCCTGCCAGGGCAGTGGCCAAAAAGAGGGGTTCTGGGGCAATAACCCTTCATTGCACAGAAAGACCTATGATAAGTAATAGGGGATTTTTTTTTAGAGCATCAATCAGACCGGGCACTTAACTTTCCACTGCCGGGCAGGGCGTCTGCTTGTTTGAACCATTTTATTATAAGCCTTATTATAAACCTGCACTGAATTTCAAAGAAAACAGCTCATCTGGACATAACCCTTTAAATTCTCTGTGATGGAGGAGGAGGAGGAGGGAGTAGAGGGAAGACAGACTCATGCAGGACATAAACACTGCTCATTATAGGGAGTGGCACACTGAAAAGAGTTGAATGGACAGGCCTATAGCGTAAAGATTGGCATAAGGATTATGCTGGGGTTACTGCAGTGCTTTCCATTGCAGTGTAGGAGGGGTGGGTGAGCCATGATTCCCCTGGTAGGAAGGCAGCTAAATGTACAGAGATCCTCATTAATGCAAATTGCCAAGAAACAACCCTTTCCAAAGGTTTATTAAGGTATAACAAGATAACAATGAAGCTGAAGGAAAGAGATTGCCAATAGGAGGTATATATATATATATATATATATATATATATATATATATATATATATATATGACTTGGATGTATCTGCATGCAGGGAAAGTGTATCCTTGTCCGTCACCCAACACAACTCCTTTTACATGGGACCACTGCAATATTTTCTTTTAACTTCACCGCTTGTTGCTTAAATTCCAAAGATTCCTTGAGGCAAGTGAGTGCAGCACAAGAAGGGGTGATCAGAATCCTGTGTTAAGGGAGAACTGTGAACTAGGTATGTACCAGGATTTGGGGACCCAGCTGAACCGAATCCAAATTTGCATATGCAAATTAGGGACGGGGAGGGAAATCGTGTAACTTTTTGTCACAAAACAAGGAATTCAAAAATGTTTTCTCCTTCCCACCCCTAATTTGTATATGTCGGTATCTGGCCGAATCGTTCGCGAAATAATGAAGACCAATGAAAAAGTTGCTTAGCATTGACCATTCTATAATATACTAAAAGTAAACTTAAAGGTAAACCACCCCTTAAACAGCTTATCACACACTTAGGCACTGTATTCTAAACCAAGACCATAACCTCTACAAGACAAGAACTTACCATGATTCTATGTACAGAGATGTGTAGTTGGATTTTTTCCCAAGTATCTCTAGCTCAGAGGGCCATATCTGAGGACCATTCAGATATAAAAGGAGTTAGGGAGCAATGCAAGAATGAAAACTGTTCTTGGAAGTGCCAAATGTGGCCTGTGATTGGCCCTTTGGTAGCCCATATATGGACTTTCAACCTACAGGAGACTCTGTTTGTCACTGCACCTGGTTTTATACAACAAAAACTTGAATCCAAGCCTGGAATTCAAAAATAAGCACCTGCACCTGAAATTCAAAAATAAGCACTGGCAGCAACATCTAAGGTGGTTGGAGAGGAACATGTTACTAATGAGGCACTAGTTAGGGACCACTGATCTAAATCATCTAGAAGTAAAAATTAGTTCAGCAAAAAGGACAGATGTCATTGTTTCAACCAGAATAAGTATGCAGATAAGTAACAGTCCAGCATTGTGTTAGTTTCAGCACCATGGACTAGTCCTCCGGCTGCACAACCATGGGAACTGCTGGCTGGACCTCAATAACCAACTTCTAGCCTCTTGTTTGTGGTTCTGAATGTAATAAAATACCTATATTATAAAAAAATAGAAAAAGAAACCCCACCAATAGTTATAGTTCTAGAAATAATGAAAAATTCTGATAGGTAATACACCTTACTTATATAAAGACAATAATTAATTAAATAATGTACTAAAAAGTTAATTAAAGTGCTAGTGCTGTTATAATAACATTAAATTATCCTGTTATTGTAACAGCACTAGCACTTTAATTAACTTTTTAGTACATTATTTAATCAATTATCGTCTTTATATAAGTAAGGTGTATTGCCTATCAGAATTTTTCGTTATTTCTAGAACTAGAACTATTGGTGGGGTTTCTTTTTCTATTTTTTTATAATCTATTGTATGTTCTGACCTCATCAGACCTCAACTAATAGTTGATAAATAAAAAGTATTTTTGGTTTAAATAAGGGCACCTAATTTGGGTTGTAAAATACCTATATTAACAGCAGTTATGGGATCAAGTAACAGGACACTCCTCTCCAGTATTAAAACAAAGAGATGTCTCCTTTATATATATATTTACTAGCTGGGCATAGCACATTAAATCAGACACTCCCTCTATCAATTATAGAAAAGCCATTTAGTTTATAATAATAATAACTGATTTGTTACAGGTTATTCATTCATGCACAATATTTCAGCACTAGACCTTAGAATGTTGCCACAATTACAAAAATATATGTTTTTGCCATCTGCAATGTGCCTTTGCCTAAAATATATTAATGGGAATATATCCTGCTTCTGGCCAGATATTAATACAGGTACGGGACCTGTTATCCAGAATGCTCGGCACCTGGGGTTTTCCGGATAATGGATCTTTGTGTAATTTGGATCTTCATACCTTAAGTCTACTAGGAAATCCTGTAAGCATTAAATAAACACAATAAGCTGGTTTTGCTTCCAATAAGGATTAATTATATCTTAGTTGGGATCAAGTACTGCTTTATTATTACAGAGAAAAAGGAAATCATTTTTAAAAATGTGGATTATTTGCATAAAATGTCTATGGGAGACAGCATTTCCTTAATTCAGAGTTTACTGGACAATGGGTTTATGGATAATGGATCCAGTACCTGTATAAGACCTTTATGTCTTAGTATACAACAGGCTGGGCCCATAAGGAACCTGCTCTCATGTAAGTAAAGCATTAACAGGGATCTCCTAATTAGTATCTGGAGCCAGCCAGTTGTAATCCAAGGTCTATACATATACGTTATCCAGATCCGGGTCTATTAATAAATAAATCGCCTCTTAAAGGGTAAGTAAACCCTGCTGCACTGTACTGCTCAACCAAACTGGACTACAAATCCCCAAATAATGTAACATATGATGAAGGTTGAGCAGTGGCGTAGCTACGTATTACTGGGCTCTACAGCAAATTATTTTTCAAGACCCCTTAAATGTTTAGAGATTGACTTGTTTTACCAATATTTATTGAAACTGTATATGAATTAGTTCCTCATGGGGCCCCTATACCTCCTGGGCCCCCTGCAGCCGCAGGGTCTATTTTGTCCAAATGTATTAAAGTCAATGGGGCAATTTTGATGCGCAACCAATTTTTCACTGGCAAATTTTCACCACAGTTTTGCAAAAACATTTGCTGGGGGTTAAACGAAATTCACTGCAAATCC
Source organism: Xenopus petersii (assembly GCA_038501925.1). NCBI lineage: Eukaryota > Metazoa > Chordata > Amphibia > Anura > Pipidae > Xenopus > Xenopus petersii. The sequence continues at coordinate 107,700,043 of CM076685.1, read as the reverse complement.
ATGCCTGACGAATAAATTCGCCCATCACTGGAAATGTATTGATATTGTTACTCTTTGTGGGGCTAACTTTTGGGTTTTGTTGCACCTCATTTATTGCTTTATTCAAACTTGGTTTGGAGCAGCACAGAAAAGCCAGCTCCTCTACTCCTCTACAACTAAAGGAAAAATAACACACGTTTGAAGACTGCCAAGTCCAGATTCTAGACCAGGAAAGCAAATGTTACAAAAGAGGTGTTAAAGAAACCATATATGTGTAACACCCTCTTGGCGACCCCCCTGGTGCCAAGGTTGTACCATCTTACCAACTCGGGTCCTGAGTCCCCTTTGCTAAGTGAAAGGGTACTGGGAAATTCTTCTCTGGCAGTGCCTCCACCTAATGGGATCCGGGAATACACATGCGGGTGGCCCCATTAGGAAAAACATTCAACACACACTTAGTACTGTATAACAAATAACTTTATATAAGAGAAATTGCAGTTTAAAGGGTAAGTAAAACTGTCACAGTACACATATGCATTTCAAATAGCATGACCCACTACCCTGGGGATCATGTGACAGCCCAGTCCAAACATTTCCCTATTAGTCCCTTATCCCCAATGAGCACAATTGGTCCCAGGTAGCGCTATTGCCCAAATACCTCTACACTGGGCAGATTTGCTCTAGCGTGGCACACAAAAGTCGAGCCCACAACTTGCTTGATCCAAATGACAATGGCTCCCAGCACAGTCCGTAACGCTGGTACACGGTTGCTTAATCCCTAGCTGAACTGTAACTCACAGCACTGTCTATAGCGCGAGCACTCTGAATCCAGATTTGGAATTAGGGAGCTCTAGACCCTCCTGGTCTACCTCCCAGGCATGGGGCCGCTGCACCCCAGTCTCAGTGGCCTCCTGCCTCTACATCTTGGCTGCTAAAATTACTCTCTCCTCAGTGAAGTAGTATCCAGCAGTAAGATCAGTAATCAATAATGGCTTTGTGAGCACATGGCTCTCCTATTTATAGTCAATCGGTGCAGCAGCGACACCTAGTGACATCCTCTGGTATCGGCCATGCTGCACAGACACAAGGGCTCCTGCCCCTGGCAGAACCTTAGGAGACCCCATAGCTCAAATCCAAACAGGGGATTTCCACACCATGTGGTTTAGACCGTAGGGAATTAACCCTACGGGTCCCTATATATGTAAATACTGAAAAACCAAGTTTGAATAGCGACGGGGGTGCGACATCTATTGTCTGCCACATACAATGCTGTTATGGCACCTCTCCCTGGAAGGTTTACTAACACCTGAAAACTCTAATCATGCTAATACAATCAACACCTGGGGGCACATTTACTCAGGGTCGAACATCGAGGGTTAATGAATTCGAAGGATTTAGCGCAAATGCTACGAAGTAAAAATCATTCGATCGAACGATAAAATCCTTGGAATCGAACGATTCGAAGGATTTTAATCGATCAATCAAAGGATTTTTCTTCGATCAAAAAAAGTTTAGAAAAGTGATGGGGAAGGTCCCCATAGGCTAACATTGTACCTCGTTAGGTTTAAACTGCCCAAGTATGTAGTCGAAGTTTTTTTTAAAGAGACAGAAATTTGATCAAATGGTCAAATAGTCGAACGATTTTTAGTTCGAAACGTTCGAATCGAAGTCGAAGGTCGTAGTAGCCTATTTGATGGTCGAAGTACCCAAAAAAAACTTTGAAATTCAAAGTTTTTTCATTCGAATCCTTCACTTGATCTTAGAAAATGTGCCCCCTAATTTAATGATATCCTTGCTGATTATGATAAATAGATTATGCTGATTGGAGCAACATTCGAGGGTATTAATTCCAGAAAGATCTTGGTTACAAGTTATTCTGAATTGAGAAAACCAGTTGGATGACTGGCGAAACATCTTCAAGAAAAACCCACAGCAAGTCCAGTTGATTTGACTTATTTCTACAGATATACCTTGACCTGGTTGAATGCGAGTCTTCCCAAACATTTGTAAATTCTGAAAGCAGAAATTGCTTAACTCCCAGTTGTTAGTTTTTTAACAATGTTGCAAAAGCCAGAGTGGGACAGACACCGCTTTCAATAGCAACACCTATACACATAACTTAAAAAAGCATGGAAAATGTGTAATGAATGTATATTGCAAAGGTGCTTAGTTAATTACGTTTTCATTTATTAGGCAAAACATTATTTTTTGGGTTGACATGTCCTTCAATATGATCTAAAGCTTCTGGTTCTGTATAAAACTGTAACAGTTTAAAAAAGCCATTATCTAACTTATTGTGCTGTTACTGGGAAGCACGAGAGAGGGACAATTAAATTATTTTGCTTTATATACTATATATATTAAACATATTTAAATGAAGAAATAACTGAAAAGATGTATTATCTGTCTTACCGTTTGACAGAAAAATGTTTGGTGAAGTTGATCTACCCCTTTCAGGGCCAGAACTAGGGGTAGGCAGAAGAGGCAACTGCCTAGGGCACAATTCTGTGGGGACGTTGGCAGCTTCCTCCTCAAGATTCTTCTGCCTACCCCTAGTCCAGATTCACTCCTCTCTGCAGCTCTCGCCTACCCCCCTCTGTTGCTCACCCCCTCTGTCTATCCATCCATCCGTCCTGCCTATGCCCCAAACTTTCCCTCCACTTCCCCTACGTTCCACCTATGTTGTAGTGCGCGCCCACACCTACACATGGGGGAGTAGCAGGCCGGGTTGCTTAGGGCGCCTGGTCAGCTAGGCCCGGCCCAGATCCCTTTAAAGGAGAACCAAAGCCTAACTAAAAAAGTAGCTAGAAATGTTCTACATTATGTTTGGGCTTCTGTACCAGCCCAAGGCAACCACAGCCCTTTAGCAGTAAAGATCTGTGTCTCCAAAGATGCCCCAGTAGCTCCCCATCTTCTTTTCTGCTGATTCACTGCACATGCTCTGTGCTGCTGTCACTTACTGAGCTTAGGGACCCACTCACAATATATAGTACACATAGAATAGAAATGTCACAATATAAGTAGTGATGGGTGAATTTATTCGCCAGGCGCGAATTCGCTGCGAATTTGCGCGATTCGCCGCCAGCAAATAAATTTGCGAAACCCCCGCGAAAATTCGTGCCAAAAATTCACCGGCATCAAAAAAACGGACGCCGGTGTCGAAAACGGGCACCGGCGTCAAAAACGGGCGAATTTTTCTGCAAAACGGCGCAAATTCACCCATCACTAAATATAAGGCTGATTAGTAATTAATACAGATAATTACTACATGGCAGCACAGAAACCAGTGCAATTAGCATCAGAATTTAATAATCAGCAAACCTGTAGCATCAGCTTATATTACAGCCAGGGAAGCTCATTTTCTGCTGGATAATTAGTGACGAGCCCTAAGCTTAGCTTCTCAACAGCCAATCAGAGCCCACTGAGCATGTGAGTGTCACAGACACTTTCCAAGATGGTGACCCCCTGTGACAAGTTTGAAGTCCTGGATCATTGCTGCTATTGACAAGCTGAAACTTTAGCCTCGTGCAATAAGTTCACTATATAAAATATGGCATTTTTACCCACATTCATTTTTAGGGTTTAGTTCTACTTTAAGTAAAGGCTATTTGCAAGCATAGGAATCTGTGTCCCATTACAAGAGTTGTGTTGGGTTGGACATCAGTGAAATAAACAGGCTGCGTGGTGTGTGCAAAGTCTAATGTTACCTGTACTGAGACTGTAGCTGGAGAAACCACAGGTGAGACAGTGCTTTTATATGGTTGGATGAAACCATTTGTAAATGAATTGCCTTCAAAGAGCAGATCTTTAGAGCTCCTGTTTACAAGAGCCGGCTTTCTGTGTCTTCATTTAGACTGATGGCGGCAAGAACAAATACAGTGTATTAATCAACTGTCTGATCGACAGCCTCGTCCCTCACTTGGACCTAAAAGAGAAATCTCACAGTTAACTGGTTTTAGTACCCTGGTGAAATTACTCTTCCAAGATACCGGCAAACACATCCCCCCAGTTATGTGTAGTGAGCCCATCTAAAACTGCACCAGAGGAGTTTCCATTCTAGACTGACGTAGAAATTAGCACCCAATGACACCCAACGACAATGGGTGCTCTACTCTGCTGATCTTTTGGTGGTGCTTAGACATTCATCTTGGCTGTATCCAAGGATATTATAAGGATATTATAAAGATTTTATTTCACTTTTTAAAGAGAAAGAAGATGGGGCATCTTCCAACTTTTCCTTCACGTGAAGTTTTCTAAAATGGACAGAACAAAGTGAGTTTTAGTAACATAGTAAGTTAGGTTGAAAAAAAGACACATGTCCATTAAGTTCAACTCTATTTTAACCTGCCCAACTGCCAGTTGTTCCAGAGGAAGGCAAATCTGAAGCCTCTCCAATTTGCCTCAGAGGGGGAAAAATTCCTTCCTGACTCCAAAATGGCAATGGGACCAGTCCCTGGATCACCTTGTACTATGAGCTATCTCCCATATCCCTGTATTCCCTCACTTGCTAAACACCATCCAACCCCTTCTTATACCTATCTAATGTATCAGCCTGTACCCCTGATTCAGGGAGACAATTCCACATCTTCACAGCTCTCACTGTAACAAACCCCTTCCCAATATTTAGGTGGAACCTCTTTTCTTCTAATCGGAATGGGTGACCTTGTGTCAGCTGGAAAGACCTACTGGTAAATAAATCATTAGAGAGATTATTATATGATCCCCTTATATATTTATACATAGTCATCATATCTCCCCTTAAACACCTCTTCTCCAGTGTGAACATCCCCAATTTGGCCAGTCTTTCCTCATAGCTAAGATTTTCCCTTTACCAGCTTAGTTGCCCTTCTCTGTCCCCTCTCTAATACAATAATGTCCTGTTTGAGTGATGGAGACCAAAACTGTACGGCATATTCTTGATGAGGCCTTACAAGTGCTCTATACAGTGGAAGAATGACCCCCTCCTCCCGTGAATCTCTGCCCCATTTAATACAACTCAAGCCTTATTTGCCAGACCAGATGCCAGCTCAATGTGTGCGCATGCCTCACTACCAGCCCTATGTATGTCCTAGCATCCTAGCGAGTGCAAGGAGATCGCACTGGAGAAGTCTGATTCGGTAACAGTGTAGCTAGATAAAGTGGCAAAACAGGTAAAAAAATTACACATTACAAATAGATTTATAATCATTCCCCAAAGCCTAAGAAAGATTATAGATTTGGACCATAGATCTCCTTTAAGTCTGGCTGGGAGTGACTGCCAGTCGACCTTGTACCTTTTATATGGTGCTTTGTTGATGAGCGCTGACCTCTTATTATCTATACAAGTTCTCTCTGTGTCTACAAGGGTTTCCAACGTTTTACACTCTAAAAACATATTGCCAATTTAATTTAATAAATTTTAATAGAATAAAACTGACCTTAGTGTTTGTGTAAATGGTACGGGGACCTTAAACTGCAAGCGCCACTGGGGCAGGGACTGATGGGAATGATATATACACTCCGGAGATGTAAATAAGCTGATGCTATATAGATAAAAGACAATCAAAGTAATGGTTTTAAATTAAAGGGAAAGTTTGCCTTAGGCTAGGGCCACATGATTTCAGCACCTCACTGTATCCTCCTACTTCGTGTGGAACCCTTGTGTCAGCTCCGGTGCGAACACACTGGGTGGTTTTTGACACAAGACTTTACATTTCGTGCGTTCCTGTTGTGCTGCTCTCGTTTCTGCAACTGTCTGGGACACTCACCTTGAGAAACAAAATATCTTCATTTTTATTGTTATTCTTAGTTTTTATTACTTGTTTTTCTGTTCAGTCCCTGGGAAATGCATCATCCCTTTGCATCTTAAACTGGAAAGAGATGGAGATGGAATTCAGTGGCGTAACTATAGAGGAAGCAGACCCCGCAGTCGTAGGGGGGCCTGGGGAAAATGGGGGGCTGGACTGTGGGGTCTGCTTCCTCTATAGCAAATAGAATACGCCCCGGTGAGAATGGGGGATGTAAGTCGGGGAGGCAGTGGGTGGAGTCGAGTTGGGGTGGGTGGGGTCGAGTTGGGGAGTGGGCGGGATGGGACGTGGGGGAAGGATGGGGATCGGAGTGAGTCGGGCCCCTCTGAAGATTTTTTTGCAGGACTGCTCTGCAGACTCTGGTTACACCACTGATGGAAGGACTAGCATATATCCCTTTAATTGTCCTGAACCTAAAAACAAGGCAAATAAGACATCATTTTAACATCTTCCATGACTGATTCAAATCTGATCTTCGCAGTTGCTTAAGAGCGGTGACCTAAATAAAGTCTTAATTTAGAGAAAGTCAGAGGAAGCTATTAAGAAACATAAACTCCATACAGATAAATATCTAGCCTGCTGATTCCCACTGACTGAAGGAGCTCAGACGTCATTAATGCCTGACCTCATTTCAGGTTTATTAGTTAATAGTTAATAGCTTGGTGTATTTTTCCATATGCCCTTGATTGAAATTTCCTAATGTTTTATCTGTAGATCAGAGGTTCTTCTTCATTCAATCACAACACGCCCAGCAGGGCAATTTATATGGAGATTCTCCCTTCGGCTCATCTAAAATGATGCATTTATATTGAATTGCCTGTACTGATTTGGATCTTATCCAATATCTTTTCCGTTATCCGGAAACCTGTTATTCAGAAAGCTGAATTATGAAAAGGCCTCTCAAATTTAATCGAAATAATCTACATTTTAAAATAACAATTTCCTTTTTCTCTGTAATAATTAAACAGTACCTTGTACTTGATCCCAACTAAGATATAATTAATCCTTATTGGAGGCAAAACCAGCCTATTGGGTTTATTTAATGTTTATATGATTTACTAGTAGACTTAAGATATGAAGATTCAAATTACGGAAAGATCCATTATCCAGAGATCCCCAGCATTCTGGATAACAATCTTTACTGGAAAGACCAAGCGTTATTTTTTTAGAGCTCCTAAAGAATCAAAATCTAATAAGGCAACATTGGCCTAACAAAAAATCCAGTTAACCCATGAAACCCATGCAAAGTGCAAGGTGCAGTGCACAGTCAAACCCCACTTAATATCTTTTAGGGCTCTTACTCATGAGCGGTTGTAGCTTCGCTCCCCTGCACTCCGTTTTTCTGCGTTGAGCCGCAGGGGAGCGCAGGAATAGACGCATTACATTTTTGTCAATGGGGCTGTACTCACACAGGTGCGTGTAGGCGCCGAACGCAGGAAAAATGCAGCATGTTGCGTCGCAACCTGCTCATGAGTAAGAGCCCTTAGGGTAGTACTACATGGACGTTTTCGGCGTGATCCAACGCGCTGCGACAAAACACATGCGACAAATCGCATGCACCGGAAATAAAGTAGGAGAGAAATGTCAGATGAAGTTGCAGCGATGATCCGAATCGACACAACCGTCGGATGCAGACATTTGTATCTCTTACCTTATTTCCATCGACTGCGATGTGCCTCATGTGATTTGTCGCAGCGCGTTTGGTTGCGCTGAAAACATCCGTGTAGTCCTACCCTAAAGAACAGGACTACCTTTATCCCTGTTGTATTTTAAACGCAATTCTTCTTATGTAATACATGTAGTAGTATATAAGAGGAGGTACATTGAGTTATCATTTATTGTTAGACTTAGGTGTAGTTCTCATGTTTATTCAAAAGAGAGGAACAACCCCCAAGTTTGGACTTGGCCTAGAAGGTTTTGATGAGGTTTTAAAAAGAGATTATTTAGGGGTTAGGAATTAACTCTAGGAGAGGAGGCATGGTGTTTTCTTGTATCTAGAGTTTATGGATAAAGGGATACAATTCTTGGGGCATTGAAAGCGATACCTCTCCGATGGCTAAGTGATGTGATTAGTGGGCTAGGGGCATTAATATCTCTAGGTGCTACTGCCTGTAACATTTCCCAAAAGCTCACAATTCCAATGACAAAGGGAAGCCAAGCTACAATAGGGGCTCATCTGCTTATGCTAAGAGAGCTTAGAGCCAGAGATACAGACAGGGCAGGCAATGTTGGCTACCATGTTGGTGCTAATAAAAAAGGACATATTTCATAGGCAGAGCCATCCATAGCTGAAGGGTTATTTATTCCCATCAAGTTATTTGGATGTACAACAACATTTCCTCTCATGAAAAGCTGTCTGGCCATCCTGCCAACATTAAATTAGATTTGTTTTTACACATTTCATTCTGCAGTTGAATGTGATTGTGACAGCCTGGCTCATCCCCAAAACAATCCCCAAAGAAATCCATTACATATGGCATCTAATATGGTCATTTACTAAACACCTAACGAACTGAAGTCATCATAATGAAGCAGAGACTCCCCGGTATAAAGATACAGTATTTCCCTTTAGTCCCTTCCTATATAATCCCGCCTCCTCCCTCTGCCTCTTGTCTTTTTTTTCTTCTGTCCTATATCAGACTGGCAGAGGTTTTTTATGGCCCACGGGAACCTGGTGGATCACCAAATTAAAGACCAGTGGGGACGTTTTCTTTCTGACACCGTTATTTTAATCCCACGGAAGACCATGGCTATGCCAAGATGGCCTTCTAAAAGCTGAAACTGAGTATCATTAACACTAGGGGGCCGATTCACTAAATTCGAGTGAAGGGTTCGAATGAAAAAAACTTCGAATTTTGGGCTACTTCGACCATCGAATGGGCTACTTCGACCTTCGACTACGACTTCAAATCGAAGGATTCGAACTAAAAATCGTTCGACTATTCGACCATTCGATAGTCGAAGTACTGTCCCTTTAAGAAAAACTTCTACCCCCTACTTCGGCAGCTAAAAGCTAAAAGATTTTCCTTCGATCGTTGGATTAAAATCCTTCGAATCGTTCGAGTTTGCTGTTGCTAAGGAGACGCGCGCACAAGGAGTGACGCACGCATTAACAAGAAGCGCGCACTAGTTAGAAGCTGCGCATCAGTTGTGACGAAGCTGATGTCACGGAATAGGAGGGGCTGGACGTACGCTAATGTACACCAGGAAGTACAGCCGCGTGCGTTGGATTCCACGCTGGATGATCGCAGCAGAGGCAGGCAGAAAAACCTGGAGGTATACAGGTAGGATCCCTTATCTGGAAACCCGATATCCAGAAAGCTCCGAATTACAGAATGGCTGTCTCCCATAGGGGTATATTTATCAAAGAGTGAAGTTAATAGTGAAGTTCCGCCACTAGAGTGAAATTCCGCCACTTTCCATTCATTTCTATGGGATTTTTAAAGGCGTATTTATCAAAGGGTGAACTTTCACTTTCACCCATTGATGAATATGCCTTTCAAAATCCCCTAGAAATTAATTGTGAGCTGCGGAATTTCACTCTAGTGGCGGAACTTCACTCTTTGATAAATTTACCCCATAGACTCCATTTTATCCAAATAATCCAAATTTTTACAAATGATTTCCTTTTTCTGTGTAATAATAAAACAGTAGCTTGTACTTGATCCCAACTAAAATATAATTAATCCTTATTGGAAGAAAAAACAGTCTGTTTGGTTTATTTAAGTTTTAAATGAATTTCTAGTAGATTTAAGGCATGAAGACCCAAATTACGGAAAGATCAGTTATCCGGAAAACCCCAGGTCCCAAGCATTCTGGATAACAGGTCCCATACCTGTACTAATTTTGCCCTAGATAGCAGGATAGCTATCATAAAAGGGCTAAATACACATGTCTTATGTTTTCCACAGTAGGTCATGGAGGCCGGACGTTCTCACAGCCCAGAGGCAACAAATAGAGAGGAGAGGAGGTGGGCCATGATTTTATAAAAATTAAGGGTGTTGTTTTAATCAGAAGGATTTACATTTTTTTTTTGGGGGGGGGTTCTCTTTTTGCATTAATGTGTCTTCACCAAGAAGATCAATAGAAAGATTAAGATGTGCAGCATGTGATAATCCACCAGTCAAACATTCAAAGTTCTGTGCAAATTGTTCAAAAAAGCTGTCAGGTGAAAAGGCAGAAGAATCAATAGATATTATGGCCTGGATTAAGGAGGCAGTGGCAGAAGGTATTAAGGAAGCCTCAAAACAACCTACAACAAGTCAATCACGAAAGAGAGTGTCAGAGAGGGATTGTTTCATAAGAGAAGAGTCTCCTGTTAGAGGTTCCTCGGCAGGTGAATTGTCAGACGAAGAAGAGGAGGAAGTGGTGGAACAATTCTCTACATTTGATTTTGCGCTCGTTGAGCCATTAATATAGGCAATTCGAGAAGAGTTAAAATTATCAGAGGTACAGGGCCTCAGCATTCAACTAGCAATCCTTTTAAGGTCCTTAAAAGAGACAGGGCCACTTACTGTTGCATGAGGTTATCAAAGAGATCATTACAACGGAAAGGGGAAAAGTGGATGCTAGGTTTTCTTACAGAGTAAGATTCAGACGGTATATCCATTCTCTTGGGATCAAGAAAGAGTATGGGAGAAACCACCAAAGGTTGATGCAGCAGTAGCTAGACTCTCCAAGAGGACAGTTTTACCAGTGGATTACATTGCCTCATTTGCGAATCCTATGAACTGCAAGATGGAGAACATTTAAAAGAAAAATTATCTGGCCACAGCGGCATCATGCAGACCAGCAATAGCCCTAACATCGGTGTCACGGGCAATGCAGTCATGGATGCATAATATTGAGAGATCCCTCAAACAAGGAATAGATAGAGACAGATTTTGTAGCAGATGCATCGATTGATCTGGTAAAAACATCGTCAAGAGCGTTAGCTCTATCAGCGGCAGCAATAAGAGCTTTATGGCTCAGATCATGGAATGCAGACAAAGCATCAAAATCGAACCAATGCGGGATACCTATTGAGGGTGAGATGCTGTTCGGTTCAAGATTGGAAGATCTTATAAAAAAGGTCACAGGAGGAAAAAGTGTTTTCTTACCTCAGGAGCGAAGACACAATTTTACAACAAATACCTTTCAGGAAAGAAGAAGACAACCATTTCGAGATAGATCTTCTTTCAGAGAACAAAGGTCATATAGACCAGGGAAAGAATATACACAAGATCAAAGCCGGAAGAGAGGTCAGTCAACTACATCAAGACCTGGAATGGGTAGAAGCTCTTTCACAAGAGGTTCAAGAAAATATTTGTGAGATAAAGGCAGCCCAACAGCATTGCTAAGAGTCTTTTCGAAGGTGTTGGTCACACTGGTAGCAACTTTAAGAAAGCAAGGGATAAGTATACTGTATATCATTATCTAGACGATATCTTATTGGTGGTGAGATCCAAGAATCCTAATACAACACAGGGATCAAGTAATAGGATACCTACAGCAACACGTTGGGTGATAAGTTGGGAAAAGAGTCAATTATCCTCTTCCCAAGATTTAGTTTATCTGGGAGCCAGATTTTCTGCACTAGTCAAGATACCGGAGGAAAAGAAACACAAGATAAGAGAGAGTATCCTGGATGTTGAGCAAGACAACATGTACAGCAAGGCAGTATATGAGGCAGTATACGAGTGTCACGGGTCTCCTAACTTCCACAATACTAATGTTACAGTGGGCAAGATGGAACATACGAGTGCTTCAGAGGGGTTTTCTCGGTCAGTGGTAAGGTTAAGAAATTTTATTCAAGATTCTATGATTCAGCGGCAATAGCAACAGACGCGATGGCACAGAATTGGAGCACAGGTCTCCTATATGTTTTTCCGCCAATTCCTGCTGATTGCTTCAGTTCTGAGAAAGATCAGACACGATCGGGCACAAGTGATTGTAATTGCGCCAGAATGGCCCAGGAGACCTTGGTATCCACTGCTCAAGAGGATGGCAGTGGATAACCCAATGACGTTACCACTTATTCCACAGTTACTAGTTCAGTGTCCAGTGGAACACCCGCAGGGGACTGCATTATCACTCAAGGCATAGTATTTGAAAGGAACAGGTTAACAGCTTCAGATCTACCAATAGCGGTGGTAGACACTATGATGAATGCTAGAAGAAACTCTACAAATAAAAGTTATCAGAGAGTTTGGAAAATATTAATAGAATATCTTGAAGAAAAGTTCATGCCACTTGAGGAAATGACAATAGCAAATATATTGGAGTTTTTGCAGAGAGGTCTAGAGAAGAGTCTCAGTGTGCGAACCCTAAGATCTCAAGTATCAGCAATCTCAGCCTTTACAGGAAGAGCTTGGGCTCAAGAATCAGCGATGAGACAGTTCATGACAGCCATCTTCAAGTTAAGGCTTCCTAGGAGAAACGTGGCCCCCTCATGGGATCTGCCATTAGTATTAGATGCCTTAATGGAATAGCCTTTTGAACCCTTTAGTGAGATATCAGAAACCATGCTGACTTACAAGACAATTCTTCTGGTGGCAGTAACATCGGCAAAGCAAGTAAATGAATTAAGAGCCTTATCAGCTCAAGAACCATTCATGAGTATTCATTCAGATAAGGTCATTTTAAGATGTTAAGAAGGTGTTAACATCTTTTCATCTGGACACAGAAATAGTGCTTCCTTCGTATTTTTCAGAGCCAAGCTCAGAACAGAAAAGAAGATGGAATACATTGGACCTGGTCAGATGCTTATCCATCTACTGGGAGAGAACAGCTGCATGGAGAAAATCACAGCAATTATTTGTGATCCCTGCAGCACTTAAGAAGGACCAAGCAGCAGCCACTTCAACCATATGCAGATGGATAGTAGCGACTATCCAAGGAGCTTATAGAGCAAAAGGAAATACCAGAGGTGATTAAGGCACACTCCACAAGAGCAGTAAGTGCTTCATGGGCTGTTCATGCACACATATAGTCGGAGGAGATTAGGGATGCACCGAATCCACTATTTTGGATTCGGTCCAAACCCCCGAATCATTCGCAAAAGATTTGGCTGAATACCGAACCGAATCCGAATCCAAATTAGGGTTGGAAAGGGGAAAAGATTTTTTACTTCCTTGTTTTGTCACAAAAAGTCTCACAATTTTTGCATATGTAAATTATGATTCAGATTTGGTTCGGCCGGGCAGAAGGATTCGGCTGAATCCGAATTCTGGTGAAAAAGGCAGAATCCTGGATTCGGTGCATCCCTAGAGGAGATATGTAAAGCAGCGACGTGGAGTTCATTCGCAACATTTCTGAAACATTATAACTTAGACGTGAGGTCAACGGCAGAGTCGAAATTTGGACATGGTGTCCTAGGAGCAGTACAGGCTTTTAGAAAGCAATAAAAAAATTTCTTTCATGCATTTCTGATTGTATTAATTTTCGAAGGAACCCTCCCTATTGAGATTGCTATACAACTCCCTCTTGTACAATGATGCCATATTAACCAGGGAAAGAAGAAAATTAATACATACTTACCAAAATTTTCTTTTCCTGGTTAATAGATTAGCCTCATTTACAAGACCGTCCCTTAAAACTGAATTATTAGACAAGAGGCAGAGGGGAGGAGGTGGGATTATATAGGCAGGGACTAAAGAGTTTTGGTTGCTTGGAATGTGCTCTGTCCAGTCGGGTAAGAGATTATCCTCTTGTAAAATGATGCCGCCTATTAACCAGGAAAAGAAAATTTCGGTGAGTATGTATCACTTTTCTTCTAATTGTGCCCCAAAAACATCAAGAGCAGCGTGTGCCCTAACACTGGCATTTAGCCTTTTCAGCTTTTCATTTACCTACTATATCTCTTTCCTCCTGAAACCAGGAATATGCAGCCTTTTGCATGGCAGCTTCTGTACAACTACATCTCCCACGATTCTTCACACGGATGTTAGCCAATGCCGCTAAACTTGAATACTCAGGGTTTTTTTTTTTTTTATCAAAATCCAAATTTTTCTGATATTTTATTAAAAAAAAGTCAGAGCAAACTAGAATCCACGATTTGACCTTGTTAATTGTTTTAAAAAAAGCTAAATTGAATTGGATCGGGGTAAGACTCGATAAAAACGAGTGAAAACACAAATCGTATGATTTTTTTTCAGACTCTTTACTCGAATTGTGTGATTTTTTTCAGGCTTTTTCCCAAAAAGACAGATTTTTTTTATTTTTGCCTGAAAAAGCTCACAATAGTTCGAAACTTCCAAATCTGATGCCATTGACTTATATACAACCTCAGCTGGTCTGAGATGACGGATTTTCGGATTCCGACTTTCTACATCCTCGGGGTATAATAAATCTCGAAAAATTTGAGGTTTTTTTTCCAATAAAAAGTCTTATGTAATAGTAAAAAAACCTTGAATTTCTCAAGTTTTTGCATTTGGGCTTTAACAAATAACCCCCATAATTTCATGACTTAAAGGTATCAATGGCTTCCTCTTCGGCAAATGCAATTCATGATATAAAAACCCCTTTTAGATGCTTAGCAGATGCTTAACTAGATGTTAGTGGGCCCCACAGCAAATTCATTTTAGGGCCCCCAAAATATCCTGAGGTTGTCCTTTTTTTTTTTTACAAATATATATGTTGAAATTGCTCATTAATTAAAAACACAAATTAAACTTTAAAACCACAAAATAAAAGTTTTTATTAAGAAATAACTTACAGAAACTCCGCTTGCACTCCTCTTCAGAAAAGGCGACACGGCAACGATCCATTGTGCGGCGCTCAATTTCTCCTCCCTGGCTATCTCCTATAAGAAAGGCAGGGAGGAGAAATCGAGCGCCGCACGATGGATCGCCCAATCGCTTTCTCAAGAGGAGCACAAGGGGAGATTCAGTAAGTTATTTCTTAAAAAAAGACTTTAAAGTTTAATTTGTATTAATTAAAAAAAAAAATTATGTTACTGGTCCTTTAAGTCCTGATAGAGGGGTCAGTTTGCTTAAGTTCATAAAAATTGTCTGTAACGCCCCATTATTGCTGAGAATATTCTTGCCACAAAATTAACGCATACCTCCCAACATTTTGGAAGTAAAAAGAGGGACAAAAAAAATTTTCCGCACGTAGCGCAGCAAATTTTTTGACCACACCCCTTTCTGTTGCCACACCCCCTAATTACCATGTTCGGTTTACAAAATTTGGCAAGTTATGAAAGTTTGAAAATATTTCTCCTTATCTAAACTGTGTTTTTGTGTCTCAAAATTGTTACAAAGTATCTTATTTGCACCTGTTAGCTGTTCTGGGCTCTCTGCTAAAAGCCAATTAAGTGAGAAACTTTGTTTCTTTTTCTGGCTGTTCAGTGCATAGAAAAGAGGGACTTTCCAGTACAAATGAGGGACTGCGGGTTGAGCTATCAAAAGAGGGACTGTCCCTCCGAAAAAGGGACAGTTGGGAGGTATGTTAACGCCACTCGCATATTTAAGTTCGACGAGACAAATTTGTCTTGCGATAAACAGAGTTAATTCCGCAAGCGTAGCAGTTCATTTCATCGTTATTTCTGGCAAATTGCAAGATTTTTGGCGCTCATTTAGGTTGACTTCATAATCTGCTGATTTTTTTGGCACCACTGCCAATGGCCACACTAATGAATATATATCTATATATGAATGAGTTTATACAAAATAGTATTTATTACTAGTTTATAATGTATTATTAAATATACTTATGGCCAATTAAGTACTATCAGGAATAAATTATTTTCCCATTTTTTTTTATCATTTATCCCCAGTGCAATCGCTCATTGCTGCTTATGTTTATAAAAAACTGACTAAACTCTTCTTTTACTGTACAATTTCTGTCTTTTTTTTTTTTTTTACATTATGCCGCTCTCTGGGTGGTGATAAAAATTGGTGACAATTTTTTCTATATTGAAGGACAATTCTGGCGATAATCTTTAGTAAACCTTGTAAAGGCAATTTACATAGCATTAATGCAATTAGAGACATTCATATACATGCATGGGACTTGTTATCAAAAATACTCAGGACTTAGGGTTTTCTGGATAAAGGATCTTTCTGTAATTTGTATCTTCATACCTTAACTTTACTACAAAACCATTTAAACATTAAATAAATCCCATAGGATTGTTTTGCCTCCAATAAGGATTAATTGGCACTCGTCAGGCAAAGTTGGCGAATGGACGTAACTACGGCAAATTCACTAAGATGTGGATTTTACTGAACGTTACCTCTTGCACCAGACTTGCTTTCACCACCTCAGACCAGGGCAATACAGTAGATAGGACTTGATCAAACTTTAGTTGAAAGTCCCAAAAAACACTTGCGTCTTTTCCTTTTTTCAGGGTGATAGGCTGCAAAAAAGCGTAACATTTTTGGGGTAACCGGCTTCCTCCCTACATTGGGGCTCATGTGTAGGGCATTATAACAACTCTATTTTCTTTTATTAAGGTTCCCTGGACTTGTGTAATGTAATGTATTTGCTGCAACATATACGTCCATTCGACTTTAACTTCCCGCCGTATGCAAATTAGCCAACGCTAGCGCAACTTCGCCAGCGTTAGGTGCCCTGGGTGCAACTTCGCATGTTACTGAATTACCGTTGCCTGGCGAAGTGTTGCGCTGCCTGCGAAGCTGCCGCTGGCGAATCTTCATTGCTTAGTGCCCCATATGGGAGATGACCTTTCCGCAATTCAGAGCTTAATGGATAACGGGTTTCTGGGTTATGAATCCCATACCTGTATATGTTTGCCAGAATATATACATGCCAGACAGAAGTGCTGGCATTTTAGTGCAGATTTTCTTTTTTTTTTTGTAGGGATGCACCGAATCCAGGATTTGGTTCGGGATTCGGCCAGGATTGGGCCTTTTTCAGCAGGATTTGGATTCAGCCGAATCCTTCTTCGTGGCCGAACCGAATCTGAATCCTAATTTGCATATGTAATATATGTGGGGAGGGAAATCACGTGACTTTTTTTCACAAAACAAGTAAGTAAAAAATGTTTTCCCCTTCCCACCCCTAATTTGCCGAATCTTACGCAAAGGGTTCGGCCGAATCCAAAAAAGTGGATTCGGTGCATCCCTAGTTTTTTCTTGCGCAGGCTAATTTCGCTGCTTATCGCTTAGTACTATGGATAAGAATATGACTGATCATTCCCTAACCTTGCAGAGGTTTTAACATATTAGCAATACACCATCACAGGTAATAAGATAAACCTTCCAACCCCCTTAATGCATGTTGTTGTCCTTCTTTGTATTCTAACCTGAGTTTCATATGTATTAAAAATGAAATAGTCATGTCTTGGTTCTGCTCATGACAAAACTGTATAACATTTGTTAACACGTGACACGAGAACAGTGTATTGTGTATTATAGGTTAGTGAGTTCTTCCACTAATGATACTTTGGGGATAGTGGCGAGAAGGCATGTGTCTTGGGTTTCCAGAGTTGGTGCTCAGTGGCCTTATAATGCCAATAATAAAATCACAAAGTACATAAAATTATATATATAACGGATATATGCAGCCCTTTAAAAACAAATAGTGTTTAAAAACTGTAGTATTAGTAACATATACTGGACAATGACCACTGTGTGCACCTATGTGACAGCAGAGCCCGCACATCTACTCTGTTAAAGGAGAAGGAAAGCGACCAAATCAGTTTATTGCCAACTATTAGCCACAATAGTGCAAGCTATAACACTAAATTTATTCTGCAGAATGCTTAACCATAACAGCTCTAGAGACTCTGTTTGTTTAGGATAGCAGCTGCCATATTTGTTTGGTGTGACATCACTTCCTGCCTGAGTCTCTCCCTGCTCACTCGTAGCCCTGGGCTCAGATTACAGCAGGGAGGGGAGGGAGGGGGAGAGGAGCAAACTGAGCATGCTCAAGCCCGTACCCTGGAGGTTTAAGCTGAAAACAGGAAGTCTGATACAGAAGCCCATGAGTACACAATAGAAGGAAAGAAATGCTGTGTTTCATTTGACAGAGGACTCAGAGCAGCATTACTTTGAGGGTTTAATGGTGTATTTATTTAGACCTTTCTGATAAAGTTTACAAAGTTTTAGCCTTTCCTTTTCCTTTAAGCACAATCGAAAGCTTATTTAACAGGCCGGGATTTCTCGCACAAGGCAGATTAACATTGCACAGAGATAACCTATTCAGCTGTGCAACACGTGCATCTACTGTAAACTCAATTTACTGGATAATTTATCTACTCAATACACGGTGGAGCCACAGGAAGCTGTTAGCGGCCACGGTTTATCTTAGGTTATATGATCTCTTGCAAATGTATTCAGGAAACACCTGATTAAAGAGGAGCCACCAAGGTCAACGATAAGCTTCTTCCATAGACTAATAATGTCACTGACAAATGTAATTGGTAAACAGGGTAGGACCTTTAAATTATAGAGGGCGTCAGTGGGGCAAATACAAGTCTGCTGCTTATAATCTACTGTATATAAAATGAAGAAGGTGCCTGGAGACAGCTGGCTGCCAAAAGCCCCACACAAACTAGGGCTCTGTAGAGCAGGTTGACAGTAACACTTTAGTACTAGTGTTAAACAGCAAATGAGAGGCTGCTGGTTGTGCAAGTTCTACTCTTATCGCCATTATAATCAAACATACTGATTATAATGAACTAAATAAATATAAAGAGCTGAATCTATATATTCCTAGCCATTGTCTCACTGTCAGGCTGCCCACAAGATCCCTTATCCCTTCCCATAGAGCCACTCATGTGTTCTAATCCCATAGCAAGAACCAGAAAGGGGAGTGTCCTACAGGCCAGGAGCATGACATGACATCATAATTGATATGGTGAGTCAAACAGGCATAGAGCTGCCACTCAACTTTCCAGGTTTAGTTATAGCCATACAAACAGAAACCATAGAACTATGCTAATGTAGGGATGTGAAATACTTAAGGTTCCCTACAATCCAGAAAATCCCATTAAGGGTTCATTTCAACTAGGGGTTGGACTTGTACACAGATGGGAGGGAGGTGATTTTCCCTGGTGGTTCCTCTATTGGCCAGGGATGTTAGGAGACTCTAGTCTTTAAAAGGCAATTGACCATGGGGTTGTTAGTGATGGACAAATTAACTCGCCAGGCATGGATCCATGGTGAATTTCCGGATTTCACTGATGGCGAATGTTTTTGTCAAAATTCGCTGTGTGAAAAATCAATGTGACAATAAAATTGTTGCGCGTCAAAATTGTCACACGTCAAGATTATTCAAGCGCCAATTGACTTTAATGTATTTGGACAAAAAAGTTGCACGTGGCAAAATTGTCGCTCTTCAAAATAATTTTGACACCCATTGACTTCAATGCGTTTTGTGAATTTTTCACTGTTTTGTGAATTTCTCAGCGAAACTAGAAAGATTCGCCCATCACTAGTGGTTGTGCCGCTTTAGATCTTACTTGCTGGAGAGGGTGGATGGTGCTGAAGATCTCGAGGTGGAGGTTGGCTTCAGTATGTGTGGCTACTTTGAGGATTGATTAGGTTGGTTAGTGAGCAGCCTGATGTTCCAAAGAGAAGGATTAGTATCCCGAGTGTCACCTGAAAGACTAGAAACTCAGTTGTACAGAGTTAAGGATAAAGGTACATCCCACAGAACTTGTACTTGGGGGTTGGACACTTACGAGTGAGTTCTGTCATGCCTAGGCAATACCGCCAAGAGAAGTTTCTTGGAAGCTATTTACTGACCAATTCATCTTTATCAGTCCAAAGAGACTGTTATATGTTCAAGCAAATACCTAGTTGACTACTGTTGAAGAACCACTGGCACCCAAGTTATTGAGATCTACCTGTTTGTAGGAGAACAGTGGGGATAACCTTTCCTCCAACTACGCTGTGAGGGTCCATTGTGAGATAGAGAGTCACCTTTGTTGCAGGCCGTAGTGAGCGTTACAGGGAGTTGTAGCCCATCAGCCCTATGCCTAGTATACAGTAGCGTCCTCTGTCCAAAGGCAATACAGAGCACATCATCATCATACCACAAACATTACATTAGCATAGCCAAATCCATTCTGCTAATGAATAACTGGCAAATTCTGTAGTATTCTGTTTAATACATTGTCCTGGACCATATCTTCTCTAGGTCCACTGTACTGTATACTGTATGTACTGTATATATATAGGGCCATGTGTTGTGTACAACACAAGAGACTATAGGAGTATCTTCCATTGCTCACTCTTAAATAACATTATGATAAATCAACATTTGGGAGGCTTTTATAGCTATTATGGCTCCCCCTTAAGAACTTTTCTCGACCCTCTCTAGGACGTGTTTTCCCCTCATTCTTTCCAATGGACTTGTTGTCTCCCTCCCCGGCAGCCGTTTCCAGCATATTATTACATCATATATTTTATTTACCATCCTCACGGCTATTCTTGTTTTCTTGCTTTTATTTTCCAGAAAGGACAATGAAGTGAGAAGCAGATTCTTCATTTATTATTTATTGCTTGGAATAATTTTTAATTTGTTGTTCCAGCTGTCGTTCTACTTTTTACTGAGTTTCTAACCAACCTGCCGTTCTCTAATCAAGGGGGAAAGGCCTTTATTTTGCCAATATTTAACAGCAGGCAATATAAAGGGATGAGGAGCTGGTACAACAGGGGGAATGTAAGGCAGTAACAAAATTAGGGCAAAACAGGAATTCAAAAGAATGAAAATACCATTCTATAGTAATCATTGGTTCCTAACCTTTTTTTTGTTTTTAATATAGATTCTATGTTTTACAGGACCATTAAAATAATTTTAAAGTACTTAAAGTTTTGCTGCCACAGTCTGTAGAAGATAAATCCAATACAATGTCCAACAGAACAGTTTCTTTTCTCTATCGCTCCCTCCTTAAAACAGGTGCTTGTTTATTTATATTCTGAGTATGTTAACAGTAAACAGATAACTCTCTTTGTGAAACCTATGGAAAGCAGACAGGCATCATCCCCCAAAGTTATAAAAAAATGTTTAACCTATTTAACAGTATTTAAAGGTCATATAATGTATAGTGATTAAAGATATCAAAAAGAATTATGGATATACTCTAATAATACACAAAAGCCATGAATATCCATGAATATCCTGTAAATTATATCCTTATAAACGGTGAGTTCTGATGTCATCAGTTATAAACGGTGAGTTCTGATGTCATTTCTGTCACATGACTCACTAAAACTTGTGTATTATAATAAATAAAGTAGCCCCAGTTGTAAAATATGAGGATATTAGAAGTTACCTCTGAGTTCCATGACCTGTATGGTCATGAAACTCCTCGGTAACTTATAATATCCTTATATTTTACAAGAGGGGGTACTTTATTCACTATTTATACCTCTTATCCTATAGTTACACTCCCTTCCCAGAGACTATTATCCCACTGTTACTATAGGCACCATCTCTCCCTACTATACCTGCTATCCCACTCACACTCCCTTCCCAGAGACTATTATCCCACTGTTACTATAGACACCATCTCTCCCTACTATACCTGCTATCCCACAGTCAAACTCCCTTCCCAGAGACTATTATCCACTGTTACTATAGACACCATCTCTCCCTACTATACCTGCTATCCCACAGTCACACTCCCTTCCCAGAGACTATTATGCACTGTTACTATAGGCACCATCTCTCCCTACTATACCTGCTATCCCACAGTCATACTCCCTTCCCAGAGACTATTATCCACTGTTACTATAGGCATCATCTCTCCCTACTATACCTGCTATCCCACAGTCACCCTCCCTTCCCACAGACTATTACCCCACTGTTACTATAGGCACCATTTCTCCCTACTATACCTGCTATCCCACAGTCACACTCCCTTCCCAGAGACTATTATCCACTGTTACTATAGACACCATCTCTCCCTACTATACCTGCTATCCCACAGTCACACTCCCTTCCCAGAGACTATTATCCACTGTTACTATAGACACCATCTCTCCCTACTATACCTGCTATCCCACAGTCACACTCCCTTCCCAGAGACTATTATCCACTGTTACTATAGACACCATCTCTCCCTACTATACCTGCTATCCCACAGTCACACTCCCTTCCCAGAGACTATTATGCACTGTTACTATAGGCACCATCTCTCCCTACTATACCTGCTATCCCACAGTCATACTCCCTTCCCAGAGACTATTATCCACTGTTACTATAGGCATCATCTCTCCCTACTATACCTGCTATCCCACAGTCACCCTCCCTTCCCACAGACTATTACCCCACTGTTACTATAGGCACCATTTCTCCCTACTATACCTGCTATCCCACAGTCACACTCCCTTCCCAGAGACTATTATCCACTGTTACTATAGACACCATCTCTCCCTACTATACCTGCTATCCCACAGTCACACTCCCTTCCCAGAGACTATTATCCACTGTTACTATAGACACCATCTCTCCCTACTATACCTGCTATCCCACAGTCACACTCCCTTCCCAGAGACTATTATCCACTGTTACTATAGACACCATCTCTCCCTACTATACCTGCTATCCCACAGTCACACTCCCTTCCCAGAGACTATTATCCACTGTTACTATAGACACCATCTCTCCCTACTATACCTGCTATCCCACAGTCACACTCCCTTCCCAGAGACTATTATCCACTGTTACTATAGACACCATCTCTCCCTACTATACCTGCTATCCCACAGTCACACTCCCTTCCCAGAGACTATTATCCACTGTTACTATAGACACCATCTCTCCCTACTATACCTGCTATCCCACAGCCACACTCCCTTCCCAGAGACTATTATCCACTGTTACTATAGGCACCATCTCTCCCTACTATACCTGCTATCCCACAGTCACACTCCCTTCCCAGAGACTATCATCCACTGTTACTATAGACACCATCTCTCCCTACTATACCTGATATCCCACAGTCACACTCCCTTCCCAGAGACTATTATCCACTGTTACTATAGACACCATCTCTCCCTACTATACCTGCTATCCCACAGTCACACTCCCTTCCCAGAGACTATTATCCACTGTTACTATAGACACCATCTCTCCCTACTATACCTGCTATCCCACAGCCACACTCCCTTCCCAGAGACTATTATCCACTGTTACTATAGGCACCATCTCTCCCTACTATACCTGCTATCCCACAGCCACACTCCCTTCCCAGAGACTATTATCCACTGTTACTATAGACACCATCTCTCCCTACTATACCTGCTATCCCACAGTCACACTCCCTTCCCAGAGACTATTATCCACTGTTACTATAGGCACCATCTCTCCCTACTATACCTGCTATCCCACAGTCACACTCCCTTCCCAGAGAATGTTATCCACTGTTACTATAGGCACCATCTCTCCCTACTATACCTGCTATCCCACAGTCACACTCCCTTCCCAGAGACTATTATCCACTGTTACTATAGACACCATCTCTCCCTACTATACCTGCTATCCCACAGTCACACTCCCTTCCCAGAGACTATTATCCACTGTTACTATAGGCACCATCTCTCCCTACTATACCTGCTATCCCACAGTCACACTCCCTTCCCAGAGACTATTATCCACTGTTACTATAGGCACCATCTCTCCCTACTATACCTGCTATCCCACAGTCACACTCCCTTCCCAGAGACTATTATCCACTGTTACTATAGACACCATCTCTCCCTACTATACCTGCTATCCCACAGTCACACTCCCTTCCCAGAGACTATTATCCACTGTTACTATAGGCTGCATCTCTCCCTACTATACCTGCTATCCCACAGTCACACTCCCTTCCCAGAGACTATTATCCCACTGTTACTATAGACACCATCTTTCCCTACTATACCTGCTATCCCACAGTCACACTCCGTTCCCAGAGACTATTATCCACTGTTATTATTATTATTGCCTATTATGCAGGCAATATCCTCAGGGCTTACATGGAATACGTCTGGTCTAAATCAAACAACATTCGGTGTCACACAAATAAATGATCTGTTGGCTTGTCTTGTCTCTGTGTCAGAGAATATTAATCAGACAATGTTGGCATTACCAGACTAGTCAGCCTATGTGATTTTATTTGGCAGTCTATACCAGTGGCTGCAGCAGTTAACAGGGGGCACCACACGTGTTACCTACAGATGGACCCTCGGTTATCGGTCCATTTATCACAACGTGCTACTGTCGCCTCGCCATTTCATTAACTTCTCCAGGAATCAACGGTAACAAATGGAGAGAACATAATTATCTGTATTATCCCCAGATATCCCTTAGACAGCCGGCCATATAAACCTGGATCCATCTGTCTGTATCCACATGTATCCTGGCAATGGCTCCATTCTCACATCAGACATTTAATGAAGGGTCAGAGTGGGGCTCACTGTTAATGCAATCACTGAAGTGGAGCAAAGCTGAGGACATTAGATGTGGTGTCTGGATTTTAATAGTCACAGACTTGGAAATCTGATGTTGTTCCCCCCCCCAAGCACTGGGCCCAATACCCCCTCCCAAACTGCATCAACTGCTCCCCTTCCCTTGTGCCAGGCTTTAGAATTCAGGGCAGCAGGGATAGTATCCGCTATGTATAGCTGCAGAGGGTAGTGCATTCTGCAGGGTTACCTACCTGCATATGGTAAGACTAATTTGCAAAAAAATATTTATTTAGGTTTTTTCAGTTTCTTGCCTCTTCTCCCTTTCTGAGTAAGTTGCTCTGTGTTTAACTCACAGAAAGTAATGGTGTGGTTGTACCATGGAGGGTGGAATCACTGGTGACAAAGCTCCTTTTTCATTTTATTTCCTTGTGTATATTTTTGGACCAGTAAACCAGTAGTTGCTGGGTAAATTTGTAATATCTGTAAATGTAGATTCTGGCCCACTGACCTTAGCCTTTGACTCACCCAGACTGTTCCCTTTCCTCTCCTTGATCTTCTCCTGTTCCACCATTTATCTCTCTGTTGTGTTATTGCTCCGCCACTAAAGCTCACCATAGACATTAAGATTTTTCTCTCCTTAAAGGAGAACTAAACCCTAAAGTTAAAAAAACCCTACCCCCTAACCTACATAGACCCCCTCCCTCCTCCCCCCAGCCTAGAAGCGACCCTGGGCAAATGCCCCTAAGTCTTTACTTACCCCTCCGTGCAGATTCTGTCCAGCGGAGTTCACGGACGCCATCTTCAGCAGCTTCAGTAATCTTCAGTAAATTTTCGTGAGTTTTGGTGCATATGGAGCAGGAAATTGCTCCAACTGCTCATACGCCGGTCTTATTCCGAAGATTACTGGAGAGAAGAAGATTGCTGCCATGAACTCCGCTGGACAGAATCTGCACGGAGGGGTATGTAAACACTAAGGGGCATTTGCCAGGAGTAGCAGCTAGACTTGCGGCGGAAGTCTATGTAGGTTTTTTTTTTTAACTTTAGGGTTTAGTTCTCCTTTAATGTCTGCTGAATCCGACAAGCGATCTGACAAATTCGTCAAATTATTGTGAGGTTAGTGGGCACCAAATGATCATGCAGCTATCGGTTTTTCATCCAATATTGGTCAGAAAATCGATCGGGCAGGGTAGCCCTTTTTCATTGGTCACATTGAAATCCATCCATTGTCCAATTGTTTGCTGGGCCAAGCAGGCAGCTAGCCACAGTTTTCCTGGCTTTAACTAGACGATATAGTTTGAAATGGTCTTTCTAGCTGATGGAAAAATACAATTTAATGATGGTTTAACAAGATAAACTTGGTCTTACGATAATAAAAAGATCTTTTAAAAATCCCAGCATCTATGGCCACCTTTAGACATAACCAGCCCAGTGTCACACCCCCATTTATCTCATGGCTCCTGGCCAACCGGTAAAAAGAATAGTAAAAGGTGTCAATCCTAGGCTATGGTGACCCATGTTTGGACCCTTACTCATTGGCGAAGAACCAGTGCCTGAGAGGGGCTATCTTTCTTCTTCAACTCCTTCTCCTTGTGGTCTCCTTTATAAGTCTACACATATGTGTGTAAGGTTGCACTTGGTGTGCCCATGCCAGCGCAGTTGTATCAACCTCATCAAACCCCCATCAGGACGATAGAAAGCTGATGCCAACAAGGAATCAAATGGCATGAAATGTCTGTTTGATAACTAGGAAGTAAGCGCTGGGCCTCGATGTGGCCTACATTCATTGTCACTCCCTAACTTACAGATCTGAATGACTCCTACATGCCTATGACTGCTTTTGTTCCGCCAAGTATTCATAGACTTTTCAAGCTGAATTTTAATGAACATTTCCTCTAAAACACATTATTTCCTAAGGTAGTCTAAAGAGTTTGCTTTTGCAGAAATTAAAGGGCATGTAAAGGCAAAACAAATTAATTCCCATTTTTACTTTCTTTAATGAAAAAGAAACCTATCTCCAATATACTTTAATTAAAAAATGTGCACAGTTTTTATAAGAAACCTGACTGTATGCAGTGAAATTCTCCCTTCATTTACTGCTGTGGATAGGAATTGTCAGACGGTCCCTAACTGCTCTGCAGGGAAACAATCATACTTATGACCAGCAGGGGGAGCCCCCGCCTTACTTCCCAGCCATGCAGAACTCAAGCAGCTTTGTTTGTTTCCCTGTAGAGCAGTCGGCGACTGTGTAAAAATTTGTATTGGATTTTATTTTTGCCTTTACATCCCCTTTACTGTTTCCAGCTGCAGGGACAAAGATCATGGAGCCAGTTTTAAACAGATAAACTGGGATTCTATTTGGAGGATTATTTTGCTGCAGCCACTGGTTCAGCAGAGTTGGAGAAAGTTTGTATTAAACAATACAAAAACCATAAAATCCACATTAGATTACATGACAACACAGGAGCCAGTGCAGTCTGCATATTCTGATTATGAATCGGCTTCTGGCAGATATTATTTGACTTGTGCTGTTTTGATCATTTATGACGATCCCTAAGCAGCCCAGACCACACTGAGCATGTGCACAGTCTTGGTCTTGCAAAGATGTATAACAAAGTTACAAGATGGTGACCCCCTGTGGCCAACTTTGAAAGCATAAATCATTTGTTTGATTAGGCTTGTGGTGCAGTAAGTTCATGTTTAAGTTTAGTATACAAAATACAGAATTTCTAGCCTTATTCTATTTTAGACTTTACTTGGCCTTTAAGATAAAAATTAAAAAAAAATATCAAAATTTCCTTCCAGAAGGTATCAATGTAATGGGTGTGGGTAACATTTTACTGTTTCTTTGTCATTCTCTTATTGATATCTATTGCATTTTCCATTACTATCGGCAGAACACTTTGCATTGCTTAATAAATAGGCAATTCTTTTTCCCCAGGAACTGTGCAAGACAGAATGAATTTCTGTTTCTACGGTTTATAATCCAACCCGAACTCTCTATTGCATTAAGAGAAGAAATGGCTCATTTTAAATATGATTTTTCTGACTATTGTGTTTATAAAGTAACATATATATATATATATATATATATATATATATATATATATATATGTTTACCATAAGAAAAGTACAATTTAGCCACATTAAATCACAGAATACAGTTAATTTAGTGGCAGTTACATGTTTTCTTTTTGAGATGGTAGGGGCCATGTACAACCACAAGTCCATATCGCACCAAATATTGCATTTACTGAAGGTACTTTGCATTGAGTTGTGCTCCTTGCAATTCTGTATAGTTGCACTTGCTGCTGCTTCTGCCTCCTGTTCTGAAATCTGAATCTGAATCTGAACCAGGCTGTAGCTCCAGGTTTCCCACATCTCCCAGTATAAATCACCACTCTGCAGTTTTGCCCAAAAATAGGTGCACCAGTCACTTGCTGGAAATGACAACTACAAAAAACAGTACTTTTTCAGTGAAAGTGCATCTCAGTTGGATTCAACGGCACATGCAACTGTATCATTGACACACTGGCCTGAATTGCATTGGGCGCATACCCTCTTGGGGCCGCAATTATGATGGAATTGTTATGTTTGGGTAGCCGAGGATGAGTAGAGTATAACAGGGCTTTATTAGCAGGCTCATGCAGCCATTACACAACAGCAAGCAACTCTAACCCCACAAGCTGTATAGAAAGTATGCACAGTAGAAGTCTTGAGCACAGTGACATCTACAGGCCATTTGTATAAACCACAGGAATCATGGGAAAACACTGCATTGTGGGCAGGATCCGACTGGGGTGTGCAAGGCCTACTGGGGCTGCTACCCCAGTGGCCCCGACACCCCTTGTGGGGCCCCCACCACCTGCCAGTTCTCCTAACGCCAGCCCTTCCCCCCCACTGTGTGCACCTTATACTTACTTTTGGCATGATTGGGGGAGGGAGGGCAGCGGGAGAGTAATGGCCAAGGGCAGGCGAGGATTAGTTCTGGGTCAGTGGGTTTATTTGCGGTTTCCTGCCAGCCCAGTCCGACCCAGAGTTTTTTTTGTAGAATTTGGGATTAAAGAGCACTGGTGCAAACTGTAGCCCAGGGTCCCCACCTCTCTATAGCCAGGGAACCCCATAATGTAGGGGCCCATCAGGTTAGTGTTGGGTACTTGACAGTTAGCTTGCTTATATTAGAATGTGGGCAAGTCCCACACAGAGTTTGGCTATTTAATTGCTGCATTGAAGTGGACCTTTCACCCAGACATAAAAAGCTGAATAAAAAAATATATATATTTTTTTTTATTAAAGCATTCCTAGCTGTTGTAAACTCATTTCAAAATCTCAGCTGTCAATCAAATATTGCCTGCCCCTCCTCTATGCCTTAGACAATTACTTTCACTTTCCATTCAGCACTTCCTACATGTCACTGCTCTCCCCACATTCCCCCGTTCTCTTCACCATTTAATTGTGTAGCCAGGGCATGGGGATGGACATCAGGTCCCCCATTCTGGTGCACAAACAAGATTCTGAGATGAAACAAGACTTGTCTTAATAACAGTGTCCACAAAATGGCTCCTGCCTGCTTGTTATAATTATGAATTCCCAGACTGAAGGAAACAAGACTCAAATAATTTATATAGTGTAATTAAAGTTCCTTTTGCTTGAATAATGTGATAAAATAGGATTTGGAATAATTTTTTGGGGTGAGGGGTCCCCTTTAAGTTATGGATATGGAAGCCCTGAGTGCACCAGAAGCCCCAGAAATGTTCACTATTTGCTCTCATAATAACCATCTCTCCCCATCAGATCATTTGGCAGTGACATTTATTATGAAACTCTCAAGCCGTGTGTGCTGGCCCGTGTCTGCGTGTGTGTTCGCTAATATGTGTAATGGGTGCGTGGAACATCCTATGAGTCACAGTAAAACAACATGTACAAGTGTCTCTCTTTCTGTCATGTGCATGACATTTAGCAAGGACATACGACTGTATATTTTAATTAAATGCGCTGTCACTGCTCTAGTAATCTACATGCTGATGCTTTTTACCAACATTTCCATTCCCAGTGACTCCCAGGAGGGACATCCCAAAGCCTGAGTCTTAACTCCAGCAGTTTGGCAGCTGACTATGCAATTCATTGTGCCGACACTTTAACTTCTTTCACTTGCAGTTTGACTTGTTCAGGTTATGGGCAAATATTGACCTCATATGAAACTTTTGTTTCTTTGTTTCAAGGGTTTAGACTGCTGGTATCCTGGGGGCAAATTCACTAAGATGCGAAGTTGCGCCAGGCGCAACTTTGCCGCACTTTGCCGCACTTAGCCAGGCGTATTTTCGCCAGCGCTCCGCAAATTCACTAAAATCCGAAGTTGCGCACAGGGGTAGCGTTAGTTTTCGAAGTTGCGCTAGCGTTAATTCGCCAAGCGAAGCGAAGTTTCGCTAGCGATGGTTAATTTGCATACGGCGCGAAATTCAAATTTCAATGGAGGAACACGTATCAGCACTACAAATGCCTAGAAAACCTTCAAATCAGCAAATATAAATTTTATTTTGCCCTACACATGTGCCCACTGTCTAGGTAAGTTGCCATGAGTCAGGAAATGTAGGGGGGAAGGAGGGGAGCCCCAAAAAAATTTTCGATCTTTTTCAGCCTATCACCCATCATGTAGAAAACACGCCAGCGTTTTTTGGGACTTAGAAAAAAATTTGACTTTTTTGGAAACAATCCCTATCTACTCTATTGCGCTTCGCCAGGTCTGAGGTGGCGAAGGAAGTCTAGCGTAAAAGGTAGCGTTCAGTACACTGCGCAAGTTAGTGAATTTGCGTAGTTACGTCGCTAGCGAAAATTCGCCTGTCGTAAGTGTGCGAAGTAACACTAGCGAATTTACGCCAGCGTTTGTTAGTGAATTTGCGCAGTACCGAAAATGCCAAACGCTAGCGAATTAACGCTAGCGTTCGGCGCTTCGGCGCTTAGTGAATTTGCGCCCTGGTGTTGGAGGAGGCAGATCATCCATCAGGGATCACTGGAGAATCATTTGCCGCCTCTGTTACACTGAATATATAATAATATATAAAAAGAAAGGTGTAATGGCACTGGTATCAATGTCATGGTTGTTTGCACCCAGACGTTACCTCGGAGTTCCATGACCTGTATAAAAACACTCGGCCTTGTGCTTTACATGGTCATGAAACTCCTCGGTAACTTATAATATCCTTATATTTTATTATTATATATATATATATATATATATATATATATATATATATATATTACACAAAAGCCATTAATATCTTGTAAATCATATCCTTATAAACGGTGAGTTCTGATGTCATCAGTTATAAACTGTGAGTTCTGATGTCATTTCTGTCACATGACTCACTGAAACTTGTGTATTATAATAAATAAAGTACCCCCTGTTGCAAAATATAAGGATATTAGAAGTAACCTCGGAGTTCCATGACCTGTATAAAAACACTCGGCCGTCGGCCTCGTGTTTTAATATGGTCATGAAACTCCTCGGTAACTTATAATATCCTTATATTTTACAAGAGGGGGTACTTTATTCAATATATATATATACAGTATATTCACTATAGATATTGGTGGGATTTGGTGGGTTCATGCCAGCCGTAGCTGATATATAGAAAGAGCATTTAATTTATTTTAACACTCACCAGGTTTTTTTTCAATAATGACACATGCTGCATTTATCATTAAAGGAGAACTAAACCCTAAAAATGAATATGGCTAAAAATGTCATATTTGATATACTGAACTTATTGCACGAGGCTAAAGTTTGAGCTTGTCAATAGCAGCAATGATCCAGGACTTCAAACTTGTCACAGGGGGTCACCATCTTGGAAAGTGTCTGTGACACTCACATGCTCAGTGGGCTCTGATTGGCTGTTGAGAAGCTAAGCTTAGGGCTCGTCACTAATTATCCAGCAGAAAATGAGCTTCCCTGGCTGTAATATAAGCTGATGCTACAGGTTTGCTGATTATTCAATTCTGATGCTAATTGCACTGGTTTCTGTGCTGCCATGTAGTAATTATGTGTATTAATTACTAATCAGCCTTATATTGTGACATTTCTATTCTATGTGTACTGAATATTGTGAGTGGGTCTCTAAGCTCAGTAAGTGACAGCAGCACAGAGCATGTGCAGCGAATCAGCAGAAAAGAAGATGGGGAGCTACTGGGGCATCTTTGGAGACACAGATCTTTACTGCTAAAGGGCTGTGGTTGCCTTGGGCTGGTACAGAAGCACAAAACATCATGTACAACATTTCTAGCTACTTCTTTAGTTAGGCTTTAGTTCTCTTTTAAAATAGTTTTTTTTACTTTTACAGTCATCCAGCAGAGTGCGCCAATGTACCAGGCTGTGCCATAAGCTGCTGTAGGTGATAGTGTGTAAATCATGGGACCCGCCAAGCACAGTGCACAAATTATCTCCACTGAAGGAAAATATTACAGTGTATATCTACAAAGCTGTTGACGTAAAGCCCTTTTTTTTCTCTGGTTGTTTGGGGCTGGCCTATTGATGAATGGTTTATGGCAACATGTTCATAGATCAGAGGGTGTGTTTGGAACTGCATCTTCCAGAATGCTTTGTGAGCTCTTAGGATTAGTGGGAGTTGTAGTTGAGGACAGCTGCTGGTCTTTCCTTCTGCTGAGGGTCGTGACATAACATTTCTCCCATTATGGGGTATAGCCTAGTTTGATTCTGCAGCAACAGCCTAATGTAATGGGCAGGGTGCCACCTTCTCTGCCAAACTTACCAGCCTCCCACAATTGCCCTCCATGAAAATCACCTGACAGTTTGTGAAAGTGCTTGCCAGGCAATTGACATAGAAAGAAATGAAAGGCAGCTTGTGACTGCTTGGGATACAAAAAAACCGTGCCGTGCTAAATGCCTGTAGTGTCCCCATGTGCAACTGCCATGTAGCTGAGAAATGTCAGACTTCTGCTAGACACAAAATGGATTTTGCCTAATAATTAACAGGCATAATTAGCCTTGAGCAGCGAGCAGAATTCAGATCTGCCGCAATCTCATAAACATGCCACAAATAAAGTTATCCCCCAGATTAGAGCTGAGTGATCCTGTATTGTGCTGCCTACAGAAGGGAACAGGAGACTGCTGGGCTGCCGTAGGCAAACTTTTCTGGCAGCTGCTACTTATAATTCCCCATGCTGAGCAAATGAGAATCACACGTCCCCAGTGAGAGTTCCTAGATGTCTGAACTCACTCAATACAGCAGGTTCCCAGCCCTCCAGCTGCTGTGGACTCCATCTCCCAGCCTATCCCAGCAGCTAGAGGCTATTAGAAGAGAGTGGCAATGGAGTTTTCACAACAACTGGATCCCTGGAGTTTGGCAGCAATAAATCAGAGATGGTTAATAAGTGGCACTTCAGCTAAGCTAACCCTCCCCACATCAACCCTCTTAACATAAAGCAGAGATGTCTCTGTATGTGGCCTATTAAAGCAACAGTAGGCTCTATTTATATGCAAGATCTAGCTGCCATTTATCTCCCGTTAGACAAGAAACACAGAATGCACATTTTCGGCATGTTAAGTCAGGGGTAATTATATGTCTGTTTTGCACAGTGTTTGGCATTTTGGCTTATTCTTCCAGGTGAATCAGATGATGCTTAGGACTAGGGATGCACCGAATCCACTATTTTGGATTCCGGCGAACCCCCGAATCTGATGTGAAAGATTCGTCCGAATACCGAACTGAATCCGAACCCTAATTTGCATATGCAAATTAGGGGTGGGAAGGGGAAAAACATTTTACTTCCTTGTTTTGTGACAAAAAGTCACGTCATTTACCTCCCTACCCCTAATTTGCATATGCAAATTAGTATTCGGATTCGGTTCGGCTGGGCAGAAGAATTCGGCCGAATCCGAATCCAGCTGAAAAGGGCCGAATCCTGGCCGAATCCCAAACCGAATCCTGGATTCGGTGCATCCCTACTTAGGACCACCAATATTCAGTTGGATTAAGACCAGGGCTTTGATAGTCAAGGTCAAAGTACCACTGAAGAGATTCAATAACCCAAAAGTGAAGATTGTGCAGTACCCTGTGGAGCTTATCATGTACATGGTTCCCTAATTGTGCTGCTGCCCCCGTGGGTGGCCTAGAGCAGTTGCTTGAGGGGTCCACTCTACAGTAGGACTACACGGATGTTTTTGGCATGATCCGACGTGCTGCGACAAAACGCCGGGTCAAATCGTATGCGACAGAAATAAGATAAGTAATGGAAATGTCGGATGAAGTCGCAGCGTTGATCCGACGCAACACGTCTGTCGGATGCAGACGCAGCTTTCAGCATCTGCATCCGACAGTCGTGTCGCGTTGGACACCATTCGACTGCATTCACTTACCTTATTTCCATCACATGCGATTTGACGTTGGCGTTTTGTTGCAGCACGTTGGATCGCGCCGAAAACGTCCAAGTAGTCCTACCCTAAAGGTAAGGATGCCTTAGGTCAGGGGTCCCCAACCTTTCTTTACACGTGAGCCACACTTTAAATGTAAAAACTGTCGGAAAGCCACTTAATCAAGAAAAAAAATTCTCTAAAGCTGGTCATACATACAGGGTCAGACAGGACCACTGGGTATTAATAAAAAATCTCAGTCTGTCTGTCTGCTACCTGGTGCCGGATTAGGTTGCTCCCTACCAGGCCTGGATTTTTGGAGAGGCGACCAAGGCCCAGGCCTAGGGTGACAGGATTTTAGGGGGCGGCATGCTGCCCAACCACACGCACATTTCGGGATGCCACCTTTTCTGGAAAAAAATACCGGCCTTCCTATATATATATTGCTTTTCCCTATGAATAACTTTGGGAACAACCCTGGCCGGTAAAATAGGTTGATGAAACCTGCCAACTCAGTTTCTCCAGACCAAGAGGACAGCTTATTGGCCCATTTATGGGCCCAGCCTGATAGCCTGCCCAACCTCTATCAGTCTTAAAGGGATACTGTCATGGGAAAAAATATTTTTTTCAAAATGAATCAGTTAATAGTGCTGCTCCAGCAGAATTCTGCAGTGAAATCCATTTCTCAAAAGAGCAAACAGATTTTTTTATATTCAATTTTGAAATCTGACATGGGGCTAGACATATTGTCAATTACCCAGCTGCCCCTGGTCATGTGACTTGTGCCTGCCCTTCAGGAGAGAAATGCTTTCTGGCAGGCTGCTGTTTTTCCTTCTCAATGTAACTGAATGTGCCTCAGTGGGACATGGGTTTTTACTATTGAGTGTTGATCTTAGATCTACCAGGCAGCTGTTATCTTGTGTTAGGGAGCTGCTATCTGGTTACCTTCCCATTGTTCTTTTGTTTGGCTGCTGGGGGGGGGAAAGGGAGGGGGTGATATCACTCCAACTTGCAGTACAGCAGTAAAGAGTGATTGAAGTTTATCAGAGCACAAGTCACATGACTTGGGGCAGCTGGGAAATTGACAAAATGTCTAGCCCCATGTCAGATTTCAAAATTGAATATAAAAAAATCTGTTTGCTCTTTTGAGAAATGGATTTCAGTGCAGAATTCTGCTGGAGCAGCACTATTAACTGATTCATTTTGAAAAAATGTTTTTTTCCCATGACAGTATCCCTTTAAAATGAGCCAGATATCTATCAGGCATGAAAAAAATCCTGTTGGCTGAGAGACACAGAAGTCATCACCATGTGGTCGTCTGCTGTAGGGTGTCATTATGTCACCCTTAGAATCCCATGGGCCAAAGGATCATATTATCCCTGCCTGGCTCAATGTATTGTTGCAAAAAGGGAAAAGTTGTGCTCATCACTATGGGGGTTTTTAATCAAAGTCCGAATTTATCTCAATGTTTTCTTTTGGGCTTATTTACGAATACACACAGCCGAGCAAATCAAAAAATCATTGAGACTTCTCCCATTGACTTATATGCAACCTTGACAGGTCTGAGATGCCGGATTATCTGATTCTGACTTTTCCATCCTCTGGGTTTTATAAATTCCGAAAAATTTGTGATTTTTGAAAAGTCTGATTTTATGTAAAAAAACAAATCCAGAATTTTTTTGTGATTTTTGTATTTGGCGTTTAGTAAATAACCCCCTACATGTTAAACAATTAGGTGGGAGTGCAATGATACAGACAAACACAAGATATTCTTTGCACTCACCCCTTATCAACATGCTAAAGAGATTAAGATATTGACCCCTATATGTAAAAAACATGCTAAGTTTTCCCAGGAGCAGTAACCCATGCCAAACAATAAGATATTTGCTTTTGATCATGACTAGTAAATTCTACCTGCTAATTGGTTGCTATGGGTTGATTTGGGTTGATTTATTATGTGGTGTACTATGGGGCAGATTCACTAAATGGCGAATTGTTGCCAGTGACCACTTCGCACACTTATAATTATGCTAATTCACTAAGGTTGCGTCCTAGGTGCCGAATGGTGGCGACTTTTTCGTTAGCGATACTTCTTCAGTGCAAGCATTTCATACTGAAGATTAGGGATGTAGCGAAGTTCGCGAACAGTTCGCGAACTTCGAACACCCGCAAAATCGTTCGATTCGAACGATCGAAGGATTTTAATCGTTCGATCGAAGGATTTTCGTTCGAATCGAACAATCGAAGCCATTCGATCGAATGCTTTTCATTCGATCGAATGCTTACAATCGTTCGAACGAATGGAAATCGCTCGATTTTAGCGGTCGAAGGAATCGAATGGTCGAATGGTCGAACGATTTTTATTCGAATCGAACGCGAACTCAAATTGGCGAACGTCGCGCGACGTTCGCGAACATTCGGCGGACGCGAACAGTCGAAGTTCGCGCGAACTAGTTCGCCGGCGAACAGTTCGCTACATCCCTACTGAAGATTCGCTAATGTTCGTTTGTGCCTTACGCTTGGGTCAATTTGACTAGGGGAGGTGCATAAAAGTCGTATGTACGTCTTTTTCAGAGATGTTGGTGTAAATGTTTGAAGTGGCCACTAATTATTATTTCACATGTCCAAGGGTGCTAAATAAAGACATAAAAGCTCCTCTAATGCCCTAGACATGAGCCCACCCTAAAATATATGTAGTATGCCCTCAAATGTTTTAAAAAAATCTTTAATAGATCGGACTTGAAGGCAATTCCGCTTTAAAAATAGAAAAGTCGCCTGCGTTTTTTACACTGTTATGATTTTATTATTTTCCCAGAGTACAGGACATGTGAGGGACAGAAGATTAAGGAAGATGTAGCCTGGTCTGAGGTGGAGAAGGAAACTCTGGTGAAAAAGGTAACGTTCAGTAAAATCTGCAATTTAGTGAAATTGCGGAGCAACGACCATTCGCCAGAGCCAAAAATCGCCTGCCGATAGAGTGCGAACGAACAATAGCAAAGGTTTCTTTCTCTAGTGCCTGTGAGTGAATTGCCGATGTCCCTGTTGATGTAATTTTGGGTGAAAAGTCGCTAGCTGCTTCGCCCTTTAGTAAAACTGCCCCATTGCCAGACATAACCATGTAAAACAACGTAAAAATAGCGTCATTTTTTTATGTGCTTTTTGTAGGAATGCACCAAATCCATTATTTTGGATTCAGCTGCACCCTCGAATCCTCTACTGGAAAAGGCTGAATCCTGGCTGAATCCTGAACCGAATCCTGGATTTGGTGCATCCCTAGCATTTTTTTTGAGCAACTTCCACCAGAACTTACTTACAAAGGTCTGACGCAGTGTAAAATAAGGGCGGAAAATCTGGCTTTCGCATGGCCTAAAATAAAACACACCTTGACAAATTTGCCATTTATTTTACACCGCTTTTATACCGATTTTGCTGAGAATTATGTTTTATACAGCATAATAAACAAGCCCCCTAGTGTCCCTATAAGATACCAAAAAATGGCCTCCCTTTTAGGGGACACTGGGATACGCAGCTAACAGTACAACCCTCTGCACCCACCAAGAATTTGAGAGATGGGTGGGAGTATTTTGGGTGTTTCTTTTAATACCACCCATCACTCTCAATGAGACAAACGGCTTAAAGACCCGGTGACTGTTTTGCGATATCATATGAGAAAGCGACAAGTTTATGTGGATTGCACTGATTTCCCTACATTATAATGACATAAAAATTTTCTCCCGACTTGTACTAACAACAGCAATAAAGTAATTATGGCACCGGGTGAAATATTTATCACTTCACGTTTTCTTCTTTTTTTTTTATCTTCCCGAAACTCAGTTTGAAAGCTCCGATGCAGATCAAAAATGTTCCTATAATGAATAATTTATTAAAGGAGGCCGCGGGCAGATTGAGCCCATCTGTATGTGTCTATTGTCCCCCGCACCCTTCTTTTTCCTCAATTACAACTGGCTTCTAAATATGGCCCCCGGTTCTTTAGAACCTCTGAGTTCACAGGCAGGATAAAGAGATTTGAGAGAGTTTAAATACAAACACATTTGCTACAATTGCTGTAGATACTTTAAAGGAACAGTATTAATCTCATGGGGGCAGCCATTCAAAGCTGAAAATGGAGAAAAGGCACAGGATATACACAGCAGATACCAGATACGCTCTCTAGTATACAATGGGATTCTTTAGATCTGTTATCTACTGTGTATCCTGTGCTTGAATGGCTGTCCCCATGGCTACACAGCAGCTTGTTTATATAAACTATAGTAGTACTTATCTGTTATCTACTGTGTATCCTGTGCTTGAATGGCTGCCCCCATGGCTACACAGCAGCTTATTTATATAAACTATAGTAGTACTTATCTGTTATCTACTGTGTATCCTGTGCTTGAATGGCTGCCCCCATGGCTACACAGCAGCTTGTTTATATAAACTATAGTAGTACTTATCTGTTATCTACTGTGTATCCTGTGCTTGAATGGCTGCCCCCATGGCTACACAGCAGCTTGTTTATATAAACTATAGAAGTACTTATCTGTTATCTACTGTGTATCCTGTCCTTAAATGGCTGTCCCCATGGCTACACAGCAGCTTGTTTATATAAACTATAGTAGTACTTATCTGTTATCTACTGTGTATCCTGTGCTTGAATGGCTGTCCCCATGGCTACACAGCAGCTTGTTTATATAAACTATAGTAGTACTTATCTGTTATCTACTGTGTATCCTGTGCTTGAATGGCTGTCCCCATGGCTACACAGCAGCTTGTTTATATAAACTATAGTAGTACTTATTTGTTATCTACTGTGTATCCTGTGCTTGAATGGCTGTCCCCATGGCTACACAGCAGCTTGTTTATATAAACTATAGTAGTACTTATCTGTTATCTACTGTGTATCCTGTGCTTGAATGGCTACCCCCATGGCTACACAGCAGCTTGTTTATATAAACTATAGTAGTACTTATCTGTTATCTACTGTGTATCCTGTGCTTGAATGGCTGCCCCCATGGCTACACAGCAGCTTGTTTATATAAACTATAGTAGTACTTATCTGTTATCTACTGTGTATCCTGTGCTTGAATGGCTGTCCCCATGGCTACACAGCAGCTTGTTTATATAAACTATAGTAGTACTTATCTGTTATCTACTGTGTATCCTGTGCTTGAATGGCTGTCCCCATGGCTACACAGCAGCTTGTTTATATAAACTATAGTAGTACTTATTTGTTATCTACTGTGTATCCTGTGCTTGAATGGCTGTCCCCATGGCTACACAGCAGCTTGTTTATATAAACTATAGTAGTACTTATCTGTTATCTACTGTGTATCCTGTGCTTGAATGGCTACCCCCATGGCTACACAGCAGCTTGTTTATATAAACTATAGTAGTACTTATCTGTTATCTACTGTGTATCCTGTGCTTGAATGGCTGCCCCCATGGCTACACAGCAGCTTGTTTATATAAACTATAGTAGTACTTATCTGTTATCTACTGTGTATCCTGTGATTGAATGGCTGCCCCCATGGCTACACAGCAGCTTGTTTATATAAACTATAGTAGTACTTATCTGTTATCTACTGTGTATCCTGTGCTTGAATGGCTGCCGCATGGCTACACAGCAGCTTGTTTATATAAACTATAGTTGTGTTTCTGAAGCAAACCCACCAGTTGTGTCAGTGAAGAGCAACAATACATTATATTGGCATTTCATTAAAACACTTTAATTTTATGATGTTACTGTTCCTTTAAAGAAAAAAAATATGGAGTTGGGGGGGGGAGATCCATGATATAAATGGGATGGGGGCTGGGACAGACCAAATCATGGCCAGGCTCATTAGTAATAAAAGGGGTTAGTATTGGGTTGGATTGGGGCTGTAACTGGGCAATGTATAATTGAGTAGATCAGTGGTGAAACTGGGTGGGTGTCAACTCTGGACTCAGTTTTTGTTATAAAGGCTTGATCTGGGGGATTTTATTAAAGGGGCTGATCTTATAATAACAAATTGTATGTCTTGGTAGCAAAGGGAACTTTTAACTGCAGTTTATGTATTTGCCTACATCAGGGCTACCAAACTGAATGTGCCTCAAGTGATGTCACAGTTCCTACAGATGGAGCAGATGCATCTGTAACATGAATCTTCAGACCAGGCCTCCAGACCTTTGATGGTCTCCAGCATCAACAGTGGAGCAAAACTACAGACTTCACTTCCTAAAAGGGCCACCATCAGAAACCAGAGGCCCTATTCTATGAATTTTGCTATGCCTGTTGCCCAGGGAGCCCATGGACTAGAAACCCCAGGAGAAGAAGAGCCTGCTAAGTAAGTAGAATAGTTCCGTGATCTTATAAGAACAGGTTCCCAAAGCAGAACCTTTTCAGTTGACTGAATTCATACATGGGTAATACCCTGATGATTCATGGTTAGTGTTGTACTGGGATGCCAGGGGACCACCAGAAAACCTTAGACCGTGGGCCCACTGATGTCTGGACCCGCCGGGAGTTTTCCATGGTGAAAACATTTTACCTTGTCCATGCCTGGAGGGAGCGAGGTATGGGAATAGGACTACAAACAAAACCACTAGCCATATGCTGCTTGTAATAAAATAAATATAGAGAGTATCACTTGTGTATTATAAGGGATAATGTACCTCCTACTGTAAATGATAAGGATATTAGAAGTCACCGAGGGGTTGTTCTGTGACCATATAAAGGCACAAGGCTGCAGGCTGAGTTATACAGGGAACTCTGAGTATCACTCATGTATTATAAGAGATAATGTACCCCCTAATGTAAATGATAAGGATATTAGAAGTCACTGAGGGGTTGTTCTGTGACCATATAAAGGCACAAGGCTACAGGCTGAGTTATACAGAGAACTCTGAGTATCACTCATGTATTATAAGGGATAATTTACCCCCTACTGTAAATGATAAGGATATTAGAAGTCACTGAGGGTTTGTTCTGTGACCATATAAAGGCACAAGGCTGCAGGCTGAGTTATACAGAGAACTCTGAGTATCACTCATGTATTATAAGGGATAATGTACCCCCTACTGTAAATGATAAGGATATTAGAAGTCACTGAGGGTTTGTTCTGTGACCATATAAAGGCACAAGGCTGCAGGCTGAGTTATACAGGGAACTCTGAGTATCACTCATGTATTATAAGGGATAATGTACCCCCTACTGTAAATAATAAGGATATTAGAAGTCACTGAGGGGTTCTGTGACCATATAAAGGCAAAAAGGATGAGTTACATAGGTCTGGGAAACCCAGAGCATGGGGTGCATTATTATTTTATTTTATTGTTCATCTTCAAGTTCATTTTTAGTATTATGCAAAGAATGATATTCTGGTTTTACATTTTTTTATTTGTGTTTTTTGAGTTTAGTTTTTTATTCAGCAGCTCTCCAGTTTGCAACTTCAGCAATCAAGTTGCTAAGGTTCAAATGACCATAGCAACCATACACTGATTTGAATGAGAGGCTTTAATATGAATAGGAGAGGCCTGAACAGAGATCAGCAATCAAAAGTAGCAATAATAATAATAATTGTGAAGCCTTACAGATGATTTGATTTTTACATGGGGTCAGTGATCCCCATTTGAAAGCTGGATAGAGTCAGAAGAAGGCAAATTATAAAAAAAAAACAAAAATAAATAAATAATGAAGACCAATTGAAAAAACGCTTAGTAATGGCCATTCTATAATATTAACTTAAAGGGGTAACCACCCCTTTAACTTCAAAATATAGACATATAATAATTTACTGAAGCGGAGGAAAGTTGCCCATTGTAGGTCAGTTCTGTAGTGGTAAGAAGAGAGCCTGGGTACAGGGTGGAATATTAGTGGATTATATCCAAAGCCAAGTTCCAAGGTTTCCTAAAAAACCCAACAAGAATTGCCTTTATCAGAAGGGTAATGAGAAGTCATTGCTTATAGCCATCCTAGCTCTTTAAATAAATTGATTCCCAACATTCTTCCAAGCTGTGTGTTGGTTATTTGAGCTTTTTTACATCACGGCTGTGATTCAACACAAGGTCTGCTTCTTATGTGACATCAATGGGCACATTTTACTTTATAAATAGGCTTGTACAAGTCCAATTTTGATTGTATCAGTCTCTGCGCAGCAGATAATATAGTCGAGCAACAACATGAAGAGGTCAAAGTACATAGACATCTGTGCAAATTTAAATTTTCCAGATTCTGCTGTTCTCACCATTCTGGGAATGAACCTCTG
Source organism: Xenopus petersii (assembly GCA_038501925.1). Lineage (NCBI taxonomy): Eukaryota > Metazoa > Chordata > Amphibia > Anura > Pipidae > Xenopus > Xenopus petersii. The sequence continues at coordinate 107,658,324 of CM076685.1, read as the reverse complement.
TAGGCACCACTATCACCTCTTATAGATGAGATATATAGCACGGGAAGATACATAAGTGGTGGTATTGGTAACACTGATTGGGGAAGCTCGGTAGGTATCTCACAGTCTCCTCTGCTTCCCCTTCTTTATAAATAATGATTGTTTTAATGTGGACATGGGCCTAGTTGGGATCCACTATACAGAAGACAGTACAGAGCAAGGTGAAGAGAAGTATTAGAAGTCTGACGTCTGTGCTTGGGCTCCAGGCCCCGCTGATTTCAGTCGTGGTGGACATTTGTGTGAAATTGTTACAGTTGCTCCCTGCGCAGCACTGTATCTCCGAGATGTTGGGCACATTCAGCGATGGGTAGGTGGCAGAGCAATAAGTCACTGTGCTGCAGCCTTTCATCACTATCTTACGGTTCTGGTCTGGAGACAAAGAACACGGGAATGAGAGAGAGCATAAAATTCTGTGTAGCCTCGTGAGCCCCCCTGACTAAGATTCCCCCCTGACCCAGATGTATTCTGTTCTCAAGCTAGACTTGGTCACTGATATCCTGGCCTTGGCCAGAGCCACCTTCTTGGTTATAAGAGCAGTCTTTGATTTTCTGTGCTGTGAAGAGATATCTCTATTTTCTCCCACTGGCAACTCTATAAAACTCTGATTCATTTGTTCGGGGTTCTGACTCTATGTGAATTCAGAATCTATGGAGCTCGTCAAAAGCAGTTAAATAAACACTATCTTTTACCTAAAGTGGTCTCCGATAAAAGTGATTTGGAAACCGTTCAGTAACTGAAAACCAGGGTTCCAAGACTTCAGCAAATGTTTTTTTTCTAAAGCTAACCCCGTTTCTTTCTCCACTTGCAGGCTCACTGGCCATACTGTGCACCCAGCTTTTAAAAGATGGCCACAAAACATTTTAATTATAGCACATGTTACCCACAAGGACTGGCTTCAATTTGGAGATTAGTAGTCCAGGCCATGGCAACTTAAAGGGATACTGTCATGGGAAAAAAATAATTTTTTTCTTCAAAACACATCATTTAATAGTGCTGCTCCAGCAGAATTCTGCACTGAAATCCATTTCTCAAAAGAGCAAACAGATATTTTTATATTTCATTTTGAAATCTGACATGGGGCTAGACATATCGTCTAAGTAGTGTTTCCCAGGTGCCCCCAGTCATGTGATTTCTGCTCTTCAGTCACTCTTTACTGCTGTACTGCAAGTTGGTGTGATATCACCTTCCTCCCTTTCCCTACCAGCAGCCTAACAACAGAACAATGGGAAGGTAACCATATAGAAGCTCCCTAACACAAGATAACAGCTGCCTGATAGCTCTAAGAACAATACTCAAGAGTAAAATCCAGGTCCCATTGCAACACATTCAGTTACATTGAGTAGGAGAAACAACAGCCTGCCAGAAAGCAGTTCCATCCTAAAGTGCTGGCTCTTTCTGAAAGCACATGACCAGGCAAAATGACCTGAGATGCACCTACACACCAATATTACAACTAAAACAATATACACTTGCCGGTTCAGGAATTAAATTTGATATTGTAGAGTGAATTATTTAGTGTAATTTAGAAATAATTTTCACTACATTATAAAAATCATGACAGAATCCCTTTAAGCCCACTGTCAGAAAGCACTTGAACCCTAAAGCTGGAGCTACATGGTTGACCAAGCTATTCAAACTTGACCCTGTCTATGGTAGCAAGCCCCTAACTAGAGTACATACCTTTAGGTATCATGGAGCCATCTACTACTATTTGTTATCCTGCATTGTCTACAAACAAGCAATGGAATTTAATGCCTCCAGGTTACTAGTGGTTTCTCCCTACTCCTCCCTGTATTGTTACATCTTTGGGTAGTTACTACCTCAACAAGAGAATGAGATGAAATAACTGGTTATTACCATAAGCTTCCATGCATCGGATAAGTGTGCCTTTACATGAGATCTGGACTTGGTTCTTCACATCGCACTCGTTTTTGCCGGTGTCCAAGCAGGCCCAGCATGTGATCCCATTTATGTTATTGAGGATTTGTATTGCTGAGAAAATAAAGATGTACATTTAGGTTTATGTAGAAACTCACTGAGTCCAAATATATTAGGGCAGAGCTACATGCTCAGATTAGGGGAGATTTAGTTGCCGGCGATTAATCCTCTTCTTCGGGCGACTAATCTCCCTGAATTGCCTTCCCCTGCCTTTCCGCCAGCAGGATGGCACTTGGAAAGCTTCGTTTTCCAAAGTCGCCCGAAGTTTCCTTGTGAGGCAACTGCGAAAAAACAAGCATTCCAAGTGCCATCCCGACAGCGATTTACATTCTAGCTGGCGGGAAGGCAGTTCAGGGAGATTAGTTGCCCGAAGAAGAGATTTGTCGCTGGGCGACTAATCTCCCTGAATCTGAGCATGTGTCTCTGCCCTAACAGGTTTGGTTATTATTATGCTAGCCAATCAAACGAAGCCCCTCAAGAGAAAAACAGTGTTTATTTGATGTTTTAGCAATTCCATCGATTTGTTTACATTTACACGTATCAATTCCTTATCCTGCTGTGATGTATAGAACAATAAGAATACTTAAAAGACTTTCCAGCCTTACTCGTTTCACTACATTCACTAAAATAGTAGTTATTGATTATAATTCTCAGCATCCCATTGTGCAGTTAGGCTCTGCAGTCATGTATTTAAGACTGGCCTTTTCTTAAAAAAGTCCATTCTATAAATCTCAGATGGTTTTCAATATAGATCATGAAAACATGATCTATAAGGGATGTTCTTCTGGATAAATGAATGCATCATTGCTCCAAATAATAAAACTTGGATAACACATTTAAATTGCCTGTTGGTACAACAAAGACCGATATTGTCCAACCCCCTTTACCAATGAATACTTCTCATCCAGTGCCCCTGGTTCATACTCACAAGACTGGTAGGCATCATTGCATAGGGTCTGACTGTTGCAGCACGAGTACTGTGTATAGCGCTGGAAGGATCCCGTGTCAAATGCAAGTAATGAGTTACAGGCTTCCCCAGATCCACAGCCCTTTGTGTAGGCGCTTGCTGTCACCTTACCTGAAAGAAAAGTCAACTGTCACTGCAAAACCCTTCAGTACAAGCTGTTGATTGGGCTATACCAAAAAGCCTGGGAACCATTACTCAAGAACAACCATAAATTGGTAATTCACTTTCTCCAGATAATTTCATCTAATTAAACAGCTATGATACAGATCATGGTTTTGCGAGTAAATTTTAAGCCTAATGCAAAACCTAAAGGTGGCCATACACATATTAAACCTGACGATAGTCTTTTAGACCAATTTGGCAACGTATCTGACCGTGTGTGGGGCATCTAATGAGTCTCCCTGATCGATATCTGGCCAATAATTGGACTGATACAGATTGGGCAGGTTTGATTTTTCCTGCAACTCCATCAAATGCATTTCTACTATCTGTCAGCACCATTTCCTTCATATAATCCGATCTTTGGCTCTAGGGCTTAACATTCGGATTAACCCAATATTGCCCTGCCATTGGTGGGCATATCTGGGCAAGATCCGCTCATTTTCAACCTCGCTAAATGAGCAGATCACCTTAAGCCAAAGATAAATTCAGTGTTTCCACCTGGTGGACCTACAGTCATCATTGGGGATCCCTAGTCAGGATAAAAACTGATCTGCAACCAATTCAACTTGTGATCATCAGCCAACAGTTCATCGTCCATGACTGAGAAATCAACAAGATAGTGATGGCTTCTGCTTTCAAGTTTGGTGAACTTCAACCTTCCCAAAATAAGGACAAACCCTAATTTCACCCCTAATATCCCCCTGTGCTCCTGTGACTCCAGTTTGCTCTGTACATGGTGATCATCATGTTTTACGTGGACCTTTTCTCCTATTGTCTCCTTCTTTATTGCATTTATTTGTGTCCCCTTTAATTGCACCACTGCTTGCAAATGAAATGCACTTGCATGATGAACTACGATTGCAATCTCACCATTAGTATACTCCTTAGTTAGCACATCCACACACCAGTTGTCAACTCCATCGCAGAATACTTTGTCGAGGTTTGGATAGCCACAATAGAGGTTGTTATTTTTACATGTGTAACACTGCATCCGGTTGGAGAACACGGCCTTAGCTGGTGAAATGGAAAGCAGAAATCAGACTACTGATCAAGTCCCAGAATATTGCATTATGGGTGTAATAATGGAACATACCTTGCCCTTATTGCTACATAATCCCAAAGCACTACATAACCCTACTTCTATGATAATGCAAGTGTCTACATGGCTTAAACTACTTACTTGAGTAGCGGTTGATATTGCAGTAATCTGTCTCACAACATGATGCAGACATATATATTGATCGATTTCCTGTGTCAATGACAGATGTTTGGTTGCACAAAGCCCTTGTTGAGCAACCCTTCATCACGGTATTGGAAGTGGTGCTTCCAGCTAGGAAAAAAAACAGAAGAAATTATTTTATATTAGCTTGATAAACTTTTTTTCAATATTTTTTCTTCTAGTTGTCTATATTCAAACTGTGAGTGAAATGTACACATGGTAGGGGGTTACTGCCCTGCCTGGATTTGAACCTACTTATGAATACCCAACAGGCTGTGGGTTCAAACCTAACCTGGTCCAGAATACCTGTGTGTAAATTAAAATGTTGATACATTTAGCTACAAGGGCCAAGAAAAGTCCAGTATAAATAGCTGTGAGAAAAAGGCAAAAAAAAAAATGAGTGTTTATATTTATTTAAAGTGACCACTGTCTTTACACAAAAACTTTGCAGTTCTACAGTTTGCTGTAAAATCAATAAACACCTTTAGAACAAGGTCCCTTTGTGATCACTTGAATCAGTTCCTATGCTTAAAGTCATGTGAACTTAACGTAACCCCAAAACTAAATTGTGGTTTAAACAAAGGAAATGGAATTCTAATGAACTTTTCAATATACACCCATTATAGATTTTTCAATTATCAATTACCTTTAGAAAGTTATTTGTAAATGCAATTGGCTACAGAAAACAGTGTTTTTCTGAACCTTTTTGGCTCTGATTTTTGAAACAATGTAACAGAAGGCTGATTAACAGACCTATCATTGCTGGAGCATTTTTGCAACATGACTCCTGAGTAGAGAAAGGAGAAGGGCATATGTCCGACAATTAATCAATGTTGTGAAGTCAGCTCTCCACCTACAAAGACAGGTCTAATAATCCACAAACTTGTGTTTAGTGATGGGCGAATTTGCGCCGTTTCGCTTCGCCGGAAAATTTGCGAATTTCGCAAAATGGCGAAAAATTCGCGAAACTGCGCCGGCGTCTCGTTTTTGATGCCGAATTTTCGTGGGTGTTTCGCGAATTTATTCGCTGGTGGCGAATCGCGCGAATTCGCGCCTGGTGAATAAATTCGCCCATCACTACTTGTGTTACATTGTTTTGAAAGTCAGAACCACCATGGCAGAGAATAGCAAGGGATAGAAAATGCTTTCAGTAGCTATTACATTTATAAATACGAAGCCATTCAAAATTGGCATCGAATGTATATTGGAAAGTTCCTTAGAATTCTATTTTCTTTCATTAGGCCAAATTTTATTCTTGGGTTTACATCCCCTTTAAGACAACACATTTTTGGACTTTTTAAAAAAGTATATACACTTCCCTCTGTGTCTCTTTTTGCAGCAGTTAATGGCAGGCAGTGGCGTAACTAGAAGTCACAGGGCCCCCCTGCAAAAATACATTTGGGCCCCCCCCGCCTCAACTCATCCTAGTTAATGCTACCTTCTACACAGCTTTGCTATATCCACAAGCATACTGTATCATGTGTAGAAGGAGCACATCCACACAGGTTTAAATAGCAAAATGTACTTAAAAAGGGGTGGTTCACCTTTAAGATAACACTTAGTATGATATAGAGAGTGATATTCTAAGACAATTTGCAATTGGTTTTAATTTTTTATTATTTAAGGTTTTTGAGTTATTTAGCTGTTTATCTGGCAGCTCTTCAATTTGCAATCTGGTTGCTAGGGTGCAAATTCCCATAGCAACCATGTATTGACTTGAATAAGAGATTGGAATATGAATAGGAGAGGGTTTGAATAGACCCTGCCATAAAGCAGGACAGGACTGCTGCTTACAATGGGGATCAGGTAGGATCTGTGCAGCCACTGGGACAGAATCTCAGCTGCCATAAAGCAGGGCAGGACTGCTGCTTACAATTTGTAGGTAGGGTTGGCATCTGGTTGGTATTTTACTGGCCTGGCCGGTAAAAAAGATGGTTGATCTAAATGTTATTAATAGGGAATAAAGATAAATATATATGAAGGCCAGTGATATGATCCCAATTTTATTAATAGGAAACCAGTTATTAATGATAATAATGATTTTCGCTCCCTTTCTATAAAACCCCTTTACCTGTTTAATCTCAGTTCCTTTTCTGTTAAAATATCTTATAGCACTTTTTATACTGCTCCCCTGACCCCTTTTGTGTTCTATCTGGTCTCTTCTTAGTTCTTTCCTTATGATTTATTTCAATTTTTTTTTTTACAATTTCCCATTCCCCAATTCTCTCCTCCTGTCCCCCATCTGTAGTAGTTTTCACACTTTCAATCAAATCCCATTCCCCTCAAAACGTTTGACCCCCCTGGCCCTGTCCCTGCAGCATCGTTGGTATTCTTTTCCATTTTCCCAGTTCCCACACATTGATTTTAGGTAGTTTTTGACTTTTTGAGACTCTACACTCTACAGACAGAGGCAGCCAGCCCAGGCAGGCCTCTCCCTGCCTCACCTGCACCGTCCGTCCGACTCCCAATGGCGCACTGCGTCCACACGGCACACACGCCACTGACACAGAGGAAGAGGGAGGGCCTGGCGAGGCGCAGCCGCGCAGACGTCACTCAGACGAGCAGAGAGAGGGCGGAACGCGGAAGTAACATGCGCCGCAGTACGGAGCAGGGAGGAGGTAGGGCCCGGCCAGTGGCAGTGGCTGCTGGCTGGGGAGGACTGGGGACGGATCCGGATCCGACGGATGTCACAATGTCACGTGACGACTGAGTCTGACGATGCGATGCTGGCCTGGCTGCATTCATCAGCCAAGAGAGCCAGGAGGTCACTGGAGGACATCAATTTCGGCCGGGCCCCCTCTCCTCCCGGGCCCCCCCGCAGCTGCGGGGTCTGCTTCCTCCCTAGTTACGCCACTGATGGCAGGAGAATATTGCAAAAAAAAGTCCCTTTGAAAAATGTGATTGCAGTAAAAATGTAATGGAGTTTTCATTCTTTCACTTACCTGATACCTTGTAGAAAAGTAGCCAGGGCTGGTGCAATTTTCTGCCCCGGGGTATCAGGTAAATTATTATAATCACTGGGGGTCACCCAACATTTGGAACCCACAGTAATTTAGACTTTCCTTCTCTTTTGACCTTGGTAACTGTATATATTTTTATGAATTATATAAAAGTATATATTATTTATATATTATTTTTATATGTTTATTTATTGCAAGGTTTATTCCCTATATACTGGCAATGGAATGTCAAAATGTACAGTGCTCCATGTACAAGAAGTGCTGTATAAATAAAGATACACATACACATAATAGCAAATTTGGGTTCTACTTTTTAGGATTCTCTATTATTTCTAAAACAGATAGGGGTATTAAGGAATAGGAAAAGGGGCAGTATAGGAAAATAAAGTAAAATGTTGTACTAAATAACCATTCCACACAGAATAACTACCCTGTTAGAAGAAGAATGCTGAATAAATGTAATTAAAGGATAAGTAAACCTTTAAAATAAATGAATGTAAAATTGATTAGAGTGCTAAAATACGCACTTTTGTAATTTACATTCATTATTTATTATTTTTTCATTCCAAGATATTAAGGGAAACATGTACTGTTAATATAAATGAATTTTGTTACAACAGCGCCACCTGCTGGTCAGTTTCTCACCAGTCTGACCACCAAGTAGTCAAGGAAGTTGTCAGGAGAAAGAAAGAGGCTGCTCTGATGTTCTTCTGCTTAGGAAAAAAAATAGAAACATTTCTCAAATCTTTTCTAAGCAGAAAAACATCAGAGCAGCCTCTTTCTTTCTCCTGACAACTTCCTTGACTATTTGATAGTCAGACTGGTCGGAAACTGACCAGCAGGTGGCGCTATTGTAACAAAATTCATTCATATTAACAGTATATGTATCCCTTAATATATTGGAATGAAAAAAGAATAAATAATGAATGTAAATTACAAAAGTGCTTAGAATAGCACGCTCATCAATTTTAAAATCGCTTATTTTAAAGGTTTGCTTATCCTTTAAGACTTTTTTTTCTGCTGCCAAAAGTCTATAAAATAGCAATAACTTTAGCGATTTGTTTTGTACCGTACTGAAGTAGTAAATTTATTCTTATTACCCCATAAATAAAATCCGTATTACTGCATAGTGTTATGTATATTTTGTGGATACCCTGACAAGTGTGACAAATGTTCATTTTTGTAACATGTAGGGGCACATTTACCTAGGGTCGAATATCGAGGGTTTACCGATATTCCTACGATCGAACAATCGAAGGAATAAACGTTCGATCGAACAATTAAATCCTTCGAATCGAACGATTCGAAGGATTTTAATCCATCGATCGAAGGATATTCCTTTGATCAGGAAATTGTTAGGAAGTCTATGGGGATCTTCCCCATTGGCCTCGGTAGGTTTTAGGTGGCGAAGTAGGGGGTCGAAGTTTTTTTTAAAGAGACAGTACTTCGACTATCGAATGGTCGAATGGTCGAATAGTCGAACGATTTTTAGTTCGAATCGTTCTATTCGAAGTCGAAGGTCGTAGTCGAAGGTAGAAGTAGCCCATTCGATGGTCGAAGTAGCCATATTCGACCATTCGAAATTCAAACTATTTTTCCTCTATTCCTTCACTCGAACTAAGTAAATGGGCCCCATAATCATTTTTGTGTGTCGGTCCAGCTGTGCCAGGTGATGTATTGATTCTACCCTTTCAAAATATTTTAGGGAATTTTTTTTTTTGGAGGTCAAATACATACAGCATAATGAATTTGATAATTTGAAGCAAATGAAGTGAAACTCAAAATAGTGATGAATAAAACATGATGTCAGTTTGTTTTGGAATATAATTTTTCCAAAACTTGAAGTTTTAAGATTTCTCAGGTGGCAAAATCTTGAGTTTGACTGAAAAAATAAAGGTGAGGTATATTACTAAGTAATTTGTGCCAAATTTTTAAAATGAACAACAGATTTCCATATTTTCCCAAATTAACTTGATCAAAAAATTTTTTTGGAAATAAAAAACAGAATCAATTTAATCTCTTATTTTTATTAGAAAATTAATAAACTGGCTTCTTAATTTATTGTAAATTGTAAAAAGGGCCTGGTCGTTTTTGTATCCATTTTGGTATTAGGTCTCCTTTATGAATAAAATATATTTTGGGGGGTTGAGATGAGATGCTTGTGTCTCCAAATGTTGACCCTACACATGATGGTTGCTGTCCCAAATAAACATGAACTATGTAAAGAAGATCAATATGATGGACAGATGGCCTTGGCTTAATGCACTAAATGACAAGCGATCATTCAAGTATGTTAGTAAATTGGCTGCTCTACATACTCTCATGCAGGCAGCAATAATGCACCTCTTGGGTTTTATGTCTTCAAAAGAGTCAGATCCAATCACATCCGTGGTTTGATCCATTTCCCGGGCGCAGAAAGAAAATTAAAGGGTATTGTGTCTAATATCTTTGAAACACAGGTTTTCAACAACAATAAAACCAGATCAGGGAGATAGCGCAGCTTTAATGTATTTTTCACCGAATGTTGATTTTCAATATTGAAGCTGCTTACTTGTACTTCTGGATGTTCTCTGGGAGGGGTTTACAGCATGGGAGCATTGTTTTACAGGTGGAAAACATAATAATATTCACATATTTCATGATTCAGCAAAGTTATGGGATCTGGGAGCAGTTCTTCCAGATCATTAAAGTCTAACCTTGGTTTCCCTGATAACTTTCTCAAGAGAAGAAAGCTCATTTTGACTTCATTTTTAGGTTTCTAAGACCACATTTGTATGCTTCTCATGCACTAACAAAAATACTGAAGCATCATCTCAGAGAGAGCAGGATTGTATTTGTACTCATGGTGATTTCTTTGTTTAGAAAATTCCCTTGACCTCCTTTGAGAAGCTGAATTTAGCCAACCAAGTCATTGTAGAAGATAGTTCCCAGTCTATAACTATAGAAGTAAATAATGCTTTTTGTGTACGACCAACTGTGGGATTCCAGGGCAGGAGATATGCAAGGGATCTGGAACAAATAAAAGACCTCGACTGTATATTCCACTCCCTGTCATTGTATCCTTTTCCCACGAATGTCCAAAATTAAAAAAAGTTTCAAAAATCAATATGGGGCTAATAAGTGAATAGTATTAGATAACCCTCCATTTTCATTGGCATAAGCAAAAGTTCTCTGTTACCTTAGTACATCATAAACAAGTTGCATGTTTCTTATGACACAAAAGTCTAGTTGTATCACATATTTCATGCCTTATATTTAAAAAAAAACATTCTTCTTAGATCTCATGACCATGATCATTGAGGACACAGCATTGTGATCATTTATGGTGTTTTATACAGTCATTCTCATTCCAACAGTAAGTGAGATTAATCTGAAAAGCTGTGGTTTTAAGGACTTGATGTTTGAGACAGTTCCCATCTGGGACTGGGTTAGTTGCCCTATACCATAACTTTGATGTGAGTGTGCAAGTTACAACTCACCCATTTGCAGAGCTACAAGGACCCCCCAAGTTTTCAGAACTTCTCTTTAGCCAAACGTATGTGGACAACTGCCTGTCTAACATCTCATTTTATGAAGTTGCTCCTCTTTTTGCTGCTACAACAGCTTTTACCCTCTATTCTTCTCAGAAGGCTTGGTGGAACATTGTTGGTGAATTCTCCAGGCTAGTTAACTTCTTCCTGTCCATTTTATACGGACCTAACTTTGCCCCATATGTTATTATTCTGCTGAAACAGAAAGGATCCAAACCCAAACTGTTGTCACAACACTGGAAGCATGGAATTGTCATGGATTTTGTCAGCAATGTTGGGTTTGGCTTAACAACATAATTCCAGTAATTAGAACTGATGGTCATATACTTTTATATGTAGTGTATGTCTGATTGCAGTAGTTCGAAGGGTAGAACTCCACGGTGCGATCCTACGCAATGCGTCAAAACGGAGGCGTCACATCGAATGCGACGTGACACCTGTGTTTTGGCACAGCGCGTCAGAATGCGCCAAAATCGCCCGTGGAGTTCTACCCTTTGATCCACTGCAATCAGACATACATACCCTTAAGCTTCCCTAAGGCAGGGACTGGAGTGAATGATTAAACATTTTTGTAAAGGGCTGTGTAATATGTGAAATAAATCAAGAACAATGATCCACAAAGATACATAAAACAGTGTTGTTGTCTTTGTACCCCCTGTATATATAGCTGTCTGAGAAATAGAGTGATAAGCCCTGCAGCATTTTACAAAAAGTACTCTGTGATACATCCCATTGCAATATTCACAGCTTGTGGGGCACCGGGCCTTGTTCTGAGAACTCATTCCAGTCAATAAATGTATCAGTCAATCATGAATTTCTTTATGTAAGCCTCAGAGACAGTGGAGGCCTCTCTCTTTTAGGTAAGTGACATATAACATCTCTGTAAATGCATCTGCTCATCTGGAGATGGCTAAATGTGCCTGCACTTGGCAGCACGTAATGATCACTGTCACATAACACTTGTATTAGAATCCCATTACCCAGACGTGGAGTGACTGGACATTTGCTTCAGAAGAGGTATTTATTTCATCTTCCCTCATATTTCTTGATCTGTTCTTTACAGGTTGCTGTGTCATATAATCATAGGTCACTGCCGTTGTATAAATTGTACATTTCTCTGAATGATTTTCCATCACCCTACGTCTACTGCCACATCTGTTCATTGAACTACTGCTGTATTTGTGGTTATATCTAATAGGGGCCATCCACAAATCACTCTTGCCCACTGCATTCTCCTGCCTGAAAATCAAAGTCCTGTTATATCTGTAGTTATAGATACAGAGGTGCCACCTACAGATCAACCTTCTCATCTTACTGCAGTGATCCCCAACCAGTGGCTCGTGAGCAATATCTTGTTCTCCAAATCCTTGGCTTTTGCTCCCAGTGCGTATTTTTGAATTCCTGGCTTGGAATCAATATTTAATTGCATAAAACCAGATGTACTGCCAAACAGAGCCTCCTGTAGGCTGTCTGTCCACATAGGGACTACCAAATCACAGCTCTCATTTAGTTCCCCCGGAAATTTTATTCATGCTTGTAATGCTCCTCAACTCTTTGTGGCTCAAAGGTACAAAAAAGATGGGGAACCTCTGCCCTACTGTATCTAAATGACCCACCTACTCATGAGAATATCTATGGCTATATATATATATATATATATACAATGTCTGGGTGGTCTAATTAACACATCACTCTTCCTACTTAAGTGTAATGCTTGGTATGACTCAAAAGTCCTGTTATCTGTAGTTATATATTGTATACAGAGAAGGTCAATTTTAGAACAATCTTCTCACTCTACTATGACTTACTGTCTTATCTGCTCACCAAAATAGCTATGACTATATATAAATGGGAAGGGCCCCATCAATACATCAGACTCTAGGAAATCTGTTGGAACTGTTATATCCCATTCACAAACATCTCACCTGTAGATCTATAAGCCAGGGAGATGCAGGTGGTTTCATAGGCTTGACATTTCTTGGCCACCATACGGCAGGAGGAGGCACTTCCAATACACTGTAGGCACCGCAAACTGTTAACTGCAGAAAGAAAGAGAAGAATTTGGATTTACATAACCAATGGTAGTGATATAGTCAGGCCCTGGGTAGGACAAGAGCACTTTCCAACGCTGAACACTTATTTGCATATAATGATATGAGGTCACTCCTTTGTTATATGAGGTCACGCCTATGTTGCATGAACCCACTCCTATGTTGCATGAGGTAACACCTAAATTATGTATAAAATAAAAAATCCTTGTGGCTATGAACGTAAATATAGAACAGGACTCAAGGATAAGTCAATTGCAACTAAAGCAGAGACAAACACTATGACACCCATCCACCCACCCACCCACTTCCAGCCTGGACTCTGCCCACGACTCTGCCTGCTCCCCTGTTTAAACCCCTCAGTCTATTTTTTGCCTCTGAAGATGACTCAGTGGTTCCCTTTCTTCTTATCTGCTCATTAACAGAATATGCCCTGAGCTGCTCCTGTCCTTAGAGACCGACTCACAATTTATACTGTATATTCTGTTTAGAATTTAAATGTCACAATACAATGATGATAATTATTCAGATTACAGATTACATGGCATCTGAGAAAACAGTGCACTCTACATCATTAATGATCAGCCCTGTAGCTGGAGCCCTGGAGCATTGGTTCCTATGACAGATATAACTTCACATTCTGCTAATGTGTTGATGATTTCCCACAACCCCTAAGCATAGTTTCTCAACAGCAGCCCAGAGCACACTGAGCATGTGCAGTGTCACTGACACATGAAAGATGGATTAACGAGATCCACGATGGAGAGCTAATGTGGACAACTTTGAAGACCTGGACAATGGCCTTGACCTGACTTGGCCCCTCCATAAAGATCTTCAAGATGTCTAAACATGTACATGTCTCCCCTCCCTCCCGTTGCTCTGCCAGATGCAAAAAAGTGGAAGGGTGGCAAATTTTGTATGTGAAAGAAGCTGGAGACTGTTGTATGGTGGGACTGTTGTACGGTGAGACTGTTGTATGGTGGGACTGTTGTATGGTGGGACTGTTTTATGGTGGGACTGTTGTATGATGAGACTATTGTATGGTATTTATGCTAGTGGACCTGGATCAATACTGTTACTGAACTGATGAATCTTTGAGTTGGTACAGAGGCATGATGAAGGATACAAGTGGGGGATTAAAAGGTAACAATGAACGTCTAGTACTGAAGGTGGACGTTGCCATGACTTACACTTGAGATTTCTCACGGAGACATTTGAGTGGAAGGACGAGAGAACAGATGTTTATCTCTAGTTATACACATACTAGATACTGTACATTTTCTGGCTGCACCCAGTCTCTAGCACTGACCTACATCTCAGGAATTTGGACGTACGCTTTTATTACCTTCAGGGCACATACAGTACTCACCTCTACCTACCTACCTGCATCATCCACATAATAATTCCACATCTCTAACAGACTGGCACTATCAGTAGTTTCTTTTATCTATCTACAATCTATTCTCTGCCTGATCTCATATCTTCCATATCTACCTGTGTATCAAACTATATATCAGTCTCTATCTATCTATCTATCTATCTATCTATCTATCTATCTATCTATCTATCTATCTATCTATCTATCTATCATCTATCTATCTATCGATGGCTGTAGAAGTTGAAATCCTTCTGCAGGGCAATGTCACAGCTATGGCTGCCTGTATAATCTGAATAAATGGGCGACCAAACTGCCAGGTTCTGGGTAGAAAACTCCTTGCACAGCATTTAGTGGAGATTTCATGAATATACGTGGTCATGGTTTCCACAATGCTTTCTGCTCAAACCCTGCATTTTCTCTAAGGACAAAAAACCCCCACAGTAATCTAAACACAATGGGACATATTTATTAGGCATACGCTTCTCCTGCCCAAACTTTTGCCCTGTGGAGTCCGACAATGTTATAAAACTGCAAAATAACACAAACTGTGGTAAAAGTTGACCAAGTCTAGTAAACAGGGTGGAATCTGGCCTAGTTACTATATTTACATGTTATGTAAGTTCTAATGTAATTCTACCACTTACACAGGTTTCTGAGCAGACCTACTACACCACGTTACTTCCACATACCTCCCAACTGTTCCATTTATCGCATGACACGCCCAATTTTTACAGCTCAACCCGCAGTCCCTGAATTGTTACTGAAATGTCCCAACTTTCTCTTTGATCTCCTGCACTGAACAGCCAGAAATAGATACAAAGTTTCTAAAACTTAATTGGCTTTTGGCAGAGAGCCCAGAATACGTGCCAGCTGCAATTGAAGATAAGCAAAGATACAATTGTAACAATTTCAGATAAGCATATCTCTTGGGGAAACTGTGACTTACAGCTTAAAGGTCAATTCGCCCTCATTAGCAAAACTGAAATAACACATAAAACCTGACCCTAAAATCCCCAGAAACGTGTTCAAACTTTCCGTAACCTGCCACATTTTGTAAAATGGACATGGTAATTAGGTCATTAAAGATGCCAATTCTGCTTTGGCACCTAAGACAAGGTTGGCAATCTATGTGCCCCCTAATGGTAATGTCAAACTATTACGGACACCTATCTGAGTCAGATATGTGGTAGGCACAGAGCAACTTACACAGGAGAGGAGGGGGAGAGAGACAAGGTGCTACTACTCATAGCTCATTGAATTTGCAGAATAAAACAAGATTAAATGTTTTCTGCCAGTGTACCCTGTGGCTCTATAATGTGGCTTAATATGGACTAATCCTTACTGAGTTTTATACATTTCACAACTTACAGCCAATTCTCTGTACTGACCCTGGCAGCCCTGAATTAACTCCAGACAGCTTTGTACCAAATTGAATTGTCTATAGCAGTGATCCCCAACCAGTGATTCTGGAGCAACATGATGCTCACCAACTCCTTGGATGTTGCTCTCAGTGCCCTCAAAGCAGGTGCTTATTTGATTATTTCTTGGCTTGGAGGCAAGTTTTAGTTGCATAAAAACAGCTGTACTGCCAAACAGAACGCTCCGTAGGCTGCCAGTCCACATAGGGGCTACCAAATAGCTACTCACATCCCTTATTTGGCACCCCTGGGACTTTTTTCATGATTGTGTTGCTCCCCAACTTTTCTTTTACATTTAAATGTGGCTAAAAAAGTATGGGGACCCCTGGTCTATAGTCATAAGCTTTATGGGCGTGCTTTATAGCTGGGAAGTCTATCAAACTGTCTACTCTTGAGCATCTGAGGTTTGATCATGGAGGCAGTAAATGGCCAACTGTGGTCCCTCCAAACTGATTGACTTAGGTCCCCTTTGGAGAGGTGTGGTTGCATGGGGATTTTCAACTTGGAGCCCTCCAGTTGTTGCTGAGCTAATGTTATCCCCCAATGCATTTGTGGATGCTCCAAACTGATTGATTGAAGGTTGGCGGGGTTATATAAAACAGGGATGTCTAACATTGGACCCTGTTGTTGACCTGAAGGTTCCAGCATGCCCTGAAAGTATTTTTCTGTTGGACATGTTGGGCTCCCAATGTCACATTCCCTGGTGGGACCTAAGACGACACTGCTGTTTGCAAATTTACAATTCCAGATCAGTCCCAATGTGTCTTTTTAAAAATGTGTGTGCCCCAGAATAACACTGCACTCTATCTACATGACTATAATTTTGTGAAATATTACACAGCAAATTGTGACAATAGAAATGATAAATCTGCATTATTTTTTTACACCTATGAACATGCCCTCTATATAACTTTAACCCATTCTATGTCATGCCCCCACGATTTGAGTTGAATGAATGCTTTTGACTGTAAATTACCCCTACACTTAATGGCACATCCCCAGATATTTCCCTTATAATATGTGTGTGATTTTCTAGTAGAAAAACATAACAATGAGTGAGACTTTTTGGGGGGGGGAGCGAAGACATCAAGTGATTTTGAGTGTCCTTGCCAGATATTGTTCCTTTCAGTATCATCTCTTCCTCAAAGCGTCAAAAGAAATGTATGGATCCTTTTTTTCATTTGATAAAGTGTTTGCAAAGAACAAAAATAGGAATTGAGGATCCTTTGTTCACACAGGACTCCCTTCACCCATAAGTACATTGTTTCCATCACCTCCACGCTCTGATCTACTGTGAGAGCTCATCAGCCCAGCATTCTTCAAACAATCCCATACATCAGAGTTACTTCTATTCACACAATGCTCACTAGTCACAAGGCACACAAAGGATTGTGACAGTCCCTAATGTCGGCTAAAACAGCTCTGCGCCAAGCACCAGCCATACAGTTTGCCGAGTTCAGCCCAGTAGAAAAGAAAGACAAAAAAGCCCTTTCAGCAGCATTTTTCATAGGACGTCATTACAAGTAATGGAATGTCCCAGGCACCGACTGAGCAAAATAACTGGATATATTGTACTGCTTAGTCGGGGAAACTAAATTGGTCAAAGTTGTGTTACTTCTTCTTCATTGTTCATCAGGTTTCATTATTAGGTGCCATTTAAAGATTAACCTGACACTGTCCTAGGCACACCCTCCTGGTCAATCTTTGACCTGAAAATGTGCAATACCGTCTTTAAGACCTCAATAATCATCCCTATTAAAAAATATATAGTTATAGGCCCATTGGTCTATCATCAGTTGCCATGAAGTGTGTTGAAAATTGGTTCTCATCAATGCCAAGTCTCTAGATCTACCTTCATATGCTCATTGTCCAATCAGATCTACATAAGACCTAGCACTGTAGCCTTCATTACACCTTAAAAAGCCCAACACATATGTATGCATGCTTAAAATATGCAGACAACACCAAAATGTTTGGCCTCATCCAGAATAATGATGAAACGTCATATACAGCGCCGGATTTTACAGAGGCGCGCCCCTAGGCCGCGCGGTCCGAACAGGCGGCCGCGCGGTCCTAGCGCCCACCCCACCTCACTTTACCAGCGCGCCGGCGAAAAAACGCCGGCGCAGCTGCTGTAAATGAATGGGGACGCACGCGTCCCCATAATGCGGCTGGGCGGCATGCCGCCCCTATTTTTCTGCCGCCCTAGGCCCGGGCCTATGCGGCCTTGCCGCAAATCCGGGCCTGGTCATATAGACAACAAGTATTGGACACACATTAATTCAATAGTGTAAGAACCACAGTCTGGTTCTTAACATTGAGCATTGGTAATTGATTTCAGGAAAACTTAAAATTGCACAAAGTATTATTAACAGAGCAGTTGAACTCAATCAAGTTCCTAGGCCTACACATCTCTAGTTCAGTAAGCTGGAACATCAAAAGTGAGGGAATAGCTAAAAAATCTCATGAAAGCTTTTATCTCTTAGAAAGCTAAAATGCTTTGAAGTCAATAAGAAGCCACTGGCTTAGATCAGATAGGAGCATTCCTACTAGGAACAATATAAAGGAGTCCATATAGCTGGAGAAGTGTTGTCTCTGGAGAGTGGTTAGCAATGCAGAGTAAAAAACTGGCAACAGTCCACCACCATTATGTGATCCTCATACTGCCACATGTAAGAAGAAGATTATTGTCATGATAAGTGACTTTTCCCATCCAGATAATGGATTAATGGATCATCTATATAGCACAAGGCACAGAAGGCCTGAAAGCATAAAAGCTAGGAGCAAGAGACTATTAGGGCAAAGACACAAGCTCAGATTTGTGGAGATTAGTCGCCCGGCGACAAATCTCCTCTTCTTCGGAGCGACTACTCTCCACAAACTGCCTCCAGCCGGCGATTTATATTCTAGGCAGTTTGGGGAGATTAGTCGACATGAAGAAGAGGCAATTTATCGCCAGGCAATTAAATCTCCCCGAGCTTGTGTCTCTGCCCTAAAACAACTTCTTCCCAAGAACAGCTAGACTCTTTCAATCTCATCATTCTGGACTTATATCTCGCCTATCATAGTCCTCTCTTTAACTGCCCCCCGTCTGCCCCTTGTAATGTACTGTAGCACAGTCTGTAAGTCATAATTATCAAAGGTTTGTATACTGAAGTCACTATTATTAGGGCATTTTCCCTAAATGTATGCAAAGGGACTCTGTCCTCACAAACTAAATTGTTTATTTAGCCCCAAAAGGTTAATTTATGCTAAATAAACCTTTTTGTACAACTACAACTGCTGGTAATTATTTTTGATACATGTTATAGCCCCGTGGAAGACGTGGGCCCTCCAGTAACAGCACCTGACACCACAACTTGGGTGGATTTTTTTGGGCGTTTGAGCTCTCCATATCCACGACTAACAAACTAAAAGGCGTTCATTTGTCCCCAAACACAATTTAACAAGTGATCTAGGATATAAATTAAGGCACTGTTGGACAACTGATGTCCTTTACTTCCAAAAAAACCAAACTTATTAGGGGTCATTTACTTCTGCAATTTCAGCGCAATTTTGGATACCATTCACGATAGTATTTAACCATCATGCAGCATTTTTGGCCCATAATTCCAGAATAATGTGGAAGGCAGTAGTTAAGCAAATTATGCAGTTTCCACGGCTCATCATCCAAATGATGTTTGCACATAATTCTTCCAACAACTGAAATCATGGAGCTACTACGTTTTTGGAGATGGTAGTGGTAACTCCAGGGTTCCAGGGCACACTTAGATGCAATTCAGAACTGGAAGAAGGATGGAAAGACCGGAGTTGAGTACAACTATGTAGAAGAGCAAAGAGTTTGTTTGTACCAAGGAACACATTGGAAAGTAGCACCAGCGTTGATTGCAACTATGTGGAGCTATCTAGAAGTGCAAGGAGCTTGCTTGGCCAAAAGAACCTTAGTGAATGGCTTCAATATGCACAACAACTGCGTCCATATATGTGTGACTGCAACTATAGTTGCCGCAGTAAATCACCCCTATTGTGTTGTGTGTAGAGGTCACACGGGTGTAACTGTAAGTACTTTGTTTGGATAAAAACCAGCAGCCCTGTGTTGTTCATGCAGAAATATACTAGGGTCAGGGTAAGTGTCTCACAAGATACACAGAGGAGCAAATGCCCTTTATCTGAAAGGCTCATCTACTTTAATAGCGCTGCTGCCTTGAGTCGCCTGTGGTTGATTAAGTTTAATGAATGGAAGACGTCAATCAAAAAGACACAACAGCAAATAAAATCGGGAAAAATAAAAGCAGTATTAGAGCTGTGGAGCTACGTGCTTTTGATCTCTTCTACAATCAACAAAGTCATATGTTTTATTTTACATAAAATACCGTAAATGTTAAATACAAATATGAAAGCGTGCATGATTAGTGCAGCACTATCCCAAACAGGATTAAAGGCTTAAACGATAAAGCAATACAGATTGTGAACGTTATCATGGCATTTCAGCAATAGCGACTGTCAGTTGGAGATTAGCGAATCAAAGGAAATCTGACATGTTTCACTGCTTTGGCATTTACTCAAATCTTAAAGGGATACTGTAAATAGATTTTTTTATATTCTATTTTGAAATCTGACATGGGGCTAGACATTTTGTCAATTTCCCAGCTGCCCCAAGTCATGTGACTTGTGCTCTGATAAACTTCAATCACTCTTTACTGCTGTACTGCAAGCTGGAGTGATATCACCCCCTCTCTTTCCCCCCAGCAGCCAAACAAAAGAACAATGAGAAAGTAACCAGATAACAGCTGCCTGGTAGATCTAAGAACAACACTCAATAGAAAAAACCCATGTCCCACTGAGACACATTCAGTTACATTGAGAAGGAAAAACAGCAGCCTGCCAGAAAGCATTTCTCTCCTAAAGTGCAGGCACAAGTCACATGACCAGGGGCAGCTGGGAAATTGACAAAATGTCTAGCCCCATGTCAGATTTCAAAATTGAATATAAAAAAATCTGTTTGCTCTTTTGAGAAATGGATTTCAGTGCAGAATTCTGCTGGAGTAGCACTATTAACTGATGCGTTTTGAAAAAAACATGTTTTCCGATGACAGGATCCCTTTAATGTTCCTCTACAGATTCATTGTATGATAGTACAGGTTTAGGATCCGTTATGCAGAAAGCCATTATCCAGAAAGCACCCAATTAGGGAAAGCCATCTCCCATAGACTCCATTTTATCCAAATAATCCAAATATTTAAAAATAATTCCTTTTTCTCTGTAATAATAACAAACAGTTCAAGTACAAACAGTTGTTTGTATTTGATCCCAACTAAGATATAATGAATCCTTATTGGATGCACAGAATCCAGTATTTTGGATCCGGCCGAAAACCCTGATTTGGACGAATACCAAACCGAATACAAATCCTAATTTGCATATGCAAATTAGCGGTGGGAAGGGGAAAACATTTTTTACTTCCTTGTTTTGTGACAAAAAGTCACGCGAGTTCCCTCCCGTCCCTAATTTGCATATGCAAATTAGGATTTGGATTCAGTTTGGCCGGGCAGAAGGTTGAAAAAGGTTGAATCCTGGCCAAATCCCAAACCGAATCCTGGATTCGGTGCTTCCATATTTGGAAGTAAAACCAGCCTAGTGAGTTTTTTTTTTTAAAAAAAAAAGATTTTCTAGTAGATTTAAAGAGGTTGTTCACCTTTGAGACAACTTTTAGTAGGATGTAGAGAATGATATTCTGGGACAATTTGCGATTACTTTTCATTTTTTATTATTTAAGGTTTTTGAATTATTTAGTTTTTTATTCAGCAATTTGTATTTTAAGCTGATTGCTACGGTGCAAATTCCCCTAGCAACCATGCATCGTTTTGAATAAGAGGCTGGAATAAGAGGGGCTGAATAGAAAGATGAGTAATAAAAAGTAGCAATAAAAATACATTTGTTGCCTTACAGAGCATTTTCTTTTTAGAAGGGGGTCAGCAACGCCCATTTGAAAGCTGCAAAGAGTCAGAAGAAAGAGGAAAATATCTATAAATCTATAAAAAAAAATAGTGAAAACCAATTTAGAAGTTGCTTAGAATTGTCCGTTCTATTACATACTAAAAGTTACCTTAAAGGTGAACCACCCCTTTAAGGTATGAAGATCCAAATAACGGAAAGATCCTTTGTCTGGAAAACCCCAGGTCCCGAGCATTCTGGATAACAGGTCTCGTACCTGTAGTGATTTTACTTTACAGTTATACACAGTAAGCAAATGACCCTATACTGTATATGGTGCACATTGCCCTATATAAGAGCCTTATTATGTAACACTTATATAACTATACACTATTATAACTGCTGTGCTATGAATGTAGGCCAAGAAAATCATAAAATATGTGAAATATGAAAGATTTTCTCGCACGCAGCTCACTATGTACTGGGAACTATTGTTAGACCTGATCAGTGGTCTGGGCGAGGATCTTCATACGCTGAAGTTCTGATGATTTTTTTTTTCTCCCAATAACAAAAATTGAGGTTATTTCGGCAGTGGGTGTGGATTGCTGACGAGACCTTGTTGATAGAATAAATTGTAACAGATACTACAAACACGCACAGGCTATTGACTATATCCCCCACCCTGAATACCTTCAATTGTCATCATCATTTGGGTAAATATTTTTGACAAGTCTGCCCTTCCTTAGCACAGACCAATTCTTATGAAAGGACAATTTTATTGTCAGAATAAACCCCTCGGGCTCATTTACTTCGTTCGAGTAAAGGAAAAAAAGTTTGAATTTTGAATGGTTGAATATGGCTACTTCGACCATCGAATGGGCTACTTCGACTACGACCTTTGAATCAAACGAGTCGAACTAAAAATCGTTCGACTATTCGATAGTCGAAGTACTGTCTCTTTAAACTTCGACCCCCTAGTTCGCCACCTAAAACCTACCGAGGCCAATGTTAGCCTATGGGGAAGGTCCCCATAGGCTTCCTAACAATTTCCTGTTCGAAGGAATAGCGTTCGATTCGAAGGATTTAATGGTTCGATCGAACGATTATTCCTTTGATCGTTCGATCATAGAAATAGAGCAAAATCCTTCGACTTCGATATTCGAAGGGTTTTACTTTGACGGCCGAATATCGAGGGTTAATTAACCCTCGATATTCTGCCCTAGGTAAGGGGCCGATTCACGAAGGGTCGAATATCGAGGGTTAATTAACCCTCGATATTCGACTGGGAATTAAAATCGTACGACTTCGAATATCGAAGTCAAACGATTTTGCGCAAATCCTGCGATCAATCGATCGAAGGATTTTTCGTTCGATCGAACGATTAAATCCAACGATCGAACGAAAATCTTTCGATCAAAAAATCACAGGCAAGCCTATGGGGACCTTCCCCATAGGCTAACATTGACTTCGGTAGCTTTTAGCTGCCGAAGTAGGGGGTCGAAGTTTTTTTTAAAGGGACAGTACTTCGACTATCGAATGGTCGAATTTTCACTTCTAATCATTCGAATCGTTCGAATTCGATCGAATTTAACCAATTAGATGGTCGAAGTACCCAAAAAATACTTCGAAATTCGAATTTTTTTTTATTCTAATCCCTCACCCGAAATTCGTGAATCGGCCCCTTGATGTGCCCCCTAGTATACGCTTGCAGAGAATGCCGTGGGGTATAGAGAATTCACCAGCATATTTTAGAGGTTGCTACAACTCAATCCTCATAAGGCCGTATACACCCTACAGACTATTATTCAGTATTACTCTGTATACATTGGTTACTCTGTCTATTCTTTGCATGGAGCCATAACATGATTGAAACGAAAGGAGGAATCGGCACACAGGAACATAAGCAAAATGGGGTAAACCCCTTACGAGTTTATTATGTCAAATGATGCACAACGAAGGGGCGTGCCCCCGAACCGTAAGGGGTTTACCCCATTTTGCTTATGTTCCTGTGTGCCGATTCCTCCTTTCGTTTCAATCATGTTATGGCTCCATGCAAAGAATAGACAGAGTAACCAATGCAATATCCAATCAACCCATTAGCAAATACATCACAATACCTGCATTATGCCTCAATGGTACTGGATAAAACTCATTTTAACATGTGCAAGGAGCCTGGATCTTTTTAATTGCTGTACAATATCATAGAACAAGTCAGATCAGAATGATCTGTGCACATAGGGCCAACGACGTTGCAGTAAAGCCTGTAATTAATTAAGTCAATAACCCCAATAAAAGATCAGTAATGAGCTAGCATTAACAATAACCCCCATTGTTCTTTGTGAAACCCCCAGTTCACTACAAACGACCTTCAATTGTCAGTTTGACTTCAGAAATGATTATTCTACATTTATACTAATATTACACATCTGTTAAAAGGAAAGGCTACAGGGAACCTGCTCAACCCCAACTAAAATCCTTAGCATGGCTGCCTGTTAAAGGAGAACTAAAGTGTAACTAAAGAAGTAGGTAGAAATGTTGTACATGATGTTTTGTGCTTCTGTACCAGCCCAAGGCAACCACAGCCCTTTAGCAGTAAAGATCGGTGTCTCCAAAGATGCCCCAGTAGCTCCCCATCTTCTTTTCTGCTGATTCACTGCACATGCTCTGTGCTGCTGTCACTTACTGAGCTTAGGGAGCCACTCACAATACACAGTACACGTTAGCAATGTTTTTTTGCCACGACTGCCTGACAAAGGGAGGTTGCGGAACAGCGAAGTTTCTGGGTGAGGATCTGGGCCGGTGTCTCGCCGGCCCAGTCCGACCCTGTATAAAAATCCAATCATCTAAATACACAGAAACAAAATGATCATTTAGGCCCTTTAATGTTATCAGAAACTAAGCCTGCATCTCCATGCCGTGCTTGGAATTAAACTCAAAGCTATGAGCTTAGCAGAAATGCGCCAGCCAATACGTATATATAGGAATATTACATATTATGTAAGTTAATGGAATGTGTAAGGACATGTATATAAAGGTAGAGGTGTTACAGAAGCAGCACAGTTACTCATCCATTCTCATTAACCTCCCGACTCACAGCCTTGGCCTCCCCTGTGTTTGCATTGAGCAAGGAGCTGTGGGTTTTAAAAGAATTATACATGAGTTTTCTCTTCAACGAGAGATCCAAAGCACTTAGTGGTAGGCAACTACCTATTTGGAGTTGAATTTTACATTGAGTGGTTTGTTGCTTTGGAGAGAAAATGAATGATTTTCATGGTACTAGAAAGATGCCAGTACCATGAAATACATTCATTTTTGTTCTCGAATTTTAATGTAAGTGGCACATAAGACAGTCAAGATATAAGCACTCGTCCTTCTAATTCCAAGTTCAATCCCTAGCTTGAAGATAAGGCTGAATTGGTGTTCAGATGGAAATAAAATACTCCTAGGCCTGTTCAATCTGCTTATTTATTACTCTGCTTCAGTTTCCTTCTGATTATTTCAATAACTTTATGTTCATCCCAAGCATTTTTTATGCCCATTGTTTTTATTGTTTTTTAGCCTTGTCCTAAGATAAGACATGCATCGTCTAATCATCTCATTGGCTAAATCAGGGGGGCCCAAAAGGTTGATCGGGATCTACCAGTAGACCTTTAGCTGGTGATCAGTAGATCTCAAGACACTGTCAATAAAAATCTTGTCTATATCACCCTCCTGTTTCATGCTTTTCCTGCAGATATGCATTACATTAAGGTTACAAAGAAAATGGGGGTTTGTTAAATATAACAATATACAATTTCTCATAAATCAGTATTTAAGTAATATTTTCCATAGAACAGAATGCTAGCAATGCTTACATAGAAGTAGATCATAATGGGACATCATCACTAAAAGTAGACCCCACATTAGTAAAGTATGGGCACTCCTAGGCTAAAGGTTGATATAGATCACTCAAACTGTGGGGCTGCCGTTCCTAGAGGAACTCAAAGCCTTGGCTTTTTGTAGCCTGAACATAGTCCAGGAGAGACATGGAAATAATGACTAATTATGGACTTAAATTCTACTGGAAGCCCATATCGGAGGTGAATTAAAGATTCAGGAGTTTGAACTTGTAACCTGCCTAAGATATTCTTGGAACTATGGCTCAATGGCAGACATACCTATTTTTTCCATATATTATGATTGAATACCCTGGCCAAATGTTGGGTCTCAAACAGGGGTGTCTAGAAAACATAAACCTTGACTTTAGGGCCTTATTTATCAAAATCCAAATAGTATTTTATTAAAGAATCCACAATTTGACCTTATTTATTATTGAAAAAGCATGATTTAATCAGATTGGGGAAAAAAATCAATAAAACCGAGTGAAAATTCGAATCGCATTTTGTTTTTTCAGATTATTTTTTTCGAATTGCTTGATTTTTTTAGTTTTTTTTTCCTGAAAAGTAAGAATTTTTGAGTTTTTTTTGCCAGAAAAGCCAGAAATAGTTGGATTTTTGGGCTAATTCCAGCGCAGACCACAGAAACTTCCAAATAGGATAGGGACCTCTCCCATTGACTTACTCTATATATACAACCCCGGCAGGTCTGAGATTCCGGATTTTCGGATTCAGACATTTTGCAGCATTGGGCTTTAATAAATCCCGAAAGAAAACATTTTTTTTCACGAAAAATTCAGAAATTAGATTTTTTTTTGTGTTTTTGGCAAAAATCCTCAGAATAGCTACAGGTTGCTCTTCCCTTGGAATGTTCTAATGTTCTTATTGTTCTTGCAAACTGCTAAATCTGCTGGAAGATGTCTTAGACAGTCACTGTTTAGTGGACCAATGGAATCTGTTTGGGCCTCTACTTGAAATTCCAGGTCCTATTTTGAATCCCAGTCCAGACCTGATGTAGTCTTTCAAATATTTGGTGTTGCCTTGAGAATGTTCTAATGTTCAGACTGGCTAAAGGTTGATATTGTTACAGGTGCAAGTGCTACAGGCTGGTCTATCCCTGTGTGAGTTCTATTGGGGTGAGAAACTACAGGATAAGGTAGCCCCTAAAGAGAATTGTTCCACTGATTAGGCTAATCCAGTTCTACTTTTTTTACTTTAATTACACGTATGAAGGTTCTCATGCTCTGATTGGCTTCAGGTTGGTCTTGCCCCTTGGATTTTCTAATGTTGTAATTAGCAACAAGTTGGCCTGGCTCTATGAAAAATGATTAACATTTACCCCCCACGTTTGTATGTGCTGTAAATGGTACTCATTTTGTCATTTAGGATCTGGGGTTCATTTATTTATGTAACTGGTTTGCACTGGGTAATTGCTGGTTCCTGCCTAGCAGAGAGTAATGATATATGTGCAAGATAAGTGACATCACCAAAACCCCCATGAAATAACTGGGGTGAAGTAAAACGGTGCTGCTACTTCTCCCACACATTCATGTCAGTGACGCGTATATTGGCACCCAACATATACTGGCTGATTCTTTTATACTGCGCATAAAAAGCCGGCAATTTATGTAGCTGCTATGCAATCTCAAATATAAAGTCACCATGAAAGCTTCAAATGAGATTCCAAAATGCTGAGCAGAAAAAGATTTAACAGCCAAATGTTCAGCTTGTAAAACGCTAAATGTTATTCTGTTTGGAAATATCTTGCTACAAAAACTGGTCTCTCGGGTAGTAAATGGTTCTTTTTTTTTTATTAAATAGTTCATTTTTGTGACAGGCCTTTGTGTAGCCGACTTTACCACGTGATGGAAAGTAAGAGTTCACTAGGGAAGAGAGCTTGGCTTTACATAATGAGACTGACTCTCCAAAATCAATATCCTGATATTTGTCTCCTTTTCTCCATTTCTACCAGGGCTTTAGCACATTTGGGAACTCTAGGCAATACACGGTATTTCCTATGTACTATCCACTACTGCTATGCCGGAAAAAACTCCTATGTCTCCAATGTCCATATCAAAATAAGTACTGTATATGAAACTAGTCAAATAACCCTGGTATAAAGGTCAGATTAAAAAAATACCCTGTTATATTTGTTATAGGGGCACCATGCCATGTTCTTTCCAAACACTTTTTACCCATGTAAAAAGAGTAGGGAGCAACTCAAGCGTGAAAAAATGTTTTTGGGTAGTTTAAAATAAGTGCAGTGATTGGCAATTTGGTAGTCCCCATGTGGACTGGCAGCCAACAGAAGGCTCTGTTTGGCAATACACCTGTTTTTTATGCAACAAAACCAATCCAGGAATTTAGAAATAAGTACCTGCTTTGAGGCCACTGAGAGCAACAGCCAAGGCCTTGGTTGGTAAACAACATGTTGCTCATGGGGGATTACTGTTCTTGAGTAAGGCAGGACAGTTGGTGGCCCTCCTGTCACTAGCAGCTAAAGAAGTCTTCTTCATAAGAATGATGATGTGGTGGTGGCAACAAAATCTGTATCCCGTATATTTGTTCGTTTGTACTGGTGCAGGAACCATAATCCACTCCCATCCCATAAACTTTTCTGTGATCAGATATTTTGAGACAAATATCCTAAAACAATACATTTTTATTTTCAACCATACCCTAAGGTTCCAGCTTATAAAATCTATGGGTTATCTGGGGAAAAAAAGCTGAAAAAACAATGCTCCGTCTCAATGGTGTGGCGCTGAACTGAGAAAGCAACAGAAGAACGTTCTACTAGGGCCATCCTTATCTGAAGTACATCAACCTGCATTACTCTTCGTTCCTGTCATGTACTTTTGTGTCCCATGGGTACTTGACCTAGTGCACCTTTAATTGTATCGCTTATTTTTGTTGGAGACTCTCCTCCATTCAACACGCTGACAGTTACGGCACTATAGTACAGAATACTAATGTCATTAGGACAAATACTTTGTAAAATATAGGGTTTACTCAACAAGACAAAAACAGAATAGCATCATTAGGGGGTAATGTAATAAAAGGTGAAATATTTGGTCTAGTAACCCATAGCAACCCATCAGCACATCTGGTTGGTTGCTATAGGTTACTAGACCAATGGCCTTTTCTTGGTACATGACCCTGCTTTTACAAAACAGCCCCGTGTCTTTGTAATGGGACTTTTA
The DNA here is from genome assembly GCA_038501925.1 of Xenopus petersii. Classification (NCBI taxonomy): domain Eukaryota; kingdom Metazoa; phylum Chordata; class Amphibia; order Anura; family Pipidae; genus Xenopus; species Xenopus petersii. Next base: position 107,629,656 of record CM076685.1, on the reverse strand, counting down.
TCCTTCACTAGTCACTTACGGCGGTCTCCAAGGGCAGTATAAATGATAATCCCTCTGAATGAAAAGCAATTGAAAAGAGCTGGGATATTTATTTAGCACAAAAATATAAAGGGGGTTTGCAAAAAAAAAAAAAGAATCATTTCAAGATGTCATTAGCCTCTACGACATGAGGAAAATGTGCTTTTGTCTGGCTTTAATAAAGAGCGTGATGAATAAAACATTAAGGGCCAGGCATCACTATTTAACTTGTAAAAGCAAAAAATAGATATCACTTTAGAACGGAGACATTGTGCTTTTGTTACTGAAACTTCCAGCCCTCCCTGACAGTCAGAGCTGGATAACTGCACCCGTTTGCCCATTATAAACCAACTCATTTCATGAGTACAAATCATGGCTAATAAAACATGGTAAATGGTGCCGATATTTTACACCATCAAATTGAAGACTATTGGCTTATAGCGAATCTGTCCCGTTTCGCTTAACTGAAATATCCGCTAAATGGGGACAATAATTTTGCGTGCGACAATTTCTGCGCACTACAAATGCATTAAAGTCAATGGGCCCCAAAACAATTTTCTCAGTGAAAATTTTGTCTCGGTGAACTTTTTGTCTCGCCAACTTTTTTTTCAAAATGAATTAAAGTCAACGGGCGTCAAATTTTTTTTTACACAAGACAATTTTTTGTCCCAGGAAATTTGTCTGCGGTAAATTTTTGCGAAAAAGTTTACAGGTGGCGAAGTACGAAAGGTTGCCATGAATCCATGCCTGATAAATAAATTCGCTCATCGCTATTGGCTTCAATCCCTGAGGATCCAAAGCATTGTATTAGGCTGGGCCAGAATAAAGGCCAGTTAATGTAAGATTAAGGGGGTCAACAAGTGCTTAGAAGACCTGAAGACATTTTATAAGAAGGCAGTCAATATGTGTGCAATATATCAAGAAATAATTCAGAGGGACTTTTAGCTCATAGGAACACAGCAACTTAAAGGAACACAGCAGGCCAATCTGGCAGTGTCCTGAATTCACTTTTCCTATGGATTCAGTGTAGCCCTAGCTGTAGTATATGCATGTGGAATTGAGAGATGTCATACTAACAGTAGCATTAGGCAACATCTCAAGGGCTTACCCAAACCTGAGCATTTTTTCTCTTGCATTTGGGTCCTTGTCCCATCTAAGTTTTATCATTTGATACCCAAGTACCATGGAAATTAAATGTCCTATCAAAAGGAACTGACACATTCATTCAACCTAGGACCCCCTGAGCCTGAATAGAGGGACTTAACTGAGACAACACCTTTACCCTAGCTACTCTGTAAGGGCCAATCACATGAAAATCTAGATCTAATGATAATAAAGGTACAGCTGTTTGAAGCATGATACTCCCTAAACCTATTGGCATGTCCAGCTGCTCACATGGATTACCAGGGGTGTCCAAACTTTTGGCTCGCAGGGCCACATTGGAATAAGAAAAATTGTCTGGGGCCACACATGAAATACACAAACACGTTTGATTTGTAAAAGTAAAGGAAATACACAGAAAAGAACTACAATGCCAGTTGGATAACCAGCTATACACTGGAATATGGGACACCTGGATATTAAATAGACTTATTATTATATACAGTATTTATTACTAACTGGGCAATGGGCAGAGTCCCCCCTCCTCCTAAATCCTTTGCGACATGACGTTTCCTCGGGAACCAAGCTGGGCCACATTCATATGCAACCCGGGCCGCATGTGGCCCTCGGGCCACAGTTTGGACACCCCTGATTTATACCACTATACCTACAGCACAACATTTTTGGATAGAAGAAGGAACTTTACCTGCCTGTCCCTTGAAACGTTATATGATACAGCTCTACAAATATATAAACAAAGTGAAAATGAATAGAGAAAGACCTGTCTAATAAGCAATGCTCTCAGAGGATATTATCCAAAAAGTTACTCACCCTGCCAGAAGTTAATGAGTAGTAATAAAATCCTCCATTTTTTTCCCATGTTGTCCCAGATTCCTAGAAAGCCCTGGGCTACAAACTCCCCATCCAACACTGTGTTATTTCTTGGAGGAGTATGGTCGGCCCCACGCTGTCCCTCTGCTCCCTTCTGAGCGTCTATGAGGAATAAGGGACATAACTTGGAACAGGTTTGGTAAAGAATGAAAGAAAGTCAGACACACCCTGAGCTGAATTCCCTCCCTCCTGAAAGCATGCAGCATACTTGCAAATAATATAGGTCAAGAACACTCGGGACAATATTTATAAGAAGATTTAAAAAGCAGCACTAAAATTTACACCAACCTTTCAATGTCATGGTTTGCCAGGTAGGTATTTATAAAGCTGTGCAAAGCTGGTATTTGTACTCCAACTCCATCTCAGTTTTTAGGTGTTTTACTCAGTTCTATAGGCCCCTTGGCCTTTAAACTACTGCCATGCAATGAATTCTCATAAGACATTTGCGTGTACTTTCTCCATATCCTGTAACATCTACATCACTGTGTTCTACTAGTTTTGTGATGTTCAGGAAAATCAAAGAGAATTTGACTAGACATGAAGAAGAAGCTTGATGCTAGTAGAGTTTGAGTTGGGGGAAGATGGTGGTGTTGGTGGTGTTGACTTATTGCTTTTTCAAACTATTATCTTGTGAAGCTTCTTATCATTTGTATATACTTACTTTATCAATGGCACATGAACTGACATGTTAATGTCCCCCCGAAAGCACCTTTTTTCCAGAGAAAACAACCCCAAGCTTGACAGTCTCCCCTCATAATTTAACTCTTCCCTCCCTCTAACCAGTTTAGTTGCACTTAGTCTCTGCACTCTCTCCAGCTCATTTATATCCCTCTTAAGGACTGGAGTCCAAAACTGCCCCCATACTCCAGATGAGGCCTCAGCAGGGACCTATAAAGAGACATAATTATGTTTTCATCCCTTGAGTTAATGCCCTTTTTTATACAAGACAGAACTTTATTTGCTTTAGTAGCCACAGAATGACACTGCCCAGAATTACACAACTTGTTATCCACAAAAAAAACCCTAGATCTTTTTTAGTTAAGGAAAATCCCAACACACTGCCATTTAGTGAATAACTTGCATTTATATTATTTTTGCCAAAGTTCATAACCTGCATTTATCAACATTGAACCTCATTTTCCAGTTTTCTGCCCAGTTTTCCAGTTTAGACAAATCACTGAGCAAAGTGGCAGCATCCTGCATGGAACCTATAGTTCTGCACAATTTAGTCTCATCTGCAAAAATAGAAACAGTACTTTCAATGGCCACCTCCAGGTCATTAATAAACAAGTTGAAAAGCAAGGGACCTAGTACAGAGCCCTGCGGTACTCCACTAACAACACTGGTCCAATTAGAAAATGTTCCATTTACCACCACTCTTTGTAGTCTATCTTTTAGCCAGTTCTCTATCCAGGTACAAATACTATGTTCCAGGTCAAGTTTCCTTAATTTAAACAGTAATTGCTAAAAAGTAGGCGAAGAAAAATGGCAAGAGAGAGGAAATGAAAAAGAAAAGAGGTAGCAACCGGGTCACAAAAAAATAAGGAGAAAGTGAATGGCAAAGAAAAGAGAGAGACAATAATTAATAAGGGACGTCATTAGAATAAAAGAATAAAAAAAGAAATATAGTAGAGAGTGGAGACTGAACAGGAAAGGAGAGGAGAGCATGGGAAAAGATGGATGCACGATGGGGACAAGACAGTGTGATGATACCAAACAAGGAAGTGGAAAACAAGAATAATATACAAAGCAATGAGATAAAAAAAATGAGAACAAATAATCAAGTTAATTGAATCAGTATTTTGATAAGTTAGATGCTACAATCAGGCCAAAGAATTCCAGTCATTATACAGTATGTCTGTCAAGCCTCCACCCACTGGTCTTCCTCTGTCTTTCTGCCATCTTTGCCAGATGTTCCTCTATATCTAAAAGAGAATTTTTATATTTCCACTAATAATATCTGAGTAACCATTTCCCTGTTGCTCAACCTCAATGTTGCCGCCCCCTCTGTTTTGCCTTCAAACTTGACTTTTCCTTATAAATAAGGTTAAATTATGTTCGATCAGAGACCTTTCTTGTTTCTTCTCTGTCTTGGACACTAACATGTTTACTTCCTGCACCTTTTCTCGTGACTATTATCAGAAAACAATATTGTGCTGTACAAATTCATTCATTACACCTACCCACTCCTTTAATAGTGGTCTTGTGCATTTAAGTATATGTTGGCCTTAAAATTCTCTCCTTACATAGAGTCACAGCTGGATGGGCTCTGGGCCAATTTACTGGTTTAAAAACTCTTATGCCATGTAAAAGCAACCAAGAAATAAAGCAGAAGCCTATACAAATCTGACCAGAGTTAAACAGTATGGTGACTTCTTTTGTGATTAGACATTTTTGACTAAAACCCCCATTTTTGAAAATGTATTCACCGGCAGATCATTGGCAGAAAAATTGCGTGATGAAGGAATTGACATTGCGCAGTCTTTTGTAAGTGCCTAACGTAGAATGATGCCCAACAATGTCCATGTAGAATGAGCCAATACCCTAAAACTATAGTGCTAAGTATTGTGAATAGAGTAGAACAACTACATGTTTTGCCTCCTCTCTCTCTCTCTCTCTTTCAAAGCTAGAGTAAAATATTTGTATTTATGTCATTTGTGCTTTGTAATGAGAATGACGTTTGTTGTTACATGTGAAGCCTTTCAGCATTAGCAGCTGGGTACTTTCATTCAGTTACTGTAATAACTTGCCATGCGTAGGAGGCAGGAGGCCATTTATTTACATTTGTTAAGGTCATAGCACAGATTGGGTAAAAGAACAAAATAATACTATACTGTATAATGGATTGTTTGCCCTGCCTGCGATGGCGTCATTTGCAAGTGACAACCCAGTTGACTGTGAATGTCGTAAACAATTTGCCAGTGTTGTTTTATTCCCCACCAGTGTCAGATTTAATTTCTAAGGTTGTAAAGTGCCCTCAACAGAGGCTGCCGTTAATATACAATAAATACACACAGCAGTTGTGTCCAATAAGCAAATATGGAGTAGGGCTCTTTTAAGGTATCATGGGACTCTCTCTTGGGCAATACAGGGCATGGTTACCATTTTATGTCACTGCTAACCTCCACTTGTTTTGCTTTGTTGAAAAGGTTCACACTATTTTCTCTGTTGATTTACATCCAAGCACAACATCTAGAATGGAGAATATAAACAATCCTCTGATGGAGGTGAGATGAAGGTAAATCAACTTAAAAGTGCCCAATAAAGTCAAGAAGCCAGTAGAGCTCTACTATATGAAAAATCTAGAAATTCATCACGGCACGCTACGCAGTGGCAGCCGAATGCATAGCTCATAGTTATGAGACTCAGTTTGGAGCAAAGCGATAGTGATGCAATGCCCTTGTCAGAGAAATGTTAGGTCAAGGTATAAAGTTGGTTCTGTTTCACTTTTCACATGGGGTTGAGCATCTGGTACTCAAAAGAAGCAATTGATTGAACCAAGCAAGGCAGACTGCACTGTAACAAAGTAATCCATATTTAATTGGAACAATGTGAGACAGAAAGAAGCAACACCAAAGGCAGATGGGACGGCAGGTAAAAAATCTGGGGCAGTTGTAGGACACACAGCTAAGCCTTGTCCTTACTCCCTGTCTTAGGCACAGGGCCCATCTTGCCTCTTTGTAACTTGCATCTTTGAATGACACCCAAGGTAGGGGCTGGTGGAGGGGATATTTATGTGCCTCCCCCGTCTGCCTCTTTTAGATCCTGATTAATGCATTCAGCACTGACTCATAAGGCCATGCCTCAGATCTACAAAGTGTAATTGTGGCAATTTCTGCACTTTGCACATGGCATTTAACTTCACAATGAGACACCTTTGTTTCCCTATTAGGGATGTAGCGAACTGTTCGCCGGCGAACTAGTTCGCGCGAACTTCGACTGTTCGCGTCCGCCGAATGTTCGCGAACGTCGCGCGACGTTCGCCAATTGGTGTTCGCGTTCGATTCGAAGTAAAATTTCGTTCGACCATTCGACCATTCGATCGCTAAAATCGAACGATTTCCATTCGTTCGAACGATTATAAGCATTCGATTGAATTAAAATCATTCGATCGAATAGCTTCGATCGTTCGATTCGAACGAAAATCCTTCGATCGTACGAATAAAATCCTTCGATCGTTCGATCGAACGATTTTATCGAGCGTTCGAAGTTCGCGAACTGTTCGCGAACTGTTCGCTTTTTTGCCGGTGTTCGCGAACGGCGTTCGCGAACACATTAACGGCAGTTCGCTACATCCCTATTCCCTATAATGCAATGAGTTTTTCCCCAGAATTCCAGCAATGTTGTGGTAGCAAGGGGACATTGCAGCTGATGCAATTGTGCAGCATCTACATTAACTCAGTGTGGTAGAGCATGTTCTTCCTTTCATTTCTCCCCAGTAGGAGAGGTAAGCTCCAGGAATGGTGTTACTAAACTGAGAAGGTTTCTCTGCTCAAAGGCTTTAGTTGTCAGGTCCTGGAACCTTTAGGGCAACAGGCAAGACAGACACTCACATTCCACGATCCACATCGCATATTGGAGCTCACTTTCCACAGTAATGCTGTCCTGTGGAATGGTATTTAATGGTGGTGAAAATGTTAAGAAGGTCTCTCAAAGCCGGGCACAGAATAGGAAGGTTACCTGTCTGTGTTAGGAACTCCCAGAGGGGCTGGGGTGCTGCCTGTCACTACAAGGAGCAAAGGGAGATATGACCCGGTGACTGAGCTTCAAATGTGATTGAGGTGCTGCCAGAAGGTCAGCCAGGCCAGAGGCTGGTATTGGTATCCCTGGAGGGAAGAGTCAGCAGGGCTTAGTGAGAAGCTCAGAATATTCCAGAGTGTGGAAACCAGCCTGTATGGGGAGAACCCCAGAGTGGGGAAAAGTCCTGAATATGTGCTGTTAAAATGCTATTGAACTGGGTTCCTGTGACTTTATGTTGGGAAGAGTTGCCTAAATAAACCTGTATGTGCCTGAAAATGTGGTGTCCCTGTCTTTATGCTCCTGATCCTACGCTTTCTTGCCAACCATAGCTAATTTCTCCCAAAAACGTGTCAATTTATTCACACACTTTTACATGACATGTACAAGTGTGTGAATAAATTGACACGTTTTTTCACCAAACCATACAGAGAGTGCTGATCTTCTATTCAAATATTACTACTGATTTGATCGTGCACCTCTGGCTTCATCTTGGATTGAGTGCGGGCACTGTCGGATACTATATATATATATGTGTCTAATAAAAGGGCAGCCAAGTATGGAGGTTTACTTTGAAAGCAGCAAGTAAGTTGCAGGTAAAACCTAGTCCCTTTGTAAAATGTATAATGAAGCAATAGAATTCTTAATGAATCAGATGAAAATTAAGCGTAGGACTGGCCAGATATGGGATGACTTTGACGTAGTTGTTCAGCTTAAATATATTGCAATATATGGACAAACAATCCCTGTTTTGTTTAAAGGGTAAGGCATTTTTTAGTAGCAGTAGCACAACATGTCTCTGTCATTATATTGATAATGGGTTGAGTGCAGAAGACTCTTGTATTTGACTATATGTATTTTGTGGTCACACCCTCATTGCACCACCACCTAATGGTTTTAAAAATTAGTGGTGAGCACAACTTTCCCTTGTTTGTTATAGTTATACAGGAGCAGTGACCAGCTCCATGTTGTAGCTCCCACCCTTCCCAGCTATAGTCAGGTGATCCCACTGGTGTCTAATAAAAGGGCAGCCAAGTATGGGGGTTTACTTTGAAAGCAGCAAGTAAGTTGCAGGTAAAACCTAGTCCCTTTGTAAAATGTATAATGAAGCAATAGAATTCTTAATGAATCAGATAAAATTGAGCGTAGGACTGGCCAGATATGGGATGACTTTGACGTAGTTGTTCAGCTTAAATATATTGCAATATATGGACAAACAATCCCTGTTTTGTTTAAAGGGTAAGGCATTTTTTAGTAGCAGTATGCACAAAATGTCTCTGTCTTAAATATATTGATAATGGGTTGAGTGCAGAGGACTCTTGTATTTGACTATATATATATATATATATATATATATATATATATATATATATATATATATATATATATATATAATTAGTCACCCAAGGGTCTAGGGTGGCAGTTTTAATGGGGTGGCCCTTGGGTGCCTATATAAAAATGTAAGGAAAAATAAATTATTTCCTCAGCTTTCGCCAGACCTTAATCCAGTGGCGGAGCTGGGGGGTGACATCATGATTAGTGAGCGTAAAGTGACATCATGATTAGTGAGCGTAAAGTGACATCATGCATGTGTATGTGGATAGATGACTGGAGGGGGGTGTTCTTAGGATCTGGACTGAAATACAGCACTGCCTCTGTGTCAATAGGTGCAACTCGATTTGGAACAGGAGGCAGGAAACTCAATTATATGGAATTGCAAAGAAAATATTTTGGATGAATGAGGTCCTGAGCATTCTGAAAAACCAGTCCCATACCTGTAGTGGTAACTTTCCCAGCAGTGTTAAACCATATTTCCACATCCTTTTCTGCTGTATCACTTACTGTAACTGCCGCAGCCAAAATCTCCCATGCTAACTGTCAGTTAATACAATAGAATCTGACTGAAAACACTACCTGTGCCAACTGCTGTGTGACAAAGCTGGGTCCAGGTATATTTCCATTCTAGTTCCATTTTTCATGTATTCTGTGGGTCGGTTTCAGAGAAGACAGGTTGAAACAGTTCACAAAAAGCTGAAACTCTTTTTCATTGTACTGACTCCCTGGGTAGCGTGAAACATCAGGGATGAAATTGTCCTAAACTCAATGCCAATTGAATAACAAACCTTCCAGTCACTGATTGAGACACACTTAGGAGGCAGGACTACGTTCTTAGACAGATCTAAATGGTGACAGAGTTATAGATGTGTGTGCGTAATATAATATTAAGCAAATATCATGTCAAGAGAGTGTCTTGTAACAGTTACGTTTCTCTTCTGTTGAGAAGTCACAATACCTTATTGACTAGCAGCAAATGTTTGTTGTGTTTGATATTTCTACAAATTCTCCTCCGACAGTTTCACAATGGCTCTTGTCAAACAAAACAGACTATTCATTCAGGCAATAAAAGCAATGGAAGTATAACTTGTGCAATGACCACACTGACTACAGAGTGTTACAACATTCATGAGGCCTGGTTGTCTATAAAACTAGATTTAATGCTGCAGAGAGATCTACTGGGTAGGTTTAATTAACATTTTATGGGTTCGGAGCTGTTGCCTTTGTCCAGGGATTGGGCATCCAGCCCATAAATTCTTTAAAGGATAAGTAAAGCTTTAAAATAAATGAATGTAAAATTGATGAGAGTGCTAGTCTAAGCACTTTTGTAATTTACATTCATTATTTATTCTTTTTTCATTCCAAGATATTAACAGAAACATGTACTGTTAATATAAATCAATTTTGTTACAACAGCGCCACCTGCTGGTCAGTTTCCCACCAGTCTGACCACCAAGTAGTCAAGGAAGTTGTCAGGAGAAAGAAAGAGGCTGCTCTGATGTTTTACTGCTTAGAAAAGATTTGAGAAAGGTTTCTAATTTTTTTCCTAAGCAGAAAAACATCAGAGCAGCCTCTTTCTTTCTCCTGACAACTTCCTTGACTACTTGCTGGTCAGACTGGTGGGAAACTGACCAGCAGGTGGCGCTGTTGTAACAAAATTCATTCATATTAACAATGCATGTTTCCCTTAATATCTTGGAATGAAAAAAGAATAAATAATGAATGTAAATTACAAAAGTGCTTAGACTAGAACTCTCATTAATTTTACATTCATTTATTTTAAAGGTTTACTTATCCTTTAAACAGGTTAGGTGGGTATGAGAAAATTTATGATAATCGAGGTCTTGAAGGCCAGACTATCTGGTGGGCTTTGGCTAAGGAGAACCTGAGTTGACTCATGACAGGCAACAACTTTTAAAGGAGAACTAAAGCTTCACTAAAGAAGTAGGCTAGAAATATTGTACATTATGGAGGTTATTTATCAAAGAGTAATGTGAATTATTATTTTTTTTTCTTTTCAATTTGAACGTCTAAAATTTGATCGAATAGTCCAGACCCGAAAACTCCAATTTTTGTGCATCAATTTATTTTGACACGCAACATTTTTTTTTTTTTGATTCCCATTGGAGTCTATGGGGCGTCATTTTCAGAGCGAAACTTGGCAAAAATGTGGCTCATCAGTACTATTAACATCTTCAAATAGTTCAAGGGACCTCTGCCATTGACTTCTACATGAACTCAGAGGGTTTTCGGTGAAGAATAGTCAAATTAGAACTGTTTCCAGGGTCGAGATGTGATAAATCTCACATTCAAATTCAAATTCGAGTCAGTGGTTTTGAATTTGAATTTGTGACCAAACAAACCAAACAAAATTCAAAAATTTACCATTCAAACCTCAGTAAATCTGCCCCCATGTTTTGAGCTACTGTACCAGCCCAAGGCAACCACAGCCCATTAGCAGTAAAGTTCTGTGTCTCCAAAGATGCCCCAGTAGCTCCCCATCTTCTTTTCTGCTGATTCACTGCACATGCTCTGTGCTGCTGTCACTTACTGAGCTTAGGGAGCCACTCACAATATACAGTACACATAGAATAGAAATGTCACAATATAAGGCTGATTAGTAATTAATACAGATAATTACTACATGGCAGCACAGAAACCAGTGCAATTAGCCTCAGAATTTAATAATCAGCAAACCTGTAACATCAGCTTATATTACAGCCAGGGAAGCTCATTTTCTGCTGGATAATTAGTGACGAGCCCTAAGCTTAGCTTCTCAACAGCCAATCAGAGCCCACTGAGCATGTGAGTGTCACAGACACTTTCCAAGATGGTGACCCCCTGTGACAAGTTTGAAGTCCTGGATCATTGCTGCTATTGAGAAACTGAAACTTTAGGCTCATGCAATAAATTTAATATAAAAATAAGGCATTTTTAGTAGGGATGTAGCGAACGTCGGAAAAAAAGTTTGCGAACATATTCGCGAACTTGCGCAAAAATGCGAGCGGTTCGCGAACGGTTCGCGAACCCCATAGACTTCAATGGGAAGGCGAACTTTAACATCTAAAAAAGACATTTCTGGCCAGAAAAATGATTTTAAAGTTGTTTAAAGGGTGCAACGACCTGGACAGTGGCATGCCAGAGGGGGATCAAGGGCAAAAATGTATCTGAAAAATCTGCCTGTGTGTGCTTGGAAGAGATAGTGTAGGGGGAGAGCTGTTAGTGATTTCAGGGACAGATGATAGTAAGTTTGCTGGCTAGTAATCTGCTTGATACTGCTCTGTATTGGAGGGACAGAAGTCTGCAGGGATTTGAGGGACATTTTAGCTTAGGTAGCTTTGCTGGCTAGTAATCTACTGTTGGTGCTGCTGAACTACTAGGAGCAGCAGATTAGCACACCAGTCCCACTCCCCAACACTGCTAGACTAATAGCACTGGGCTCTTATAGTAGTAGTAGTAGTAGTAGTAAAACAACAAAAAAATAAATAAAAGCAGTCCTTACAAGGACTACTGTTATTGCAGCAGTCAGCAGATGAGATCAGAAGCAGGACAGCTGGCCACTGCAGCTACATACAGAGCACTGCAGTAGAAGGTAGATTACTAGCCAGCAAAGCTACCTAAGCTTAAATGTCCCTCAAACCCCTGCAGACTTCTGTCCCTCCAATAACAGAGCAGTATCAAAACGATTACTAGCCAGCAAACTTTCAACTGTCCCTGAAATCACTAACAGGCAGCAGCTCTCTCCCTACACTATCTCTTCAGCACACACAGGCAGAGTGAAAAAACGCTGCAGGGCTTCGGTTTTTATAGGGAAGGGGAGTGGTCCAGGGGAGAGCTTCCTGATTGGCTGCCATGTACCTGCTGGTCTGGGGTGAGAGGGCAAAAAAAAGCGCCAACAATGGCGAACCCAAAATGGCGAACGTCGCGCGACGTTCGCGAACTTCCGGCGAGCGCGAACACCCGATGTTCGCGCGAACAAGTTCGCCGGCGAACAGTTCGCGCCATCTCTAATTTTTAGCCATATTAATGTTTACTGATTAGTTCTCCTTAAGTATATTCCCTTACCTAGTGGACCTACTTCCTCCATATGTTTTTTTAGTAAAGAAGAGAATATTACTGCTAAAGAATGTTTGTACATAAATCAACTTCATTGCCAAACAAAACTGCCATCACGCTGCTTTCTCTGCAATTTAGCACTTAATGTTAGTAAATCAGCCCAAGAGACTTGCTTATCCTTTGCCCTTCTATGTTAAGAGCTACCATGGGGATGTAAGTAAAGTCTATAATTTGTAAAGAAATATATACATGTAAATGATTATGGTGTCCTTTGTTATTACTTGGTGTTCATACCCATTACCAGACCTTTACTCTGTATGTAGTGTATAGTTTGTGTATAATTTAGTATGCATGCTGATATAGGTAATAAAGGAAGGGAAAATTCCATCAGCAAAGAACAGGTGAGTGTTACAAGAAAAATGCTTCATCTGGGGAGCATTATGCATTCCTGAGTGCCATATTTTGCCAAATATTTGATGCAGACCATTGTTGGGTACGTACAGTTTGATGTGCTGGTTTCCTCTTTGGTAGTTTGAGGCTCATCCAACATATGACTACTCCTTTATAGTATAGAAGGATTCAGGGCCACCAGTTTGGGGTATTTCCCCCCTGATGAGCATGAGCATAATGGCAAGGAAACAGGCGACTGGAATCTCAAGGTGAGTTGACAAGCATGTTGTGATATCCTTCCAGCAGTTATGGGCAATCTCAGGTCACATAAATGAAATCCATTCTTTCCAGTTGTCCTGCCAATCTCCCTCAACCTTAAAGATGCACCAAACCCTGAACAGCTGAATTCAAAACTCTCATCTGTGTTGGAAAAGCAGATGCACCAGCGGAAATACCCAATGCTCGTGCAAAGCAATGCAGAAATGGGTTCAGATTAGGTTCTGCCAGTCTCTATTGAATCCAAATCTTGCACTGATATGGCCAAATCCTAAACCAAATCCAGGATTTGGTATATCCCTAGCTTATACTGTATCAGTAAGAAGAGGACATCAAGAAGTCATCCCAGTTTGCCAGTTACTTCTTCCTGGGGTTCTTTTACTTAGGTGAGCCCTCCAGTTCTGCTGTCTGATGAAAAGATCGGTCAGAAGAGGACATCAAGAAGTGATAGAGGTTGCCCGTTACTTCTTCCCAGGGTTCTTTCCCTTAGGTGGGCCCTCCAGTTCAGGGGCTGACTAATGAATAGATCAGTCAGAAAATGACATCAAGAAGTGATAGAGGTTGCCAGTTACTTCTTCCTGGGGTTCTTTCCCTTAGGTGGGATCTCCAGTTCAGGGGTTGTATAATGAATAGATAAGTCAGAAATGGACATCAAGAAGTGATAGAGGTTGCCAGTTTCTTCTTTCTCTGGGTTCTTCCCCTTAGGTGGGCCCTCCAGTTCAGGGGCTGTCTAATGAATAGATCGGTCAGAAGAGGACATCAAGAAGTGATAGAGGTTGCCAGTTACTTCTTCCCAGGATTCTTTCACTTAGGTGGGCCCTCCAGTTCAGGGGCTGACTAATGAATAGATCAGTCAGAAGAGAACATCAAGGAATCATAGAGGTTGCCAGATACTTCTTCCAGGGGTTCTTTACCTTAGATGGGCCCTCCAGTTCAGGGGCTATCTAATGAATAGATCAGTCAGAAGAGGGCATCAAGAATTGATAGAGGTTGCCAGTTACTTCTTCCCAGGATTCTTTCCCTTAGGTGGGCCCTCCAGTTCATGTCTAATTTTGAATATTGCCCTACCTGAATATTGAATATTGCCCTACCTGGTTCAAAGTTGCTCATGCAATAAATACAATTAATCAAGTATAATATATTTCTTTAGGGTTAATATAACCCACCAAACCCAGGAATTTAGGGGCCTAGTTGGTGCCCATGACAGCGTACGATTACATTGTTAATATTGTCCATTCTGACCTAACAAATCTTCTTGAGGTTTCGGGTGGGGAAACCTAGTCTGTTACTGTGACAGTTTAAACACTTTCCATTTTGACTGGGAGGAGATAATTGATTTTCAGTTTAATTATGGCGTGCTTAGAGGTTTCTGTACCCCTGTCAAACAAAGCTGACTAATAAAAAGTAATTACAGAAAACATGAATGAATGCAATAACAAACGTCTCAGCGCCTCACACGTAGACATTCCATAACGCTGTAAATAAACCGTCGCCCAATAAATTGATCTTCTATAGAGGTAAACATGTTCCCTGTGAATAGACCAGCTTCATGGTGAGCAATGGCTGCCTTGTAATTACATTATGAACCATCAAGCCGGGTAGACAGCGTGTCCATCCGTCAGGCAGACGTCAAATAATCCGGACAAGTCGTCAATGAATCTGACAGCTCTGGCATCGGAGCTCCAAGTTCTGCAGCGAGAGAGTTTAGTGGAACAAATGATGCAGAAGGTTATGGATTCAGAATGAATAAACCCACTTATATACCTCACTTTTTATTGCTTTTTGTTTTACATAATCGAAACCAACGGACGAATGCCTTTGTCTGCATAAGTAAAACATAATATTAAAAAAGAATAAAAGACAGATCTATCTATTTATGCCTAAACAGTTTTTTTCTTTTAATCCCAGGCAAAGCAGGGCGCTGAAAGGATAATAATATATTTTATTTCATCATGTGTACTGTAAAACTGTTAAAAACATCATTTTAATCAATTCATTATTTTTCTCTTGAAGTAACGCTGACACAGGCATTATTTGCCCAAATACTGAAACCTCTATCAAAGCTGAGTCTGAATAACGTACTGAATCTGAACCCTAATTTGTATATTCATATCTTCGTACATAAGTCTGGAGCTTTAAAGAGACACTTAGCACTGCTGCACTGCTCAACCACACATTAACTAGACAACAAATCCGATAGGTCTGCATGTATATTTTCTTCTCCATTTTAGGGCAGAGGCACATGCGAAAATTCAGGGAGATTTAGTCGCCCGTCGACTAATCGCTTCTTCCTTGGGCGACTAAGGTTTTTAACATCTGATGCTACTTTAAGTGGTGTAACTAGACCCCTTGGGGCCCTGGTACGGAATTTACAACTGGGTCCCCCCACGCAATTCTTTAAAAAGTAGATGGGTCAGTTACCCCCATTTGAAATGCTGGAACAATTTAGAAGGCAAATAACTAATAAAAATACAAAATGAAGACCAATTGAAAAGTTGCTTAAAATTCACCAAATACTAAGTTAACATGAAAATGAACCACTCCTTTAATGTTAACTATGGGGTCATGGGGGGGGTCATGTTAACTATGGGGTCTCTCTGCAAGTTACATCACATGCACAACCAAAAAGCAATAGGTGACTTGTATACGACTGTGGGTGAGACTAATTGCAAATATCTATTTACAGACAGAACCATAGCAAATATATTAGACTTTACATTCACAATGAACAACCACCAGCCATTTTGGGATCACCAGGACACAAATGCAAAATCCAGGAAAACAATGTATAATCAGAGAAAACAACAATTGAAATGTTTATAAAAAAAAAAGAAATAGTAATGTAGGGAAGGACATGCAAAATTGAGGTTTTACTGTTGTGCTTGGATATTATTCCAGAAATATATTATATCAGTGTCGGACTGGCCCGGCGGGACACCGGGAAAAAACCCGGTGCGCCCCGACCCCTCGTGGGCCCCCGCCGGGCCAGACCCCCTCTAAATATAAAAATTTTGGAGAAAAAAAAGTTTTCGCCGATGCGCATCGCCGCTCGCGTATGCGCATGAGAGGCGCCGCTTGCACATGCGCACAAGAGGCGCCGCTCGCGCATGCGCACGAGAAGCGCCACTTCGAGTGGCCGAACTCGGTGCGGCGCAGTAAGGGGGCGGGGGGCCCTGGACCAGAAGTCCCGGTGGGCCCCGGCCCCCCAGTTCGACCCTGTATTATATATAATATAAAATTACATTATCTACCCCTTAAGGCAAGGCCACAACATTAACAGAAGTTTACTTATAAATTTATGATCTCTGTTAACAAACGCAAGACCACTAGGCCAGAGTAAAACAAAAGATCTGTACCTGTAAAAACACTTGCACACATTAATGAGTGCAGCAGCAGATAGGTGTGTCGTGCTATGCCTGAGGTAAATTGGTCAGGTTCGAGTTCTTATGAATCCTGCTAGTGAGGTGACTTTTTTTTTTTTTAGACTAGTGAGGTGACTGAGGAGACAGTAAGCTGCAGGCTGGAGCATGCTGCTTTTTTCACAAAAAAAACTATTAGCAGCACCCTCCCCTCTTCTCTTGTGAAGCATTGTCCCGCCACCTGGCTTGATCCTAGCTCTCCATTGGGCAGAAGAGCCACGTTGTTGGGAGTTGCTCTCTCTCTCAAGCAAAGCTGCCAGACAATGGGGGGAGGGCAGGGTAGGGCCCGGCAGAAAATTGGTGCCAGAAACACGATGACGTCACACGCAGTGCGCCGTGGAGATTGCGATCTCCGATATAATTTTAATTTCGCTCTGCTACTCTTGGTTGCTCCCATTGGGGGGTGCAGGGGCTCGGACCCTGGTGCCTCTGCACCCATTGCACCCCCGGTACTTCCACCTCTGGCTACTTTACCTCTGTGGATTTGTAAGAACGTAAACCTGTGGATCATTGTATTGGGCAATAAACTTTTTCTGTGTGTTTGCTGCTAGAACCTCCTAGCTTCATTATTTTATTTTAAAGAAAAGTAGCCTAATGAAGTTGTTTGACTACTCCTCCCCTTCATACATTTCGTATAGCCAAGGCCCACTCATGCACTATTGCTTTTAGCTGGATATAACCTATTTATAGGTTATAAATATATTAGCCAGTAATTATGGGGCACATACTGGTTTTCTAGTAGCCTGAAAAAAAAATATACAAAAACATTTATGGCACTGTCATGGGGAATTCATCATGGGAAATTCATTATTAAAAGCAATATGGTAGATATAGCTTGTTTGGGGGGATTTTTTTAGCTTTGTGATTAAAAATGTTTTTGTAATATTAGTCTTTTCATGGTCCTAATTTTCTCTAATCGTTAATGATACAACATGCTTGCTCCAAAGTGTCAGCAGAAATGTACTTTATTAGTGTATTAAAAAAAAATCTGGACAAAGCAATGCTCTTTCTGTATTGCCTGAACTGCTGTAATGACATTTAAGGACAAAACTAATGTAGCTTCACAGGCCGAGCCATATTCTTCATTCTTACATTGTTTCAGTTATTTGCCCCATGTAGAGTGTGAGGTTATAGCTTATATCTGTATGTTGTAGAGCAGGGATCCCCAATCTTTTGAACCCGTGAGAAGAAAAAGGAGTTACTTTATTTCATATTTAACAGGGAGCAACACATGCATAATGCCAAATAAGTGCTGTGATTGGCCATTTGGTAGCCCCTATGTGGATTGTCAACCTACATTGAGGCTCTGTTTGGCAATGCACCTGGTTTTTATATAACCAAAGCTTGCCTCCAAACCTCAAATTCAAAAATAATTCCCTGTTTTGAGGCCACTGGGAGCAACATCCAAGGGGTTGGAGAGCAACATGTTACTCACGAGCTACTGGTTGGGGATCACTGCTGTCGAGTGTAGAAGCCAATTTACAAACTGCATTTGCAGGCATGCAATAATGGCTCCAGTCAATGTGTGAATTGGTGCCATTCATCAAAAGCACTTGCATTTAAAGACACTCCTTCACTTCTAAAAGTTTATTTATTCCACCTCTTATGCAAAATTGGGCACAAGTGCACCTAATGACACTAGACAACCAGTGGTGTAACTACAAAGGAAACAGACCCTACGGGAGGTATAGGAGGCTCCACGAGACCCAAATAAAGATCAATTTTATAGACAACCTCTGGATACTTTAGGGATTCATTTGCTGTGGGGCCCAGTAACATCTACTGTAGTTTAGCCACTGTGGGCAACCCTGGAGATGTCACACCTTCAACGTAGCTCCAGGGTTCCTTCAGCATGATACGCCAATTTGCACACTCCAATGACAAGGGAAACCCTCTAGACAATTTGCTTAACATTAGTGACATTCTAACATACTTACATTCTAAGAAGTCTTAGGTACAACCACTTTCTCTGTGATGTTTTAGGGTCCAAATTATGATCCTGACCTGGACACTATCTGCAAGGAGTTGTCATGTTCTCCTAGAACTGTGATCCCCAACCAGTGGCTTCCCATCAACATGTTTCTCACCAACCCCTTAACTGTTGCTCCCAGTGGTCTCATAGCAGGGACTTATTTTTCAATTCCTGACTTAAAGACACGTTTTAGTTGCATGAAAACCATGTCTTCTGCCAAACAGTGCCAGTACACATAGAGGTTACCAAATGCCAATCACAGTCCATATGTGTAACTTTTTGTATGCTTGTGTTGCTTTCCAAAAAGGTCTCCAAACTTTTTACATTTGAATGTGGCTAACAAATGTTGGGGATCTCTGTCCTAGAGTTTGTTTTGGGTTTCAGTTTGCTACCCATGCTTTTGGTTCCAAAGCTCATTGACCTGGCTCAGTTCATGAAGAACCCATTGAGATAATAAGGTGGTCCCGTGAGTGTTTGGCCCTAGGCACCACCACCCCTGGGCATTATAAGACGTAGAACTGTCTGTTCAAGTGTGAAAAAATTAAGACATAGACCTGCACTGCTCAGAGATGGTAAAAAAAGAGAATGCTGTTACAAATAGAGTTACTGTTCTATCGTAAGACACCTATTTTGTCTGTGTGTTTGCTGAAGTATTGCCTTCCTTTGATGTGAAATCACTTGCTTTGTGTTAAGCAACAATGCCGTCTCTATTGCTAGAATGTCACTGCTCTCCTGTTGTTGTTTCCTGACAGCTGCAGAGGGGCGAGATTATGCCGAAAAAGTCCTTTATGTTTTCTCTCCTGAGAAGTTTTTAGCTTCTTGGGTTTGACACTATGAACATTGCTAAGTCCTGTTATGGTGTTATGATAGGCCAGTCCCGATGGAGCAAGCTCTAGGAATGCTGGGAAATACTGATCAGAGCAGTACAAAGTAACAGAGAACAGCAAGATATTGTCCTTTATCCTTGTTTTTATAAATCCCCAATCATCCTTCAGCTAGAAACCAAACTGTACCTGATCATACATAGTTTGAACAACCTGGCAAAGTACATAAAGTTCATAAAGGTTATGGGAGTTGAGATACAGTGATACAGCGACAGATAGAATTTATATATATATATAATATACAAAAGCCATGAATATCCTGTAAATGATATCCTTATAAACGGTGAGTAGTGATGTCATCAGTTATAAAAGGTGAGTTCTGATGTCATTTCTGTCACATGACTCATTGGCCTCGTGTTTTTATATGGTCATGAAACTCCTTGGTAACTTATAATATCCTTATATTTTACAAGAGGGGGTACTTTATTCACTATATATCTACAGCAGTCAATACAGTTTCACTCCAAATATCTCCCTAATTTACCTTCAAGATGTTTATATATAGGCAAGCAAATAGGCATCTTACCCTCCATAACTGGCATTCAGTCTAAGCCATCTGCCACTTCTCCAAGCCCCCACACAGGGCGGATGAGAGCATTATTATGGGAGTCATGGGTACCATTTTGGGGTGGAACAGATGTGCTGTAGCATTCATAATGATTTGGCCCATTGGCGAAACCAACAAAATTAAGACTCAGACACCCTGAAAAAAGGGAAGAGAGGGCTGATATCTCATCAAGAAGATTCGTTTTTGAAATTATTGAAAACTAGTGCCCAAAAAAAAAACGGTGTTAAGGGTGGTTTTGTGACATTAGCCCAAGAAAGAGACAGAGTTTAGGTAACTGCAGCATAAAACTATTTCCAGTGTTTCTTTATTATTTTCAGTGCTTTGCTTTTCTGTTATGCTTCTTGTGAGCCTGGATTTTATCTTGCCTTCTAGTTACTAGGTTGATTGACACAACTGTAATTTCCAACAAACTTCTTCCTTGTCCATTATATGCCTTATGGCTATGCAACTGCTTACACCTTGTATTACTTAAGCAGTTGCTGAGCTTTCTCGCAGTCATATAATGTGTGACATGATTTGCAAAACACTACCAGGAACTAGCTGGGCCATTCCAAGACTTGCAACTTATCTGACAAACAAACCACTTGCTTTAGACAAAGCTTTCCCCCAACGCTGCATTTCTTTGGTCACCCATTTCCCTTTTGTGTTGGGGTTCTATGACATATCCTTTTCTTTGTGGTTTCCAACCATGCAAATTGGATGAAAATACACTTATGTTAATAATGCTAATACACTTTGGATGATGATACACTTAAAGGCTTATTTTTCAAATATGCAAACGCAAAGAGCAAAATTTTGCTCACAGATCGATACTATTAATAATGGTACTTCCATCCATACAAGTTCTTTACAACATGCACATAGTGCCAATGCAGTGCTGTCCATGGTCTTCCATGCTGTCCATGGTCTTACCTGTGAGCCACATTTAAATATAAAAAAGTCGGAGAGCAACACAAGCATGAAAACGTTCCTGTTAGGGCTTTAATTGGTCATTTTGTAGTCCCTGTGTGGACTGACAGACTACAGATGGCTTTATTTGGCAGTACACATGGTCTTTATGCCTCCACAGTTGCTTCCATGTCAGAAATCCAAAAACGACCTCCTGCTTTGAGGCCACTGGGAGCAACATCAAAGACCTTGGTGTGCAACATGTTACTCACAAGCCACTGGTTGGGGACCACTCTTTTAGAATAATGATGTTAAACAAAGAGGTCTATGTAGATCTATTGCATAGGACATTCAACCCAAATATGGTGGAAGCAGCAGCTGGAGGTGGGATGATTGGTGGGTAACAGGTTTAGAAAAATACTATATGGCCAAAAATGCGCCACCATATATCAATGTTTTCCTGCCTGTTTCCCTTCAGTTGTGGTTGAGACACTTTAAAACCAACTAAAATGGACCAGAGATGTCAACTAGTAATGGACGAATCTGTGCCGTTTCGTGAAACGGCAAAAAATTTGCAAAACACATTGAAGTCAATTGGCGTCAAAATAATTTTGATGGACATCAATTTTGACGCAAACATAAATTTTTATATGTGAGACTATTTGGTCCAAATGCATTAAAGTCAATAGGCGTCCAGATAATCTTGACACGCAACAATTTTTATTTGATGTGGCGGATTTTTCACCGGCAAATTAATTTGCTTGCGCCAAAATGTGAAAATTCGCCGAAAATTCATGTCTGGCGAATGTATTTGCCCATCACTAATATCAAGCTCTCAAAATTATATAACAGGGTTCAGTGGGCATGGCCTAATGGGTATAGAGGGACAAAGTTGTAGAAACCAGGGAAATGGCATATAATAATGGGATTATAGGGGGTGAAGGCTCCAAAACTGGTTAAGTCTTGATCCATGTGGGAGAGCTGAGAGGTATGAGATGGAACGTTCCAACAAATACACCCCTGTGATTGGCTACTGCAACCCTTTATATACTGTACATCATCACATACAGTACACGTCTCAGATATTGGATCACTATAAAGGGGATATTTGTCGACTAGTAATTGAAACTGATATTTCTCATTGTCTGGAATTCTGATTTGTATTTCATCCTATGTGTTTGCTTCGTAGCAGATCCCAAATGCATTAAAAAATTTAAACTTCTGACAAACGTAATGTGCACTGTCTGGAAAAGCTATTACATCTGCGGCACCCAACAGTAATGACTTGCTCGTGTTTTTCCAATCCATATTTTATTTCTTCACTATCTTATTATTTAGTGGCTAATGTACATATATTATATTATTTTTCTGGCTCTGCTCTTGTGGAGTTTGTATCGATTGTGTGGCGGGTGACAGAATGAGTGATATTGTTTTTAATAAGGTCATACATTTCAGTTGGAAACCTATCACTCCATTCTCCGGGACTTGCCGACTTTAGGTATTTCGCTTGCGTTATGAAACGGGAAATGTCATCCTTTTTAATGGGAATTTTTTGTAATATTCACACCATAAGTCATTTTAAAATGCTGGAGATGAGAATCAAGGTTATATCCAGAATATAATGAGGGCCTAGAAGTAACTTGGAGTGCAGAAAAGTGCAGATCTGAATTATGATGCACCATGATCATTAATAATTATACAGGTATGGTACCTGTCAACCAGAATGCTCAGGACCTGTGGTTTTCTGGATAACAGATTTTTCTGTAATTAGGATCTAAGTCTTTTATAAAATCATATAAACATTAAATAAATCCAATAGGCTGGGTTTGCTTCCAATAAGGATTAATTATATCTAAGTTTGGATCTGGTGTAAGCAGGGTTGCCAGGTTGGTGGTTTTTCCATTGAATTGGGCTACTAATTTCAAGCCAAAGTACAAACTAGCCAAGGTACGGATTTGGGCTAGTATTTGGAGCCTTGGCAGGTTTGTACTTTAAAAACTAACCAAAGTTTTTTTTAACCCCTCGCGTGCCAATGCCATCCCAGTGCATGTTGAGTAATATTGTTTTTATTTAGCAAATGCCTACAGCGAAGATTAAAGGGCAAGTAAAATCTAAAATAGAATAAGGCTAGAAATGCTGTATTTTATTTACTAAACACAAACATGAACTTACTGCACCACAAGCCTAATCAAACAAATGATTTATGCTTTCAAAGTTGGCCACAGGGGGTCACCATCTTGTAACTTTGTTATATATCTTTGCAAGACTAAGACTGTGCACATGCTCAGTGTGGTCTGGGCTGCTTAGGGGTTGTCATAAATTATCAAAACAGCACAAGTCAAATAATATCTGCGAGAAGCCGATACAGCAATACTGATTAATAATCAGAATATACAGACTGCACGGGGTCCTGTGTTGTCATGTCATCTAATGTGGATTTTATAGTTTTTGTATTGTTTAATACAAACTTTCTCCAACTCTGCAGAACCAGTGGCTGCAGCTGGAAACAGTAAAGGGGATTTAAAGCCAAAATAAAATCCAATACAAATCTCTACACAGTCGCCGACTGCTCTACAGGGAAACAAACAAAGCTGCTTGAGTTCTGCATGGCTGGGAAGTAAGGCGGGGGCTCCCCCTGCTGTTCATAAGTATGATTGTTTCCCTGCAGAGCAATTAGGGACCGTCTCACAATTCCTATCCACAGCAGTAAATAAAGGGAGAATTTCACTGCATACAGTCAGGTTTCTTATAAAAATGGTGCACATTTTTTAATTAAAGTATATTGGACATAGGTTTCTTTTTCATTAAAAAAGTAAAAATGGGATTTTATGTTTATGCCTTTACATGCCCTTTAATGTGAAACCACAATACCCATAATGCAATTGTATCTCACTATCCCGGAGAGCGTTCCGTACATTTCTATATTTCAAAACTCAGGGCTTGGTCTCTCTTTGGGTTTATTTATGCTCTAGTGATGAATTAATTGGATTCCACCATTGTGCTTTATACATTTATCGATGTTTGGAATCTCATCTGTGGGAGAGGAGATCTCTAGCATTTGTTTCTGGTAGCATTACTATTATTAAAGGAGAAGGAATACCATTTTACACTTGGTGTGACAAAAGTTAGGCACCCCAAGTGATTACTTTTACTTACCCAACACCCCGGACTGGTGCTCCTATCAGCAGAAAAACGCACCGACCCAGGGTTCTTCTAGTGAGCACCACGGAGCCATCCTCTTCCTGCCTCTTCAGTTTTCAAATTTCCGGGGGCAGACGCATGAGCAGTAGCGTGAAATAGCAACTTTTTCGTTAAAGTTCAGCGTTTCGCTCTACTGTGGAGGCACTACCACGAGAAGACCTGAAGAAGCACCCGGGCCAGTGTGGTTTACTGCTGATAAGATCACCAGCCTGGGGTGTGAGGTAAATAAAAATAATCACTTGGGGTGCCTAACTTTTGGCACCCCTAAGTGTAAAATGGTTTTCCTACGTTGAACATACAGAATTACATACTGTACAAAGCAACCAATAGCTGCTACAAGAGGTTCCTGCTACAAGAGGCTCTTGCCCAAAAGAGCTTACAAAACGATAGTATTTTATTGATAATAATAACATGATTATAGTTCTTAACCCTGGGGTGTAGTGATGATGGTTATAAATTCATGTATCATACTGTTGTAGATTTGCATTGTGTTGAATCTACAGGTATGGGACCTGTTATCCAGAACGCTTGGGACCTGGGGTTTTCCGGATAATGGATATTTCTGCAATTTGAATCTTCATAATTTAAGTCTACTAAAAAATTATGTAAACATTAAATAAACCCAATAGTCTGGTTTTGCTTCCAATAAGGATTAATTATATCTTAGTTGGGATCAGGTACAAGCTACTGTTTCATTGTTACAGAGAAAAAGGAAATCATTTTTTAAAAGTTCAATTATTTGGATAAAATGGAGTCTATGGGAGACGGCCTTTTCATAATTCGGAGCTTTCTGAATAATGGGTTTCCAGATAACAGATTCCATACCTGTAGTATCAATTTCCTGGAACATAAGACAGAGACCATTTCCTATTGATCTGTGTGATGTTAATTTTCTTTAATTGCTAAAGTTCCAGGCTTTTTTGGTTTGTTAGAAATCCCAGTACTAGAGCCATTACACTCTATATGTTCTACTTCTTGGCAGGTCCAAGGCAGCTCATAAATTTTTTGTATATTTTCATGGAAGCCGCTGAAAGATTTGCTTGTGATTGTGGCCACTTATGACCAAAGTAGGTCCTATTTACATTGGTTGCTTAGGTGTTTATCTGCTTGAGATAACTATGCTGCCCATATGAGTAGGTGGCAAGTTAATTAAGAACAATTTAAAAGTAGGTTACCTGATTTTTGACAATAGTACAGTTTTAGGGATGGCTTATGCAGTCAAGTTTTCCACACTGATTACCTTGTGGTTGTTCCTAGATCTTCTTGGCTCAGTTTGAGTCGGGGGTCTGTGATTGACCTCTGTCCTGTCTGCCCTGGAAGACCTGCTCCACCTGGACTCTCCACTATCCAGCATGTTAGCTAGACCACTTAACCTTATCTGCCACTTGTACCTGCTTTTTACAATTACATTTAATCATTCTTTTGCTTTTAATAAAAAAAATGTATATTAAAGAACAGGGTGAAAATCTGAGTTTTTTGGACCTTTCCAAGAATTCAAATATGTCCTTTCCACGATAATAGTTTTCCTGCAACACAAAATGTTTGTAGGATCTTCCTCTAACTCCTGAACACATAGTAGATATTTACATGGCTCTTCTACATCCATATAATATGTTTTTGAAGTTCTTATGGCACATGAGCCAGACTACAGCATTTTCCTGATCACCACTGTGAGGATCAATAAGGTGATCCCCATGACGGAAGCATTGCTGTGTGCAGTGATTGAGCCTGTGCTGAAATATGAATTAATGTCCCCATTATTACAAAGATTTCCAGAGCAGCAATACTGCTTCTGACTCATTGAACTAACATGGATGTGGAGATACCCAGACTCACGTCTTGGGAGCAGCATCCTCACATCAGAGTGTTGCCTCTGGGTAAGACGGCAAGAAGAGACAGTCTTGTGTAATCCAATACTTGTGGGAGAAAAGAAATACGGGAGGAACTTCAGAGAAAGAATTGATAATTGGTGACTCACCTATGACGTCCAAACAGGAGGACATGTTCCCCGTACAAGTGACTGTCATTGGAGTTCAACATTCTCCTTTCCCTGTCTCATTACACATATAGCACGCCAAGCCATTCAGAGTCTCATTGAATGTAACTGCAGAGAATATAGATCTTAGCTTACAAGACTAGATACTTCTTTAGCTTTTGAAGACATAAGAGTTTCTTGGTGGAGGGATTAAGTTCTAGATATTCCAGGAATACTGTCAGGAATGTGCCTTTCTGATATTTCTTAAAGGCTGGAACAATTACTAAACTAGCCCTGAACTGAATGAAGTTATTTTTGGGAACAGTGCAAGAAGAAGTTTGGTGGTGAGTAGCCTAATCCTAGAGAAGTCCTGGTTTGCGTGGGCAAAGAAGTGGATTCTTTCAGCATTAAAAGAAACGCTGAGATATTATGTCCTACATACGCTATATGGACACTAATACCTGGCCACCTGCCTACCCAATATCTCATTAAAGGATACGTAAACCTTTAACATAAGTAAATGTAAAATTGATAAGGGGGCTAGTCTAAGCATTTGTACAATGTGTATTCATTATTTATTTTGTTTTAATTCCAAGATATTAAGGGATACATGTACTGTTAATATGAATGAATTTTGTTACAACAGCGCCACCTGCTGGTCAGTTTCCCACCAGTCTGACCACCAAGTAGTCAAGGAACTTGTCAGGAGAAAGAAAGAGGCTGCTCTGATGTTCTTCTGTTTAGGAAAGTAATAGAAACCTCTTTCAAACCTTTCCTAAGCAGAAGAACATCAGAGCAGCCTATTTTGGGGTACTTTTCAGTGAGTATCATGGGGTATCAGGTAAGTGATTACAATCACGGGGGGTGTGCATCCTCCAGTGAATAGACTTTCTGTCTCCTTTAAGAAACTTGATATTTATACCGTGTCGTACTCTGGGCCAATATAAAGCTCTAGGAATATGGTCAAATAATGACAACTAGCAGTCAAGGCATACACTTTTACAAACAAAATGATGCCCTAATCCAATTCCAGATTTATAATTAGACCTCAATGGAGTAGTCAACCAGGAGATCCATTTTTCTCATTGAACTAAATCTAGCTCAATGTCTGTGGATACATTTGCATGAAATTACATATTATATGTCCATATCACTTATAACCTAATGTAACATTAGGGCTGAGATTCCCAAACTATGAAGATGCTGTCCCTACAAGGGCTAAATTTAATCCATGAGAAGGTCTTTTTGGGTGAAATTGGAATAATTATTTATCTATTCCTGATATCCCTACATAACTGCAGACTTTGTCTCATATGTCCAATGATAGACATCACAACTGTACACCACAGTGCTTAAAGGTTTACAGGCGTTTAGTTCTGGCCCCCTTGTTCCAAACTTTGCTCAGCCAGTGTGTGACAAGGTTGCCCATGGATGAACATGCCCTTTTTGTTCATTGCCACTCTTGTAAGTAATGTGCTTCTGTTGTGGTACAGTATCTTACATCAAAATTCATTAGCATTCTTGTATCTGTGATGCAACATTAGAACAATGGAAAGGTGTTAGAATACCAGACATTCTGCCAGTGTTGCAGTTGGTCTTTTCACAGCAAGATACAGATGTGTTTATCGTCCTATTGCCGCTGTTGTATTCCAGACTTTTGATTGCAGAGGTTACCCGTCCTACAGCCTTTATTTGTTGATTCTGAGCTTAAAGTACCTGGAAGAAGAAAAATCATAGTTACTCTGCTGGACATGATCTGCTGTTAATAATATCAATACATGTGAGTATAAATAGACATAAAGTTATTAAAATCACCAGCAAGGATTCCATCGTTCTGCATTTATTAATTCATGAGCAAACACAGATAAACTTCCAGAACATAATTTGGATCTCTCAACAAACCTTTAAATAACTTGCCCACTACAGATGTCAGTCAGATGTCAAGAAATGGGGTGTTCTAGAAACAGAAATCAGAAGTAATCCATTTACTCTGTGTTTCGAACCCCTGTGAAACACCGAACCATAATAAATATTGATTTCTGAGCTCAGAGATGATAAAGACTCCTACAGTTTTAGTCCTTGATCCAACAGATACTGTACAAATTGAACTTTAAACCATGCATAGACATTATTTCTTTTTCTTAGAGGCTCAAGAACATTATAATTTCTGATCTCCAAATTGGCCTTACTCCCCCAAGTAGGGATGGCGCGAACTGTTCGCCGGCGAACTTGTTCGCGCGAACATCGGGTGTTCGCGCTCGCCGGAAGTTCGCGAACGTCGCGCGACGTTCGCCATTTTGGGTTCGCCATTGTTGGCGCTTTTTTTTGCCCTCTCACCCCAGACCAGCAGGTACATGGCAGCCAATCAGGAAGCTCTCCCCTGGACCACTCCCCTTCCCTATAAAAACCGAAGCCCTGCAGCGTTTTTTCACTCTGCCTGTGTGTGCTGAAGAGATAGTGTAGGGAGAGAGCTGCTGCCTGTTAGTGATTTCAGGGACAGTTGAAAGTTTGCTGGCTAGTAATCATTTTGATACTGCTCTGTTATTGGAGGGACAGAAGTCTGCAGGGGTTTGAGGGACATTTAAGCTTAGGTAGCTTTGCTGGCTAGTAATCTACCTTCTACTGCAGTGCTCTGTATGTAGCTGCAGTGGGCAGCTGTCCTGCTTCTGATCTCATCTGCTGACTGCTGCAATAACAGTAGTCCTTGTAAGGACTGCTTTTATTTATTTTTTTGTTCCAATACAGAGCAGTATCAAGCACATTACTAGCCAGCAAACTTACTATCATCTGTCCCTGAAATCACTAACAGCTCTCCCCCTACACTATCTCTTCCAAGCACACACAGGCAGATTTTTCAGATACATTTTTGCCCTTGATCCCCCTCTGGCATGCCACTGTCCAGGTCGTTGCACCCTTTAAACAACTTTAAAATCATTTTTCTGGCCAGAAATGTCTTTTTTAGATGTTAAAGTTCGCCTTCCCATTGAAGTCTATGGGGTTCGCGAACCGTTCGCGAACCGCTCGCATTTT
This sequence comes from Xenopus petersii, assembly GCA_038501925.1. Taxonomy (NCBI): domain Eukaryota; kingdom Metazoa; phylum Chordata; class Amphibia; order Anura; family Pipidae; genus Xenopus; species Xenopus petersii. The sequence continues at coordinate 107,600,915 of CM076685.1, read as the reverse complement.
TGCGCAAGTTCGCGAATATGTTCGCGAACTTTTTTTCCGACGTTCGCTACATCCCTACCCCCAAGTCTATAAAGTGCCTGCACAGTATCACCTTACACTCCAGTGTGGCCCATTGTGTATTTTCAACTCTATGAAAGGCTTGAAATTTACACTCCAGATGTAGCGCCATGGACAGAGGACCTTTCCATAGGATAAAAGCATTTTTATGTGCCATTATCCCAGGATTGGTCAGATAGCATTGATCATGGACTCATGCATTAAAGTTAGATCGCATTGATTATGGACATGTGCAACAAAGAAGAGAAGGGGCTCAGATTTTAACTACTTCAGTGAATGCCTGTGACATGCAACTGGTCTGATTAATTTGGCAAAGCTGCACTGTCTCCTGGCAGTCATAGGGCAATCCAGTGCACTGGTAACATTTCAGAGAAGACTGGAAACAGACCTTACAACTGCAGTGGGGCAGGAGTGTAGATGGGGCATGTAAGGCCCTGATTCATTACCAGTTTCAATATATCTTGGTAGAATGGGTCAATTTAGCCTATGATTATGTGTTTGTAACACGAAACGCGTAAGGCTGTGGACACAATAAACTATTTCACTTTGTATCAACTGCCTGGTGGAAGATTGCCTTTATTGAGTGCCTGCTCCAGTGGGCCCTGGACCCTCAGTCCAACTCTCTTTGTGGCCCTAAATTGAATTTGCTGTGGGCCCAGTAACAACTAGTTACATCAATGGACAGAACCAAATGTTATACCGTGTTATATAGCTCCACAGTTGGAATGGAAGTTCTCTAGGTTTAAGCCCCGCTTGAAAAAAAGCCGGGGAACGGCTTGAAACGTTGCTGTAAACTGGTCTGTGCCATGTTCAAATAAAGACCTTTTTATTCATTATGAAGGTGCTGTTCTTCTCTACGTTTAAAGCCCACTTACCCCATTAAGGCCTAGGCCCACTGGGGCTTCTTTTTTTTCATAATCAGGTTTATTGCAGTTTCTGAAATCATGAATGAATAAAATACACCAATTACAAGTTCACACAAAAGTAAAATGTTGGTTTTTAGAGGGTCAAATGAGTTTATTTTATGGTACAGCAGGATTGTAGAGAGGGTTTTGGGTAGCATGACACCCGTTATTGTGGTACAATCAGATAATACAGAAGACCAGACTACTGTATATCTAGGCTTGGAGACATTAAAACTGGCCATAGACTCAAAGATCTGCTCGTTTGGCGACATCGCCAAACGAGCGGATTTCCCTGATATGCCACTAATGGCATGGCTATATCGGGGGTAATACGAACGTTTGGCCTTATGGCCGAACAATCGAATTACGATACGCCAAGGGGCTCCGACGGGTCGGTCGGTTAAAAATCAAACCTTCTTGATCGATATCGTGGCCAGATATGGATCGGGAAGACCCGTCCGAAGCCCCCATACACGGGCAGATAAGCTGTCAAATTGGTCCAAACGACCGATATCAGCAGCTTTATCTGCCCGTGTATGGCCACCTTAACCCTCTGGAGCTTCCTTTGATACTCCAGTAGGCTAGCCCAACCCTGATCCCCACTCATCCCCATTCAATATTGGTCAGTCTTTAATCCAACTCTTTCTTCAAGACACTTTTCTGTTTTTTTTTTTAACTTCGGTGTTAGGCTCTAAGCATCCAAATAAGGAGAAATATTTTGGGGAAAGTCTTAAAAACCAATGTCACTTAAGTTTCTTCCCTGTCTGGCAATAATCCTTTTCTTCATTGCTGTGGTTCCCTACCTGGTTTATGGACTACTATGTTTACCATGATAGTGTCAAATTGGTCTCCACTCCAAGAACCTATGAATTAAAAAAATGATATTGATTTGACAAGGCTCTATGGGGCAAATTCACTAAAGTGCGAATTTTCGCTTCGAAGGACTTTCCAGCATACAGGATATGATGTCACTGACATAGGATTGAAGTGGATGTGGGTTCATCTTATCAGTTGGCCAAGTCTAAGGTGGTGAAGAAAACTTTGGTGAAAGAGGTAACGTTCTGTAAAATTTGCACTTTAGTGAATTTGCGGTGTAATTCGCCTGATAATAGGGAGGAAAACTGCACTAGCGATGGTCTGTTTCACTAGCGAATTGTCGATTACGCCTGTTAGTAAATTGTCGATGTCCCTGTCCAGGATTACTGGCAAATTATTGCTACGGCGGCCACTTCACCCTTTAGTAAATCTGCCGCTATGTTGGTGATAAGAGAGTTGATGGGCCCTACAGTGGGACCCACCGGGAGATTCCATGATATCCAGGCAGGCCAGTCCCACCCTATTGTGTTTAACATTAATACTCATCTTTCTGTACAACTGGCCTTGTGGGTAATGTCTCTCCTTATAAATATCAGCCCCCCCTACAGTTTTGAAATCCATTATATAATTTGCTGGAATGAATCCATGTCCTACTAATAAAGACAGGATTCTGCATGTACAGTTGGATGAGTCTCCGGGATGGAAGTGTACGAGTCTCCAATGTTCTGACACAGTAGAAAGACAAATTACTGATGAGACAATTCAGGCATCTGGTGAAAAAGTAGATTAGTTACTCATTGCATCAATCCATGCTGGGTGAATATTTGTGGGTTGAGAGGAACCCGCTGTCTTTCTGCATTAACCTTAATCCCACGCTGTTCCCGGAATAACAATGAACATTGCATGAGCCAGAGTCGGATTATAAAGGCCCGCTCATTAGTCGCATTGCTCTAATAGCACAATCACTAATATCACAGTAAACTCCATTTACTCAACATGAAACAGGTCTCCCGGGAATACCAGCGGGTTAGGAGAACCTACCACCTTTCATATGGGAGCTCAATTCCAAATCAGTTTGTTGGGATTTTTTTGCATAATGAAAGAAATTGCAAACTTTTCCTTATACATTCATTAAAGGGATACTGTCATGGGAAAAATTTTTTTTCAAAATGAATCAGTTAATAGTGCTGCTCCAGCAGAATTCTGCACTGAAATCCATTTCTCAAAAGAGCAAACAGTTTTTTTTTATATTCAATTTTGAAATCTGACATGGGGCTAGACATTTTGTCAATTTCCCAGCTGCCCCATGTCATGTGACTTGTGCCTGCACTTCAGGAGAGAAATGCTTTCTGGCAGGCTGCTGTTTTTCCTTCTCAATGTAACTGAATGTGTCTCAGTGGGACATGGGTTTTTACTATTGAGTGTTGTTCTTAGATCTACCAGGCAGCTGTTATCTTGTGTTAGGGAGCTGCTATCTGGTTACCTTCCCATTGTTCTTTTGTTTGGCTGCTGGGGGGGGAGGGAGGGGTTGATATCACTCCAACTTGCAGTACAGCAGTAAAGAGTGATTGAAGTTTATCAGAGCACAAGTCACATGACATGGGGCAGCTGGGAAATTGACAAAATGTCTAGCCCCATGTCAGATTTCAAAATTGAATATAAAAAAATCTGTTTGCTCTTTTGAGAAATGGATTTCAGTGCAGAATTCTGTTGGAGCAGCATTATTAACTGATTCATTTTGAAAAAATTTTTTTTTCCCATGACAGTATCCCTTTAAATATTTTCAATGGTTATTTGTAAATGGAATTGCAAAATAAAGCAGTGTTTTGTTCCCTGGTTCCCTTACTCTTAAAACAATGTAGCCAAAATCAGTTTTACTCCATAAACTCCATGGGGGACGAAGTGGCTATAGCTAGTGAAAATTCGCCAGAATTCCAATCTGCAGGGACAACGCCAATTTAGTCACAGGTGTAGGGGACAGCGAGCTAACTACATTTCGCTCCCTGTCCCGAGGCGATTTTTCGCTTAGGCGAATGATTGTTACTCCACAAAATCACTAAACGTTACCCCTTTTCACCAGAGTTTCCATCACCAACTGATAAGATGAAGCTACTGTACATCCTCCTCAATCTTATGTCAGTGACATCATATCCTGTATACGAAAAGTTATAAAAACGGAAAAATACGCTGGCGTTTTTTTCATATTTTAAAGCGGGATTTTATTTAAAAGTTGTAACTTTTATAAATGTTTGTTTTAACTTTTTTAACCATTTCAGGGGCATGTCAGATTTGTTTTAGGGTGGGCTCATGTCTAGGACATTAGAGGATCTATTTTGTCTTTATTTTGCTTCCTTGGACATGTGTAATAATAAGTGGCCACTTCAAGCATTTGCACCAACATCTCTAATAAAGACATATATATGACCTATATGTACCTGACCTATTCAAATTGACCTAAGCGCAAGTGTACTAACGAAGTTTCACTAGGCAGAAATGAACGTTACCGAAAGTTCGCTATGAAATGCTCGCGCTGACAAATTTTTCACCAGCTTTCGGCTGTCGAGATGAAACTTCTCATTTTAGTGAATTAGCGTAATGGTAGCGAATTTGCGCCTGACGAAGTGGCGGTAAGTGTGGCAAAGCCTTCTCAGGCAAAAATTCGCCCTTTAGTGAATTCGCCAACATGATTTCTTGGGAGCCATTGACGTTCACCATCTGCTCTGAGCTGCTGTGAGCTGCTTCCAGTCTGCCCTGTTTATTAACTTTAGTATTGGAATAAAGGCAGACTGAATGCTGGATGCTTCCCATTCCCCTGTGATGTCATAGAGAGGGGATACCAGTGAGGGGCCCCAAAAGAGTGATACACTGGTCACAAATAGGGCAGGGCTTGAGGTGGATTGGGCGCAGAGTTTGGGGCGATTATGGCTAAGGGAGCATGGACGGGGCATTTAATGGGGCCACATTCTACTTGTTGGCAGGTAGTTATGGGCAAATTTATTCACCAGCCATGGATTTGCAGTGAATTTCCACATTTTGAGGGCCGCAAATGTTTTCCCGAAACTGCGGCAAAAATTTGCCGCTGAAACTTTTCTGCGACAAAAAAAAATTTGCCGCGTGCATAAAAATTGTCAAAGTTATTCGGACGCCCGTTTACTTCAATGCATTTGGACAAATGAGTTGCACAAATAAAAATTGTCGCTCGTATCAACATTGTCATGCATTAAAATTATTTTGACCCAAATTGACTTCAAAGCGTTTTGCAAATTTTTCTCAGTTTCGCAAATTTTTCGGGACAGATTCGCCCATCACTATTGGCAGGACCAAGTGTCCAGGGAGACCAGGTGACTGATGAACTAATAGTAGGGATGCACCAAATCCAGGATTCGGTTCGGGATTCGGCCAGGATTCGGCCTTTTTCAGCAGGATTTGGATTCGGCCGAATCCTTCTGCCAGGCCGAACCGAATCGGAATCCTAATTTGCATATGCAAATTAGGGGCTGGGAGGTAAATCGCGTGACTTTTTGTCACAAAACAAGGAAGTAGAAAATGTTTTCCCTTCCCACCCCTAATTAGCATATGCAAATTAGGATTCGGTTCGGTATTCGGTCGAACCTTTCACCAAGGATTCGGGAGTTCTGCCGAATCCAAAAAAGTGGATTTGGTGCATCCCTAATAATTAGGGAGGGCCCTGCTTACTTACTAGCATGGTGACCCCTGATTATTAAAGGGGCTGTTCACCTTTGAATTAACTTTTAGCATGATGTAGAGATTTTATAATCTCTGGAATATGAATAGGAGAGGCTTGACTAGAAAGACAAGTAATAGAAAAGTAGCAATAACATTTCATTTGTAGTCTTTGTTTTTAGATGGGGTCAGTGACCCTCATTTGAAAGATGGAAAGAGCCAGAAGAAAAACAAAAAATTTATTTGCAATTGGTTTTAATTTTTTATTATTTGTAGTTGTTGAGCTATTTAGCTTTTTATCCAGCAGCTCCCCACTTTGCGTTTTCAGCAATCTGGTTGCTAGGATGCAAATTATCCCAGCAACCATGCATTGATTTGAATAAGAGGCTGAAAAAATGACTAGGAGATGGCTTGACTAGAAAGACAAGTAATAAAAAGTTATTAAATTTGTAGCCTTAAGGAGCATTTGTTTTTAGATTTGAAAGCTGGAAAGAGTCAAAAGAAAAAGACAAATAATTTAAGAAAAACTATAAAATATAAGCAATGACAACCAATTGAAAAGTTGCTTAGAACTAGCCATTCTATAACATACTAAAAGTTAACAGAAAAGTAATCCACCCCTTTAATGGTGGTCCTACATCTCATAGTGATCTGATGTGATCAGCAGTTCACTTATTCAGATACAAGATCTACAATCATTTCAATGGATCGGGATCGGGATTCATATTAACAGTACATGTTTCCCTTAATATATTGGAATGAAAAAAGAATAAATAAATAAATAATTACAAAAGTGCTTAGAATAGCACTCTCATCAATTTTAAAATCGCTTATTTTAAAGGTTTACTTATCCTTTAAGTCAACGGGAGAGACCCCTATCCTATTTTGAAGTTTCGGTGGTCTGCGTTGGAATTAGCCTGAAAAACCGACTATTTCACAGTTTTGGGCAAAAATTTGAAAGATTTGTGTTTTTTGGGAAAAAAAAACACAAGCAATTTGGGAAAAAATCCGAAAAAAACGTACGATTCGTATTTTCGCTCACTTCACCCCTTGTTGATTGGTTATACCCAGACTGTTAGATGTAAAGTACAGGTATGGGACCTGTTATCCAGAATGCTCAGGAATACCATACCTAAAAATTTACTAAAAAAAATGCAAACATTAAATAAACCCAATAGGCTGGTTTTGCTTCCAATAAGGATTAATTATTTCTTAGTTGGGATCAAGTACAAGCTACTCTTTTATTACTGTTTTATTGTTACATAGAAAAAGGAAATTATTTTTAAAAATGTTAATTATTTGATTTAAAGTAACAGTAACACCAAAAAAATGTAAGTGTTTTAAAGTAATGAAAATATCATATATTGTTGCCCTGCACTGGTAAAACTGATCTGTTTGCTTCAGAAACACAATGGCGGAAATTGAAAAAGGGCTATATGGCACAGGTTAAATAGTGGATAACAGATAACACCATTATGTTCTACAGAGCTTATCTGCTATCTGCTGTGTAACCTGAGCCTTTCCTTTGAATGGCTGCCCCATGGCTACACAGTAGTTTCTTTATATAAACTATAGTAGTACTTATCTGTTATCTACTGTGTATCCTGTGCTTGAATGGCTGCCCCCATGGCTACACTGCAGCTTATTTATATAAACTATAGTAGTACTTATCTGTTATCTACTGTGTATCCTGTGCTTGAATGGCTGTTCCCATGGCTACACAGCAGCTTGTTTATATAAACTATAGTAGTACTTATCTGTTATCTACTGTGTATCCTGTGATTGAATGGCTGCCCCCATGGCTACACAGCAGCTTGTTTATATAAACTATAGTAGTACTTATCTGTTATCTACTGTGTATCCTGTGCTTGAATGGCTGCCCCCATGGCTACACAGCAGCTTGTTTATATAAACTATAGTAGTACTTATCTGTTATCTACTGTGTATCCTGTTCTTGAATGGCTGTTCCCATGGCTACATAGCAGCTTGTTTATATAAACTATAGTAGTACTTATCTGTTATCTACTGTGTATCCTGTTCTTGAATGGCTGTTCCCATGGCTACACAGCAGCTTGTTTATATAAACTATAGTAGTACTTATCTGTTATCTACTGTGTATCCTGTTCTTGAATGGCTGCCCCCATGGCTACACAGCAGCTTGTTTATATAAACAATAGTAGTACTTATCTGTTATCTACTGTGTATCCTGTTCTTGAATGACTGCCCCCATGGCTACACAGCAGCTTGTTTATATAAACTATAGTAGTACTTATCTGTTATCTACTGTGTATCCTGTTCTTGAATGGCTGCCCCATGGCTACACAGCAGCTTGTTTATATAAACTATAGTAGTACTTATCTGTTATCTACTGTGTATCCTGTTCTTGAATGGCTGCCCCCATGGCTACACAGCAGCTTGTTTATATAAACAATAGTAGTACTTATCTGTTATCTACTGTGTATCCTGTTCTTGAATGACTGCCCCCATGGCTACACAGCAGCTTGTTTATATAAACTATAGTAGTACTTATCTGTTATCTACTGTGTATCCTGTTCTTGAATGACTGCCCCCATGGCTACACAGCAGCTTGTTTATATAAACAATAGTAGTACTTATCTGTTATCTACTGTGTATCCTGTGCTTGAATGACTGCCCCCATGGCTACACAGCAGCTTGTTTATATAAACTATAGTAGTACTTATCTGTTATCTACTGTGTATCCTGTGCTTGAATGACTGCCCCCATGGCTACACAGCAGCTTGTTTATATAAACTATAGTAGTACTTATCTGTTATCTACTGTGTATCCTGTGCTTGAATGGCTGCCCCCATGGCTACACAGCAGCTTGTTTATATAAACTATAGTAGTACTTATCTGTTATCTACTGTGTATCCTGTTCTTGAATGGCTGCCCCATGGCTACACAGCAGCTTGTTTATATAAACAATAGTAGTACTTATCTGTTATCTACTGTGTATCCTGTGCTTGAATGGCTGCCCCCATGGCTACACAGCAGCTTGTTTATATAAACTATAGTAGTACTTATCTGTTATCTACTGTGTATCCTGTGCTTGAATGACTGCCCCCATGGCTACACAGCAGCTTGTTTATATAAACTATAGTAGTACTTATCTGTTATCTACTGTGTATCCTGTGCTTGAATGGCTGCCCCCATGGCTACACAGCAGCTTGTTTATATAAACTATAGTAGTACTTATCTGTTATCTACTGTGTATCCTGTGCTTGAATGACTGCCCCCATGGCTACACAGCAGCTTGTTTATATAAACTATAGTAGTACTTATCTGTTATCTACTGTGTATCCTGTGCTTGAATGGCTGCCCCCATGGCTACACAGCAGCTTGTTTATATAAACTATAGTAGTACTTATCTGTTATCTACTGTGTATCCTGTTCTTGAATGGCTGCCCCCATGGCTACACAGCAGCTTGTTTATATAAACAACAGTAGTGTTTCTGAAGCAAACACAGCAGTTTTACTAGTGCAGGGCAACACTACATTATATTTTTATTACATTAAAACAATTAACTTTTTTGATGTTACTGTTCCTGTAACACAAGCAATTAGATGTGTATAATACATCCTGTTATTTGAAAAAAAAAAAGGGACTTGGGTAAAATAAATTACATTTAGGAATGCAACACAATGGAAAGATGACGTGATTATGTATCCTTTCCAAATAATAATTGTCTCTCGCAGTTGCAGATATATCAGTTAATTAGGATACGGCTGATATGAGACAGAAAAGAGTGGTGGCCCCTAGTAAAGGAGGGTTTAACAATAGCTACAGATTGGACGTCCATTAATACTAATATCTAACAATTTATATACATGATATAATATGCCCTTTGTATTTTCATCTACTTTCTTTCCGCCAGCAGAGACGCTGGACCCCAAATCCCTATTGTCCTTCTAGCTCCGCACTATAACCAGCCCTGCTCTCTACTTACCCACATCTCTGCAGCACAAAGGCTGTCAGCAAAGCAGCGGAGAATGCGCGCCAGTTTCCATGCGATTTACCAGCGTGCCATTAAAAGGAATAAAAGCAGTGTTTGATGTCGCTTTCTTACACATAAAACCCGCTCATAAATTGGATTTTAATTAAACAGAAAGTAATAACAGGTGCTGCTACACATCAGGCTTTATTTAAAGGCCCCATTATTCTATGGAACACTAGAGTCACAATGGAGCCATCTATTATACCGAAGAACATGCGACATCCCCCCCCAACTCGCTGGCTTTTATGCTTTAGTAAAGATCCCTGTTTTTAAGTATCACTTGCATTTATTCCCCTTAAATCTGAGATTTTTAAATTGTGGGTCTGGCCCCCTATGGAGAGAAAGTCTGGGCATTACGGCTTTTTTGGGGTAAGATCTAGGTGATCACAACAGTGCTTTCCTGTACCTTCAGCTTTCATATTAAGTGTGGGGAGCCCTGAGTAATCAGCCATCCAGAAAACGCTACTTAAACCCCAAAATGATGTAAATCCCTGCCTTAAAGCGGTTGTTCGCCTTTGAGTTAACTAGTTAGTACAGGTCTGGGACGTGTTAACCAGAATGCTCAGGACCTGGGGTTTTCCAGATAATGGATCTTTCTGTTATTTAGATCTTCATCCCTTAAGTCTGCTTGAAAATCATTAAAACAACTTAATAGGCTAGTTTTTCTTCAAATAAGGATTAATTATATCTTAGATCAAGTACAAGGTACTATTTTATTATTACAGAGAAATCATTTTTAAAAATGTGTATTGTTTGGATAAAATGGAGTTTTTGGAGACAGCCTTTCAGGATAATGGGTTTTCTGGATAACGGATCCCATACCTGTAAGGCAGGGGTGCCCAGGACGTCGATCGTGGTCTATCAGTAGATAGACGTTAATGTTTCTGAAAGACTGCGATCTGGGGCAGGCGTCACTGACTTGAAGAGAAGGGGCACTGTTATCGGAAAACATGTTTTTTTTCAAAACGCATCAGTTAATAGTGCTGCTCCAGCAGAATTTTGCACTGAAATCCATTTCTCAAAAGAGCAAACAGATTTTTTTATATTCAATTTTGAAATCTGACATGGGGCTAGACATATTGTCAATTTCCCAGCTGCCCCTGGTCATGTGACTTGTGCCTGCACTTTAGGAGAGAAATGCTTTCTGGCAGGCTGCTGTTTTTCCTTCTCAATGTAACTGAATGTGTCTCAGTGGGACATGGGTTTTTATTATTGAGTGTTGTTATTAGATCTACCAGGCAGCTGTTATCTTGTGTTAGGGAGCTGTTATCTAGTTACCTTCCCATTGTTCTGTTGTTTGGCTGCTGGGGGGGGGAAGGGAGGGGGGTGATATCACTCAAACTTGCAGTACAGCAGTAAAGAGTGATTGAAGTTTATCAGAGCACAAGTCACATGACTTGGGGCAGCTGGGAAATTGACAATATGTCTAGCCCCATGTCAGATTTCAGTTTGCTCTTTTGAGAAATGGATTTCAGTGCAGAATTCTGCTGGAGCAGCACTATTAACTGATTCATTTTGAAAAAATTGTTTTTCCGATGACAGTATCCCTTTAACTTTAGCTGTTCTGTCTGATCCCAGTGTGGACTGAACAGCAGAAATAGAGAAAAACAAATAGCCACTGCGACTTGTTTAGCACACCTCTGCTTTCAGGGAATTCATGACTAAATGTAGTGGTGTGATTCCTGTAATCCTCTGAAACTCTCCAATAAAAAGGACAAAGGGATTTTAACAGTTTTATTCATCAGTGCAAGCGCATGGGAAGCTTTGCAATAAAAGCCAAAAGATGGCCGGCCATTGGCAGCCTCAGCAAGTCATTCCCAGTCTCTTACTAATAAAGTTTTACAGTTGCAGACATAAAGCCTTAGATTAATGGCAGTTGAATAGGATGGATCAGTAACATGCCCAGCCTGCCCTATCCCAATAACTCCATCTCAGCCGCTTGATAAAGTTGTAGTTATAAAGTGCCATGCGCGGCTGAAATAAGGGGGGGCTTATGTAGCATGAGGTGCAGTGTTGCCCCAGGTATCTATAGAAACCTGAATTAGACTATTAACTGCTATTTTGTTGCTACAGGTTAATAGTGCAAAGTTTTCTCCAGGTCAGTCATCCATGGCAACCAATACAGCGATGCACCAAATCCAAGATTCAGTTCGGCATTCAGACGGGATTCTGCATTTCTCAGCGCGATTCGTTCGAATCCTTGTGCCTGGCCAAACCGAATCCTAAAAGAGATTCTGTCATGATTTTTATGATGTCGTTTTTGTTTCTAAATGACACTGTTTACACTGCAAATAATTTACTATACAATAGAAAATTTAATTCCTGTATTTTTTTAGTTGTAATATTGGTGTGTAGGTGCATCTCAGGTCATTTTGCCTGGTCATGTGCTTTCAGAAAGAGCCAGCACTTTAGGATGGAACTGTTTTCTGGCAGGCTGTTGTTTCTCCTACTCAATTTAACTGAATGTGTCGCAGTGGGACATGGATTTTACTATTGAGTGCTGTTCTTAGATCTACCAGGCAGCTGTTATGTTGTGTTAGGGAGCTGTTATCTGGTTACCTTCCCATTGTTCTGTGTTAGGCTGCTGGGGGGAAAGGTAGGGGGGGATATCAATCCAACTTGCAGTACAGCAGTAAAGAGGGACTGAAGTTTATCAGAGCACAAGTCACATGACTGTGGGCAACTGGGAAACTGACAATATGTCTAGCCCCATGACAGATTTCAAAATTAAATATAAAAAAATCTGTTTGCTCTTTTGAGAAATGGATTTCAGTGCAGAATTCTGCTGGAGCAGCACTATTAACTGATGTTTTTGAAAAAAAAAAAACATTTTTCCCCATGACAGTATCCCTTTAAAATCACGTGACTTTCCATCACACAAACAAGGAAGTGATAATTCGGGGGCTTGTCAAAATCCCAAAATAGTGAATTTGGTGCATCCCTAAACCAATCAGAGGCTTTATATATACTACCTGCACTAGACCACTGACTGTTGGCCTGGGATACTAGATCTGATATAACAGATGAACTAAGAAGCAAAGCTAGAGATTAATATGCCCCCACAACAGTATAATTTTAGACTCTCCAAACCTTTAGAAGGATGTTTCTTCCCAAAAGTATATTGAATTTGCACATTAGTCAAGACCCTAATGGGTCCACAACAACCCCTGCTTATCCCAGAAGCCAATGAGTGTGCTTTTAGGGTTATGTCTCTGTTCACACTATTTACTATACTCCCCAGTAGGAATGCTTAGTTTAATAGTTCAGTTCATAGAGGTAGAATGAAATTTTAGAGCCTTCTCCAGCACTCGCTGAGCATCTTCTGCCAAGCCCTCCAAGCAGCGACTCAGCACGCTATAGTTGGCATGGAAAGCAATTCCTCCTGTAGCCAGAGGTCCCAAGAGAGGGAAGCGGTGAAGAATGACTCCTGCTATTTCTAGACCGAGGCCAGTGGCAGTGCCAAGCATCTTCCCAACTAACTCCCGGGTCACCCCCTTTCCTGCAGGGCTGTGGATTTCTAACATAAGAGTAGCTGCAGGCACCCCATATTGTTGGGAAAGCGAGGCAATGGAACTGGCATCCAGCCCCAGCTCCTGACGGTAAGTGTCTAGCCTGGCAGTCAGCAAAGACATGTCGCATGATATGGCTACTCCAGGAACTGGCACACAAGCCACCAGGCTTGAAAGCAGAGCCACCTTCCAGATCTCATGAGCAAGTGCATCTTTCTTTTTCTGGATAATTTCAGCAGAAAGATTTGGGAGAGAGAGCATAAAAGCGCGAGACTTATGGGTGGACAGTTGCTCCTCCAGATTCCCTAGCAATCTATGGAATTCTGGCCCTGGAAGTTTAGTGGGGCAAAGAACAAAAACCTCATTTTTCCCTCTTTCCTCTTCCATTGGAATTGCTCCTTCCTCACAGGCTCGTATAAGGAAGACTTTCTTTCCCTCCTTTTTGAGCTCGGAGAGTAAAGATTTGAAGCGGTCGATGGCCTCTGTTCCATTTGTTAGTAGCAGAAATATAAAGTCATAGTGGTTGATATTTACATGTTCTAAGTAGTCTTTAACCTGAAATTCATGGCTCCCCAGGCCTGGTAGGTCCCATAGACTTGCTTTTGGGTATTTGAGACTTGGATACTCTGTTGGGGCTTCTGGATCTTTCTCATGTGCTGAACCATCTTCCTCATCTTGAACTCCTCTTAGTGCATTAAGGAGAGAGTGACGGACACTGCATTCACCTCCTTCAAAAGCAAAGTCAATGCGGGTGTCAAGCAGGATGTCCAGACTGTTCTGGATAAATCTGACCATCTCTGGAATTCCTCCTCTCTCCAGAGCAGACTGTAGTTCTGATATCTCCTTGTCTCCTATTACCTCGTACCCCTGTTGGACCAGTGAGAGGGGCCTATATACAAAGAGAAGGAAGAAGAACATGGGGACATTAGAACAAAGGTTTAGAGGAAACCAAGTAGCATATATCTGATGGAAGTGTGCCGCAATTATAGTAGGTATTCTCACCTGTAAGAAACGTAAGTAAAACTGGATCTACCAATGGAAATTAGAGACAGTTGACAACTTTGTGTGTATGGGAGGAACTAAGACTAGCAAAGGATAGCATATAAAATCCTTCTACTAACATTCAAAGCCTTTCACGGCTCTGCTCCTCGCTACATTTCTCATCTTGTCCCACAGTATGTTCCTGGCCAACTTCTCCTCTCAGAGGAACCTTCTCTTCACACCATCCAGATCCAATGCCACCTCTCGTCTCAAACCTTTCTATCTTGCTGCTCCTTACCTCTGGAATTCCATCACTGAATATTCCTCCATAAGGAATCCTCTCTCATTCTCCTGAAGAAAAAAACTAAGATTTTTACATTTTGGAGGTCTAGAACATTAGCCTAGTCCTGGCAATTGAGGGACTATGGCTGTACCTTGAGCACTTTCCCCTCTAATTTTTGACTGTATGCAAGTCACCCCCTTAGAATATAAGCTCTACGGAGCAGGGACCTTCTTCCTACTGTGTTTCTTACCACATGGCTTACCACTATATGTTCTTTATGTACTTTGTATATGTTTATTGTACTCATTATGATATTTGTCCTGCCTATATATTGTAATTTTATAGTGTACAGATACATCGCTTTACAAATAAAGTTATACATACATACATACATACATACTGTACATAATAGTCTGGTTGCGGTTCAATAGGTGGGTCAGACTTTGTACAGGGCCTCCATTAGCTCATATATTAGCTCATAAAAAGGCTACAGATAACAAGTAAACACTGGTGTATCAGCTGTTCAGCAATTGCTCCAAGAAGATCTATGACAGCAAGTGTGCATCCAAATATCACCCTAATTGAACTTTCAGGTATATCTAAGAGAGCAAATAGGCATTATGTCCCGAATTGTATTCTAAATGGTCTCCTACCGGGACTGTTAGGGTGGTGACAGACGAGGCAACTGGGGGAGATTAGTCGCCCAGCGATAAATTGTCTCTTCTAATCTCGCCTCAACTAATGTCCCCTAAATGCCTTCGTTTTCTGAATTGCCTCGAAATTTACTCGTGAGGCAACTTCAGGCGACTTCGGAAAATGAAACGTTTCAAGTGCCATCCCATACATTTTAACCGCGGGAAGGAATTTAAGGGAGATTAGTCGCCTGAAGAAGAGGCGATTTGTCGCTGGACCACTAATCTCCCCCAGTAGCCTTGTGTGTCACCACCCTTAGGGGTCTCTAGGAGAGCACATACACATTCTCAAATCTTAGCGTATCTGGCCTCTTAAAGTGGCCATAGACATTAAGATTTTAAAAGATCTTTTTATCATAAGACCAAACGTAATCCTTTAAATGTACGATTGGTCCATCAACTAAAAAGACCATTTCAAGCAATATCATCTAGTTAAAGCCAGGAAAACTGTGGCTAACTGCCTGCTCAGCCCTGCAAACAATTGGACAATAGATACATTTCACTGTGAGTGATGAAACTTTTCTAACCTGACCTGTCGATTTTCTGGCTGATGTCGGGCAAAAAAATTGTCAGATGCATGATCGTTCGGTGCCCACTAATCTCCCGATAATTTAACGGATTCATCGGATCACACAAAAATTGGTCGCTATGGAGAGAAAAGGGTTAACAGCTTTGGCTCCCCTTTAGGCTGGTGCTACACTATGCAGATCTCTGCATATGGATAAATACAGGCAAGAATCCGCTCTATTGATGCTGGAAACATTCCCTCCACTCAGGTGCAGGCAGGAATACAATATCTTGCGTTTTGGCCCCGAAATGCTTTGCATCTGCTTGCAATCGAGTGGAGGCAATGGTTTAAAGGCGACGGAAAGGTTAAAATTAAGTAAACATTATCAGAAAGGTCTATATAAATACACCAGTAAACCCTCAAAGTAATGCTGCTCGGAGTCCTCTGTCAAAAGAAACACAGCATTTCTTTCCTTCTATTGTGTACTCATGGGCTTCTGTATCAGACTTCCTGTTTTCAGCTTAAACCTCCAGGGCTATGGCTTGAGCATGCTCAGTTTGCTTCCTCCTCCCCTCCCTGCTGTAATCTGAGCCCAGAGCTATAATGGAGCAGGAAGAGACTCAGGCAGGAAGTGATGTCACATGTCAAAAAATCAGGTCTGCACACTCAAAAAAAATCATTTGACTCAGGTGGTATAATAGAAAATGTTTTACTAGTTAAAAGAACAATTTGACAGTAACATAATGTTTACAGAGACAAAAACACTCCACATGATAATAGTATACATACCACCCTTTGGTACAAAGAAGGCAAAAAAGAAGCTACAAGAAGCGGATACACCTGCCAAAATGAGAACAGCCCCAACGTTTCGGCAAACAGCCTTTGTCAAGGGGATTCTGATGTGTAAAGGGATCAGCGATAAAATAAATACCCTCTTCAATTATGCATCCATTTGCGATTTCCGCGCGCTACCCGAGCTTCCTACGTCACTTCCGCCGATGACTCATCCAGCGTAGTGACGCGGCTCCCTACACGTACATTGCCTCAGGTTAAAATAGCGCGAGAAGAGTGGGTGGAACGCATGGGCGCATTAAACCTATGCAACAAAGTGTGCTCTAGCAATCACGCCGTATCCTAGCAACCCCAGCGTTTCCACACCAAGTGGGAAATCAGACATTAAACCTATTATTGTAACCGCATATTAACCCCACTAGAATAATGCAATAAATTTAAAGTGACAATGCAATAGGTTATCCAACACAAGGAAGTGATGTCACACCAAGCGAATATGACAGCTGATATTCTTAACAGGGAGCTTCTAGAGCTGTTTACTCGGGTATGGTAAAGCATTCTGCAGAATAAATATAGTGTTATAGTTTGCACTTTTGTGGCTAATTTATTGGCAATAAACTGCCTCTGTAGCTTTCCTTCTCCTTTAAGGGTTTCTAGGAAAGCAAATAGGAATTATCCTTAAATATGACTAATTGGCATTCTAATTAGGGCCTTCTAGGATAGCTAGGAAAACAAACCGGCAGTATCATTGAATCTTACTCCGACTGGTCTCTGACCTAGGGTTTCTGGGATATCTAGGAAAGCAGGTATTGTGCCAAAATTTTCCCCTCCTTGCCTTCTAATTTCTGCTAGAAATCTGTATTTACTACCAATAGTGATCTCTGCTCTCCTCCCTGCTGTATCTTGTTGCTTGTTTACTTTCCATCCATCCGATGACTTTCAGTCCTTTCTCTGCTGCAGTCTCTGACTTAAGATGATACTTGACAACAAATCAGTAGATGTTTAAAAGCAGAGAACAGCCATCCATCTGAGTTAGATAATGTGTCAGACTGTAAACAGAGACTTGTAACCTGCGGCCTGGTCAGCAACAGCTTGGAAATGTGACAAACAAATAAATTGAGGCGTAACACAGGCCCAGTATTTTTCTAACCATAATATGTTCAAGGGGTAAAATTCATTTAAAAAAAACTGGAGGGTCAACTTGACCCAAGGCCATCCGCCACCCCTTAATACTAAGGTATATTTTCCATTTTAAATAAAGCATTTGTTTTAGTATTATAAAGTCTCAGTTAATCATTTATGTAACGTACAATACGGCTTTTAGTTTTCCTTCTTCAAAGTCGCTTTAATGTCCATTCACTTTCCTTTATACAGAAAGAAAAGTGGTCTATTTTATGAATAGAAAGTTTCTTCTGCTTCTATTAAAAATAGGGATGCACCGACAAAACGTCACGCAATTTCCCACCGTGCCCCTAATTTGCATATGCAAATTAGGATTCGGATTTGGTTCACCAGGTAGAAGGATTCGGTGCATCCCTAATTAAAAAATAGATGTTTTTAAAGGGGAATAATTGTGCTGGTTGCCAATCATTGAGCGCTGTATAGCTTAGCACCCATGTTTCTAAATCATCCCACTAGGCTTTACTGACTAAAGATGCTGAGAACAGAACAGAAAAAAGGGGGTAAAGGCTCCATGCTATGCTGATTTGATCAGCAGTATTGCAGCTGATGAAGCAATATATTCAATATATTGATTCATTGACAGTTAAATCCAATATATCTTATAGGGGGCTCCTTTTGCCTAGAAGATGTATTAGAGTTCATTCTATTAAACTCACCAGACATCATGTCTCTCTACATGCAGAATTTGTGCAAAAAGCAGTTATTTTGTTAGATTTTGTTTGTACTGGAAACAGTTATCTGAGTGAGCAAGTATATTGAGTAAATTGGTTAAAAAGGGATCAGTGTGTTAAAAAATGGATTAAGGGTAAGGACACACTGGATGATTTGTCGCCAACGTTTTTAAAAAGCAAATCGCGGCGACATATCGCTCGTTTTGTCTCTGAACAAAACCAAATCAAAGACGCCAGCTCCTGTGCCCACAGCGCATTTGTGAATCGCCTGTAGCTCCAAAATGCAACGAGACCCTTTTCCGAGCGATTTATCAGAAGTAGCATGTACTTAGAAAAGCACTGAAATCTCCTAGACACGCACACACATACAGATAAGTAGCAGCAATTGTATTCAAATTACAATGCGAACGCAATGACGCAAGAACGCAAAGACGTCTTGTCGCCGCGATTTACTTTTTAAAAACGTTGGCGACAAATCGTCCAGTGTGTCCTTACCCTAATTAGAAGAAAAGATACTCCTTATTTATCATTTAGAATTTATTCGAGATTTGCTGGAAGGATCTGTATCTGAAAAGTTTCTTCAGAAAAATCTGGATTATACCTGTACATCAATATTAGAAATTACTTTAGAAATTAGAATTACTTAAAAATGACCCACATATATAGTGCTTAGTTGAAAAAAAAAAACATATTAATATAAAGTGCTAGTACAATAAATTAATTAAATCCATTGACTGTCCTTCCTACTGATTAAAGTTAAGTTGATAACTTGAAAAAATTAATTTTGGGGGTGGTTTTTAGTTGAATTCCTGGAAGTGGTTTATTCCTTTTCTTTTTGTTCGGAAATCTAATTTACAATCTTATTAATCTGGGATTTATGGTTTTACAGGAAAGCTAGCTCTTTACACAAGTTAGACAAGGTAACTTTGAGACCACAATCCCAGAAGGCCTGATTTCTCCATCTTTGTGGGGTCCCGAAGACTAGAGTCCTTCAGTGGGTCGGGTACCCGTGGGTTACCTGCAAAAACCTGCGGTAACCTCTGGGTTGCGGGTAGAAGTTCTGGGTGCGGGTATAGACACGGGTCGGCGGTTCTGCGGGTTGGGCCGCGGGTCTTCTCAATAGCGATATTTACTCCTTTGTACTGATCACGTCTACTTCCGATGATGTCACTTCCGGTTTACAATGACAGCACTTCCTGATTCTTGATGGTCAGCAGGTCCGGGTTGCAGATAAGGTACTTGCAGGTCGAGTCGGGTAGAGGTATCCAAGCTGGTAAGAATGCGGGTTCGGGTTGCAGATTGTGGGTATGGGTCGGGTACGGGTTCCAAAAAATGGATCCCGCGCAGGACTCTACCGAAGATAGCAAAAAATAAGAGTTTTAATGGGACTTCTCCACCCTCTATTACTTCATTTTACTACTGAATTCTGAGCAATGATATTAATTTCACTGGATGAATTGGGAATCATTATTTAGGCACATAATCACTTTATAACCTAATAAATTATACATTTATAAATTAGTTAACCTCCAACATACTTCAGTTGTACTCAGCGATGGTAATTAATTATAAAGGATTTTAAAGCTCATAATTAATTTTTTCAAGTTCTTTATCAACTTAGTCAATTTAATCAGTAGGAGGGACAGTCAATGAACTTAATTAATTTATTGTACTAGCACTTTATATTAATATACGCTTTTATTCAACTAAGCACTATATATATGTGGGTCATTTTTTGATTTCTAGTATCAACGTGGTATAATCATCCAGTTTTTTTCTCAACAAACTTTTTGGAAACAGATCCTTCCAGCAAATCTCGAATGCATTATAATTAATAAAAAGGGGTATCTTTTTTTCTAATTAATTATTTAAGTGAGCTCTAGTACATCTGTTAGAAAAGGAGCCCCCCTATAAGATATATTGGATCCAACTGTCAATGAATATCTGACACCCAACTGCTGCATGAAGAGAGAATGAAGAGAAAAAGATGCTGAGAGAGGAATAGTGAAGATAAACTTGATTACTTCAGAAACAACACAGAATGTTTTATTGATTGCATTTAGAAAGTTTCTTATTTCTGTATGCTGAAGCTTATATTAAATTTTTATTTTTGCAATAGTTCCCCTTTAATACATTTATAGGGCCCGCAGCCATTAGCTCGCTGCCATATATTCTCTAGCAAGCACAAATGAAAGAGAACACAAATAATTCATCAAAGGAAAATAATAGGGTTTCTCCTGTAGAACATTCTGTGAAACTCTCATTATTCACTTCATGTTCCTGGGTGGCAGAAAAAGAGGAGGGTTGTTTCGGAGAACTGAGCAAATTAGTCAAATAGTTCTAAACACCTTATTATTGAATGAATCACTTACAGCCGGTACGGGGTTCTTGTTGTTATTCTGCCGCCTGCTGTGAATTTTATACCGGCGCCGAAGCAATACATTTGCCTATAATCTCAATAACTTGATATTCACAAGGGCTCATTTCACAACACTGGGCAGATTTCGCTCAGTACGATAACCCACAGCAACCAATCAGAGGTTTCCATTTCATTGTTACCCCTGCAGTTTCTGCTCAGTTGGATTCTTGATTGGTTGCTGCCCTGAGCTAAATCAACCCAGTCTATTCTAAGGGTAGGACTACATGGACGTTTTCAGAGCAATCTGACAAGCTGCGACAAAATGCCGGTGTCAAATCGCAAGCGACGGAAATAAGGTGAGTGAATGCATTGTCGGATGAAGTCGCAGCGTTGATCCGCCGCAACATGACTGTCGGATACAGACGCTGCGTCTGCATCCGACAACTGTGTCGCGTCGGATCAACGATGCGACTTCATCCGACATTTCTCTTACCTTATTTCCGTTGCATGCGATTTGACGCCGGCGTTTTGTCGCAGTGCGTTAGATAGTGTCGTAAACGTCCGTGTAGTCCTACCCTAAAGCCTGCCAATGTTCTGTACAGAAGTGACGTATATCTCACCACTGAAATGTAATTTCTATAAGATTTGCCCTAATCCTTTCGGTTTGAGGATGATGCAATTTTGTGCATATCTGAATATGCAGATTACACTTCAGATTTGGTATTTGGCCAAATCTTTTTGACGATTTGGTCACTTTCGTCAAGCCATAGCCAACTAAAAGCCTCCGGAATTAGTGAATTTAGTTCCATTTTAAAGGGAAACTAAACCATGCTGCTTAAAGGGGTGGTTCACCTTTAAGGTAACTTTTATTATGTTATATAACAGCCAATTCTAAGCAACTTTTCAATTGGTTTTCATTATTTATTTATTACAGTTATATGGTTATTTGTCTTTTTCTTCTGACTCTTTGCAGCTTTCACTGACTCCCTTCTAAAATAGCCTGTAAGGCTACCAATGTATTGCTAATGTTACTTTGTATTACTGATCCTTCTATTCAGGCCTCTCCTATTCATATTCCAGTCTCTTATTAAAATCAATGCATGGTTGCTAGGGTAATTTGTACCCTAGTTATCAGATTGCTGCTGAATAAAAAGCTAAATAACTCAAAAACCTTCAATAATAAAAAATGAATACAAATTGCAATTTGTCTCAGAATATCACTCTCTACATCATACAAAATGTTATCTCAAAGGAGAACAACCCCTTTAAACACACTAGATGTTGCTCCACTACAAATCCCAGCATACTTTGACATATTATCAAGGTTAAGGCATGCTGGGAGCTGTAGTTCAGCAACATCAGGGCTGTAGAACATAACACAAAATGAATGTCCAGTTGCCATTGACTAAATTCTTCTAGATACTTTAGTAAGAGGACATGCACTGGTTTCAATATGTCCTATAAGATGACAATCCTTGTCTGGAGTTTCCTTGTCCTTTAACAGGTTCGGAATGACTGGCAAATGCTTGTTTAAAAGTGAAATTCTCCTTTAAGGTATGACAGTAACATTCAGTATAAATGAAGATTCCAGAAAGGCAAACACCTATAAAAACTTACCTCCCGCACATTCTGGCGGTCTCCTCTATTACTGCCTTTAATCGTGTCGTGTCCAATTTCCACGGCTCATAGCCGGACACCAGAAATAGCCTGATCTCCCCTTTGTTTTTTAGGTCACTAAAAGGCTGGAGGGTGAGTGTGCAGAGTGAGTGCAGCACTTCTTCCCGACTAAACATCTCCTTCATCCTCCTCTTCAGGGTGTGCAGATCACAATCCACCTGGCTGCGCACCAGACATAGCTTTTTCCCTTGGGAGAGAGCACTGCGGGCTAAATCTATATGGACACGTGAAAACTGCCCATTAGTGACCAACAGCAGGAGGTCGGCCTCCAAAATCCATTTCTCAGGAGATCCATCCTCCAGGGGCAACTCCCAGAGGCTCAAACCAGGGTGAGATGGGTGAATGTACAGTAAGGGCCCTCCAGGTCTTGTTGGGTACAGGGAGGCCGCATTAGAGTGCTGGTGGCTTTCCGTCAGACCCAGGAGAGCTTGGATCAAAACGGTTTTACCAACGCCAGGACTACCCGCAACTGCCACCGAGAACTCGCAGCACTCCTCCCTGATGCAGGATGCGGGATCCTTAGTGACACATAGACGGGGGTCATCCTCAGATAGGCTTAACTCATTGAGGGACTCCATCACCTGTTAGAGTGGGAAATATACAACATAAGATCTAATTGTGGGTGCATGGGATAAACATTATACAACAAGGATGAAAGATGAGAATTCGTAGTTAAACTAAAGTAAAACCCTCTCGCTGAGCAAGTGATGTCTCATTGCCCTCAACTCAATGCGACCACCTGTGACCCTTCAAGAGAGAGAGAGAGAGAATATAATAGAGGAATATTAGAGAGTATATAATAGTAAGCGGGTGGGGTAGGTGCATGATGGTAAGGACAAGGTAAAGGCAAGGTGTATATGGGACAGGAAGGGGTAAAATGTGTAGAAGGAGAAGATAGTATGGGGGTCTGGATGTATGGGGGACAGAATGGGCTAAAGATTTATAAAGGAGATGATCAGGGATGGGGTGTGTTGGTGGGTATTACAAGGTGCAGGATGTATGGGGGAGATATGGTGGGTGACAAGATGCAAATGACAGATGAGTGTATAGTGTATAGGGTGGGGGCCAGGATGTATTAGGGAGATGACAAAGAGGACAGGTTGGGGGCAGGCATACCTCCCAACTGTCCTGTCTTTAGAGGGACAGTCCCTCTTTTGACAGCTCAACCCGCAGTCCCTCGTTTGTATTGGAAAGTCCCGTTTTTCTCTGCACTGAACAGCCAGAAAAAGAAACCATGTTTCTAACTTAATTGGCGTTTGGCAGAGAGCCCAGAACAGCCACAGCTGCAAATAAGATACATCTGTAACAATTTATAGATAAGAAAATAAGTAATTGTAACATTATATGATAACAGGTCCCTTGGGAGAAGTTACACTCACAACTTAAAGGGCAATTCACCTTCATTAACAAAACTGTAATAACTGAAAAAAAACACAGAATTATGTTGAAACTTTCATAACCTGCCAAATTTTGTAAAATGAACATAGTAATTAGGGGGTGCAGCCACAAAAATGGTTGTGGTCAAAAAAATTCTTGCTGCAACTTTTCTGTCCCTCTTTTTATTTTCAAAATGTTGGGAGGTATGGGGTGAATCAGGGTGATAAGAGGACGAGGTGCAGGGTGTACAGGGCAGGGACATATTGGGGGGTAGGGAGTATAGAGGAGAGGGCAGGATGATGGGGGTGGGAGTAGATGTGCAGGGAAAATGATAGGTTGGAGGGCAGGTTGGGGTGCACAGTGTATAGAGGAAGTGAGAAGATGAGGAGCAGAGGATGGGGGGAGGGTGTAAAGAGTGGGGGGCTGGATGTATATCAGAGGATGGGGGAGGGTGTATATCAGAGGGTGGAGGGTGTATATGAGGGGGGAGGGTGTATATGAGGGGGGGATGGTGTATATCAGAGGGTGGGGGGCAGGGTGTATATATGGGGGAGGGTGTATAGAGTGGGGGGTGGATGTATATGAGAGGATGGGGGGAGGGTGTATCTCAGAGGGTGTACCTATAACACAGAAGGTGCCGGGGTTCCTCCCAGTGAAGCCGATATCCGCAGGTGAATAAACTCGAGATCCCAGTTCCCCAGTGTGACAGCCGCACTTGTGTTTTGTTCGCCAGCTGTGTCCCCGCCCCCTCACGTGTCTGTATTTAGACTCCGCCTCCCGCAGTGACACTGACACCCAAACACTCGGCCAAAGCCGCCTCACCCCGGGATGGAACAGGTCAGTCTGTGACTCTCACAAGCCCCCTGTCTCCCATCTCTTCCTCCCGCGGCGCAAATTCCTCCTGTCCCTTCTGTCCGTGACCCTTTATCTGTCCAAACGCTGAACAACAGTTGCCCTCACGCAGGGGATGCTGGGACTCGTTCTATGACTGATTATTCCTGGTCCTATATCTTTATTTTATTTATAGTTTTGAATTATTTGCCTTCTTCTGACTCTTTCCACTTTTCCATTAGGGGTCACTGACCCCATCTATTATTAACATGTATTTATTTATACAAACAATAAATGCTCTGTAAGGCTACAAATGTATTGTTGCTTTTTATTACTCATCTTTCTATTCAGGCCTCTCCTATTCATATTCTATTCGCTTATTCCAATCAGGCATGGTTACTAGGGTAATTTGGACCCTAGCAACCAGACTGCTGAAACTGGAAACTGCAGAACTACTGAATTAAAAGCTAAATAACTTGAAAACCCAAAATAATAAAAAAAGAAAACCAATTGCAAATTGTCTCAGAATATCACTCTCTATATCATACTAAAAGTTAAAGGCAAACAACCCCTTTAGTGTTGCTCTTCTTCCTGAGTACTAGCCCCCACGTTTTGTTGCTGTATGTATGTATATATATATATATTTAGACAGATATATATATATATATATATATATATATATATATATAGTTTTTCTAAGCTCTCAGAACCCTTCTAGTGCTTTAGTGTAAACTATTATGTATCTCTGTATTTCTACATGCTCTGCCTTGCTAGTAAATCTCCCTGCCAGCCCTCACCAGATTGATAAATATTAAAAAGTATCTCTAAATTTGCACTCGGTATTTTGTTTATAATTTATTATATTACATTACAATTATTCTCACAGCCACCTGATTCAATTAGTTAGAACCACGTACATTACAAATTAATTATCTTTAATTTACACATATGCAAAAAACACATATAATAATAAAGTGCATAAATTTGAAGCTTAAAATGGTGTCACAGTTGATCAGTGTTAGTAAAGTGCATTAGTTCATATTGGATTTGATTACTAGAACTATTGATCAGTATTGTTAAAGTTAGGGATGCACCGAATCCACCCCCGAATCCTTCACGAAAGATTCGGCCGAATACCGAACCGAATCCTAATTTGCATATGCAAACTAGGATCCTGATTTGAATATGCAAATTAGAACCCTAATTTGCATATGCACATTAGGATTCGGTTCGGCCAGGCAGAAGGATTCGCCCGAATCCGAATCCTGCTGAAAAAGGCTGAATCCTGGCCGAATCCCGAACCGAATCCTGGATTCGGTGCATCCCTAGTTAAAGTTCATGATTAGTTCGTATTTAATTCATCAGTTGTAGACCAGTTGTTATGAACATATTGATTCCTTAATTGATTAGTTTGTAAGTGTCCCAAATAAGTTTATAAATTTTCCAAGTGATCAGTAAAGAAAAACACTGAGAGAACGCTAACTGGGTTTATTCCTTCCTTCTGCCACTGTTTAATTGTTCAAATTGCCAATTTCTATTACTGCCACTTTCAGCAGTCATCTTTCCAACTGGAAGTAAAGTGGAAACAATTGTATCAATGTATGGCAAGAATGTAACGCTTCCAGCCCCTTACTGCCAGCTAATTAGAGAGACAGCCAGATTGCAACAATGTACGACAATGGATACTGCTGCTTAATGGATTTCCTGAATTAAAGTTGTTCCGAAGGCCCAAGGTAAATCTAGAAATATAGGATAGCGCAAGGGCCCTCACCAGATGCCTATGTCTGCTTAGTTTTGCTTATCTACTGGTCAGTGCTAATCTGTACCATATACAGGGTCTCATTTATTAACACTGGGCATATTTGCCCATGGTCAGTTACCCATAGCAAGCAGTCAGTGATTAGCTTTTTAAAGCCAGCTGCAAGTAGAACAATGAATGCAACAATCTGGTTGGTTGCCATGGGCAAATTTGCCCAGTGTTGATAAATGATCCCCACAGTCTCTCTATGTCCCCTCCAGTCTTTATTCCTACCCAAGATTATTCCTATCACACAGACACAGATATATATCAGATCTGCAGCCTTTGCCCTTTCCTGGATTATCTTGCAAGATCTGTATCTTATTACGTAAGGTTATTATTGTTCCATCTGCTTATCCTGCTCGTCCATTAATAATCGATAGATCTCAGTGTGAGTGCTCAGATCTGATCCCCCTGCTGCTCTAACCTTGTGATTCTCTTCTGTGTTTGTAATTCCAGGCTGCAGATATGACAGATACTCAGATCCCTGCGAATGCCGCATCTGGACCCCCTGATCCGTTTTCACTTCCCGAGTCCCTGAATTTTAGCATTGCCATCATAGGACCCCAGGGGTCAGGAAAGAGTACGCTCGCCCGGGCTTTGAGCCACCAAACTGAGCAGTTTAGCAATGGATTCCTGGAGTCATACTTTAAAGGAGAAGAAGGGTCTCATGAGGTTTCCAAGTATCCTTATCCCCCTCTCCCCATTGTCACACTCCTTGACTACCCTGGCTACAAGGCTACAGACTCACTAGCCTCTTACCTACAGTAGATGGGATTAAGCTAGACACTGTGCAGTACCTTCTGGTGACTGTAGGGGAAGCTGTATCTGACATTGACCTACAACTCTTAGGAACACTCAAGCAGAAGGGGAAGCAGCACTGTATGGTCCAGACTCACACTGACTTGCTTTTGCACACAGAGAAGAGAAGGCAGGGGAAGAGTTACTGGAGAGGGCAGACACTGCAGGGAATGAGGAGCAGAGTGGAGGAACATCTAGGGGGAGCTGGGCTACAAGGATGCAGGGCATTCCTTCTCTCTGCCCTCGAACCTCAAAGCTTTGATTTTCCGGCCATGATGGATTATATGGAGGGAGAAATCCTGCAGTGGCCAAGGTGAGAGGCTGTTTGTGTTTTTCACATGCACAATGGCTGACTCTAATATCCCATATAAAAGGCTTCACGCTGGCTCTCATTATTTACTGACCATTCGGCCATTCTGTGTACATTTATCTTTGCAGACACTGTACAGCGAGAGACCCTGCAGACAGGGGTTTAAAAATCAGAAAAAGGATTAGGCTAGAAATGATGGCGATACAGTTTTCTCTGGTTCTTGTAACCCATAGCAACCAATCAGCAGATTCAAAGCATGCTTCAAAGCATACATCTGATTGGCTGAAGTGGGTTACCGGACCTGCAGCAAAGTTATATATAAATATGGTATGTACTGTATGCAAAACCAGAGGTACAACAGATATTTGTGCATAAGAGCATGGCTGCCTTCGGGGGGGGGTGGTTCTCCAGTCAGGGGCCCTGTGCCATGAGGGGGCCCTAAGAGAGGTAAAGGTGAAATTCGCAGGTCAAAGAGGGGCACAGTTTTTAAGGTGTGGGCAGATTATGGGCATGGTTTTAACATATTTGTGGCACGACTTGTATACAAATGCCAATATTCATTGGGGCCCCTGTTCTACTTGTTTGCAGACCCCACCACTCTGGTGACTGGTGGGCTAATACTTGGACAAATTGGCACAATTATTACTGATGGAGAACCTGCATGAGAATATATAAAGGATAATGAAGGCCAAAAACACTAGGGGGCAGATTTATAAAGGGTCGAATTGAAAATTTGAATTTAAATTTGCAAAACTGTCATTCGACTAGGGAATTATTCAGATTCGATTTGAGATTTTTTTTTTTTTTGAGATTTATCATTCTCCAGCCTCCAGGGAGAGGTCCAGGAATCAACTTGGAGCTGTTTGCAGGCTTCCTAACATTTGAGTTTTCGAATTTGATTAGAATTCGATTCAAATATTCAGGTCGTTTTAATAATAAATTTTGATTGGCTGAATTTCGAATTTAGGGAAGTTTTTAAAAAAATTCTAAAATTGACATTTGATAAATCTGCCTCTAAGAGTGCCAGTTAGGAACCCTCCAGATAGCTGTGTACTTGGAGTAGACACATCTTCTTCTCCTTCGACAAGTACATCTGATAGGGAAATGGTTCGACAGGATTTGCAGTGTAACAAAATAAAAGATTCTGTGGTATAACTAGTCACGGAACAAAGAGATTCTTTAATTAGACAAGTGCTGTACTTCTGAACTGCATGGGATCAAAGTCATTTTCTGAATGTGCCTTAAGCCTCGTATTATCAATTATTTGGTTCCTACAAGAATGACATTTTGGTGAGATATTCTCTATAACAATGGGATCTATAGTACAGTCAATAAAGATGCTGAGCTTTTTTTTCTTTATATTTCCATCATTCACAGGGGTTGACAGATGGGTTATATTAGCTAATGATCTACTACTGCATTGATCTTCAAACTGTTGCAACCCATTATCAGAATGTTTCTTCTTTTTGCAGGTCAGTTGAAAACAACATGGAGAACCAATGCCAGGAGCTGCTGTCTGTATTTGAGATGCCGTGTGATCAAGAAGGGCTGGTGGAATTCCCACCCTATCTCAGCATCTTGTTTGACATACCTCCCCCTGTACCTGCTATTGTGGGTGTGGCAGGCAGCAATAAAGAGACCATTGTCCATGGTCTTTCTGTCCACCGCTGCCTGTTGATCAGTATCTGAAAAACTTACAGCTAGAATCATGTGATGTCTATCTGTTTGTAGAGTCTGGGCTGGACAATAGCTTCCGTGCCACCTTGGTGGAGGCATTGGTAGCGGCTGGCAAGCATTGTATGCTGATTGGTGGAGACAGAAACCACATCGGTGGAGGGAAGGAACCTGGGCATGATGATGAAGAAAAGCGAGCTTATCACGGTGCCACTGATTTGCGAGGGCTAAAGGTTGCTTTAGAAAAAGGGGCTTCTCAGTTGATAAGAGAGAGACTATTGCATTGTATTCCATCTATAGTAGCTCAGTTGGTTAAGAGAGAGCAGAGGAGGATTATGATGAGGGTACATAACCTATGTCTGGATGTATGCAGCAAGGCATTTTATGGGCAAATTCCACAAGCCCTCTCCTCACTTTCTGCAGCTCTGTCCTCTTTCCGTTCTCGGTTTGGTCTGGACGAAGATTCCATTTCACGAATAGCTCAAGTAACTGGGTGCTCTGCTGAGGATTTACACTCTGAAATCCACTGCCCCCTGACAGTGCCCCAGAGCACAGAGCAGTTGCAGCAAATGGTGTCTCAGCCTCTGTCACTATCTGAATTAGTCTGGAGTTACATCCCGGTCTGGGGTGGGACAGAGACAGCACCCATCCTTTCTCCAGAGCGCACTTATAGGCTGCTAGTTGAGAGTGTATTTGGAATGGCACAAGATGCAGAGACAGTGCTGCTCCGGGGTTGCTCCAAGCAAAAAGGGACTAAAGAGAGTGCTGTCACCTGTCGCTGGCCCTGTATTTGAAGATCTAATGTTACAAGAGCAAACTGCTTCTCCTTACCCTTGTCTGAGCTGAATAACATAGAGCCCAATGCTTCTTGGTCTTATCTTCTGAGCATGCAACTTGGCAAAATAAGGAAACTGCCATCGAGTTTCCTGGCACCACTTTTGCAAATATATGTCTATATCTTGCCTAAGTACCTAAGAATTCGACTAGAGGTTCTATGTGTGTTTCACAAAGCTGATAATATATTAAGATATTTAAAGATTTGAAGATGGCCTGAAGACCTGACTGGCTCCCATACCTAACCCTATCCCTTCCATCCAACTGTCCCATTATATGGCAAGTCTTGCATTTCTGGAAACTCATAATATATAAAGATAATTAACACTGAAGTGCAATACCATGTCCTGAAGACCTGCTTGGCTCCCATACTTAGCCCCATCCCTTACACCCAACTGTCCCATCATATGGCAAGTCTTGCATTTCTGGAAGATGTTTGAAGATGGCCTGAAGACCTGACTGGCTCCCATACCTAACCCTTTCCCTTCCATCCAACTGTCCCATTATATGGCAAGTCTTGCATTTCTGGAAACTCATAATATATTAAAGATATTTAACTCTGAAGTGCAATACCATGTCCTGAAGACATGCTTGGCTCCCATACTTAGCCCCATCCCTTCCACCCAACTGTCACATCACATGGCAAGTCTTGCATTTCTGGAAGATATTTGAAGATGGCCTGAAGACCTGCCTGGCTCCCATACCTAACCCTATCCCATCCAACTGCCCCATCACATAGTAAGTCTTGGGCTCAAGGTGCAGAGTTACAATAAATGAGTTTGTAACAAAATTCAGAAGAAGCTGAAGACAAAAGTGGTTTAAATGCAGTAGGTGACACTTATTCACCAACGGCTTCCGCTCTGAAGAGAAGAAGTGACTTGTCACACACTTGATGGCAGACAGCTATGAAGTAATATGTATGGTGCCTATGTTTGGATTTATGAATGTGATATATCTTTTTCAATACAGTATATGGTGCCTATCATTGATAACTTTAGTATTTTCCAATGATAGCTGTACACAATAATTTACACATTTCTTAGTTCCTGCCTACTTAAAAGGATTGTAGTAATCCTTAGTTAGGTAGTAGACGTCCTGAGTTTTTATGACCCAAACTCTAGTTTCTACCTACTTCAAAGGAATACCCATCCTGTAGTCTAATCGAATGCACAATAAGTTAGGTCCATCCAGGATGCTTTGATTCCTAATTATATATAGCAGGTGGGTGGTCTGACAACAACATACCCTGAGAAACCATCTGGAGAGGGTCTTTTACATTTTAAAGAGGAACTGTTTGTACAGTTGTTATTGGTTAAAAAAGAACATCTAAAGAAATGAGCTGGTTTAGCTAAAAAAATAAGATACCTGTTTAACTTACACAACACAACAAGCAATATCTGTGTGGCAGTGCCAGGACAGCAAGCTGGAGACACATGAAGGAAACATGGTTCTGTGATGGCTGACTGACAAGACTTCCCTACATTATAATCCTAACTTATTAGATCAGGGATCGGATTTCTTGCTTTCCTACTGCTGAATAAATCCAGTGCATACTCCAGGTTGTGGGAGGCTGTCACATGTACCAACAGTTTGTGCATGATACACAACAAAAGTTGATGCCCAAACTACTAACGGAGCACTCACTAGCACCACATCTGGCTGTTTATATGCTTTGTGTTGCACATGTCATAGTGCTAATAAATAACCCTTTTGTTTCCAGTATGTGAGCTTTCTTGCTTTATTAATGCCACACCTTTGCCCCACTGAGATGAAATGTATTCTTGTTAAGGATATGGTGCAGGGGTGATGAAGTAAAGCATATCCTGATCTGATTTTTCTTTCTTCTGCACTTCCCTGGCCTGCTCCTTTCTTGTGCTCCATCTCCCTGCTTTCTCCCCTTCTACAGTATGTCCTGTAATCCTCTCCATATGCTGTGATTGAAATACTCCATCTCCCTTTGTTCTACTCATACCTCGTCTCCATACTCTTATCTGCACATACCTCAATACTCCATCTTTCTACAACTCTCTGTTCATTCTTTTTGCTTCTCTTCTATTCCTCTTCTTCAGTTCTAAACATCTAATCTGTTTTTTTCTCTTATCCACCTTCCTCCTTCCTATTTTTTCTTTCCCCCCCTTGTTTACAAATCCTTAATCTCTCTCCCCTCTTTTCCATCTTTTTTGTCTTCTGCTAAATTCTTCTTTTTTTCATCCCACACTCCATCTTTTTTCCATCTGCTCCATTCTATTTCCACAGTTTTATTCCATTAGCTCTGAATAGGTTACGCCAGGAATTAGGATTGAAGAATCATCTGATGGGGAAAACACTGTTCCCCTTGAATGGCTTATAAGACTATTTTTTCAATTTTTTTTAACATGCCCTTGACTTTGTAGTATATAACTAGGATTCATTTCACACATGGGTGACTCTGTATTAGGCATGTTCAACCTGTGACCCTACAGCTGTGGTTAAGCTCCAGCTCCCACCATTCCATCAACCATGAGTGAAATTTGCATTCTTATAGAGAAGGTGTAGCCTGGGTGAAATGCAAGATGCCCTTATGTGGAACTATTGTGTAGGATTCAAAATATACAATATGGATTGCCAGATTTGTTTTTAAACTTATGGTATTAAACATTGGATTTCATGTTCCGTAGACTAAAGTCACAAAAGAAGAGGTTGCTTAGGTGACTGAACCCCAAAGAAAGTATGTGACTGCAGGAGAACTGCACATAGATTTACTATTGTAGACACAGTAACTCATATTAAGCACTGTAAATACATGTTCTGTGTTATTTGATTACATGGGAATGATAAACCATCACTGGGTTTTTACTCACACTGCCAATAAATGTGGTGACCCTGTCCCATCCTAATGTTTTTGTGAAAAAAGACACACTCAAGTTCAACCTTTTATGTCTATATATAATCTGCCTAACTGCTAGTTGATCCAGAGGAAGGCACATAAGTCCTTCTGCAGCCTCTCCAAATTCCAGAGGGGGAAATAATTCATTCCCGACTCCAATACGGCAATTGGATCAGTCCATGGATCAACTTTGTACTAATACAATAGCTGTTGTCAATGACTCTGTATTTTCTCACTTGCTAAAAATCCATCCAACCCCCATATTGAAGCTTTATAATGTTAACAGGTGATCTTCATGGCCTCAAATGAAAGTCTCAAAATAATTTTCAACATAAGGCTATATTGGTCATGCCCAGCCACCTCATTCCATTTAAGACAGAGCTTCTAGTGCAGCCACAACACAAGAGTGTGAATAGTTTGCCACTGACGAGTGCTGGAGTTATGGGCATCATGAATCAGCCATTATAACTGAGCCAAGACCTGGGCATGAAGGTGGATGGGCATCACCATGGAAACAGGGTGGTAAGTTTTGACTGAATAGAGGTCTAAATCTAGTGTGGTTTAGGGCTGCTAACCATGACGAGCGCCTCATTATCTCCATCCTTGTGCCATAATAGAAACAGAGTTCCAATTATTTTAAGACCCTCCCATTAATTTTAAGCATTTGGTGAAGACATTCTATTCATATCCAGAAGCCCTGGGGACACTATATATATATATATATATATATATATATATATATATATATAGATATAGATATATAGATATATATATATATATATATATATATATACTGACAAAAAAAAAAAATATATATATATATATAATGACAAAAAAACAGAAAAGAAATAAGTAATGTGAATACTTCCCCTCAATAGCAAGGAGGCATAAGGCGTATAATGTGCTGGTATTGTAGCGCGGCCAAATGTGTCTCAGCTCGAGCTCCAATCAAGCCTGGGCCATTTACTTGTGGTTTGCTGGGCAGCTTTTCATGAGATTTACTGGATCCCATGCTAAGGAGACATTTAATGCAGTGATAGCTAATGGGTTTCTGGACAGCCTCCAAGTGCAAGTGCTGTCAGCTCACTAATAGTTAGTAATCAGAGGAAGATCAAGTTTCCATACAGTAAACGGCATTTTCCACTTCAGAACAAAATGCAGAAGCACAGAGATTGACTTGGACAGAGAACATCTTGGTGGGGGGGGGGGGTATACATAACTGCATTTCTGGCAATCAGTAGTTAATTGAAATCTTTACATTGTGCCTGCAGGGGTCTTACTGGGATTCTGTGTCTTTGGTGAGGAGCAAGGTACACCGGAAAGCTTTGTAGATGGTGGACGCAGGACATATATCCTTAGGAATGAGATGCTGCAGGGTACATATGCTTGGTAATGAGCACTGGGCAGGGTATATATAATATAGATCCATGGGAGTGAGCTGCAGGCAGGATTAGGGTTGCCACCTTTTCTGGAAAAAAAATACGGGCCTTCCTATATATTTATCTTTTTTCCCTATTTATAACATTGGGATCAGCCATCATTTTTACCGGCCAGGTGGCAACCCTAGGCAGGATTAGGGTTGCCACCTGGCTGGTATTTTACTGGCCCGGCCGATAAAAATGATGGTTGATCCCAATGTTATAAATAGGGAAAAAAGATAAATATATAGGAAGGCCGGTATTTTTTTCCAGAAAAGGTGGCAACCCTAGGCACGATATATATCCTTGGTAATGAGATGTAGGCTGGGTACATACCCTTGTTAATGAGCAGAGGGCAGGGAATATATACCCTTAAGTGTCAGTGGCCAGGGTACATATTCTTGGATCCAAAAATGCGCCTACGGTAACAGAGAAAGAAACAGAAAAAATAGCGCAATATGTTTCAATATCACACCAACACCCAGTGTCCAGGGTTTTTTTTTTTTAGGTGTATTTCCCCTTTAAATTTCCACTGTTATTGATCACATGCAAAGTTTTTCCAATTTTTCCACCACCGTTTGGCTGGATTGCCTACTTACAAACTGTAGGTATAGTATATGGCTCCTAGTGTTTAGCAGGTCTCTCCCTCCTTCTCCTGTCAGCTCCTCATGTTCCCATAGAGAGATATAAAGCCAGGATAGTGTAACATCATTTATATAAAAAAGTTTAATACAAATTTGCACTTACATATGAGGGCAGATTTACCTAGGGTCGAATATCGAGAGTTAATTAACCCTCGATATTCGACTGTCGAATGTAAATCCTTCGAATATCTAAGTCGTTCGTTTTGAAGGATTTTAATCCATCGATCGAATGATTTTTCTTCGACCTAAAAATTGTTACAAAGCCCACGGGGACCTTCCCCATAGGCTAACATGGCACCTCGGTAGGTTTTAGGTGGCGAACTAGGGGGTCGAAGTTTTTTTTAAAGAGACAGTACTTCTATCGAATGGTCGAATAGTCGAACAATTTATACTGTAGTTCGAATCGTTCGATTCAAAGTCGTAGTCAAAGGTCGAAGTAGCCAATTCAATGGTCGAAGTTTTCAAAAAAAAACATTCGAAATTCAAAGTTTTTTATATTCTATTCCTTCACTCGAGCTAAGTAAATGGGCCCCTTAGTGTGAAGAATGATAGGAAAAGATATTTGCACAGGTTGGTCCTGCCTGGAAGGAATTGACGTTACACAGGTAACACAGGAAGAGCCACGAGGGGGATACACACGCCGGCAGGACCCCTAGATCGAGAGTGCAACCTGTGCAAATATCTTTTCCTATGTACGATCATTCTTCACACTAAATGTGAGTGCAAATTTGTTTTAAACTTTTTTGTACTTTTTCATAAATGGTGTTACACTATCCTGGCTTTATATCTCTCTATGGGAACATGAGGAGAGACCTGCTAAACACTACGAGCCATATACTATACCTACAGTTTGTAAGTAGGCAATCCAGCCAAACGGTGGTGGAAAAATTGGAAAAACTTTGCATGTCACCAATAATAGTGGAAATTTAAAAGGGAAGTTCAAAAAAAACACCTGGACACTGGGGAGCATATTTACTATTGGTCGAATATCGAGGGTTAATTAACCTTCGATATTCAACCATCGAAGTTAAATCCTTCGACTTCGGATTTACCGCAATTCGTTCGATTAAATCGAACGATTCAAAGGATTTTAATCCATCGATCGAACGATTTTCCTTCGATCCCAAATTGCCTAGAAAGCCTATTGGGACCTTCCCCATAGGCTAACATTGGTGCTCGGTAGGTTTTAGGTAGCGAAGTAGGTGGTCAAAGTTTTTTTTTAAAGAGACAGTACTTCGACTATCGAAATGGTCAAATAGTCGAACCATTTTTAGTTCGAATCGTTCTATTCGAAGTTGCAGTCGATGGTCGAAGTAGCCAAAAAAATACTTCGAAATTCGAAGTATTTTTTCTTGTAATCCTTCACTTGAGCTAAGTAAATGTGCCCCTGGGTGTTGGCGTGATATTGAAACATATTGCGCTATTTTTTTCTGTTTCTTTCTCTGTTGCCGTAGGCGCTGATCTGCAGATACATTTTTGGATACTTTTTTTTGTGTAGCTGAGAGACTGTGGGAAGATCGGCAAGAGAAAGTGATTTTAAAGGACTTTTTTCATTTTTCTTAATTATTCTCTGTTAATTACATATTCTTGGAAGTGAGCTGTGAGAGCAGAGTATATAATATGTACCCTGTCCCTTGCTAATTTGATGTGGGAAGGGATTGGATTATGTATCCTTGAGAGTGATCTGCTCTCACGGCAATCTGAACAAATAAGATAAATAATCTAAAGAATTAACAACAAAAACATCTTTAATTTACGATATAGTTATACTGTCATTCCCCCACCAAGATGGCTGTCAAGAGAGGTCAATCATGTGACCAGCCGCCTTCCTGTCTACCAGGCTTGGATTTCATAACCCCGCCCACAACCAGGGCATCGCTCTGTGACCTGGTTGTGATGGAAACGGCGCCGTGGCCTTGACCTCATAACCTCGAGGCTGCCCGAAGGAGACCGGGCACGAGGTGAGCCGAGATGTCACGTGAGCAGGGCAGGAGGGGGAGGGCGGGTTAGGCTGCTTGACGTCATTAAATAGTGACGCCTGGGTTTTGGTGAATATATGGTTGTTGAGGCAGGCTCACCTATTGCACGGGCAGCGACTATAGATAATGGCGGCTTCTGTCACTTGTAGTTCATTAAAATCAGTCTGCAGAGTTGCTGCTTGTTCTGAACTACAATTTGTCCCTTGGGGGTTTCTGGGAATTGTAGTCTAGTAGACGTAATATCTGTTTATGTGACATTGTTGGGGGGTGCAGGACATATTTATCCCTCTGTGGCCTCTGACTGAAGCTCATACCTAATTATATATGAAGGGAAATAAACTTGGAAGGCTTCAGTGAACTGAGAGGGGCCCCATTGTCCCTCAGGCTGACAGGCAACACCAATATTGGCCCAGGCGATAACGGCACAAATAGGGTTGCCACCTTTGCTGATTGCTAAACCTGAACACGGGGGGCGGGGCAGATAACATTGGGGGTGGGGCAGTGATGTAGGAACAGGCCTAATGACATCATAGGTAGGCACAATGATGTTGGTGTAGGGATGACACCGGGGCAGTTATTGCATCACTCAGATGCAACTGGCTGGATTCCTATCCGGTATTCTCAGTGTTTTAAATTAGGGATGCACCAAATCCAGGATTTGGTTCAGGATTCGGCCTTTTTCAGCAGGATTTGGATTCGGCCGAATCCTCTGGCCGAACCGAATCCTAATTTGCATATGCAAATTAGGGACGAGGAGGAAATCGTGTGACTTTTTGTCGGGCGAATCTTTCTCGAAGGATTCAGCCAAATCCAAAATAGTGGATTTGGAGCATCCCTATTTTAAAGTGTCGATGCCCAGTTCAAAACCACACAGGTGGCAGTACCTATCTCTAGCTATATGAGATAAGCCCAATCCTTTAATTACAGGTATGAGATCTATTATACAGAAATCATTTATTCAGAAAGCTCTGAAATACAGCGATGCTTATTTAGAAAAAATAACATTCTTATTTTTGATTGATTTGCTTTTTTTGTATCTGTCATAATAAGAAATGAACTGCACTTGATAATAAGAAAGCCATGTTGAGGTGAGTATTTTAGTATTTCATGTATTGGCCAGATTATTGTTCGGGTTTTTATAAGGCTGAAAACCGAACAGACCTGAACAGGCCTCACAAAAACCGAATTGTTCAGGTCAAAACCGAACAGGTGACAACCCTAGGCACAAAACAGGTGCTTTTACGTCTAATCCAGAGCAGCCAATCAGCAACTAGCTCTCATGTTTCAGAAGAACTTCAGATTGCTTGCGATTGGTCGTTACTCCAGAGTAAAATGGCACTGGTTTTGGGATGTTTTCCCTTATGATTGAAAACCCGTTCAGGTGCATGAAAAGGTCAGTTTGTCAGACCAAATTCACTGCATGTCGGTCCTTCGATGGCTATTACACATGGGTGTTTCTCTGTGTTATTCAAACGCAGGTGGAAAAAAGTGCAGCTAAGTGGGTTTTTGTTCTAAATGCAATGCTTTGTTCTGCTGAACGCGCATCGAGCGTATGCTGTGCCTGAACAACCGCAATGAGATGCGAATGGAGTAAAACCCAACCCAGAATGCTCATGAGTACAGCCAGGCACAATACCGCATTCAAATGTAAAAAGAGCTGGGGAGCAACACATGCATAAAAAGTCCATTTGGGTGCCAAATAAGGGCTGTGATTGGCTATTTGGTAGCCCCTATGTGGATTGGCAGCCTACAGGAGACTACTTGGCACTATACTTAAAGGAGAAGGAAATTCCCTGGGCGCAAAAACCCTCCCCTGTGTTGCCCCCCTCCTCCCTCCTGGCCTACCTGTCCCCCCAGGCAAATGCCCCTAACTTGTTACTCACCCCTCTGCGCAGGTCCTGTCCACGGAGTTCACAGGCGACATCTTCTCCCAAGCGGTCTTCTTCCTGCTTTGACCGGCATTTTTGGCGCATGCGCAGTAGGAGCATTTACCGGTACGGATCTACTGCGCATGCGCCAAAAGTCATGAAGTTTTCGTGACATTCGTCGCATGCGCAGTAAATCCGTACCGGCGAAATGCTCCTACTGCGCATGCGCCAGAAGATGCCGATGAATCCAGGAAGAAGACCGCTTGGGAGAAGATTGCGCCTGGGAACTCCGTGGAAAGGACCTGCGCAGAGAGGTGAATAACAAGTTAGGGGCATTTGCCCAGGGGGACAGGTAGGCCAGGGTGGAGGAGGGAGGGGGGGCAACACAGGGGAGGGTGGAGGGATTTTTGCGCCAGGGGGTTTCCTTCTCCTTTAAGGTGGCCATACACAGGGTGATCCACTCATTTGGCCCCACCCCTTTCGTGAAGTCGGGGCAGATCTGGCACGGGTGTATAAATAGGGGAGTGTGCTGGGTTAGGGTCGGGTGCCGACTGAAGTTTGTCTCGACCCGCACATCACCATTGAGCGTACCTAAGGGCTGTTCCTCATGGACATGTTTTTCCTGAAGCGGAGCGCAGGTCCAGACGCAGGAAATTCTTCTTTAACGGGCTCGTTCTTAGGGCTCTTACACACTGGTGTTTGCATTTTTCAACGCACTAAACGCAGGTGAAACCCAGCATGGTGCCTGTGTCTTGTCCTGCGCTAACCAGCGGTTGAACACTTTTAACCAAATGCAGGGGAGCCCAGGAAAAACGTCCACGAGAAAGAGCCCTAAACACACTCGCTAATTGATTTCATGCTATTATGCCTGGTTGTACTCATGAGCGTTCTGAGTTGCGTTTTTATTTGCATTTCATTTCGTTAGTTTAGATGCAGCATGGTAAATTTTCTTGTGCTTGACGCATATTCAGCTATCGATAGATTAGAGAGTTGCGTTTGGAACAGACAAAAACGGTCTTGGTTGCGTTAAAAAAAAAGCATATAAACGCAATATATGCATTTTTGACGCTCAGCATGCAGTATACAAACATTTTGGGGCAGATTTATTAAGGGTCAATTTGATAATTCAAATTTACGTTTTTTTACGGCCCCTTAAGAATTCAACTATTCGCCACCTAAAACCTGCCGAATAGCTGGGACAAAACAAGACCAACATCTACACAATTAGGTGTGAGCACCACAATAAAAAACCTGGAATTGTTTGTGTCCATTTCCCATGGGAGATCCTCGGCCTATGACATGTATAGGTAAGGACAGACAGACGACGCTTAGAAACGCCAGCTTGTTTTGTGTAAAGTTTTATTTTCAAATAGTTTCTTCCTGTTATGCCTTTGCTTCATTTTCTGGCAAGAAACGGCAGTACAGTCTCACTTTATGTTAGGGATACTAGCTATACTCAGGGGCAGATTTATTAAGGGTCAAATTGTAAATTTAGATTCAAATTTTCTAATTTGTTTGGGTCAAAACTCTCAAATTCGAATTGTGAATTATGCAAACACAAATTTAATTTTAATTCAAATTTCGAGATTCATCAAACTCTGGCCTTTTAAAAATTCGAATTCGACTATTCGCTACCTAAAACCTGCAGAGTTCATGTATATGTCAATGGGAGTGGTCCAGGGACCAATTTGAACATGTTACTGGCCTTCTTGACATTCAAGTTTTTTCCAGTGAAAAAACTTGAATTGAGTCTAGTCGAATTCGATTCGAGTTTTCCAGTCGGTAAAATTCGTCCGAGTTTTAGGTATTCAATTTCTTTTTATTAAATAACCCCCCAATCAAATTTCTGGTGTATTCAAATTTATTAGAGATTAAAAAACTCACATGAATTCGAATTCAACCTGTGATAAAAGTGCCTCCCCATACCAATAGATTAGAGGGTTGCGTTTGGAACAGAAAAAAACGGTCTTGATTGCATTAAAAAAAAGCATATAAACATAATATATGCATTTTTCATGCTCAGCATGCAGTATACAAACATTTTGGGGCAAATTTATCAAGGCTCGAATTGAAAATTTCACATTTTTTTTATGGTTATAACTCTCAAATTTGAATTGTGAATTATCCAAACACGAATTGAATTTTAATTAAAATTTCGAGATTCATCAAACTCTGGCCTTTTAAAAATTCAAATTCGACTATTCACCACAGAAAACCTGCCGAATTCATGTATTAGTCAACGGGAGAAGTCCAGGGACCAATTTGGACATGTTACTGGCCTTCTTGACATTCAAGTTTTTTCCGGAGAAAAAAGTTTTAGGTATTCAATTTTTTTTTTATTAAACCCCCCCATTCGAATTCATATTTATTATATTTAGTATATTCAAATTTATTAGAGCTTAAAAAAACTCACATGAATTCGAAATTCAACCTTTGATAAATGTTGAAGGATAAACGTGAAATGATTAGAGGGTTGCGTATGAAACAGAAAAAAGTCTTGGTTGATTAGAAAAAAAGTAATATAAACACAATATATGCATTTTTCATGCTCAGCATTGCAGTATACAAACATTTTGGGGCAGATTTATCAAAATTCTATTTTTTCTATTTTTTTTTATGGTCAAAACTGTTGAATTCCACTAGGGAGTTATCCAAATTCAAATTGAGTTCTTAAAAGAAATTCTAATTCGATTTTCGAGATTTATCATACTCTGACCCTTTAAGAATTCGACTATTCGCCATCCTTCGGCCAGAAATTCAACCTTCAGCCTCCCCGTATGCTATAGTAGGAACAAAACAACCGAACTTTTAAAAAACGAAATGAAGTCAATCGGGGGCATCAGTCTTCCTGCATTTCCCTGGCCCCTCTCATATGCTGTGGTGTTGGCAATTATAGGGGTCTCAAGTACTTGTTTTTCCTTTTTTTGTAGCAAGAAGATGTCAGAAAATCTTTAGTTTCCCCTTTAATGGAAGGTGTTTGTGGTTCCCGGTGCATGTCAGATGTTGCCGTTATCATGTCGAGATGATCAGACAGCCGGGAGGAAGGAAGTGAGGATCTTCAAAACACTGTAAGATAATGTCTTTCATCTTGTCTCTCTTGCCTGTTAATGCTAGACAAATCCTCCAATATGAGAGAGAATTATGTATCCAGCTTGAGCAGGGTGAGGATTTGGAGACCTGTATCCAAATATAAATAATTGAACAGTTTAGACCACATATTTCAGTACCGCTGCAATGAAAACATTTCATTTTTCCTTCATACTTTTTTATAAGCCATCCATTATTGTGTTTTTTTTCTGAAGAGGTGATCATTTCTGGTGCTGTGTGGCATATAAAGCCTTGTTTTCTTATTTCAAGGGATACTGTCATGGGAAAAAATGTTTTTTTTTTTAAGTTAATAGTACTGCTCCAACAGATTTCTGCATTGACATCCGTTTCTCAAAAGAGCAAACAGATCATTTTGAAATCTGACTAGATATATTGTCAGTTTCTCAACTGCCCCCAAGTATGTGACTTGTGCTCTGATAAACTTCAGTTACTCTTTACTCCTGTACTGTTGGAGTGATAACACCCCTCCCTTCTCCCTCCAGTAACAGAACAGTGGGAAGGTAACCAGATAGCAGCTCCCTAACACAAGATAACAGCTACCTGGTAGATCACACTGCACTCAATAGTAAAATCCAGGTCCCACTGAGACACATTCAGTTAAATTGAGTAGGAGAAACAACAGCCTGCCAGAAAGCAGTTCCATCCTAAAGTGCTGGTTCTTTCTGAAATCACATGACCAGGCAAAATGACCTGAGATGCGCCTACACACCAATATTACAACTAAAAAATACACTTGTTGGTTCAGGAATGAAATGTTATATTGTAGAGTGAATTATTTGCAGTGTAATTTAGAAATAAAAACTACACCATAAAAATCATGGCAGGATCCCTTTCAGTATTTATGTGTTTGCAAACACCTGTTAAAGGCAGCAAGGCTCCAGTTCCAAACCGTATCTGGCTCGTTGGCCCGCAGACTGAATAAATAAATATCATACGAGGGGCTGCATATGATATGGGCACCTTTGTGTTCTGTTTCTTCAGGATGTCGGTCCACTTCCTTATGTGCTAATGCTCTAATGCCTTAGGCCTTGGGCAATGTAGTAGTTCAGCACATTCAATTTTGAAATCTTCCTTGTTTGGCTGATGTCACTTTGAAAATGTTTACTGAGTCCGACCCTTGCGCTTTCAGTGGGTTTGTGTCAGGCACACCGGCTTGTAGGCAGTGTAGCTTGTAATCACTTGCAGCTCTCAGTTTTTGTTACCTTTTAGAGAGGGAGACTAAAACCAATGCCATTCCCAATGTCACCTGTATTATTACTTTTAAAGCCAATTTCTGCATTTTTTTGCCTGCCTCTGTATTTTAGCTCGTTCTAACTGTCCTCATTTTACTGCTGCATATAAATAACCATATACAGAGATTTCTTATCATTCTAATGAAGAGGTCCTCTGACCGTTAGTTCATAACGAGGGGACAGGCATATGAAATTTGGGCCAGCTCCACAGTTTGGGAATCAGTGTTCTAATTTAACTAGTTCATATGGGGTCTCTCTAGGAAAAAGTTATCCTATTTTATATTAAATATTATTTGTTTATTATAAAACTGGTCTTACAGGGGTACTAGACCTCTTGACAAAGTGTTTCTGTATCACCCATAGACCCAAAAGAATTCTGGGGTTACAGCAGGGAAACTGAATTAATTTGCCGAAGTTACTTTGCAAGCTTAGCAAGTCAGGAATAAGGGCAGCAATGCAGTTTTCTAAGTAAGTCAGGCCTGGACCTAATCTAGTGATCTCCCTGTGCTCCATTTTTGTTAAGCGCTAGAACATGCACATTATCGACTGTTTTGTTTAAATGAAAACCAGCCGAACTCCTACTTGATCCAGAGTTAAAATTCCAACTCTCCCATTGACTTCCTGACTCTTAAGGTGGCCATAGACGTAGAGATCCGCTCGTTTGGCGATGTCTCCAAACGAGCGGATCTCTCCCCAATATGCCCACATTGAAGTGGGCGTTATTGGGCTGATCCGATTGTGGGCCCTAGGGCCCAGCGATCGGATCAAAATGCATCCTTTACGGGCGGATATCGGAACCGC
Organism: Xenopus petersii; assembly: GCA_038501925.1. NCBI lineage: Eukaryota > Metazoa > Chordata > Amphibia > Anura > Pipidae > Xenopus > Xenopus petersii. The sequence goes on along the minus strand of CM076685.1, from coordinate 107,557,242 downwards.
ATAAACGCACAGATGCGTCAGGATTTTTTAACCTGCCCGAGATCTGGCCGACTACAGTTACAGTCAGACCCTTCAAAAATTCAAATATTCTCCACCTAAAACCTGCAGAGTTCATGTAGAAGTCAATGGCATTGGTCCCTTGAACTATTTGAAGATGTTAATAGCAGCGATGAGACCATTTTTTCATATTTCAAGTTTAACTGCGAAAATGACTCCAATGAGTGGAAATACAATAGACGCTTAGGGGCAGATTTATCAAAGGTTGAAGTGAATTTTCGAATGAAAAGATTCTAATCCCAAGCTATTTTTTTGTGTACATTGTCTAGGGAATAGTCCAAATTGGATTCGAATTTGAGAAAAATTTTAAAAATTTGAATATTGAAATTTATCATGAACTGTCTCTTTAAAAATTCTACTTCCACCATTCGTCATCTAAAACCTGTGGAATTGCTGTTTTAGCCTATGGGGGACCTCCTAGAACCGATTTGGAGTCAATTGGTGGACTCAAAGATTTTTTTGGGAAAAACTTCGAATCGAATTCAATTGCGCTATTAATTCGATTCGAACGATTTGAATTCGCCCGAATATGGACCTATTAGATCGAAAACTGACCTATTCGACCAAAAAAAACTTCGACTTAATTTTGGTTGGTCTTTTTGAATTTCGACGTTTTTTCAATTCGAAATTCGACCCTTGATAAATATGGCCTTAATATTCAATTTTTTTTTCAGCGTTTGAATTCAGTTTGAATTCGATTTGAATATGATTTGAATTTTCGGGTCGGTGCTATTCTATTGAATTTTAGATTATATTAGATTATATTGAATTTCAAATTATATTTTAGTCGGGATCAAGTATAAGATACTGTTTTATTATTACACAGAAAAAGGTGATCATTTTTAAAAATCTGGATTATTTGGATAAAATGGCGTCTATGGGAAATGGGCATTCCACAATCCGGAGCTTTCTGGATAACGGGTTTCCGGGTAAAAAGCTCTAGAAGCTCTCTGTTTATTTAGGATAGCAGCTGCCATATTAGCTTGGTGTGACATCACTTCCTGCCTGAGTCTCTCCCTGCTCACTTATAGCTCTGGGCTCAGACTACAGCAGATAAGGGGGGGGAGCAAACTGAGCATGCTCAAGCCCTAGCCCCGAAGGTTTAAGCTGAAGGCAGGAAGTCTGATACAGAAGCCCATCTAGTAAAACACTTCAATGATATATATAAACAAGCTTTTGTGTAGCAATGAAAGCAATTTATATATGGCTGAAGAGCACTGGTTAAATATTGGATAACGGATATGCTGTATAGAATACCATTATTTTCTACAGAGCTTATCTGCTATAACTCCTTTGAATGACTGCCTTAACAACTAGACAGCAGCTTATTTATTTAAACTATAGTAGTGTTTCTGAAGCATACAGATCAGTTTTACCAGTGCCCCGAAACAGCACATTGTGCAGTTGCAAGTAGAGTGCTATGCCCAATTCTTGTAAGTTCTTCCTCTGTGTGTGAGTTCCCCCAGGTGTTCCAGTTTGCTCCCTCTAATATCATACTGGCACAGTAACCAATAGCAATCACTACAGAGGCAGCAGCAGGGCAGAATATATATCCATGAAGTCCGTATTCTTTACTACACCAGCAAACAATATCCTCTCTTAAAAAGCTAAATTACACTGACGGGATAACTACTCTCAAGAGGTCTCCAATGCTATTGGCTCAGCACTGAGCGGTAAGTACTGACTGCCAACTCCTCTGTCTCTATTACTGCCACGTTTATTCATTTTTAGTTCTTCAATTACCAAGAGAAGAAAATCTAAGCCTTACATAAGGGCAGATAATGTGGCAACTATCGACCAGTACAGCTATGCTGCATACATTATGCATATTTTACTGTTCAGCCTTGCTGAAAATTCTGTGCGATTTTATACAATTGGCATAACCTTAAAATATTTATCCTGTTACTCTCTATTTCTCCCAATGTAGGTCATGAAAACAGTGACTGTATAGTAAACCTCAGAACTTTGATTACATGTACAGGGATGGGACCTATTATCTAGAATGCTCGGGACCTGGGGTTTTCCAGATAATTGATCTTTCTGGAATTTGGATCTAAATGTCTTATTTCTATCATGAAAACATTAAATAAACTCAATAGACTGGCTTTGCTTCCAATGATTAACTATATGATCCCTTAGTTGGGATCAAGTACAAGCTACTGTTTTATTATTACACAGAAAAAGGAAATAATTTTTAAAAATTTGGATTATTTGAAGAAAATGGAGTCTATGAGACATTGCCTTTCCATAATTTGGAGCTTTTTGGAAAACGGGTTTCCGGATAACGGATCCCAAACCTGTAATATGTTTTCAGAGCTTTTCTCAGAATGTGGTGGTCAAGTAATATTATTGCTGTAGGGTTCAACATAGATATTGACTTAAATATTTTGAAGCTAAAGCGATTTTTTTTGACCATGCCCATTTTTGTGGCCACACCCCCTAATTACCATGTACATTTTACAAAATTTGGCAGGTTATGAAAGTTTGAACATATTTCTGTGTTTTTTTTGTCAGTTATTACAGTTTTGCTAATGAAGGTGAATTGCCCTTTAAGCTGTGAGTCTAACTTCTCCCAATTGTTACAATTGTTTATTTGCTTATCTCAAAATTGTTACAAAAGTATCTTATTTACAGCTGTGGCTATTCTGGGCTACCTGCCAAAAGCCAATTAAGTTAGAAACTTTGTTTCTTTTTCTGGCTGTTCAGTGCAGAGAAAATCGGGACTTTCCAGTATAAACGAAGGACTGCGGGTTGAGCTGTCAAACGAGGGACTGTCCCTCTGAAAACGGGCCAGTTGGGAGGTATGCTAAAAAGAATACATTACAGTTATTCTAAGATAGGTAATTGCCATGCACCAAACTCTTCTCTCCTTTTACCGTATAAGAACCTGTTATTTGTTATAACTTTTGCTTGCCTCACAAATTCAATGTTTCAGTTTGGCTTTAAGATTTTATGCTGGAAATCCCCAGGCCCTGTGTGCTTTTAATTTAAAGGCGAAGATAGTTTAATTTTTAACTAGAAAACATAGATTGATCCTGCACATTGACCTAGAAAAAGAAATGAACGGGTTGACGCGGTTGGCTGTAAAGTTCTTTTCTCAGACAAACATCCTGCGGAGAGAATCCTCAGAGGTCCTGAGAAAGTCTGCTAAACCAGCAGGGAGAGCCGCAACATTTCTAATTGGAACAGCCATTCCAGATCATTCATAGCTAAGCAGAGTTTTACTTGCTAACTTGAGTTTTACTTGCTACTTGAGTTTCTCTTGCAAACTAAAATCACTATGTTCAGGAAAAATATAACTCTACAAGCAGGACTTATAGGATGAGTAAACCTTTAAAATAAGTGAATGTAAAATTGACAAGAGTGCTATTCTAAGCACTTTTGGAATGTACATTCATTATTTATTTTGTTTTAATTCCAATATATTAAAGGGATACATGTGCTGTTAATAGGAATGAATTTTGTTACAACAGCGCCACCTGCTGGTCATTTTCTGACCACCAAGTAGTCAAGGAAGTTGTCAAGAGAGAGAAAGAAGCTGCTCTCGTGTTCTTCTGCTTTGGAAAAAAAAATAGAAACCTTTCTCAAATCTTTCCTAAGCAGAAAAACATCAGAGCAGCCTCTTTCTATATCCTGACAACTTCCTTGACTACTTGGTGGTCAGAAAATTACCAGCAGGTGGCGCTGTTGGAATAGCATTTATTCATATTAACAGTACATGTATCCCTTAATATCTTGGAATTAAAAATAAATAAATAATGAATGTACTTTGCAAAAGTGCTTAGAGTAGCTCCCTCATCAGTTTTACATTCACTTATTTTAAAGGTTTACTTATCCTTTTAATTTCAGTTTGTTCAGTAAAGATGATTTGCTATGAATGCCAGAGCATTTTGTTTATTTTATTATGTGTTTGTGACCTGCTATACTGCTTGTTCTATTAAGGTGAAATAAAAAAATCCACAGATTCCAGACAAACAGTGGGCAAATAATCTTGATTATGTTTTGAGGCTTAAACCCGAGTGACTTTTATTGTGTTTCTTGGCCGTTCGCCCCATCAAGAAAAACCTACAATACGCGCAGTCCCAAAATTGCTCAGTATTAGGTAACATAGTAAGTTACGTAAAAGACAACCGTCCATCAAGTTCAACCGTTTAAGTCTGTAAATAACCTGCCTAACTGTCAGTTGATCCAGAGGAAGGCAAAAACCCCATTTGAAGCCTCTCCAATTTGTCTCGGAGGTGGAAAAATTCCTTCCTGACTCCAAAATGGCAATGGGACCAGTCCTTGGATCAACTTGTACTATGAGCTATCTCCCATATCCCTGTATTTCCTCACTTGCTAAACACCATCCAACCCCTTCTTAAAGCTATCTAATGTATCAGCCTGTACCAGTGATTCAGTGAGATAATTCCACGTCTTCACAGCTCTCACGGTAAAAATAACCAATCCGAATATTTAGGCAGAACCTCTTTTCTTCTAATCGGAATGGGTGACCGTGTGTCAGCTGGAAAGACCTACTGGTAAATAAAGCATTAGAGAGATTATTATATGATCCCCTTATATATTTATACATAGTTATCATATCACCCCTTAAGCGCCTCTTCTCCCAAACCCAACTTGGCCAGTCTTTCCTCATTATACTAAAAAAATTCTATACTCATGCTATTAAAAAATGTTAGTTTATTACATCATATTAAAAAGCAACAATATCCCACATGGAGCCTAAACTGTTTTATGCTTACTCACCACTTAATCATAGGCAATCCTCTAGTCTTTCCTCATAGCTAAGATTTTCCAGATGTCTTTAGTCTTATGAGATGTAAGCAACTTCTGATGCTTCAAAGACCTATCGGTAACATACGTGCTAAAAAGCACCATAATAACTAATCAGTTGTTAGGTTTGATCAGACAACTGAAAGGTAGGACATAACACCAAAGGTATATGGATTGCTGCTCTGGTTTCATTTTAGTAGCCATGGGAGGCTGTGAACTACACAATGTCTTGAAAATTAAAGATTCCAGACTAACCTAAAGCTTGCTATACACTAATAGAGCCACTCATTTGCAAGGTTTCCAAACAAGCAGATCTTTGCCAGATCTTGAGTCACCCATGTCCTGAGCCAGATTGTGTTGATCTGATTGACCTCAGGCTAATATTCAACTTTTAATAAAGGCCTCTAAAGACCAGTCAAGAGAGATGTACATCAACGATGTCCTCGTCTGATAGATATCTGACTGATTTCGAGCTAGATATTTGCCGAACAGGCCATCAGAAGGCCCACATACTGTACATGGGTCAATAGCTGCTGACTCAAGTCCGTTATGGCCACTTTAATTTAGAGCTCGCCAACAACTTGGACCTGTTTTGTTTTACACCCACACATTAGCAGCCAGATCCAGTAAAGATCTTCTTGAGAAGGTTAATGCTGGCAGATCCGTGCTTTGTCTTTCAAGATCATGTAAGGTGGCTGTATTTTAATCCCTAAGGTTAAACTTGTCTCCCTCTCCGCCAGGGTGACCCAGCAGAGATGTCACTGTCACCAGAGGAGCTTTTTGATATTGCCTGGGAAGAAAAATCTGATGAGAACATGACTCCGGGTGAGTGGTGACAGCATAGAATTGCCTTTCAAAACACCTAAGTAAAGTCTTTGGTGATTGGACCAAGTCCCTAATTGGTTCTGGCATGGATATGTTAAAAAGATACTGTCATGGGAAAAAAAATTTTTATCAGTTAATAGTGCTGCTCCTGCAGAATTCTGCACTGAAATCCATTTCTCAAAAGAGCAAAAAGATATTTTTATATTTAATTTTTAAATCTTACATGGGCTATACATATTGTCAGTTTCCCAGCTGCCCCCAGTGATGTGACTTGTGCTCTGATAAAACTTCAGTCGCTATTTACTGCTGTACTGCAAGTTGGAGTGATATCACCCCACCCTTTTCCCCCAGCAGCCCATCAGCAGAACAGTGGGAAGGTAACCAGATAGCAGTTCCCTAACACAAGACAACAGCTGCCTGGTAGATACGTATAAGAACAGCAGTCAATAGTAAAATCCAGGTCTCACTTTGACACATTCAGTTACATTGAGTAGGAGAAACAACAGCCTGCCAGAAAGCAGTTCCAAAGTGCTGGCTCTTTCTGAAAGCACATGACCAGGCAAAATGACCTGAGATGCACCTACACACCAATATTACAACTAAAAAAAATACACTTGTGGGTTCAGGAATATATTTTATATTGTAGAGCGAATTATTTGCAGTGTAAACAGTGTAATTTAGACATAAAAACGACATCATAAAAATCATGACAGAATCCCTTTAACATTAAAAGCACAGGAGCGTCAGGAGACCATCACTGCGGTGCCATGCCTATTGTAGTTTGTTTTTCTACTTTTTTTTTTTTTTGTCTTTCTGTGTTGAACCAAATTTGAAGTGGAAGGGGCTAGAGACAATTTATAGCAAATCAAAGCATAAGAACAAAGTTCATGTAGATTACCAGAACAGGCTCCAAACAACTATAATATCAAAATTTCCCCATTCCTTTATTGCAGAATCACTGGTGGATAATTCAGATGCCCATTTGGTGTCAGAAGACTCTCCGCCACCTCCTTGCCCAGACTGCGGTCGAACATTTCAAACACTGCGATCACACAACCTCCACCGTCGCAACCACGCAGCTGACCTTTCATATACATGCGAAAACTGCGACGTGGCCCGTGCAGGAGCCATTGAGGGTAGTGATAAACCCTATTCCTGCTCTGACTGTGGGCGCCGCTTCTGTTGGCTGCTGGCTCTGCACAGTCATCATGAGCAGCAGCACACCGGCCAACGTGGCTACCAGTGTTCTCAGTGTGGTAAGAAGCTGCCCAGCCAACCAGCCTTCCGTAGGCACCAGCAGGGTCACTGCAAAGACAGAGTGTGTGTATGGTGTGGAAAGGCTTTCAACTGCTCCGCTAAGTTGTCAAGGCACATGCGAATTCACACTGGAGAAAGACCTTATCAGTGCCCAGATTGTCCAAAGGCATTCACTCAGCTGGAGACATTGCGCGTTCATCAATGGGTGCACGAAGACCCAAAACCTTACCAATGTCAGGACTGTGGACGCAGATTCCGAGCCCAGCACACCTTTGAAAAACACAGGAATATGCACATTTCTCGCAAACCACATGCATGCCCTGTATGTGGCAAGACTTTTTTTTTTTCATCACGCTATAAACGTCATCTACGCATTCACACCGGCGAGAGACCTTTCCAGTGCCAGCAGTGTGGCAAGAGCTTTAATCAGCGCTCCAATTACCAGCGCCACCGCCTAATACATGCTGGAAAGAGACCTTTCCCTTGTAACTTATGTGATAAGAGCTTTAGTCAGGCATCCAACTATCGACGACATTTACAGACCCACAAGAGAGAACGAGGTGTATGGGGAGAGGAGGGGGACGAGGAAGGAGATTATACCTGTACAGAATGTGGAAGGCGATTTACACAGGAGGAAAGCCTGCACAAACACTATATTCAACATGCTAGAGGGGAGCTGTGAACTATCAACCTGGGGATGTGTGGGAGTACCGATATATATTCCTACATCAAAGTATAAATGTAATATTGCACAGTGTAGTGTGTAAGGCAAGGAACGCTATTTGGACCTCTAATGCTAGCAACTCCAGCCCTTGGTGTTGTAAGTTGTAGTTCAACAGCATTTGGAGGGCTACGACTTGGGGAACTGTAGTGAAAACAAAAAATGTATATAAGCTTCAGCATACTAAAATAAAAAACTTTAAAAATACAACCAATTAAAAATTCTGTACTGTTTCTGAAATAATCAAGTTTATCTTCATTATTCCTCTCTCAGCATTTGTTTCTCTTCGTTCTGTCTTCATGCAGCAGTTGGGTGTCAGATATTCATTGACAGTTAGATCAAGGATATCTTATAGGGGGGCTTCTTTTGCCCAGAAGAAGGATTAGAGCTCACTTTATTAAAATCACCAGACATCATGTCTCTCTACATGCATATTTTGTGTCAAAGGCAGTTATTTTCTTTGTACTGGAATCAGTTATTTGAGTGAGCTCTAATTCATCTACTAGGAAAGGAGCCTCCCTATAAGATATATTGGATCTAACTGTCAATGAAAATCTGACACCCAACTGCTGCATAATGGGACAATGAAGAGAAACAGATGCTGAGAGAGGACTAGTGAATATAAACTTGATTCAGAAAGGATGCAGAATATTTAATGGGTTGTATTTACAAAGTATCTTATTTCAGTATGATGAAGCTTATATTACATTTTCATTTTTGCAATAGTTTCCCTTTAAGAAACTCAAAAGGAAAGGCTCCTGCCTGTACTGTCTATAAAAGTTTAAGCAACAAAGTTTAAAAGAACGTTAACACATGTACATTATCATTATTACTGTTGCATTAATAAGCATTGAATAAGACAAAGGAGATGGTTTTGGTACAGGTTTGGAATCTGTTATCTGGAAACCTGTTATCCAGAAAGCTCCAAATTACAGAAAGGCTGTCTCCCATAGACTCCATTATAATCAAATAGTCCAAATTTCTAAAACGTATTTCCTTTTTATCTTTAGTAATAAAACAGTAGCTTGTACTTGATCCAAACTAAGATATAATTAATCCTTATTGGAAGCAAAACCAGCCTATTGGCTTTATTTAATGTTTACATGATTTTTTAGTAGACTTAAGGTATGAAGATCCAAATTATGAAAAGATCCATTATCTGGAAACACCCAGGTCCCGAGCATTCTAAATAACAGGTCCATACATATGCAAGTGATTGTAATCGCAGCACTTGTACTTGCTCAGCATGTTAAGGTGCCAGCGAAGCAGCCTACGCTGCACTGGTACTGTAGGTAGCCATGTTTGACCCTTTTTGGCCACTTGTGCCATCTCCACTGCCCACAATGCACCTGTTCTGTTATCATGAAATTCAGCACAAAGCCAATACTCTTTGTGCAAGTTGAATCTTGTGCCTCTTCTGTGTAAACTGCACTTACTCCGTATGTTTTCTTTTCTCTGAAGTGTTATAATAACGTAATAAACAGAAAGCATAAGTATTTGAGTCTCATGGGGTATCTTTATTACCAATCTGTGAAGCAGTGTGCACCACAGATCACTATGCAGGGATCTTCATCAGGAGTATGTAAAGATGCAATCGTTTTTTTTTTTATGCTTTTTTTGTTTCTTGTTGGGATGTTCCTGATTTATGATTAATTTATTTTGCTATTTTGCAAATCCTGAGAGTGCAGCAGCTTTGTTTGTTTTTATTTGCTCTTGTTGCTGTGGCACCCTGGTATAGATGTTGTATATGGTGTGCACCGAGTGTCGGTAATAACCCAAGTCATCCACACATACAAAGAACTCAAAACAAATAAGTCCATTTAATAAATTAAGCCAAGAAACCTGTTAGTTTTTAGAAAGCAATCCCTATCAGTGCAAATTAATATCAGCAGGTTTAGACCTAATTGATGGCCTTTAGTAAGGTTTCTCATTACCAAGGGATCACACAAGAAGCATCTGATGATGGGTAAAAGCAAAGAGCTCTCTCAAGACCTTCACAACCTTATTGTTGCAAAACATGCTGATGGCATTGGTTACAGAAGCTTCTGAATGTTCCAGTGAGCACTGTTGGGGCCATAATACGGAAGTGTAAAGAACATCATTGCACCCTAAACAGGCAATGACCAGGTGATCAGAAGAGTTGTCCAAGAGCCAAGGATCCCTCACTGAGAGCTTCAGAAAGACCTTGAATAAGTAGGTACAGTTGTTTCAAAGAAAACAATAAGTAATGCACTTAATAGACATGGTCTCAATGCATGCTCGCGCGCAAGACTCAACTGGTGAAGAAAAAGCTTGTTTAAAGTTTGCTACACAACATTAGGACTAGCCAATGAAGTTCTTGGAGAATACAGCCTGGTCAGATGAGACCAAAATGTAACTATTTGGATGTCATTGCACACATCATGTTTGGAGAAGAAATGGCACTGCACATCGCTTCAAAAACATCATGCCAACAGTGAAGTTTAGAGGTGGGAACATCATGCTGTGGGGCTGTTTTTCAGCATATGGTTCTGGCGGACTTCATATATGTGAAGGAAGGATTAAAGGAGAAATGTACCAGGACATTCTAGATAAGAATCTGCTGCCATCTACCAGGATGCTGAAGATGAAATGAGGGTTTACATTTCAGCAAGACGACAATCCCAAGGAAACACACAGCCAAGCAAACTCTCAGTTGGTTTCAGAGAAAAAAAATAAAGCTGCTAGAATGGCCCCGTCAATCACTAGACTTGAATCCAATTGAAAATCTATGGAAAGTACTGAAGATCAGAGTTCATAGAAGAGGCCCCTGGAACCTTCAAGATTTGAAGATAGTTTGGGTGGAAGAATGGGCCAAAATCACATGCGACTAGTTTCTCCATACAGGAGGCCTCTTGAAGCTGTCATTACCAACAAAGGCTTTTCTACTAAGTATTCAATGCGTTTCAGTTCCACTTTACTACACATAACTTAATTTATGGATTTATTTGTTTTGAGTTCTTTGTATGTGTGGATTATGTGGGTTGTTACATTTCATGTCAGTAGCTCCATTAGAAATATATTTACTGAGAGGAACGTTGAGGTTTCAATACTTATTTTCTATGCTGTGTGTGTGTGTGTGTATATATATAATTATAAATACAAGAGGTATTCTACACTCAACCCATTATCAATGTATTTAAGACATTGAGACATTTTGTGCCTTAAGGAGAAAGAAAGCTATGGAGGCATTTTATTGCCAATAGATTAGCTGCAATAATGCAAGCTAGAATGCTACATTTATTCTGTAGAATGTTTTACCATACCTAAGTAAAAAGCTATAGATTTTAGAAACTCTCTGTTTGTTTAGGATAGCAGCTGCAGTATAAGCTTGGTGTGACATCACTTCCTGCCTGAGTCTCTCCCTGCTCACTTATACATCTGGGCTCAGATTACAGCAGAGAAGGGAGGGGGGAGGAAGAGGAGCAAACTGAGCATGCTCATGCCCGGGGCAAAGAGGTTTAAGCTGAAAACAGGAAGTCTGATAGAGAAGCCCATGAGTACACAATTGAAGGAAAGAAATGTGGTGTTTCTTTTGACAGAGGACTCAGAGCAGCATTACTTTGAGGGTTTACTGGTGTATTTATATAGGCCTTTCTGATAAAGCTTACTTAATTTTAACCTTTTCTTCTCCTTTAAGCTACCAAAAAAAAATGCCTTACCCTTTAAATAAAACAGGGATTGTTTGCCCATGTATTGCAAAATATTTAAGCTGTAACAAACAAGGGAACGTTGTGCTCACCACTAATTTTTAAAACCATTAGGCGGGGGTGCAATGAGGCTGTGACCACAAAATACATATAGACAAATACAACCCATAATCAGTATATTTAAGACAGAGACATTTTGTGCATACTGCTACTGAGAAATGCCTTACCCTTTAAACAAAACAGGGATTGTTTAAGCTGGCCAACTATGTTATCCCTGGTCTGGCCAGTCCTACACTTAACTTTTATCTGATTAATAAGAAATCATATTGCTTCATTATACATTTTACACAGGAGCTAAGTTTTATCTGCAACTCACTTGCTTTTGAGGTTAAAACTCCCAAACTTGGTTGCCCTTTTATTGGTCACCAATGGGATCATCTGAATGTATCTGGGAAGGGTGGGAGCTACAACATGGATTTTGGTCACTGCTCCTGTATAAACTATAACAATCAAGGGAAAGTTGTGCTCACTATTAAGCAGAGGTGTAATGAGGCTGTGATCACAAAATACAAGAGCTCCTCTGCCCTCAACCCTTTATCAATATATTTTATACATTCAGACATTTTATGCCTTAAGCTACCAAAAAAATGTCCTCCCCCTATTTAAAATCATTGGTGAGCACTTTACCTTGTATATACAACTATATATGCTTTTCTTATCCCTATATAATTAAATAAATAATATAAATAAATAAATTCAAATTATTGGTGAGCACTTTCCCTTGTATATACAGGTATGGGACCTGTTATCCAGAATGCTCGGGACCTGGGGTTTTCCGGATAACGGATCTTTCCATAATTTCTTCTTTCATGACTTAAGTCTACTAGAAATTCATTTAAACAGTAAATAAACCGAATAGGCTGGTTTTGCTTCCAACAAGGATTAATTATATCTGAGTTGGGATCAAGTACAAGCTACTCTTTTATTATTACATAGAAAAAGGAAAAGGAAATCATTTTAAACATTTGGATTATTTGGATAAAATGGAGTCTATGGGAGACAGCCATCCCGTAATTCTGAGCTTTCTGGATATCGGGTTTCCAGATAAGGGATCCTATACCTGTACTACAAATAATAAATGGATTGTCAGAGCTATCGGTAACTTGTGATTGGATAATTAACGGAGCGTTTTTACCTTTAAATACTGTTCCCTTAGTGAGTGTTCCTCAGCCTATGATTAAGTGCCCAGTGTTCTCAGGCAAGAAACGGGTAAGTCTTTGTGATGTATTTCCCTAAAATAAATCACTCTTTATCTGCACCATTGTTGGCTACTTTGGATCCTTTTTGTGCCTGCCTGTTATATGAGAAGTTTAAAGTTTCAACACTAAAAGCAGATAATCATACCCTGTCTCTGAGATTAATCTTTTCGGAAGTCTTTAGAATTGTAAGCCTGTTAATGTGGGCAGAAGATGGAGGTCTGAGGTGTAATTTGAAAACAACTTGAATCCTTAACACGTAATTTTCTTTTTACTGTTTTTTGGGTTGAGTTTTGAGTTTGAGTTACTTTTTGGAAAAGGCTTCGGTGCCCTATCCCAGTGCGGGAGGATATATCTTTAGACGGAAGTTCTAAAAGCAGAAGTTTGTTTGGACTTTAAAGTGAAATTCACCTTAAAATTATCTTTTGTATAATGCAGACAGGGAAATTATAAGGCAAACCCTTCTACAATTGCTAGTATTATGTGTTTTGTCTGCCTTTCGCCTGCAACTCTTCTCTGACATTTAAATGGGCGCTTTACACCAGTTCGCTTTTCTTTTTTCAACAAAGTAAATACAACTCATGTTGAAAGTATATTTTTCATTGCAATTTCCATTTTTGTATTCTATTATAAAGATGTTATGGAGCATTGTTTTGCATTTAATCCCCTGTAATTAGAAGAGCTGTTTAAACTACGTTCCATTGTAAAGGGGATTTGTCGATGCATTGGTAATCTCAGCAACCACCTCTTCAGAACTAGAAAGATAGAGGTACGTATTTGTTTAATTTTCTCTGTTTAACTAATTGATTCACTAGGCAAAATGTAAGTTTGTGCCCGTTAGTGTCATGGAGCTGTCCTGAGATATGCAACTGTGTACTGGGCTCTTACATAGCACTGGTTCCCAGTCATAGAATAAGGCAAGAGACAGACGAGAAGATTCGTTTTCCGAAGTCGTCCGAACTTTTCGCGTGATGCAACTTCGCACAACTTCAGAAAACTAAGTGCTCTGAGTTCCATCCCGCCGTAGATTTAGATTCTAGCCAGCGGGGAGGCAGTTCGGGGAGATTAGTCGTCCAAAGAAGAGCCGATTTGTCATCGGGCGACTAAATCTCCCCGATCTTCTCGTCTGTCTCTGCCCTAAGGGGACCTATTACATTTAGGGCAGAGGAACACGTTCAGATTCAGGAACATTAGTTGCCCAGCGACAAATCTCCTCTTTGTCTTCGGGACTACTAATCTCCCCGAAGTGCCTTCAGCTGGCTAGAATGTAAATCGCCGGCAGGATGGCAATCAGTGCACTTTGTTTTCCAAAAGTCACGGGAAGTTGCCTCACGAGGGAAACGTATCGATCCGAGTGCCGTCCCGCTGACGATTTCGATTCTAGCCGGCAGGGAGGCATAGTCGCCCGAAGAAGAGCCGATTTTTTGCTGGGCGACTAAATCTTCCCAATCTCGTCTGTCTCTGCCTAATGGGGCCTATTACATTTAGGGCAGAGACACAAGCTCAGATTCGGGGAGATTTAGTCGCCCGGCGATAAATAGCCTCTTCTTCGGGGCGACTAATCTCCCCGAACTGCCTCCCGCCCGCTAGAATGTAAATCGCTGGTGGGATGGCAATCAGTGCGCTTCGTCTTCTGAAAGCCACCCAAAGTTGCCTCACGAGGAAACTTCTGCGACTTCGGAAATTGAAGCGCGCCAAGTGGCATCCCACCTGCGATTTAGTAAGGATGTATTCTTATTACCCTCTGTGATATCCCTGATCTCAAAGACAGGCAGTTGTTAGAACTAGGTTTTTTATGTCTGTAGTTTGTAATGATCTAATGGCCTATCTGAACCCACAGAATCTGAAGACCTCTAGGTTACAGCCCCCCATAACTTGTCTTGCCTTGCCCTCTGGGTTAAAGCTGCCTTTATTCCAAGATGATGCCAGTGTAGCTCAAGTCCACTTTGCTTTTGTTGCTCATCCACTTTCACTGACAAATAAATGGAGTCAATTAAAGTAATTTCAGTACCTTTAGGCTATCCTCCAACCTCCACCACACATTGCACTGGGTCCCTATACAAGGGGTAACAACACTGTTTGGGTGGGGCATGTCCTTCTCATCTAACAGTTTTAATGATGTTATAATAGAATACACACAAAGCTGTCATTTACTTGTAATATATACGAAGGTCATAGATTTTATTTCATGGGTCACAACCACCCATCTGCAAAATATATCCCGTATGTGTCCTGGAAGGAGCACTGTACACTAAGGGGCGCATTTATCAAAGGTCGATTATTAGAGTTTTTTTTTAATTCAAATGACCTCAAAAGTGTTGATTAGTGTCACGACCGGCACCCAATACCAGAACAAGTGCCAAGTACCCTGGTCTCGGCTCGGCTTCACCAGTAGTGTGACCACCATTGGGCTTTGGGAGGAGCCCTCAGCTTACTTGGGTGCCACCTGGACTTAACGAGGGGTACAAGGCAAGATGTTCTGGCTGCAAAGGGTTTTATTATTCCCAACTCGTATTTTGGCTAAAAATGCAACTCGAAATTCGAATTTGAATCTCCAGTTCGAGCTGGGGTAAATCTGCCCCATAAACGTCTAATGCCTGGGTGCTAATGAAAAATAAAGGTAGAAGTGAATGCAGCTTTGCCCTCAGCAGGTCTTGGAACTAAAATGAAAAACATTTATTTTAAGCCCCAACGTTTTGGTTTCTGTGACCTTTGAGTTTTCCTGGAATAAGGTCACAGATATTCAACAAAACGTTGGGATTTATATATTTTCCATCTTTTTAAGAGTGCTATGCTTCATTTAAGTGATCTAAATAAAGGTGATGAGGTGGGAAGGATTTTGGAGTGGACCTTTTGTGGAATTAATGTACAGAAGACAACACTAGCAGCAGACTAGAAGAAAGAGAGTTGAGGATAGCTGGTAGGTTGCTGAAGGCAGAACTTTGCTTGTTGCTCAGTACCCATAGTGTGATACAGAACAACAGCAAACAGTGGAGCCCCGTGGCTGCCCTACGGCTTATACCTCATGCAGTCTGGTTAGAAATGCAGACACACAATGAATACTTATGTTGCCTTTTGATGAGGGTCACTCAGCGGGATGCTGAATTCTGATTGACTCCCACTGCTGTGTGATCTAATAAAGGTTCACTTATTATAGTAAACAGTACTCTCTCCTCCTTGCCTTGTTTGTGACTTAATATTTAGCTCTGGCACTAGCCTTGGTAGGTTGTTACAAAGAGAGACCAACCAGGGAGAAGGTTGGAATCTTGAATATATTCTTAAAAACAAAAATAGGAGGTTGATCGCACTCTTCCAGTTCTTATTTTTAGCTCTTTTTTTTGGCTAAAGCTGTATGTAGATTCTATTTGTCTCATTAAAGAAGACGTTAAAGAAATGAACTTGCTTCTGGATGGAAGAGTAGGGTAGAAATCTGGTTTGCCTCTGACCCGTGGCTACAGACACATCAGCTGTCAACATACGGGGATCTGTAGGAATAATGCACATGCTAAGGAAAGATGATGAAAGTGGTCAGTACATAAAGTATTTAGAAATGAGAGTGCATCGTGGTCAAGAAAAAGACGAGAGGGGAGGAGAGACGCAAGGTCATCCATTCCAATTAGAAGAAAAGAAGTTCCGCCTAATTATATGGAAGGGATTTTTTACAGTGAAGATGTGGAATGTGAAGTTGTGGAATTGTCTCCCTGAATCAGTGGTACAGGCTGATACATTAGATAGCTTTAAGAAGGGGTTGGATGGCTTTTTAGCAAGTTATGGGAGATAGCTCATAGTACAAGTTGATCCAGGGACTGGTCCCATTGTCATTTTGGAGTCGGGAAGGAAATTTCCCGCCTCTGAGGCAAATTGGAGAGGCTTCAGATGGGTTTTTGCCTTCCTCTGGATCAACTGGCAGTTAGGCAGGTTAAAAAAGCTAAAAGGTTGAACTTGATGGACGTTTGTCTTTTTTCATCCTAACTTACTATGTTACTATGAGATGGATGACATTTGCCCTGTAAGAAAAAAGTGATGCAAGGTCACTAATGGAGCATCCCTGGGTTATCCAGAGACCTTTTCCCAGCTAACTGGGATCTCATTTTATGTGACTTAATTTGATTTTTCTCAACCCTTCTCCCCATCCATAGTAGTGCCATTGAGAATGGATTTGACCCCCCCCCCAAACAGAGATAGCAACAGTGCAAACATAGATGCTTTCACTTGAAAAATTCACAAGTTGCGTTCTTTTACTTATTATTTTGGTTAGTACTACTTTTATATCAGAGGGGCTGGACATTCTCTAATTCTATACAGGCAACCAGCAAGCTACTATGGTTTATTAAACAAAAATAAAAGGTGCAGATTCTGGATGTTCCTCTTCCTTCCACTCAGGAGGCTCCTGAAACTGCCCAACTGAAGCCACATACTCTGAGCACCAAGAACCAGGCTAATATAGAAAGGTCAAAGAAAAATTGCCAGCGCATGGTTTGCCTTTAAAAATAATTATTTAAAAAAAACGCACTACAAACTTAAAATGTTAATCATGTAGGATAAGGGAAAGTGCAACATGGTCTTACTACTCAGTTGTACTGTTTGCTGGTTGACTTGGTTTTAAATGCAGTGCAAATTAGAATGTCAATAGTGTAGGACTCACGTACAATGAGGGGCTTTGACGTGGTACGTGAGCTTACATATTTTGGCCAAAGTATGGTACTAACACCTCCTTTTTTATAATAATTATTTTTAAAGTCAAACCACGCGCTAGTAATTTTTCCTTTTCTTTTTGTGTCCGAATATTGGTTTTCTATGGTTTATGGCAGCTGGTCAACTCCAGAATGTTTAGACAGAGCACTGGTGATTTCTTTGTGTAATATAGAACGGTATAGGCATTGGAGTCTGAGTTGTGATATTTTGTAAACTTACACTGGTGACTTTTATTCAGAGTGGTTATAGTATACAACAGTGGAGCCTCATGGCTGAATATCAGTTCCTGAACCAACAAGAGTCTTGTGTAACAATCTCGTTTATGGGAACCTTGTGAGGTGAACAGTACCTTTGGATTCACAGGTGAACCCTGTGGGTTTCGGTGTTCACTGACGCCCTTTTTGGGCCCGAGCTTTTTGCTGCAAAAGCCAACAAGGAAGTGCGTAGACAAAAGGAGGTACCGGCAGGCAGGGCTGGATTTACCCTGAGGGCGCCCGAGGCCGGCATCCTCCGTCGCCCCCTCCTTCTGTAAAGATAGCGGGCATGCACATCCTGTTTGGTTGCGCAGCATTAGCCTGAGGCCGGCCCCCTCCCTCTGTAAAGGTAGCGCACATGCGCATCCTGTGTGGTTTCGGAGCACTAGCCGTTCAGCGCTAGTGCTCTGCCAAGAAAACTGCTTGTGTGACTGGGCAGCATGCCGCCCCTTAATTGATGCGGCCCTAGGCCCGGGCCTATGCGGCCTTGCTGCAAATCCGGGCCTGCCGGCAGGGATCAGGAGAAAACTTAGGTTCAGGCGAAGAGATCAAGGCAGGCGGCAGAAGTCGTAGTCGGATTATCAGGCAAAAGGTCAAAACCAGGAAGTCAAAAATATGGAAAAACGTTTGAGCAGGAACAGATAAACTGAAGCCTAGCTTGGGCACTTTAAAATGGTGCATCAGGCTTTTATCAGGAACTTTGGTGCCAAACTTTGAAATCGGCACTGATTTGTGACATCATGACGCCCGGCTCCATGACGCCAGCGTCAGAGCACCCAGCTTCAAGTGCCAGCGTCAGGCGCCAGCGTAAGTAGCATCAACCAGGAAGTGCGCGCCTGCACACATGAAGAGAGGCGTGCCGGGAGGTGAATAAATGCTTAATTCTCCCTTACAGTCTGACTTAACTCGTCCAGATGAAGTTACTCCTCGCTCTGGTGTTGCACCTGTTGTGCTATCATTGGTTTCAATGACCTGGTCAGAAGGTACTTGTTCCTCTGGAACTTGTAAAAGTTGTCTGTGATTCCTACGCAGGGTCTGCCCTGTATCTGTAAGAACCACATATGACCTTGGGCGAACTCTACTATTGTCACTCAAAGGTGGAAGTTCTCTGGAATGTTTGGCATGAACTTAATTTCTCTTGGTTCTAAGATTAAGCTTTTCCTACACCACTTGGTATGGTGGCCATGGTTCGTGGTCGGAACTCTAGTGACAATCTGACGCCCAAACAGAAGTTCTGCTGGAGATTTTACTCAGCTTTGTGGAGATGCACGGTAACCCATTAATGCCAAACAGGGGTCTTCCGTTAATTCCCATGCTTTTTTGAGTATAGTTTTTAGTATGCATACTCCTGCTTCTGCCAATCCATTTCCCTCTGGATGCTCTGGACTTGAGGTCGACTGAAGCCCTCTAGTGGCTGGAGGTAAACACACCACATGAGTCTGAGCACAAGGCTTTAATTAATGAGCGAAGCATAAATGCATAATCAGATTTGTCCAACAATTGTGCATCACTAATGTCCATGTTAGGAAGGCCACTTGAGTGAGCAGCTATTCCTATACCTTCAGTGTGTCCTAGTTTTAGCTAGTACTGGGCTCTAGAGCAGTAAATACAGCAGCCAGTAATAAATGTGCCATAGACAGAGCAAAACTAATTATTGATTGGTTGGTATGGGTTCATGCACTCGGTAAATGAGTCCCAGGTGTTCTTTCCAAAAAAAAAAAAATACATATAGTAAATGAGGCACTTCTCATTTAAGGTTTATGTAATCATTACTAATTGGTTTATACCATGTGCCACATTCCAAGGGGAGGATAAGTAAGAGGACAGACCCTATTTCTAAACAATACAGAGGTTTAGTTTAGAGTAGATGGTTTTATTATCCATAATAAACATCAATGCGTGCTCTATATCAGATGGCCAATAAATCTGTATACCTTACAAATAGGACAGAGCACAGTGGGCCCATCTTTAATTTGTTTGATTTTTGTAGCACCTGCAGGTCAGGCTGCTGTGTTATTAACAAGCGAGTGCAGCCAAATGTTTATTAGTGAAGGGATTTATTGCTATATTTCTATGTACAAGACTATTCTTCCTGCAGCCCCCTCGGCTCACCTTCCTTTCTCTTATGCCACCGGCTCCCCGTGTATCAGAGAGAAGATGCTAGCTAGCCAAGGAACATTATTATTCATCTCACAATATCACATAATAGAGCCATTCTACCATCAAACTCGTTCAGTGTTTGTGTTTCTTCCAAAATCTGCATATACTCTGCTCCAATCCAGATAATGTTTCTGCTTAATCTGAACTCTCTATCAGTGGAACGCTCTTCTTTTTTTTGCCAAAGATAAAATGTTCTGTGGTTCGTTTCCTCTGTCAATCAATCATATGAAGATAAAAGATTCTAGTCTTTATGAATGTATGAATAATGAGAAATGTTCCAGTCCACATTCACTCCTCACAGCTGTACAAAGATGTACTGTAGACAGCAGGCCTGTATATATATATATATATATATATATATATATATAGACTGATAGATAGATAGATAGATAGATAGATAGATAGATAGATAGATAGATAGATAGATAGATAGATAGATAGCGAGATTGATAGATAGAGAGATTGATAGAGGGTAAATAGATAGATAGATAGATAGATAGATAGATAGATAGATAGATAGATAGATAGATAGATAGATAGAGAGATAGAGAGATTGATAGATAGATAGATAGATAGATAGATAGATAGATAGATAGATAGCAAGATTGATAGATAGAGAGATTGATAGATAGAGAGATTGATAGATAGATAGATAGATAGATAGATAGATAGATAGATAGATAGATAGATAGATAGATAGATAGCGAGATTGATAGATAGAGAGATTGATAGAGGGTAAATAGATAGATAGATAGATAGATAGATAGAGAGAGAGAGAGAGATAGATAGATAGATAGATAGATAGATAGATAGATAGATAGATAGATAGATAGATAGATAGATAGATAGATAGATAGATAGATAGATAGATAGATAGATAGATAGATAGATAGATAGTTTAGATAGATAGATAGATAGATAGATAGATAGATAGATAGATAGATAGATAGATAGATAGATAGATAGATAGATAGAGAGACTGATAGATAGAGAGATTGATAGATAGAGAGATTGATAGATAGAGAGAGAGATAGATAGAGAGATAGATAGATAGATAGATAGATAGATAGATAGATAGATAGATAGATAGATAGATAGATAGCGAGATTGATAGATAGAGAGATTGATAGAGGGTAAATAGATAGATAGATAGATAGATAGATAGATAGATAGAGAGATAGAGAGATTGATAGATAGATAGATAGATAGATAGATAGATAGATAGATAGATAGATAGATAGATAGATAGATAGCAAGATTGATAGATAGAGAGATTGATAGATAGAGAGATTGATAGATAGATAGATAGATAGATAGATAGATAGATAGATAGATAGATAGATAGATAGATAGATAGATAGCGAGATTGATAGATAGAGAGATTGATAGAGGGTAAATAGATAGATAGATAGATAGATAGATAGAGAGAGAGAGAGAGATAGATAGATAGATAGATAGATAGATAGATAGATAGATAGATAGATAGATAGATAGATAGTTTAGATAGATAGATAGATAGATAGATAGATAGATAGATAGATAGATAGATAGATAGATAGAGAGACTGATAGATAGAGAGATTGATAGATAGAGAGATTGATAGATAGAGAGAGAGATAGATAGAGAGATAGATAGATAGATAGATAGATAGATAGATAGATAGATAGATAGATGATAGATAGATAGATAGATAGATAGATAGATAGATAGATAGATAGATAGTTTAGATAGATAGATAGATAGATAGATAGATAGATAGATAGATAGAGCGATTGATAGAGCGATAGATAGATAGATAGATCCTTTACAGAACACTTATACATATGCCCCTTTATTTCTGTTTTTATTTTTGGCTTAAAGGGTAAGTAAACCTTTAAAATAGGTTAATGTAAAATTGATGAGGGTGCTATTCTAAGAACTTTTGTAATTTACATTCATTATTTATTTTGTTTTGCCTCCAATAAGTATTATTTCTATTTTAGGACTAAAGGATAAGTAAACCTTTAAAACAAGTGAAAGTAAAATTGACGAGGGTGTTATTCTAAGCACTTTTGGAATTGACATTCATTATTTCGTTTCTTTTTATTCCAAGCTATTAAGGGATACATGATATGAATGAATTTTGTTACAATAGTGCCACCCGCTGTTCAGTTTCCCACCAGTCTGACCAGCAAGTAGTCAAGGAAGTTGTCAGGAGAAAGAAAGAGGCTGTTCCAATGTTCTTCTGCTTAGGAAAACAATTAGTAACCTTTCTCAAATCTTTCCTAATCAGAAGGACATCAGAGCAGCCTCTTTCTTTCTCCTGACAACTTCCTTGACTACTTGGTGGTCAGACTGGTGGGGAAACTGACCAGCAGGTGGCGCTGTTGTAACAATTGAATGTAAATTACAAAAGTTCTTAGAATAGCACTCTCATGAATTTTACATTCACTTATTTTAAAGGTTTACTTGTCCTTTAATGGAGAACTAAAACTCTATGAAAAATTAGGCTAAAAACGCTTGATATTATGTTTTGGGCTTCGAGGACACAGGGCATCTTAAACACCCCTGTTCTGCCCCATTTTACCCCCCCAAATGCCTGCTCCACTGCTTCAAACAATATCAGAGGACAATTCTATGCATTTCAATGGAGGGAGTTAGTTGGGTTAAAGGGGAAATTACTGACAGTGGGAGACAGACCTGTTTCTATGGGAGACCTGGGACTTAGATTTGAGAGACTCCGAACAATATGGGGTAGTTGATATATCTGGGCTTCCATACCAGCCAGGGCCACCACAACCCGTTAGCTGTGACTGTGAAGATGCCCCCCCAGTTATTTTCTAATTTTCTTTTGCACTGATTCACAGCATTTGCTCCTGGCTACTGTTAATTACCTAAGTTTAGATATCGACTCACAACATACAAAATATACACAAAATACAATTACTCATTAGTAATTAATTCAGATTCATATTGCACGTCAGGGTAGAAACAACTGCCAATCAACCTTGTAGCATCAGTTTCTATGCTAATGATTTGAGAATTTCGTACGACCCCTACACTCAGCTTGTCAACAACAAACCAAATCCCTCTGAGCATGTGTAGAGCCACTGGCAGTCAAAGACTTGTCCTGTCCACAATGGAAGATGGGGATCTGTCATTGCCAACTTTAAAGGCCGGTATCATTACCGGTATAGAGATGCTGTATCTCTGAGCTGCTATAACATATATAAATACAGCATATAAGGTGTGATGAGCTTGCTTAGGCTGTCTTTATATTTTAATTCTCCTGCTAGCTTAAAATAGAACTAAAGCCTAACTAAAGAAGTAGCTAGAAATGTTGTACATGATGTTTTGTGCTTCTGTACCAGCCCAAGGCAACCACAGCCCTTTAGCAGTAAAGATCTGTGTCTCCAAAGATGCCCCAGTAGCTCCCCATCTTCTTTTCTGCTGATTCACTGCACATGCTCTGTGCTGCTGTCACTTACTGAGCTTAGGGACCCACTCACAATATACAGTACACATAGAATAGAAATGTCACAATATAAGGCTGATTAGTAATTAATACACATAATTACTACACGGCAGCACAGAAACCAGTGCAATTAGCATCATAATTTAATAATCAGCAAACCTGTAGCATCAGCTTATATTACAGCCAGGGAAGCTCATTTTCTGCTGGATAATTAGTGACGAGCCCTAAGCTTAGCTTCTCAACAGCCAATCAGAGCCCACTGAGCATGTGAGTGTGACAGACACTTTCCAAGATGGTGACCCCCTGTGACAAGTTTGAAGTCCTGGATCATTGCTGCTATTGACAAGCTGAAACTTTAGCCTCGTGCAATAAGTTCACTATATAAAATATGGCATTTTTAGCCATATTCATTTTTAGGGGTTAGTTCTCCTTTAAGAAGCCCATGAAGACAATCCTCTCCAAGGTACTGTATATTGTATAAAGAGTGATAATAATACTGAGAGCACTGGGTTTGATGTTGCGTGGTGTCCTTGTAACAATATCATACTGCCGTGACCTTGGCTCATAGCTTTCTCTGCTTGATCCATTTAGCAATAGAATGCTGAATCTATTATAAACTGTTAATACTTAAGCCATTGTTGGTATAATTGTATTGAAATGAAGAGCATTACATATAGTATACAATGAAAACTAATAGTGTCCTTTTAACGTGAAAAATATGTTGAGAAAGAGGAAGATGTGCTGCCTTATTGAAAGGCCCAGATACATGGTAACCAGAATGCCTTGTGTCCCTTTGCAAAATTTCCCACATCACCATTCGATCTTAAGCTCTTAGGTTCAGGAGCTCACATCTGGAAACATACTGCTTTATCAAGCAGTTAGAAACGTAACTGCTTCTAACTGCTTGATAAAGCCTTATAGAGGCGAAACGCGTTGCAGCACCCAGGTGGGGGTCACTCCTAAGGTTGGATCATCATTGTTTGTGTTTTACCCCAATATCGCAAAAATTTTAAAAATCGGCAGTTTGCCGTTACTTCGTAAAATCGTGAAAATCGGTAAAATAGTGAAAATCGGTGTGAGGAGATTCAGAGAGTTGCAGAGTACACGCGTGCTAAAGTGAACCAGGCGCCATCTTGGATCTTCGTGAAGAGATACCTGCAAAGTGGAGAAATCGTGAACAAGTTGTCCATCACTGATAGTCTATGCCCGGCTGTGCCTTCAAGGAAAGACCGGAATGCAGGACCTGGTGAGATCAATCCAATTATTTTAGGGGGCACTTACAGCTGGAAAGAAAGAGGGAGTGGGGGACGCCCCAGCAAATCCCTTTGGTAACCTGTTTCACCCAGTAACGTAACTGGAGGGAGGCGGGCCCTGATGCGGGACGTGCCAACCAGGGCCCCGCCCCCCTCCGTACAATTTTATTTGACCCAAAATTGGCCGATGCGGCCGGAAATCGGCAGTGCGCAAGCTGCCGGGGGCCTTAAGGGGGTGCCCTGGCCCAATTGCACCCCCTGCTCCCCCGGTAGTTCCGCCACTGGTTTCACCTACAGCCTTACATAACTAGCCTGGCTATCCACTGAGAGAAGTACCTTATTCTTAAAGGGATACTGTCATGGGAAAACATTTTTTTTTCAAAATGCATCAGTTAATAGTGCTGCTCCAGCAGAATTCTGCACATGGCCAGGGGCATCTGGGAAATTGACAAAATGTTGAGCCCCATGTCAGATTTCAAAATTGAATATAAAAAAATATGTTTGCTCTTTTGAGAAATGGATTTCAGTGCAGAATTCTGCTGGAGCAGCACTATTAACTGATGCATTTTGAAAAAAACAAGTTTTCCGATGACAGGATCCCTTTAATCACCAAATTGGAGAACTATAACTCACACTCCACAAAAAAACTTTTCCAAGTTGGAGAACTCACAGCTTTCTTTGCCAATTTACTATTGGGGCAACCACCTATGATAACCTAGGAGTATATTTTGTATTACTGAAATTTAAATGAGTGACCATCCCCCTGAAGTATTTGGATAACTGTTTTTATGTAAATTTTACTGGTTACTTATTTATTGTGTTTCTGGCCGGCCAGATTTAGAGAATTGTGTTTGATAAATAAATTCGATACTTTTTTCAACACTTTGGTCTTAAAATACACCTTTGATTTATTTGTTTTAATTTGTATTATCCTCAATAGGACCTTGGGGATTGAAGGTGTTTTTTAGAGCAGTGAAAAAGTTTTTCCTTAAAGGGATACTGTCATGGGAAAATTTTTTTTTTTTTCAAAATGAATCAGTTAATAGTGCTGCTCCATTTCTCAAAAGAGCAAACAAATTTTTTTATATTCAATTTTGAAATCTGACATGGGGCTAGACATTTTGTCAATTTCCCAGCTGCCCCCAGTCATGTGACTTGTGCCTGTACTTTAGGAGAGAAATGGTTTCTGGCAGGCTGCTGTTTTTCCTTCTCAATGTAACTGAATGTGTCTCAGTGAGACATGGGATTTTACTATTGAGTGTTGTCCTTATATCTACAAGGCAGCTGTTATCTTGTGTTAAGGAGCTGCTACCTGGTTACCTTCTCATTGTTCTTTTGTTTGGCTGCTGGGGGGGAAAAGGGAGGGGGTGATATCACTCCAGCTTGCAGTACAGCAGTAAAGAGTGATTGAAGTTTATCAGAGCACAAGTCACATGACTTGGGGCAGCTGGGAAATTGACAATATGTCTAGCCCCATGTCAGATTTCAAAACTGAATATAAAAAAATCTGTTTGCCCTTTTGAGAAATGGATTTCAGTGCAGAATTCTGCTGGAGCAGCACTATTAACTGATTCATTTTGAAAAAAAAGTTTTTTCCCCATGACAGTATCCCTTTAATGCCACACTACCTCAAATAATCCTTCTTTTCTAACCATGAAAGCCAACGTGCCGAGCACCCAGATATTCATAGGTAGGGATGTAGCGAACGTCGGAAAAAAAGTTTGTGAACATATTCGCGAACTTGCGCAAAAATGCGAGTGGTTCGCGAATGGTTCGCGAACCCCATAGACTTCAATGGGAAGGCGAACTTTAACATCTAAAAAAGACATTCCTGGCCAGAAAAATGATTTTAAAGTTGTTTAAAGGGTGCAACGACCTGGACAGTGGCATGCCAGAGGGGGATCAAGGGCAAAAATGTATCTGAAAAATCTGCCTGTGTGTGCTTGGAAGAGATAGTGTAGGGGGAGAGCTGTTAGTGATTTCAGGGACAGATGATAGTAAGTTTGCTGGCTAGTAATCTGCTTGATACTGCTCTGTATTGGAACAAAAAAATAAATAAAAGCAGTCCTTACAAGGACTACTGTTATTGCAGCAGTCAGCAGATGAGATCAGAAGCAGGACAGCTGCCCACTGCAGCTACATACAGAGCACTGCAGTAGAAGGTAGATTACTAGCCAGCAAAGCTACCTAAGCTTAAATGTCCCTCAAACCCCTGCAGACTTCTGTCCCTCCAATAACAGAGCAGTATCAAAACGATTACTAGCCAGCAAACTTTCAACTGTCCCTGAAATCACTAACAGGCAGCAGCTCTCTCCCTACACTATCTCTTCAGCACACACAGACAGAGTGAAAAAAACGCTGCAGGGCTTCGGTTTTTATAGGGAAGGGGAGTGGTCCAGGGGAGAGCTTCCTGATTGGCTGCCATGTACCTGCTGGTCTGGGGTGAGAGGGCAAAAAAAAGCGCCAACAATGGCGAACCCAAAATGGCGAACGTCGCGCGACGTTCGCGAACTTCCGGCGAGCGCGAACACCCGATGTTCGCGCGAACAAGTTCGCCGGCGAACAGTTCGCGCCATCTCTATTCATAGGTTCAACTATACGCATGATGGGTTCTCAATTCATTCTGGAACCACAACGGTCTAAAAGCACCTGTTTTCCAGATACCTCGGAATGAATACTCTCAGTCGAGCATGAAATCATGGCAGCACTAATACGTTTGTCATTTAGCGCCAAGTCATGCATAGCACACAAGCTAATTGTTCTGCGTGCAGACAGGTCCAGAGATGTTTTAGACAGCATGAGTTGATGTGTCCATCGAAAAAACTGTAGAGAAAGTAGAAGAGGTTATCTTTGTACCACCAAAAAACGACAGTGAATAACAGGAGGTCACTGCAGACAGGCTTGTCCAACCAGACGCTTGCATGAACACGCTCTTTCTTAAGGAGATTCCTTATGGATATATTAATTGAGTTCATGTCACAAAGCCCTCTTGTGGAGCAACGAGTGTCAAAAGTCAACGTAAAAGATGTTTAAAAGCTTGTCAGGTCACTTTATTCACTCTTCACTTGCACAGGTGACACCTTAATGTCATGCTGTTACTGGCACTGTGTTTAAGTGAGTTGATTGGTGCCCTGACCTCCTCATCTTTCCAACTCAATGTATTCTGCAGTGCACCCTTGTTGAAATGTAGATCCAACAGAAAACTTG
Source organism: Xenopus petersii (assembly GCA_038501925.1). NCBI lineage: Eukaryota > Metazoa > Chordata > Amphibia > Anura > Pipidae > Xenopus > Xenopus petersii. The sequence goes on along the minus strand of CM076685.1, from coordinate 107,529,662 downwards.
TTAAAATTCTCAGAGTGGGGGTTTTCGACTGGCTTGAAGCGTGTGGATTTTACCAAGGCTTTTTGAAGCTCAGGGCCTTGTTTCCTATTCAGATTTTTCTCAGAATATGACTTTATTTTACCCAAAACAGAGAGAGAGAGAGATTATATTGTAACTTGTGACCTTAATGATGCACAACAGCATATACATGAGTAGGATATAGGGGAGGTTTAGCATATCTCTAACCTACTACAAAGTAACCCTGAAGCCTCACAAAAGATCAGAGACAGATCAGAGACAGATCAGAGACAGATCAGAGACAGATCAGAGACAGATCAGAGCTCGGAGCTGACTTACTGAGAGCCAAATGTAAGGAAAAGCACAAGCCAAGTCAGGGAAATGACATACAAGATTATTTCATGATGCTACCATAGATTTATTCTGCACAGAGAGACTTATTTATGTTCAAGAGATCATTTTACCTTAGGTTTATTCTGCACAGAGAGCCTTTATGTGTACAGTGTTGCATTATATAGTATATTATGATCGAGAGCATTCATCATGTTGCTCTGATACAGTATATTTAAAACCATCCTTTGACCCTGATGAACCAGTGGCCAAGGAATATATATTATAGAGTATATACAATATTGATAGATAGGGATGTAGCGAACTGTTCGCTGGCGAACTAGTTCGCGCGAACTTCGACTGTTCGCGTCCGCCGCATGTTCGCGAACGTCGCGCGACGTTCGCCAATAGGCGTTCGCGTCAAAAATCATTCGACCATTCGACCATTCGATTCCTTCGACCGCTAAAATCGAAGGATTTTCGTTCGAATCGAACGATCGAAGCCATTGGATTGAATGAAATCATTCGATCGAATGGCTTTGATCGTTCGATTCGAACGAAAATCCTTCGATTGAACGATTAAAATCCTTCGATCGTTCGAATCGAACGATTTTCGGATGTTCGAAGTTCGCATTTTTTGCCGGTGTTCGCGAACGGCGTTCACGAACACATACACGGCAGTTCGCTACATCCCTATTGATAGACGCTGCCATCCCATTCCAAGACTGGAGGGTTCATCAACTAAGAAAAAATGTTGGTGTGGAATGAAGGTCAACAATGCAAGTCTCCGCTTCACACTTTCAGTGTTTTCATGACATTAATAGACGTTGTTGACCTTTATTCCATACCAATGTTTTTTTCGCATGACTGGCTTCAAAGGACGGAAGCAGTGGACAAGGTCAGAGAATTGCTTAAAGGAAAACTATACCCCCAAAATGAATACTTAAGCAACAGATAGTTCATATCATATTAAGTGGTATATTAAAGAATCTTACCAAACTGGAATATATATTTACATAAATATTGCCCTTTTACATCTCTTGCCTTGAACCACCATTTCGTGACTCTATCTGTGCTGCCTCAGAGATCACCTGACCAGAAATACTACAACACTAACTGTAACAGGAAGAAGTGAGGAAGCAAAAGGCAGAACTCTGTCTGTTAATTGGCTCATGTGACCTTACATGTGGTTTGTATGTGTGCACAATGAATCTTACGATCTCAGGGGGCGGCCCTTATTTTTTAAAATGGCAATTTTCTATTTATGATTACCCAATGGCACATACTACTAGAAAAGTATATTATTATGAAAATGGTTTATTTACATGAAGCAGGATTTTACATATGAGCTGTTTTATGCAATATCTTTTTATAGAGACCTACATTGTTTGGGGGGTATAGTTTTCCTTTAATTACAGTTCTGAACCCAGTGCACAAACAGGATCATGTACTAAGTGCAAGCAAAGTGCAAAAAATCAGACACAATCCACTGCCCTGCACTTTGCTGGCTGGCCCAGTTAATTATGCTCCAAAATTTAATCCGAGAGACTTACCTCTACATTGGCAGGTAACACTTTATGCATGGGGCAGTCCTAAATATACAGTATCAAGTATCACAGCAAACACGACCTTTTGGAACACAGAGACCTGCAGCCTCCAAGAAGTATAGGATTGAACTCTGCATCCGTCTTTGCACTTTGCACTATGTCATGCAATTGGTAAATAATCCCTCTAGCCTTGGCATGGGTGGAGCTGAGTTTTGTTTGTGTTGTTTGTGTTTATTGAGGGAGTTCCAGAGAGAGGGTGCAGCCTAGCAAAAGGGTTGTAGATGCTATGGAGCATTGTTGAGACAGGATCTGTTGAGAAGATAAGCCTCGGCTAAGCATGGACATGGTGAACGGGAAGATTAAGTCAAACATGTTGCTAGGTGTGAGCAAGTGATGGACTTTGAAGAATTTTGTATTGTATACAGGATTTAATAAGAAAAAAACCAACAGCCAGATGTTATCATGAGGCAAGCAGACAGCGAACAAGGATAGTGGTGTAATCCTTGCAGCTAAGCCTGAATGGTATGAAAGGTGCAGATCAGAGAAGTAAGGAGCCTGCTATAAAGCACATGAATATGGGAGCCTAGAGATGGCACAGAAATGTATAAATTGAAACTCTAACAAAAGAACGAGCCAAAAAAAAACTGAGGCCTCAACATTTCCAGTAAATGTCAGCCTTGATGCCCAAATAAAAGGCACAAGAAAATGCAAGAAACGGTTTTATTCAGGTTTCCGCAGGGTTAATGCACAAGGCGTGATGACTAGCTTGGTCTTTGAATGTCAATTTGGAATCATCTTCCAGGAAGCCCGGGCAGTGTCAAGAACAAGTTGGATTTTGGTGACTCAGAATGATGATAAGAGGTCGGAAGTGGAGAAACAGAATAATGTAGTGCCAGGAGTTGGCATTTCCAAGACATAAACTGGAAACACAGTAGGACTTGATCATGGAATAAGCAGAGCTCTGGTTAATTTGTCTACACAGTGAATTAAACAAATGTGCTGCCAGCCCACCGTTTATATTAAAAGGGACCCTGGCAGTGAGCAATAGACATACACACTGGCCAACCAGATATACTGTATGCTTGCCCACGGAATTTGCTTATTTTTCTTTATATTTTATCCTGTGCCCTAACATTGCCTTGGAGCAGATCACCTGTTTTTTTTCCCCACCATACATTGCTGCACAGATACACCCCGAGCCTTATTCTGCTTTATTATTTCAGACGTAGTGACTGCTTTAAGAAGTCCGTTGGATGATTTCCCTGCAAATTAACTGTCTTTAGGTCCTAAACTGCCGCACACATTTTAACTCAGCTTCTCCCTGTGCATAAGAATTGCTTTTTGCTTTCCAGCTGACAACTCTGGAGAGAGAGGTGGTTGCTATATTAGTCCTTAGCAACACAGGATTCTCTATAAGTCTGTATCATTCCTAATTGTTATTTTTCTTTAATATAGAACCACCAAGGAACTTTTTGTACTTTAAGTCCTGGTGTGCTGCCCTTTTTGCTATATTCTCACCTATTAGTCACAGCACTACTGAAATTACAGTTCGGGATACAGGAGTCTTCAGCTAAAAGTGTTATATTAGATTTTACATCCCCTCCCAAGAGCAATAGAAATGCAGTATTCTTAGAACACCTTTTAAAATTCCCTTTATAAAATCTTTAGTCAGGAATCATTTCAGAGGTGACTGATGCTTCGATTGTCTCCAGATTTGGAAGCAAGTCTACCATGGGTCTCTGTCATGAACCCTAGCCCAAATGATTCAGGTGGCGTTAGTATGGGGGTCTTGGGTCCACTCGAGAACCTATATCCAGGGCACAGTCTAACAGCAGTTAGATGGACAAAATGCCAAATGTTATAGCAGGGCTGTAACTATGGGGAGGCAGAAGAGGCACGAGCCTATGGAGCGAAGGTAAAGGGGCACCAAGCACGTACTTTGCTGCCCCTAGTTCCTGAAGAGGTCAGCCGTACAGAACTCCTTCCTCCCCCCTCCTGGCCTGCATGGAACTTCTGCCTGCCCTGCTCCTTACCCGCATGGAATTTCTGTCTCCCTTGCTCCTGACCCTCACAGAACTTCTACCTCCCCTGCTCCTGACCCTCACAGAACTTCTGCCTCCCCTGCTCCTGACATTCACAGAACTTCTGCCTCCCCTGCTCCTGACCCTCACGGATCTTCTTCCTCCCCTGCTCCTGATCCTCACGGACCTTCTTCCTCCCCTGCTCCTGACCCTCACAGAACTTCTGCCTCCCCTGCTCCTGACATTCACAGAACTTCTGCCTCCCCTGCTCCTGACATTCACAGAACTTCTGCCTCCCCTGCTCCTGACCCTCACAGAACTTCTGCCTCCCCTGCTCCTGACCCTCACGGATCTTCTTCCTCCCCTGCTCCTGATCCTCACGGACCTTCTTCCTCCCCTGCTCCTGACCCTCACAGAACTTCTGCCTCCCCTGCTCCTGACATTCACAGAACTTCTGCCTCCCCTGCTCCTGACATTCACAGAACTTCTGCCTCCCCTGCTCCTGACCCTCACGGATCTTCTTCCTCCCCTGCTCCTGATCCTCACGGACCTTCTTCCTCCCCTGCTCCTGACCCTCACAGAACTTCTGCCTCCCCTGCTCCTGACATTCACAGAACTTCTGCCTCCCCTGCTCCTGACCCTCACGGACCTTCTGCCTCCCCTGCTCCTGACCCTCACAGAACTTCTGCCTCCCCTGCTCCTGACATTCACAGAACTTCTGCCTCCCCTGCTCCTGACATTCACAGAACTTCTGCCTCCCCTGCTCCTGACCCTCACAGAACTTCTGCCTCCCCTGCTCCTGACCCTCACGGATCTTCTTCCTCCCCTGCTCCTGATCCTCACGGACCTTCTTCCTCCCCTGCTCCTGACCCTCACAGAACTTCTGCCTCCCCTGCTCCTGACATTCACAGAACTTCTGCCTCCCCTGCTCCTGACATTCACAGAACTTCTGCCTCCCCTGCTCCTGACCCTCACGGATCTTCTTCCTCCCCTGCTCCTGATCCTCACGGACCTTCTTCCTCCCCTGCTCCTGACCCTCACAGAACTTCTTCCTCCCCTGCTCCTGACCCTCACAGAACTTCTGCCTCCCCTGCTCCTGACATTCACAGAACTTCTGCCTCCCCTGCTCCTGACCCTCACGGACCTTCTGCCTCCCCTGCTCCTGGCCCAGACGGAACTTCTGCCTGACTTCTGTAAATTAGGGAACCAAAAGGGAAAAAAATTAAAAAAAACTTTGACTTCCTTGTTTGTTTGATGAAAGGTCATTTGGATTCAGTTCAACTAGGCACTTGGATTTGGTCAAATCCTGCGGAAAAGGCAAAATCTTGGCCAACTCACAAATTGAATCCTGGATTTGGTGCACTCCTTACACTTTCCCACCCACAGACCAACTCAAAGCTGGGACACAACTCTGTTTGCTCCTTGCTGCAGCGATCAGTTATACTGGGCTGCTAACCAAATATAAGAATTACTTTCATCTTGAATCTCCTGAGACAAGATAGAAAAAAAAAAACTGGAACTGACTTTATCTTGAATAGCACATACATTCATTTCATAAGGCTTTATCAATTGAACATCACATGGAAATTTGTTTCTGTAAATCCTTGTGATTTTACTTCTCTGATGCTCTTACCATGATTAATTGTCTCATTAAGTTCGATTCATTAATATTCCAACAGTTTTCTCCTACTCGTCACTGAAAACTGTGATCGTAAAAAGAACAACAAGGGAAATTAGAGCCACAGAAATAACTTTGTGTAGTTAGTCACACACAGGGTTGTTACACAAACCAGCCCTACTCAATACATTCCGTCGCTGCTCCTCTTCCTCCTGACATTTGGATCTCTGATTGGTCCTGGGAACTGATAACATTATATTACCTGGACTGACATACTGGGCATATGCCTGCAATGTTGTCCCAACAGATTCCTGGGAAGCATGGGAAAACATTTGGTTGTGATGAAAGGAAGGAATACACTTTCTCTTCTGGGAAGATGATGATTTGTGCCCTTCTACTTATTGGTTTACAAACTTAGGGCAGAGACACAAGGGCAGATTCAAGGAGATTAGTTACCTGTCGATAAATCTCCTCTTCTTCGGGGGGACTAATCTCCCCAAACTGCCTTCCCTGTCTTCCCATCGGCTAGAATGAAAATCGCCAGTGGGATGGCACTTGGAGTGCTTCGATTTCTGAAGTTGCCCGAAGTTGCCTCACAAGGAAACTACGGGCGACTTCGGAAAACGAAGCGTGCATCCGTCATGACACTACAAATGCGAACGCTGCATGTTGCATCTTCATCCACAGTCGTGTTGTGACAGATTCACGCTATAACAACGTCTGACATTCCTGTTACTTACCTTAGATTCTGCACATCCAATGTGACGCCTGCACTTCCACTGATCGCATCAGAACAGAAGGTATCGGATTCAAAACACCTGTGTAGTTCTACCTTAAAAGTTAACTTAAAGGAGAACTAAAGCCTTACTAAAGAAGTAGTAATGTTGTACATTATGTTTTGTGCTTCTGTGCCAGTCCAAGGCAACCACAGCCCTTTAGCAGTAAAGATCTGTGTCTCCAAAGATGCCCCAGTAGCTCCCCATCTTCTTTTCTGCTGATTCACTGCACATGCTCTGTGCTGCTGTCACTTACTGAGCTTAGGGACCCACTCACAATATACAGTACACATAGAATAGAAATGTCACAATATAAGGCTGATTAGTAATTATTACACATAATTACTACATGGCAGCACAGAAACCAGTGCAATTAGCATCAGAATTTAATAATCAGCAAACCTGTAGCATCAGCTTATATTACAGCCAGGGAAGCTCATTTTCTGCTGGATAATTAGTGACGAGCCCTAAGCTTAGCTTCTCAACAGCCAATCAGAGCCCACTGAGCATGTGAGTGTCACAGACACTTTCCAAGATGGTGACCCCCTGTGACAAGTTTGAAGTCCTGGATCATTGCTGCTATTGACAAGCTGAAACTTTAGCCTCGTGCAATAAGTTCACTATATAAAATATGGCATTTTTAGCCATATTTGTTTTTAGGGTTTAGTTCTCCTTTAAAGCCAAACAACCCCTTTGAGGAGACAAGACAATGCAAAAACAGATGAAGCAACTAGTATCAAAAGATGTTCAAAACTACCATCTTGATTAGTGAAGATTTGCTTATTAGGGTTAAAAAATCAATATGACTGATATAACTCACCCTTTTCTTCCTCTCCCAAGCCAATAACCCACACTCCCTTGGTGCAGATGGTGAGTTTCCTTTCTCTTGCTTAAGTTCTCCACTTGCTTTCTCTTACAAGTTGTTGTTGATATATTACCAACCAACATCCTCTATTACAGTGATCCCCAACCAGTAGCTCATGAGTAACATGTTGCTCCCCAACTCCTTGGATGTTGCTCCCAGTGGCCTCAAAGCAGGGGCTTATTTTTGAATTCCAGGCTTGGAGGCAATTTTGGTTGCATAAAAAGCCGTTGTACTGCCAAACAGAGTCTCAATATAGGTTGACAATCCACATAGGGGCTACCAAATGGGCAATCACAACACTTATTTGGCACCCCAAGAAAATTTTTCATGCTGTTGTTCCTCCCCAACTCATTTTACTTGAATTTTGCTCACGGGTCCAAATAGTAGTGATGGGCGAATTTGCGCCGTTTGGCTTCGCCAAAAAATTTGCGAATTTCGCGCGAAATTCGCGAAACGGCGAAAACTTCGCAAAACCGGGGCCGCGTCTCGTTTTTGACGCCGGCGCCCGTTTTTCCGACGCCGGCGTCCGTTTTTGACGTTGGCGCCCATTTTTGCGAAATTTTTTTCGGAAAAAAATTTTTTGACGCCGGCAAATTTTTACCGCGAATTTTCGCGGCCGTTTCGCGAATCGCGCAAATTCGCCGCGAATTCGCGCCTGGCGAATAAATTCGCCCATCACTACCAAATAGTGCTGCTCCAGCAGAATTCTGCACTGAAATCCATTTCTCAAAAGAGCAAACAAATTTTTGTATATTCAATTTTGAAATCTGACATGGGGCTAGAGATTTTGTCAATTTCCCAGCTGCCCCTGGTCATGTGACTTGTGCCTGCACTTTAGGAGAGAAATGCTTTCTGGCAGGCTGCTGTTTTTCCTTCTCAATGTAACTGAATGTGTCTCAGTGGGATCTGGATTTTACTATTGAGTGTTGTTCTTTGGCTGCTGGGGGGAAAAGGGAGGGGGTGATATCACTCCAACTTGCAGTACAGCAGTAAAGAGTGATCGAAGTTTATCAGAGCACAAGTCACATGACTTGGGGCAGCTGGGAAATTGACAATATGTCTAGCCCCATGTCAGATTTCAAAACTGAATATAAAAAAATCTGTTTGCTTTTTTAACAAATGGATTTCAGTGCAGAATTCTGCTGGAGCAGCACTATTAACTGATTCGTTTTGAAAAAAATTTTTTTCCAATGACAGTATCCCTTTAACATGCATTTCCAGCGTATTGTGCAGAGTTCTAATATTTATTAATAGTACTAATAGGTCATTAGCACATCCTTGTGAACTGTATTGTAATTATATTTTTTATATTTATGTGAATTGTATTTCTAATAATGCACTTATTGTTACTTTTTATTCCAATGACCCCTTGTTTGTTACTACTAATTTAATGTTGTGCTGTACAGTGCTTTGCCCTCAAGGAGCGCTTTACAAATAAAAAGATACATACATACAGATACAACTCCTTGCCAGAGACTTGAGGCTCCCATACAGGCTTTCTTTGAGAAATGATATATATTTCCGTCATCGCAGTTCTAAATCTTGCGTGGAGGAGAGTTTGGCAGGCGCTCGCTCTACAGGGACAGTTATACAATATGTATCAGGGCAGACAAGTGACGGTGTGTTTATGATTCACCTATTAAAGCTGCGCTATATGCCCGTAAGGAACAAGCTGCGCTATTGTAATGATGATGGAGTGAATATGGCTGGTGATCATTATGGTCGGGACCTGTAATTGTTTTTGGACCAATTCCTGTTTACACAAGGAGCAGTATAAAAGCATACGCTGCAGGCAGCCAAGTAAATGACAGTCCCTACTTCCAGGGGTGTAACTACAGAAGAAGCAGACCCTGTGGCTACAGGGGGGCCCAGGAGGTATAGGGGGCCCCATGAGGCCCAAATAATGACTGATTTCAAAATATATTGGTGAAACAGGACAACCTCTGGATATTTTGGGGGCCCTAAAATTAATTTGCTGTGGGGCCCAGTCAGTGTCGGACTGGGATACCAGGGGCCCACCAGAAAACCTTAGGCTGAGGGCCCACTTTCCAAACTACTTTACCTCCTCATCTCACTCAACATCATTATTCTCCTAGTCCATTTTCTCTACATACTATACTATATTCTTACATTATTTAGCCTCTTTGTTCTCATAAAGATATATGATATATATAATATATATATAATATAATATATATAATAGGGAATGACCATGAAATAGGCCAAATGGTTAAAAACAAGAGGCTCACTGGCACCTGGGCCCACCGGGAGTTTTCCTGGTATCCCGGTGGGCCAGTCCGACACTGGGCCCAGTAACATCCAGTTGCTCCACTGCTTACTTCAGTAATTATATTGAGATACCATTGCAGCCTATGCAGGGTCAGACTAGGCCGGCGGGACACCAGGAAAAAACCTATTGTCTGTGTATGTGGAAAATCTTCCTGCCAACCTGCCGCAACCTCGCTTCTGGGGTGCGGGCAAAAAAATCCTGCAAAACCGTGTGGTGGAGGACAGGGGTCTGGAGGGGCCCTGGGACAGCAGCACTGGAGGGCCCCAGTCCAACCCTGCGCCTATGGTGGGGATTCCTATAATTTCTCTGGTTCCTGTCTATACCATATGCCCTAGATTACCCTTTATGTCCCAATTTCTCTTTCATTGACTATGTTAGAGCCTCTAATCCTCCTCCTTCCAGTGTTCCATTGTTTCTCACCCCATCAGACAGGGCCTCACCCTTCCAGCATTTCTAGGGTCCCCCATTTCCATCAACCCTACTTGCCTTAGGTAAGGCATTCTCTGTACATGTGATGCCAAATGTATTTTCCCTTAAACCCTTAAAATTAATATGGCTAAAAATAGCATATTTTATATAGTGAATTTATTGCACGAGGCTAAAGTTTCAGCTTGTCAATAGCAGCAATGATCCAGGACTTCAAACTTGTCACAGGGGGTCACCATCTTGGAAAGTGTCTGTGACACTCACATGCTCAGTGGGCTCTGATTGGCTGTTGAGAAGCTAAGCTTAGGGCTCCTCACTAATTATCCAGCAGAAAATGAGCTTCCCTGGCTGTAATATAAGCTGATGCTACAGGTTTGCTGATTATTCAATTCTGATGCTAATTGCACTGGTTTCTGTGCTGCCATGTAGTAATTATGTGTATTAATTACTAATCAGCCTTATATTGTGACATTTCTATTCTATGTGTACTGTATATTGTGAGTGGGTCCCTAAGCTCAGTAAGTGACAGCAGCACAGAGCATGTGCAGTGAATCAGCAGAAAAGAAGATGGGGAGCTACTGGGGCATCTTTGGAGACACAGATCTTTACTGCTAAAGGGCTGTGGTAGCCTTGGGCTGGTACAGAAGCACAAAACATCATGTACAACATTACTAGACTACTTCTTTAGTTAGGCTTTAAATAATGAAGCCAAAGCAGAACATCTCTGCAAGGTTAAGCCTTATGTCACTTCCCACACATCTAAAAGCCACTATGCAATGAATGTTCTATGCCCCCAATGTAATTGTCGCTATGAAGAACACAAACGTAAGATAAATCCTCTTATGACTAGAGTAAATTTGACTTTTTAGCATGATATTACATTAACCTTTGTGGATAGAGTCTCCCATGACACGGAACCCACTCTCTGTACAAACCACTAAATCCTTTTTTCCATTAAGGCCTGGCCTCATTTTGTCCAATTTAGTTTGTAAGTACAGGGGACGGGCTTTCTCTTGCTTTACAATATCCATTTATCCACCTTAAATCCAGCCTGACATTTACCTGTTCCAGCTTACAGTTTATTCAAGTGCTTCTAAAGGGAAATTATATCCGGAGGATCTTAAATAATTTAGAGGCTGTCTGAAGGAATGGAGTCTGCTGTCTTTGCCACTGCAATATCATTAATATAAGGCAATGGGCTCTCCTCTAAACCTTTATTTAGCTGCTAACCAGTAGAAAGACCTGTGGCCTATGCCCTGTGCTCCTTCGAATCCCCATTAATAAATGTATCTATACATCCTCCTTAACTTATTTATTTTTTAATGGCAGAATTTATTATTAAAGTCAGATTTTTCTGGTTGAACTTTTAAAGGAAAAACTAACTTTTTTCGGGGGAAACCTTCAAACAACTAGTTGGTTTCAGATAGATCACCAGAAATAACGACTTTTTCCATTTGTGACCGTTTTTCTAAGTGTAAAGTGTCATTTTTCACCTTCTAAAGCATCTCTGGGCGGGGGGTCGCCGACCCCCAAAACTGTTCTAAATTCATACATTTAAATGGATACATTTCTTATCTTTGTCCCTGTTGACCAGAATTCCTGGGTTTCATTACAGACAGCTGTTAGAATTGATACAATAGTTTCTTAATATTCCCACAGATGCTGCTGAGAAATGGATCAACTAAATGTTGCAAAATTGTAACAGTTCAGAATCTGCACCTGAATTACTGAGCTGCCAGACTCAAACACCAGAGACACCAACGCTCAACTTAAAATTTAGATTTTGGAAAAACAGTAAAAAATAAATAATGGAAAATAATTGGAAAAAAAACAACTGAACTGAAAAAAGTGTTTGGAATGTGAACAACCCCTTTTAAATTCCGGATTAGAAAGTCCTCCAAGTCAGACCTGCCGAGTTTGTGTAGAAGTCAATGGCAGTTGACATTTTGAAGATATCCTGATCTGCACTGGGTTTTGTTCAATAATCCGAAGATTTCATGGTTTGCAGACGATAATCCGAAAAAGTCACAGGTTTCGGGAGTCGAAAAAGTCTTAGGGGCAAATTCACTAAGATGCGAAGTTGCGCCAGGCGCAACTTCGCCGCACTTTGCCACACTTCGCCAGGCGTAGTTTCGCCAGCGCTCCGCAAATTCACTAAAATCCGAAGTTGCGCACAGGGGTAGCGTAAGGTTGCGAAGTTGCGCTAGCGTTGATTCGCTATGTATAGCGAAGTTACGCTAGCGAAGGCTAGCGTAACCCTCGTGGGCCCCCGCCGGGCCAGACCCCCTCCACATATAAAAATTTTGGCGTTCGAGCGGCCGAACTCGGTGCGGCGCAGTAGGGGGGCGGGGGGCCCTGGACCAGCAGTCCCGGTGGGCCCCCCAGTCCGACCCTGTGTGTCAGGACCTATTCTGAATCTCAGTCCAGACCTAAGTCCTCTTCACTGCAGATGTGGCCCTTGCCCAATGAGATCCTGGTGCCAACAGGCTCTTCTGCTGCTGGATTTGATAGGAAAGTATCCGGTAGCAGAAGTGGCTTTTTTTTCCCCAAAATATTCTTTTTTCTCAAATAGGCATCTGTGTCCCCTTAAAAGTTCCTGCCCTATGTATAGGCCACAACATTTTACAGTGGCCTCAAACATAAGCCAATTAGCTGCTGGTGGAGCACCTTTAATGGTGTATTCACTTGTTTATAGTGTATGCACTTGTACCACTTGTATGTGTATGCACTTGTATGTATGTGTATGCACTTGTATGTATGTGTATGCACTTGTATGTATGTGTATGCACTTCTTTGTGTATGCACTTGTATGTGTATGCACTTGTATGTATGTGTATGCACTTGTATGTATGTGTATGCACTTGTATGTATGTGTATGCACTTGTATGTGTATGCACTTGTATGTATGTGTATGCACTTGTACCAGGACTGGAGCTCACTGTGCTTTTGGACGTATAAAAATACAGGTACCTGGGACCTGTTATCCAGAATGCTCAGGACCTGGAGTTTCCAGATTAGGAGTTCTTTAAAAATAAATTGTCTAAAGTCCTTGCAGTTCTCCTTTATTCCGACTCGTGTAAAACTCATTCCCCCTTGAGTGTTTAACTTGTACCATCCAAAAATTACACGAGTCGGTGCTAAAAAGCTCAGGAGACTGAGCACGTTGCAAACAGGGAAATGGAAAAGGAAGGGAAAAGAAAAAATGATATAGTGTAGTATATTTCTTAAGGTCGTAGTTTTACAACCTTATACACTCTCGCAGTACAACCTTATTTAGCCCACAGTGTACTGTATATATTTTAAAATATATGCAGACTTTTCATGATTTTTAATGGTTTCTGACAGTTCCCTAAGCCTAGCCCCCTGCTCTCCTGCTGATCTCTCTGACTACTTTGCTGAGCTGTCTGACTACTGTTACTTTGTATCAACAGCCATCTGTCCTCAGCCTGTATCCTCCAAACCCCACAATTCCCTGCACACGTGATTTCAATAAACAGAACATCCCAGTGCAATGCATTGTGGGTTATGTAGTTCCTGCATGCTGTCTGTAAGCTGTGGAGAATTTATTACAATTTGTAACATCAGTGTTTAGTCCCTCCTTCCCTGCCAGGATTTCAAATGATACAGAAAGAGAAGAACTGTTTAACAGCTGGATTTCAGCATAGAAAATGCCATTTATTTATACTTTTTGAAGAACAGGTAACTGTGATGGATATATAAGGGGTTTCTGTGTTATGTGGCCTCTTTATCAAATTTTGGTTTGGAAGCCAGAGTTCCCCTTTAAATATAAAAACGATTCAAGATTGCAGTTAAAATAAGCGTAAGGAGTCCCCTTTTCCGTTCACCCACATGAAGATAATCAGGGTTTAGTAGTTCGACTACGACCAGCGTTGTCTTTAACCGCTTGTATCCTTCTGGGCACCTAAGGATGACGTTGGACGCCTTGCCTGACGGGTTTCCTCGTCTTCCTCAGCTCCCCCTAGTAGTGGCGCTGTCAGTCCTGGTTCCAGAGGTCACTCCTCTCACTGTCCAGTTAGTCCAAGGCCCATCAAATAAATAAGGCCCATAATATTGTGTAACTACTGTTAGACATTTGTAGTGTGTACATCAGGGACACCCAACCTGCAAGCCTCCGGCTATATGAGATGTGAAGGCTGTTGGGGGATTCGCTATGCGAAAAGTTATACCTTTGTGCAAAAAATTTTGCTTTTGTGAATTTAATATTAGGGATGCACCAAATCCACTTTTTTGGATTCGGCCAAACCCCCGAATCCTTCACGAAAGATTCGGCCAAATACCGAACCGAATCCGAACAATAATTTGCATATGCAAATTAGGGGTGGGAAGGGAAAAACATTTTCTACTTCCTTGTTTTCTGACAAAGCAAGCAAGTCAAGCAATTTCCCTCCCCACCCCTAATTTGCATGTGCAAATTATGATTTGGATCAGCCGGGCAGAATGATTTGGCCGAATCCTGCTAAAAAAGGCCGAATCCCGAACCGAATCCTGGATTCGGTGCATCCCTATTTAATATAGGTTTTGCGAACCCGGAAACTGTTTCCGACCACTTCCGACAGTGGAAGACCGTTTGCGAATTTTAAAGTTTGCGCCATTGGGCAGTTAATGTAATAAAACGTCTTCCTGAGAAAGTCGTAAAGTAAAGATCCCGATACCTTCAAGCACTTCTCAAGATTGCACAATTAAAATTCGCAATGCAATAACTGTTGAAGGAACAATACTACATTGCGAGAGCTGGATTCTTATTCTTATTGGTGCAAATTGTTTTTCTTTTTGCGACTTTAATCACATTCCCCCCTTAGGGTAGGACTACATGGACATTTTTGACGCCGGCATTTCATTGCAGTGCATCGGATCGCGCCGAAACGTCCATGTAGTCCTACCCTAAGTCTTCCCCTCGACTCCAGCGACACTCCTGAGAATTCTCGAGGGAACATTTAAGTTGCGTTTATGACTTTACCCTTCTATTAACCTTCAGCCACCTAAGGAGTAACTATCCGCACAAGTCCTATTTTCCATTGCCGGAGGCATTCTGCTTTTGAATATTGTATTAAACCTTGTCTCAGAGTATCTGTCATTGGAATCATTTGTCGTGGGTGGCGGGTGGGTTCCTTTTAGTGCAAAATGGCTGTAATTCTTCCCGCTTGACATCTTTTGTGCAGCGCGGCATCTCTGGGAAGGCTGGTTCTTGGATGTGACAATTACAGATTCGCCAGGAATAGCATCACTTGGATATTTATTCATCATTTATGAAGTTGTCCTTAACCCTTTAAGGTACCTCATGCAGGTATATATGGGTGACATTAAATTCTGGGCTTTAAATACCATGATAAGGGGTCTGTTCATCTATAATTCATTCGCTAGATACCTCCATTCTGTCCAGCACATGTAGGGTCCAATATCACAACAGGTAAATACATCTCTCAATGTTATACTCTGTTATAATTATTTTTTATTATTAGCTGCAAATTTATTAAGGTTTGAATGGTAAATTCAAATGTTCACATTTAGTGATGGGCAAATTTATTTGCCAGGCGCGAATTTGCTGCAAATTCCCGTGATAAATTTTCGAAAATTCGCCGGCATCCACAAAATTGGACGCCGTTTCAACAATTTTTCTCCATTTCGCGAATTTCATGGGAAATTCGCAAATTTTTCTGTGAAGCGAAACGCCCCAAATTCGCCCATCATTATTCACATTTTTTTTTTTTTTGTCAACACTGACAAATTTGAATTTAAAACCACCAACTCAAATTTGAATGTGAGATTTATCACACCTCGACCATGGAAACAGTACTAATTCTCCACCTAAGGCTAAGGCCACACTAGGCGATAGCGCCGCGATTTGACTCGCGGCGACTTTTCGCCGCGACTTTTAAGCCGCAATCGCTGGGGAAACTTTTGCGCTGGCATCTATGGGGAATCGCAAAAAATCGCCAGCGTAAAAACACACGCGGCGATCTTTTTTCTACTGTCGCTCGAAATTGCCTCGCTAGGCGATTTCGAGCGACAATAGAAAAAAGATCGCCGCGTGTGTTTTTACGCCGCGATTCCTCATAGACGCCAGCGCAAAAGTTTCCCCAGCGATTGCGGATTAAAAGTCGCGGCGAAAAGTCGCCGCGAGTCAAATCACGGCGCTATCGCCTAGTGTGGCCTTAGCCTAAAACTTGCCGAGCTCATGTACAAGTCAATGGCAGAGGTCCGTTGAGCCATTTAAAGATGTTAATTACCTTCCTGACATTCAAGGGGTTTTTTTTTTCCAATCTAGATCAAATTTTCGTGTCGTTCCTGTAGGATCGAATATCAGACATTCAAGTTTTTCATAAATAACCTCCCATTTGAATTGTGAGTATATTCAAATTTATTAGAGTTAAAAAAATTTCACATAACTTCGAAATGTGACCTTTAAAAAATATGCCCCTACAAGTTTGCACCTACGTGTAGCATACTATCACCATGTGCCAATTTGCCAGTTATGCCTACTATAAATAGTAAGGTGTAGCACAAAGGAACCCTATATTTACAGTATGCCCTGCATTGATTAGCCAGGGCTCCGATCGCAAGAAGAATTCTACATGGCCCGGTATAGTAAAATTACTTTTTAGTAGGGATGCACCGAATCCAGGATTCGGTTCGGGATTCGGTCAGGATTCTGCCTTTTTCATCAGGATTAGGCTGAATCCTTCTTCCCAGCCGAACTGAATCTGAATCCTAATTTGCATATACTGTGTGTGACTTTTTGTCAGAAAACAAGGAAGTAGAAAATGTTTTTCCCTTCCCACCCCTAATTTGCATATGCAAATTAGGGTTTGGATTTGGTTCAGTATTCAGCCGAATCTTTTGCGAAGGATTTGGGGGTTCGGCCTAATCCAAAACAGTGGATTCGGTGCATTTTAGGACCATCAACTTTGTTATGCATTTCTAGTTTCTAGTCTATGTCCTGGGGTTTTAAGGGTAAATGATCTTACTGTAATTTGGATCTTGATACCTTAAGTCTTAAATCATATAAACATTAATTTAAAAAAAATAAGGATTAACGGGATACTGTCATGGGAATTTTTTTCCCCAAAACGCATCAGTTAATAGTGTTGCTCCAGCAGAATTCTGTACTGAAATCCATTTCTCAAAAGAGCAAACAAATTTTTTTAGATTTCATTTTGAAATCTGACATGGGGCTAGACATATTGTCAGTTTCCCAGGTGCCCCCAGTCATGTGACTTGTGCTCTGATAAACTTCAGTCACTCTTTACTGCTGTACTGCAAGTTGGAGTGATATCACCCCCTCCCTTCCCCCCCCCCAGCAACTTGACAACAGAACAATGGGAAGGTAACCAGATAACCGCTCCCTAACACAAGATAACAGCTGTCTGGTAGAGCTAAGAACAGCACTCAATAGTAAAATCCAGGTCACACTGCGACACATTCAGTTACATTAAGTAGGAGAAACCACAGCCTGCCAGAAAGCAGTTCCATCCTAAAGTGCTGGCTCTTTCTGAAATCACATGACCAGGCAAAATGACCTGAGATGCACCTACACACCAATATTACAACTAATAAAATACACTTGCTGGTTCAGGAATGACACTTTATATTGTAGAAAGAATTATTTGCAGTGTAAACAGTGTCATTTAGAAATAAAAAACTACATCACAAAAATCATGACAGAATCCCTTTAATTATATCTTAGTTCAAGTACAAGCTACAGTTTTATTATTACATTTTTATTTTGTATTATTTGGATAACATGGAGTCTGGATGACGACTTTTCCATAATTCATAGCTTTCTGAATAATGGGTTTCCTGATAACAGATCCCATTCCTATATAAGAAAAAGGCTGAAACTCTAAGGCCTTTCCTTCAGACAGGGACAAACAGCTCATATTTTGTTGTTTCCTATAATTAACTTGTTGCACCGGTTTTGCAGTATGTTATACCTAGCAATGTTCTCTTTGTCCTTTATTCCTGTGCTTGATTTAATAACAAGTGGCATCGCGGCTACGGAACGCCACCGAAACCCCAGCTTTATTACCGCTATCTCCCATGTTTCTTTTAAATTGCTTACAGTACAGCACCCGCCTTCGTTTTATTTATTTATAATTTTTTGCCCTTTATTAGCTTGTCAATGCAGGAATAGCATTCCGAAGCAGCCCCCGTAAATTGCAGATCACCGAGTAACGGGTACAGGTTAAACAGGGTCTGTGTCTTTCGTTCTTTTTGAGCCGCAGCAAATCACAAGCAGCAAAACAAAACAAAGCCAAACGTTGACTTTTCTCCGGCGCCTGGAAGCGATGGAGGCCCGTGACATTAGCGACTCCCTCATTACGACTGATCACCTGCGCCGATTGGCCATGTAATGAATCTGGATGAATCTGAGATTAGATGGAGGCCTGAAAGAGGGGACGTTTATTTCGTAGCTGATGAGCTGTTTAAAGCACAATAAATTCACCGCAATGAGACTCTAAATCGAGGGGGATAATTACGTAGGTTAAATTAAACTCTGGCTGTCGGCGCTCATGGAAAGGCACGGCGATGGGGGGAGATGGATAACTGAAGCCCTGCATATTATAAAAGGCTGGTGGTAAATCCTGTCATTTTCATTTCAAACCAGTTAGATGTAATCTTGATTCATGTAAAGGATCAACGGAGCCGTCGCTGGGCGATTAAATCAGAGACTGTGCCGTCCAAAAACATCATTAAACTGGTCCCTGCTGCAGTGTCCACTTCATTTGCTGTAATTCGCCATACAGACGACATGCAAGTGTGTTCCCCTGTCTGAATTGGGTCGGCTGTAATATTTCTGCTTGATTCCTTTGAAACTGGACACAGATAAACTCTACAACGAGCTTGGCTAATTTTGATGCTCCCCACCATGAACACAATTGTGGCTTCATGTTTTTAGCAAACAATGCTGTCACTTTGTGGCTGCTATTGCAGTTCTTTTGAAGTTTCTAGTTCAGCAACAACAGCAGATGCGCACAGTGAGAATATAAATATATGTAAAAAGCAATAAATGTGAGTGCAAGGCCTTCATAATTATCATGGGCCTCATCCTACTAAATTACCAGGGCCTTCCCCCCAAGGAGTTGCCAATTATTAGCTCTGGCAACAAAAAATAATGCTGCATTGTGTTAACGCCAACCCATGATTTGGCAAGCCCCAGCCACTCTCCTCAGTCCCCACCTCCTATCAGGTTTGGTTAGGGTTGCCACCTCTCCGGATTTCACCCAGACAGCCCCGTTTTTGGAAGGGTTGTCCGGGTGAAAAGTGCCTGTCCAGATTTCCAAACTTTGGTATTCTTTGTGAAGTGAGCGGCGTATCAGTGCATTTGCAGTTGGATCAATCTTCCAGTTCATTACAACTGCGCATGCGCCGAAAGAGAAAAGTATAAAAAGAAAAGTTGGAGAGCAACAGAAACATGCAAAATGTTCCCAAATACAGGTTCTGATTGGCTATTGGAAGGACCTATGGGGGCTGGAAGCCTACAGGAGACTTTGTTGGACAGCACATGTAATTTGTATAAAACTAAATCTTGCCTTCAAGCCAGAAATTGAAAAATAAGCACCTTCGTTGAGGCCACTGGGAGCAACGTCCAAGGGGTTGGTGAGGGATCACATGCAATATATGATAATCTTGAACCATCCACCCAATGAGTCTTTGTTATCGTGCTCCTCTTAAACGCAACACAGTTTTCTAAGTAAGTGGAATATGTTTCCAATACTGTGACCAGGAATGGATCATTATCACCCTAATGGCATAGAGTTAATTGGTGATTCTTCCCATAAGGTATTCAAATAAGCCCTTTTTCTACTTTTAAATTATAGTCCCAGTTGACCTCTGCTTCCAAGAAAGATCCAGTTCCCTCAAGGAATGTGCCTGGCTCATCTGTGGGCTCCGTGGGTTCACATATTCCATTTTAGGTCTAATTGGATCAGCACAACATGCTTATATTGCTTGTTTAGATACAAGTATACTTTGTAGTTCTGAGATACTCAGCAAGTTTATCCCATTATCTAATTACAATGTTTGTAAGCTGACTGTTGGCTTCATGCAATGAAGCGCAAACACTAACATATGCAATCATTTGGGAAATATGTATTAGGTGAGAGTCATTGGAGGCTTTTATCCTCCTCCCAAACACAGGATTCTAGGTAAAGCTAGCTGTCGGATATATGTACCAGCATAGAATCCCACATGGCTGTCCTTATACACTAAAATAAAGTTGTATGAATAGCCAAACACTACCTGATATGCCTGTGATCCCATGTGCTAGCATTCCCAATGGAAAAACTATGACAATGTGCCTTGCAATTCACAGTTATGCCCAGCAATGCCCAGTTATTAAAACCATAGCCAAGGTCAGGAGACATTGTTCCCAAGGATTCCTACTTTTACACTATGACCAGAGGTAAACAGTTAGGGACCACCGTATGGAGTTTACCTTGACGTGGTATGGTGGCTTACCAATTTTATGATCATAACTTTGTAACTAAAAACCCTTGTTTTTATTCACACATGCACTTGCATATATACTGAATTACTTGTGAGACAGGGGACCAGGGAATGTGCATTGATTAATGTCAGTTGCACTTCCATTGTATTTAAATGTATTTTTTAGCCTGGAGTGCTCCCACTACCCCCCCTTGCATTTTTTGTCTTGTAACCAGGAGCAAGTGCTGC
Source organism: Xenopus petersii (assembly GCA_038501925.1). NCBI lineage: Eukaryota > Metazoa > Chordata > Amphibia > Anura > Pipidae > Xenopus > Xenopus petersii. The sequence goes on along the minus strand of CM076685.1, from coordinate 107,509,097 downwards.
TTCCAAGTGGCTTGTAGCACCCCCTTACCCGCCCCTTCAACTAAAGTGGTCCCATGCCTTTAAAAATGGGCGTTGGTTTGGGCAATCTCTCCCTTAAAAGCCGCATTAGTCAGCGGCAGGGGAGGATCTAGCCCTTTGATTAAAACCAAAGCCAAGGTCAGGAAACTAAAAACCCTTGTTTTTATTCACACATGAACTTGCATATATACTGAATTACTTGTGAGACAGAGGACCAGGGAATGTGCATTGATTAATGTCAGTTACACTTCCATTATATTTAAACATATTTTTTAGCCTGGAGTGCTCCCACTACCTCCCTTGTATTTAATGCACAGTTATGCCCAGCAATGCACAGTTATGCCCAGCAATGCACAGTTATTACCAGCAATGCACAGTTATGCCCAGCTAAGCACAATTAGGCCTAGCAATGTACAGTTATTACCAGCAATACACAGTTATGCCCAGCAATGCACAGTTATTACCAACAATGTTCAGTTATGCCCAGCAATGTACAGTTATTACCAGCAATACACAATTATGGCCAGCAATGCACAGTTATTACCAGCAATGCACATTTATGCCCAGCAATGCACAGTTATGCCGAGCAATGCACAGTTATGCCCAGCAATGCACAGTTATGCCCAGCAATGCACAGTTATTACCAGCAATACACAATTATGCCCAGCAATGCACAGTTATTACCAGCAATGCACAGTTTTGCCCAGCAATGCACAGTTATGCCCAGCAATGCACAGTTATGCCCAGCAATGCTGAAACCCTGCCCACTTCTGGAAAGCACAATCTTGTGGCTCCAGTGTGGGGATAAGGTGGAAGTATTCTTATGTAGAGGGTGGAACTAGGTCTTGTTTGTCCACCAGTGGGGATCCCATCATTTAATCATCATTCAAACTGACAGTCAGTCTTAACTGACCAATAAAAGTCATTGTAGATTTGGAATCAACATGTTTTCCCCCATTTGGGTTAAATTTATAACTGCAATTTGAAGCTTATCATTTTCGATGATCTTCATCCAACTGTTAATTATCTGCATGATTTATTCAAGTGCCGCCTTTTCGGCGTGATGTCTATATTTCGGGATACATTTTTAACTTCACAGCCAGGGATCTTGCAAGGGTACACGGCACCCCAGGCAAAACTATTAAACGTGCACCCCTCCTTCTGTAACAAGCTTAAAATTCAGCTCTGCCCTCTGCGACAAGAGAAAGACAATCTACAGTATGTAAATGATTTGACTTTGCTTTCTTCTATGGCAAGGGCAAGGACGGATTTGCACTTGCTTCTGCTAACATGGTTATAAAGCAACACCGTTATTATCCTTATTATTATTATTAGCCCCAAATCTATACAGGACACTGTGCTCATTATCACAGGGAGGAAGATACTTAGCACCAGGATATTTTTATGAGCAGACACCTAGTATCAGTAAACAGGACATAGTGCTCATTATATACAAATATATTGCCCATTTATCACCAGTTCAGGAGTATTCAGCATCACTCTAAATATATGGAATACAAATAGCATCTTTATCCTTGCTGTATATACATATATGTCTACATATAGGAGAGATTTTAGACAATGACCTTGCAAAGACTCCAGTAATCCAATGATATAGTTGTAGACTGATTGACACAGGTAACACAGATAGGCCCACAGTTAATCGTGCAGTATAGTGATTTGCCAGCAGGAGGTGTTAAGAGCCCCCCTGCCTGTCCCATAAATTGAGAGAGAGGAATTAACAGAGCGTGCTGCTATAAGGGAAGGGCAGCATTAAAAAGAATGACTTTTTTGCAAAAAACCAACACATTTGTAATAAAAAAATAGGAAATATTCAGGTAATGCTGAAATCCTAGCAGTACAGGAATCAAGCGTATTCCTTGCAAAATCACATTAAATGAGTGAAAGTGATCAAAGAGACCCGAGGAGGGGCTGCAGGGGGGTTTGGCACTACCATTTGGAACCCTGCTGCCGTTTAAATGGATTCCTTTTTGAAGGTGAATATTCTAAGCAACATTATGAACCTGAGGTGTTTGTGCTTTCCGACATTAAACTGTCCTTTCTACATAAATCCCATCAATGTGCTTTATAGTTAGCAGCCAGTCTAATAGAATTTTTTAAAAGGGTACATACCCCCATGCAATAGTTGCCAATGCCATGGAAGTGGAGCCATGCTGCCCCCATACCCAGGCTGGGGGGGATCGGTAGCGTATAGACTGCTACACATGAAATATCGATTAATAAAACCGAGGTTCTGCTCTTCAGAGTATCTGCAAATGGCTTTTTTGGCACCCCTGGTTAGATGCCACCGAAGGCAAGGTTCTTACCAGAAATGCATCTATAGTAGCTGACATTGTGTCTGGACGGGGCCCAGGAGTGTAGAGGGTCAAAATTAATGACTAAACAACTCAATGTCTTATATAACCCTATAATTATTTGGTTCTTACCTTGCCTCCTGGCAAAACTGGCCCTGATCATTTGGGACTGAATGCAGTCAATGTTTCATTTCATTACTACAGGGCTGTTTGGATGAAGTCTACAAAGCACATTTGAAGGCACATGAGTAAGAATATACCGAACCACAGGGTTGGACTGAGCTGTGGCCCACCATGGGCCTATATGGGACCTCTTGCAATCCAATGTGAGGACCCACAATGTCAGTAAGGAAGAACTTAGAAGAACCATCTTGCTTTCTAATCATATTTGTTTCGGACTCGGTTTCTATATTTTCAGACAGTACCCTTGTTTCGTGCATACCCTGGTTGGACTGACCTGTAGACTGAATACTCGAGGATGTCCCAGAGGACTTAGTCCCTAATGGCTAGAGTAGGTCATTATCATCCATTTATTTCCACCATAGGCCTATATGAGACCTCTTGAGACCCACAATGTCAGTGAGGAAGAACTTAGAGGAACCATCTTGCTTTCTAACTATAGTTGTTTCAGATTTGGTTTTATATGTTCCTTATCCAAGAATTAAACTGAATAGAATGTCACAGTGAGACCCAGTTATATGTGGCACTCAATTTCCAATTAAAGTCCCAGGGAGTTAACAGATAAAGACTTTTCACAACTCCAAAAACAGCTCCATCACTAGGTTCTCTAGTGTGTCCTACAACAAGGCCCTGTCACTGCCCTAATACATTCCTTTCATTGTTAACCAACATTTGCCTACCTTGGCAAAGTTTAACAGGGTGATGTATAAATCAAACAAAGTTATTGTTATTATAGAACTTCCATAAGACCCTAAAGGCAAGCAAACATCCTACACATGCCAGGGGGACCCACAGCTATTTCAGAGCAAGGAGAGATGAACTGCCCATAGACTTTACTTGGGAAGGAGCCAAACTCCTGCCCCCAAGTCTCTTTTTCTGAAAATACATTACAATTCAGCACATAATTTCAAGACTTTAAATCACTATGGCATAAGAGGCCAACAGCAACCATTGACAACGAGACAGTGATTTACGGTGGGTAATTTCATTCAATGACTAATTATAATACAGTAGCTGCTCACCTTATAATCTGTGGAATAAAGTATTGTTCAGTACAGGCCAGGGAGGATCTGCCCTTTGCACGTCCAGTTTTTGTACAACTCTACTTTCATCTCATTTGTTGGAGCAGCGTCAGACTCACTTACCAAAGTACCAGAGGAACTCCCAGGGGTCTAGTTGGCCCCAGTCAAGAATTATTCCCATAATCCAGTTGTTATTCCCTCCATAGATCTGTGTCACCTTTTGCAGTTATCACTAGCTATATATCTGTTGTAACACTCTTGGTCACATTCTTTGGTGACTCTAGGAGGCCTGACACGTTATTGGGAAGTCTTAATTCACATCCATTGTACAGGGGAACTGTTTTTGTTCAAATTTTCCAATATGTTGCCACCCCCTTTACTCCAAAGTACTATTACTACACCCCTCGCTCTTTAGAAATTCTGTATTTCACTGGGAAAGTCTGGCTTGGTGCATTTTTTATGTACTTGGCACATTTGCCCTTTTCGTGCTGTTTGTAGTGTTACATTGGCATATTGAAAAAAACACACTGTTCTGCTTCGGAGGGATTAACAGGTGCCTTCAGAAACAATACGGTCTATACACAATAAAGCCATGTGCCTATACACCTGTACTTACTGTACCAATGGTATTTGTGTCAAATGTTAGTGCACCCTCCAAGGATTGTAATGATTTACCTGATACCCTGGGGCTGGTGCTCCTGTTGGAAGAAAACTGCCTTCCTTCTTTATTCAAGTGCCCTGGGCTGGTGCAGTTTTCTGCCAACAGGAGGCCCCCCCCAGACTATGGGGCCGATTCACCAAGGGTCGAATATCGAGGGTTAATTAACCCTCTATATTCGACTGGGAATTAAAATCCTTCGACTTCGAATATCAAAGTCGAAGGATTTTAGCGCAAATAGTTCGATCGAACGATTCGAAGTGTTTTAATCCAATGATCGAAGGATAATCCTTCGACAAAAAAAACTTAGGAATGCCTATGGGGACCTTCCCCATAGGCTAACATTGACTTCGGTAGCTTTTAGATGGCGAACTAGGGGGTCGAAGTTTTTTCTTAAAGAGACAGTACTTCAACTATTGAATAGTCGAATAGTCGAACGATTTTTAGTTCGAAGTTGTACTCGAAGGTCGAAGTAGCCCATTCGATGGTTAAAGTAGTCCAAAAAACACTTCGAAATTCGAAGTTTTTTTACTTCGAATCCTTCACGCGAAGTTAGTGAATTGGCCCCTAAGTGTTACTCCGAGCAAATGCCCTAACATTTTACTTACCCCTCGGTGCAGATTCAGGCATCGGAGTTCACGGACGCCATCTTCAGACGCTTAGGTAATCTTCGGAATTGAGACCGGAGCTTCGAAAATTTTCATGAGTTTCGGTGCATGCGCAGTTGCTCCAACTGTGCCTAAGCCGACACGCCGGTCTCACTCCAAAGATCTGATGCCTGAATCTGCACCGAGGGGTAAGTAAAACGTTAGGAGCATTTGCCCGGGGTAACACATAGGCTGGAGGGAGGGGGGTCTATGTAGGGTAGAGGGGTAGGGTTTTTTCTTAAAGGAAAACTATACCCCCAAAATGAATACTTAAGCAACAGATAGTTTATATCAAATTGAATGACATATTAAAGAATCTTACCAAACTGGAATATATATTTACATAAATATTGCCCTTTTACATCTCTTGCCTTGAACCACCATTTCGTGACTCTATCTGTGCTGCCTCAGAGATCACCTGACCAGAAATACTACAGCTCTAACTGTAACAGGAAGAAGTGAGGAAGCAAAAGGCAGAACTCTGTCTGTTAATTGGCTCATGTGACCTTACATGTGGTTTGTATGTGTGCACAGTGAATCTTACGATCTCAGGGGACGGCCCTTATTTTTTAAAATGGCAATTTTCTATTTATGATTACCCAATGGCACATACTACTAAAAAAGTATATCATTATGATAATGGTTCATTTACATGAAGCAGGGTTTTACACATGAGCTGTTTTACTCAGTATCTTTTAATAGAGACCTAAATTGTTTGGGGGGTATAGTTTTCCTTTAACTTTAGGGTTTAATTCTCCTTTAAATAGCAGACAGATATAGCTTCCACATGCTTCAACATGCTAAATAGCTAATTAGTAATTAATTAAGACTTTAGGGTAGGACTACATGTACATTTTGGGCAAAATCCAACGTGCTGCGACAAAACACTGGTGTCAAATCGCATGTGACGGAAATAAGGTAAGAGACAGAAATGTCGGATGAAGCCATGTCGATCGGGCAGGGTTAAAAATCCTGTTGGATTGTGGCCATATCTATTTGTTAATTTGGTCCCGTGGTCCGCCCGCCCATATTGGCTACTAGGCCCGAGGACCCAACAATCAGATCAGCCCGATATCAGGGAGAGATCCGCTCGTTTGGCGAAACAAGCAGATCTCTAAGTGTATGGCCTCCTTAAGTCGGGTGTTTGTTACTTGAGGAATACAAATAGAAGTCTTGTGACAGACAGGGGAAAGGTATTATACAGGTCAAGACTGCACACATTCAATCCCCAAGGTCCTATTGGGGATAAAAAACAAAGTACACAGAACAAGTAGAAGGTGAATTGCAAAACCAATATATTAAAATACAATTTATTATATAATCACTAAAATACTAGCCAGCCAGGAAACAGTGAATAAATTATTATACTAATACTAATACTAATCACTTTTCCTGTAGGGAAAGTGCAAATGGCTGTTCCTTGGTGTTGGTATATGCTTGTAATTTAAAGAACAAGAGAATGATTGTGATTGTAGTTCGACAAGGCAAAAAAGTTATTTCCCAGGAATGAGAGCCGATACTTTTTCCAGTATGGTGAAGCAGTGGAGTGTGCAGAGTGCTTGGCTAGATATAACAAACAGGCAGACCAATAGATGGCTGAATCTAGAGAGCAGATTATAAAAGGGGTATATTGGGACGTCGCCCACTCCCTCCTCCTTGCCAGCTGCAAAGGCCCCCCAAAAAGTTGGAATAATCTCACCAGATACACAGTTCCAGAATTTCTCAAGGGCACAGCCGGATTTGAACTCTCAGCAGCCTCAAGCCTGTTTGAGGACTCCCTGTACATAGACATCTGGCAATGTTTCAGGCCCTACTGTCTTAACCAGGGGCCCAGAAGTGCCAGGAATGTTGCATGGTCTGTATGTATGGCTATATAAAACCTTTTATCACAAGGCAATATTATCAGTGTGCCACTGGATTCTTTTGCACATGTATAGAGACCCCTATACAATATAGGGTTCTTCCAGTGTATACACCTGACACTTATCTAGGTGATTTTGCAATGAGTTGAGTTCTTGATCTGCAGCTGATAACCTCTTCTCAAAAATGATACCTATGTCTTTTGCAGCCGGGATCCTTCTGATCATTTTCACCTTGTTGATAAAAGTGCCGTCCAGAATTGACACTGAAATTCCAGCGGAACCATCACCACAATAAACATATCAGACATGCCAAAGTCTATTCAAATCAATAGGACACTATCATGTAATTTTTATCCATGAGTTTCCATTTTGGTCTGCATCGGGAGCACAGCCTTCCTTTGCCCTGTGTTCAGCTTTTTCATTAATTCATCTTCTCAGTCCACAAATCAATCCACCACAAATGTGCCACGTCATTTAGGAAAGGAGGGGAGCTTGAGTATAGTGTAAAACTGCAGAAAACAAGAACAAAATATTTCCCTTCTATCAGCGTCCTGCAATAGATTTGTCTCTTTGCTTTGGTCTAACCTTGAGCGAGGATTTGCTCTTTTATCCATCCCACAAGTGACCCATCATTACATGTCAGCCTCCCTGCCCACAGGGGAATGCAACCGATTAAACATTTTAATGTAGGAATCAAAAGGATTGAAGTCTGTAAGACTTTTCACAATAGAGAGTTGAGCTGGAGTACTTTCCGGCATCAATAAACTGTCAAGCTGAGCTCTATTCCAGCGCGCTGAGAAATTCCTACTGTACAGCGGTGACTGATCTGACTATTCAATATTTATGACTCAAGGAGATTGGCTAGAAAACTCCTGCGTGGGGACTTGCAATATGCTACCGTTGAAAAAGACATCCAAAAAGTTCTACTCTGATAGAATGTAAAGGCTCTGCTTTGAGAAGGTTAAAATACAAAGACGTTTCAATATCAAACGATCACATCCAGGCTGCTTAGTGGCCACTACAAGGCCAGTCGTTTAGACTGATTCGGCAATTTATCTTCCAGTGTTTGGGGGCTTCCATATCTGGCCAAGAGGTTTGATTTTTCTGGAGACCAAGGATCGCATTGATGTGGTGCTACAACCCATTGGTGCCCATTCTCTTAGTTGTAATCTGATTGTTCTGTCCTAGGGCCGAACATTCGGATTAGCCCAATATCATCCTTCTGTTGATGAGTATATCGGGGGAAAAATCCGCTCGTTTGGTGACCTCGCCAAATGAGAGGATCTTATCGTGTATGGCCATCTTAAGTATTTGGTTGTGGAAAAGCAGAATTGCTGTTTAACAGAAGGGCGGATAGGCAGAATGTAGCTGATTTAACAATGAGAACAAAAGAGATACGTGAGCTCAACTAAGGCAGAGCAAATAAATCTATCAGACGTTAACTATATAAATCCAAAAACAGGGAGCATCTCACCTCTCTCACACTCTCACCTCCGTGCTGCACGTAACATCCGTCCCCCTTCGGGTCAAATCCATAGACACACAGCAACTACGGAGCACTCGGAGTGGTGTGTTAAAAATATTTGAACTTTAATAATCCATTTAAAAAGTAATATCAGCGTATCAGCATACAAAACATCAGATCATGCACTTTCATCACGCGTTTCATGGCTTCTCGCTACTTCTTCAGAAGCATTCCACACGTTCACACGTTAAAGGAAAACTATACCCCCCAAACAATGTAGGTCTCTATTAAAAGATACTGAGTAAAACAGCTCATGTGTAAAACCCTACTTCATGTAAATGAACCATTATCATAATAATATACTTTTTTAGTAGTATGTGCCATTGGGTAATCATAAATAGAAAATTGCCATTTTAAAAAATAAGGGCCGCCCCCTGAGATCGTAAGATTCACTGTGCTCACATACAAACCACATGTAAGGTCACATGAGCCAATTAACAGACAGAGTTCTGCCTTTTGCTTCCTCACTTCTTCCTGTTACAGTTAGTGTTGTAGTATTTCTGGTCAGGTGATCTCTGAGGCAGCACAGATAGAGTCACGAAATGGTGGTTCAAGGCAAGAGATGTAAAAGGGCAATATTTATGTAAATATATATTCCAGTTTGGTAAGATTCTTTAATATGTCATTCAATTTGATATAAACTATCTGTTGCTTAAGTATTCATTTTGGGGGTATAGTTTTCCTTTAACTGTTTATCCTCTTACATACAGTAGTTATAGTATAACAGTGATGTTAATATGTTCAGTTTGTCTAGTGTAAGCCATTTACATAGTTACATAGTTAAAATGGGTTGAAAAAAGACAAAGTCCATCAAGTTCAACCCCTCCAAATGAAAACCCAGCCCCATACACACACCCCTCCCTACTTTCACATGAATTCTATATCCCCATATCTATACTAACTATAGAGTTTAGTATCACAATAGCCTTTGATATTATGTCTGTCCAAGAAATCATCCAAGTCCCTCTTATAGTCATTAACTGAATCAGCATCACAACATCACCCGGCAGTGCATTCCCCAACCTCACTGTCCTGACTTTTAATGAACCCCCTACTCTGTTCCTTTAAATGAAACTTCTTTTCTTCTAGTCTGAAGGGGAGGCCTCTGGTACGTGATTCTCTTTATGGGTAAAAAGGTCCCCTGCTATTTGTCTATAATGTCCTCTAATGTACTTGTAAAGTCTAATCATACTACACTAGACACTAGACAAGGAAAGATAAAAACTTTACATATATATAACCAGTATATGCTGAACGTGTTGAAAGAGCTTTCCGCTGTACACGGTGGGCCTGGGTGCACACGCCGCAGACCTTCAGCAAGGGGAGAGATAATACCAGGAAACTTCAAAAGAGGCTGCCTCAAGCCTGGAACTCACAAAGTAGTAACACCAGAGTCAGATAGTAAAAGGTTAAAAAAGCTTACATTTTATTTTTCCAAAAATTAAGAACCAAGGCCTGACGCGGTTCGTGTCTACCAGGGAAACTTAGTCATAGGCTGAACATTGAACATTGCATACGCACTATTTAAAAGAAAAATAGCCAATGGGAAGCAAGTGGGCGGTGCTATTAAATGTGTCACTCAGAGGAAAATATTCAAATCCTAGTATTCTTTGGACACACCCCTTAGTGTTATCTGTTATCTACTGTGTATCCTGTGCTTGAATGGCTGCCCCCATGGCTACACAGCAGCTTGTTTATATAAACTATAGTAGAGTTTCTGAAACAAACACACTAGTTTTACCAGTGCAGCACAACAGAACATTATATTTTCATTACTTTACAACACTTTCATGTTTTAATGTTACTGCTCCTTTAAAGCAGAGGGGATAAACAGGAAATACTTAAATGGGCAGAGAAGCAGGACAGATTAGAGCAGGACTGAACAGGCGGAGAAGCGGGACATACTGAAGTGGGATTAGGTGGAAGGGATAAAGAGGACAGACTGGAGCAGGACTGAGCAGGTAGAGAAGCAGGAAAGATTGGAGTGGGCTGAGAAACAGAAACAGAAATTAGACCAAGGCAAGAACATATAGGACCAGGTGAGAGCCAGAAAGAACCAGGAACAAACTTCAGCACTCAAACAATTATGCTCAGGCCAGTAAATTATGCTGAAGAAGAGACCTTAATAGACCATAGGGCTAATAGGACACAATGCAAAAGGCAGACGAAAAGACCAATTTCACCACAAAACTTTTGGTTATCCTCAAATATTTAATGACATAGGATTTTCTACACCCTCCTGGCTCAGTGGTTAAGAAAGAGCTGCCTATAACTGGAAGGTTACTGGCTCAACCCCCAGCTGAGCCTTAAAGTCATGTTATACGGAGAACCTCAGGTCACAAACATTCAAACAATACCAGGTCCCATACCTGTATCACATTCACTTTTGACCTGACCCATGACCTGAGTGATGTATATTTTTTAAGGTTAATGAAACCCGTCCTAAATTGATCTGATGACCATTTATTGCATCTTGGGTTGCCAAGGGGACTAAACCTGAAGACTGATTAGAGTGAATTTGAGGGTGAATGCTGCTTATTCTCTTATAATATTTTATTTATAGCAAAATGACGAATAATAAAATCATGATACAGCCAAATTTTAGATAGATCATGTGCAACTTTGTTATGAGCTCCATGGTGTCAACCAGGTGTTGGACCTTAGAGAGGTCTTGAACCCCAAGGGCCCTGAAAATCCCTGACAAATTATAGGAGGGGAAACCATGGATTCAGGATGAGTCTTGGGGAAGAACCAATGGGAGAACTTGGTTTAGACCTAGACTGGTGATATCAGTATCACATAACCACTGTAGGTGTATATACAATGGAGGAGACATTAAAGGGATACTGTCATCGGAAAACATGTTTTTTTCAAAACGCATCAGTTAATAGTGCTACGCCAGCAGAATTCTGCACTGAAATCCATTTCTCAAAAAAGCAAACAGATTTTTTTATATTCAATTTTGAAATCTGACATGGCGCTAGACATATTGTCAATTTCCCAGCTGCCCCTGGTCATGTGACTTGTGCCTGCACTTTAGGAGAGAAATGCTTTCTGGCAGGCTGCTGTTTTTCCTTCTCAATGTAACTGAATGTGTCTCAGTGGGACATGGGTTTTTACTATTGAGTGTTGTTCTTAGATCTACCAGGCAGCTGTTATCTTGTGTTAGGGAGCTGTTATCTGGTTACCTTCCCATTGTTCTTTTGTTTGGCTGCTGGGGGGGGGGCGGGTGATATCACTCCAACTTGCAGTACAGCAGTAAATAGTGATTGTAGTTTATCAAAGCACAAGTCACATGACTTGGGGCAGCTGGGAAATTTACAATATGTCTAGCCCCATGTCAGATTTCAAAATTGGCTCCTTGGCCTTTATTTACATGTGTGGGTAAGTCTTTTTTCGATCCATCATAAGAATGAGAGGGATGTATAAAATGAGCAGGATATCCCTTTGAAGATTAATAATGGAAAGGGAAGCAATTTAAGGAGAACAGTGTTAGAACTTAGCTTAGGATACATAAGGTGAGGTATACGATGGTCAGGGCTGTTCAGCTGAGTATCTTGAGCTCCAGCTATTGAGGTTAGGACCTAGGTAATATCCACCAACCAAGCATTTTAGTCCTATATTCTATTATATAAGAGCTGAAGTTGCCAATAAGTGTGTTTGCAGGACACCTACAGTATCTGTGTACTGTGTAACCTCTTGCCTCTCTGTTCCCCCATGTTCAATATACTGAAGTGCTGTGTGACCCAGTTCTGTGCCAAAAAAAAATGATATTACCTGGTTCAAAACGTCTTCACCCCTAGTATACATGGGCGGGTCCAGCTTGTGAGAGCATGAGATCTGCTCTGTAAGGATAAACACAAAGGGGTATTTGTTGGCTAAATTATGACGACAATTCTTGCCTTTGCTTTAGTCGCTGATTAAAAAACGATGGTTTCCAATTTTCCGTTCCACAAGGCATGCACTATTTTATTTGACTGTTTCTCCTGCTGTATTAGCATGGGATGCATTTAGATGCACAGTTGTGCTTTAAGCTCAACATCCCTTTCATACAGCCGGGAAATATTTCCATGCGTAATTGAAATTAAACTGAGTATCGGGTCGTTGGGTAGCAGGATTACACCTACTAAGTTTGCCTTGAACAAATGCTTTCTATATCCTTGTCATATTCATTTGTCAGCCCTTTTACCCTGCATAATTGATTTTTAACTTCATCCCAAAGCTTTTTCATGTTGCCAGCCTTTACTGTGGGTATTTGCAAGGAAGCGAGCCAGTCAATGTTTTTTTTCCCCTTTAACTGCTTTACTCCCCTCTATGCTTGGTCTAATCTTATCTCAATACCATGACTAGTCAATTTCATACACCCAAGTCTTGCATTGCATCTCTCACGTCCCTTTGTTCTGCTTCACTATCCAATCTCTACTGATAGGGCTCCTTTATTCCTTGCGATCCTTGGCTCTGACACTTGTTATAGAACTTTCCAGCAGTGCAAGATTATATTATGATAGCGCATATGGATAGAATGCAGAGTTCTGGTGTCAATTTGAATTCTTTAATTAGTCTTGTATAATGGGGGAAGTGTAGATATTTTCCATTGCAAGGTACTGAGACTGCCCAGATAGGAAGAGAAATCCTGGATGTTAAAGGGGTTGTAAATAGTGAATTTCGTGAATTTCCCGCAAAACGGTGAAAAATTTGCAAAATGAGAATCCTGACGATAGTGTTAATTTTGACACCGGCGTTAAAGATGGGCGTCCATTCGGCAATCCCCCCTAGTCAGAGGCCTTCTCTATAAAACAGTTGAGGAAAAGATTTCAATGTACGCAGACGACACACTACTCTATCTTGCTGATCACCACATTTCTTTGCAGTCCTCCTTGGGTATTGTCAAGCGTTTTGGGAACTTCTCAGGCCTCCAAATAAATTGGGATAAGTCTATGATTTTTCCTTTAGACAATCTGTCCCCAGATATGCTGGACCCTCAATGTGAACTGCAAGTAGTCCACTCTTTCAAATACTTAGGGTTACACATTCATAGGCATCCGTCCACGTTTCTATTGCACAATCTCCAGCCACTTTTACACAAATTCAAATTGACCCTGGACCACTGGGCAAACCTACCCCTTACTCTTATTGGCAGAATCAATATCTGCAAGATGGTTTTCCTGCCGAAATTTTTGTATGTTCTGGGTAACACACCGTGTCATATCCCGAAAAAATCTCTACAGGAGATCGATCGTATCCAGTCTGCATTCATCTGGGGGAACAAGACCCCGACACTCTCCCGTGCAACTCTGAATGCCTTGCCTGAACATCTAGGCCTCGCATCCCCTAATTATGAGTTGTATTATTTAGCTTCACAGAGTACTCACATAGCTAATTGGCGATGCTTTGATACTGAAAATCCAGCATCGACCTTGGAAGCCCTTTACTTTACCTCTATAGAAAGCCTTAAGAATGCTTTGTATAGGTGCAGGAAAGATATCAGCCCCTTACCACCGGTGCTTGATGCTACTAAAAGAGCTTGGGATGTCATGATACACCTAACGGACAAGACAGGGAGTATTTCTCCCGAAACGCCCCTGTGGGGCAATAGTAATCTAGTGCACTTTTCTACATTTACAGAGGCGGGGACGTGGGCTAGACTTGGAGTTAAACATGTCAAACACCTGTACACTGACAATGTTTTGAACACCCTTCCCCTCCTGCAACAGGCCACCTCCCGTCCTAACCTTTCTGAGTTCAGATACCTGCAGATTGCTCACTTGTGCACTACCCAGTTCCCCACGCCCCCACTTGTGCAGTCTCCTGACATTGAGGACCTGATCTCCCGCCCACTTAAGGTGAAGCTCCTCTCTAAGTCCTACAAGCTGCTCCTATCTCGGAAATATGATCCACGCCCTAGAGTTAAATATAAGTGGGAAGCCAGTGGGATTCAGTTAGCCCAAGATGACTGGGACGAAATTATTGGTTCTTTGTACAAACCCCTTGTTAGCACTAGGGACAAACTTGTTCAGTTTAAAATTGTGCATCAGACCTATCTTACCCCTCAAAAATTGCATGCTATGGGTAAACGTGATCTACCTAAGTGTCCAAGGTGTAGTGAACAGCTAGCCGATTTTCTTCATATGATGTGGCATTGTCCTGCTGTGAACGGGTTTTGGCACCAGGTCACTCAATTTATGGGAACAGAACTAGCCCTACCCCAGGTACTTAACCCTGCCACTTGTTTGTTGGGATTAGTAGATTCCATGGTACCCAGAGCCCGAACAAGAACCTTAATGAGACTGCTTTTGTTCTACGGTAAAAAGACCATTGCACTTCACTGGATGGGACCATCACCCCCGACTTTGCGGCACTGGATCGCCCTTGTCAACTCTCAATTGGAACTTTACAAACTTACATATGTGGCGAGAGGGTGTCCAGGGAAATTTGAAAATGTCTGGTCTCCATGGACTGAATCACTAGCGACCTCACTGTAACTGTCATTTGTGCCTCCAGCCAAATTATTGCTATTTATTATTTTTTTTTTTTTCTCTTTTCTTTCTTCTCTCTTTCCTACCCTCTTCCCCCCCCCTATTTTTTTTATGTGTTGTTAAAATTCAATAAAAAGCATTCTTTAAAAAAAAAAGATGGGCGTCCAAATGATGTTGATGCGAGACAGTTTTGATGCAAGCGACTTTTCTGATGCGCGTCCAACAATTTTCCGCTGGCGAATTTTCGCAGCAATTTCACGAATATATTCAGGGGCTGCGAAACGTGGAAATCGGCCGCAAATTCGCGCCTGGCGAATTTATTGGCCTATCACTAGTCACAGTGCCCCCTACTTTTCTATAGAAGTTGCTGAAAACCATAATTACAGACATTTCACCAATGAGAATTCTATTGATGAAAAACTTCATTATCAATGCAAAAGAACTGACCAGTAAGAATTCTGATTCCCAGCACCATGTCAGGCCTCTCGTTGTTATCTTACATATAGAGATAATTATGTCATTTTTTTCATATTGATGTTTCACTGGAATCAAAAATGGGGATAAAGGACAGACTTTTTCAGTGCTGGGAAATTGAGCTTAATGTTTCCAACTCCAGGAACAAAGAACAGGGAGACGGATTAATACAGATCAACTGGGATTCTCATTGGAGGATTTTTTGCATTTCAAAGAAGTCACTGGCTGTGAATATTTGGGGGTAAATTTTGGGAAATGTTGCTGGACTACAGCTCCCAGCATGCCCCAACCTTCAGTATATGTTATATTATTCTGGGATTTGTAATCCAATTGAGTAAAGTTTGGTTGTGCAGTGCAGCAGGGTTTACCACCCCTTTAATATACATTTTTGTCACACTCAATTTATGTAATTATATATTGATTTATAGTTTGTTCAAGTATGCTGTACTTTCCTACTGAATAGAGAGTGTTTTATATAACCATCACCCATAAAATTTTAATAATGTAGTGGAGAGACTTCCCTATGAAGTTGCACACTCAGTTCTAGTTCCCCATGGAACAGCAGTTAGGGTTGACACCTTTTCTGGAAAAAAATACCGGCCTTCCTATTTATTCATCATTTTTCCCTATTAATAACATTAGGATAAACCATCATTTTTACCGGCCAGGCTGGTTAAATACCGGCCAGGTGGCAACCCTAACAGTAGTAACTGTGTTTTTGAGACTTTCCTTTGGACTAGGACAGCCCGCTTTGATGAATTAAATCAACTGAGGCCATATGTATAAAAAGGAAGAGATGATGTTCCCCCCTACAGTAAAAGGGGAGAAAGCTTATTCAGAGTCAGATGCATGAGGTTTAGTAAAGCCTAAGGGGTAGATTTACTAAGGGGCAAATTTTTGCCAGCTACCTATTCGCACATATCGCACAACTTCAATTTCGCTACTACAACGCTAATTCACTAATATGTGAAGTTGCACCCTGATGGATACACATCAGCTTTTCTTATATAAACTATAGTAGTACTTATCTGTTATCTACTGTGTATCCTGTGCTTGAATGGCTGCCCCCATGGCTACACAGCAGCTTGTTTATATAAACTATAGTAGTACTTATCTGTTATCTACTGTGTATCCTGTGCTTGAATGGCTGTCCTCATGGCTACACAGCAGCTTGTTTATATAAACTATAGTAGTACTTATCTGTTATCTACTGTGTATCCTGTGCTTGAATGGCTGCTCCCATGGCTGCACAGCAGCTTGTTTATAGAAACTATAGTAGTACTTATCTCTTATCTACTGTGTATTCTGTGCTTGAATGGCTGCCCCCATGGCTACACAGCAGCTTGTTTATATAAACTATAGTAGTACTTATCTGTTATCTACTGTGTATTCTGTGCTTGAATGGCTGCCCCCATGGCTACACAGCAGCTTGTTTATATAAACTATAGTAGTACTTATCTGTTATCTACTGTGTATCCTGTGCTTGAATGGCTGCCCCCATGGCTGCACAGCAGCTTGTTTATATAAACTATAGTAGTACTTATCTCTTATCTACTGTGTATCCTGTGCTTGAATGGCTGCCCCCATGGCTACAGAGCAGCTTTTTAATATAAACTGTAGTAGTACTTATCTGTTATCTACTGTGTATCTTGTGCTTGAATGGCTGCCCCCATGGCTACACAGCAGCTTGTTTATATAAACTATAGTAGTACTTATCTCTTATCTATTGTGTATCCTGTGCTTGAATGGCTGCCCCCATGGCTACAGAGCAGCTTTTTAATATAAACTATAGTAGTACTTATCTGTTATCTACTGTGTATCCTGTGCTTGAATGGCTGCCCCCATGGCTACAGAGCAGCTTTTTAATATAAACTATAGTAGTACTTATCTGTTATCTACTGTGTATCCTGTGCTTGAATGGCTGCCCCCATGGCTACACAGCAGCTTGTTTATATAAAGTGTAGTAGTACGCTTCCACTATGCGGAGCTAGGGAGCAGGACTTCGGTTGTGTTAAAATACAATTGGAGAAACAACAGCTGTCTAAAAACGGCTTCATCATGAAGTTCTGGCTCAAAAATCAAAATCAGGCTCAATGCATTGCGATGGCTGCCTAGATTCCAATATTACACCTAAAAAAATTTTTGGTTCAAGAATAAAATTTTAAATGGTAGAGGGAATTATTTGCACTGTAAGCATTGTAATTTAGAAATAAAAAGTGTCATGCTTGAGAAAGGGGTCACGCCCGAAACGTTGCATCCGCAAATAAACGAGCAAGGTTAAATCCTGCTAGAAGTATCCATCTTGTGCTGGTGTGTCCTGTGTCTACGTAGAAATAAAAAGTGAACCATAAAAATCATGACCAAATCCCATTAATGATTGCCAGAAAAGCAAAGAAATCCCCCACCAACTTTACCTTGCAGGGTAGGGGGACACATTACATCCTGAGGGAACGTTATAGTTCCCTGGGTCAGTCCTAATTTAAGGTGACCCTACGCCTGTTCCTTTATGGTGTCTGACTGATGGACCCATAGGCTGAACACAAGGATACAGTACAAGGCACCATAGACGTTATGGCCAAGAATGGATTGGCTTGACAATGAATGAAACATGCATATTCTGATAGTAGAACCATCTTTGTTCTAATCATAGTTCACCTGCATCATTCTGAAATGGACATGTGCTCTAGTTGTTTTCAGGCTGCTAAAAAAAACGAGACGCTTAAAGTGCCTGAAGTCCCCTTGTATGTCAGTATCATTGAAGATAAACAAAAATTGTCATCTTCAAAAACATCAGATGGGGGTTAGGATTTATTTTGGGGTTATTTCAAGAGCTCAATATCCATTTAATACACATTTTAGCTCAGATATTAAATTGTTCCAAAATTTTCCAAGGACAAGTAACCTTTATCTGCCAATCAGCAGCCACTTTAGATTCATCTGGCACAGTTAGAATGTTGAAAGGGAATATCTGATTGGTTTCTATGGATACTGGATTGGGAAGAACATTCACCCATGTCATGTTAATTTATAAGCTCAGTTGTTTATGATAGTGCGTGAACTTGCATAACTGCATGTCTAACAGCCAACTAACTGCATTTTCCTGTGCCGTGGCTCTTTCTGGAACATTTCTGGCATTCTTTAAAATCTCAAGATGAGTGTGACCTGTGTACAGAAAACAATGGCTTTCTACCTGCCTGTTCTAATGCTTTTGTAAAGCTGGATATCCCCAATGTCTGTCATTTTCTTCCCTTTTATATGGGGGTTTCAGCCGTCCAGCATTGCGATACGCCTAGAAGGCCATTTCAGTGGTTTCGGTAAAACTGGATATATAATGGCAGCACTGTAAAGAGGTTTTTTTGCTTTTGATTCAATAGAAAATAAAAAATCAGCTGTTATATAGTTAGTGATAGCCATCGACATGGTTCCCAATTCGGCCAGGGGATGAAAATTAATAATAGATTTGAGGTCTGGGTCTCCAAGTAGAAAGTGATTACTCACCACATAAGGGAAGAGGCCCAGGTTCACCTAATCCCTCAGTACGGGGAGCGGACAAACCTAAAAATTCTTTGGAGCAAGCACTCAATGAAGGCAAACTTCCAACAGGCAGTTCGTTCAAAGTAAAAAGAGGAATATGGCAGAAACACAGGTCCCTTAAAAAGAAGTGAGTGGGCAATTACCCACAAATCTAAGCTTGCTTGACCTTCAAGCTGGGCTTCCATGATTATCTATGAGAGCAAGTAGGCATTCTTGCCAGATCTAATTGGTCTTGTGTTCCCTTCTAGTGTCCGTTTCAGCAACTCCTAATGGTGGTGTCCTCTTGCTAAATGCTGTCCTAGAGTTGTTACAACTAATCTTAATTCATCAATATCTGTGTTTTATTTCCATCAGGTAGGCATAAAATTGCAGGTTTTGCTTGCCTCCACTTTGTACAAGTTCTTCTATTTTGCACATGCACATACAGTATGATGCACGTCCAATGCTGAAACAGCCCATAAATTTACTATAGGTCGCACTGAACATGAAGTTTAAGTGCAAAGTTATACTGAACCTTATTGCATATTGATCTTTGTCCTTAATTATTATTAAAGCAGCATTTCAATCCAGCCTGTCTCCAGCTTCCATCTCTACCTGGTTGTATTCATTCAACTACCTCAGATAATCGGCCCAGAATACCCCGTTCTGGAAGGAGATGATGTCACATTGGAGTGTTCCTCAAGCAGTGACTCTGATATGAGGCATTTTATTTTCCAGAAATACATCAAGGTGAGCTTGTGTCTAATGTGTACCCAGTGTTTGAACCTGTAGGGTGTGGATGTTCTTTTGTTGGTGGTAAGCAGCAAATTACAAATGTGAGATTGCAAATATCTTGATTTTTGTCTTTGTTGGGTGCCCCACATATTTTCCTTAAATGCACATCATAAAGGCGCCCACACACTGTGCCAATTGCTGGCCAAACAACCCATATGATTTCATGGCACCCATGGGTTATCAAATTGCACTGATTCAATTTGTGAATCATAGAATGGCCCCATGTACCTCTTTTTTGGTAGTGAGCTATTCCCAGTCTATACCTTTAACAGAGAACAAAAGCCTAAAAGAAGTAGCTAGAAATGTTGTACATGATGTTTTATGCTTCTGTACCAGCCCAAGGCAACCACAGCCCTTTAGCAGTAAAGATCTGTGTCTCCAAAGATGCCCCAGTAGCTCCCCATCTTCTTTTCTGCTGATTCACTGCACATGCTCTGTGCTGCTGTCACTTACTGAGCTTAGGGACCCACTCACAATATACAGTACACATAGAATAGAAATGTCACAATATAAGGCTGATAAGTAATTAAAAAAGATAATTACTACATGGCAGCACAGAAACCAGTGCAATTAGCATCAGAATTTAATAATCAGCAAACTTGTAGCATCAGCTTATATTACAGACCAACCTCATTTTCTGCTGGATAATTAGTGACGAGCCCTAAGCTTAGCTTCTCAACAGCCAATCAGAGCCCACTGAGCATGTGAGTGTCACAGACACTTTCCAAGATGGTGACCCCCTGTGACAAGTTTGAAGTCCTGGATCATTGCTGCTATTGACAAGCTGAAACTTTAGGTTGGTGCAACAAGGTGAGTATATAAAATTTGGCATTTGTAGCCACATTAATTTTTAGGGTTTAGTTCTCCTTTAAACTTGAAGCTGGCTCTGCCTTGACCAAGGCAGAGCTGGGTTCTGTAGATTACCAGTGAACAAATGGCACATGGCCTCAATGGATCTGGGGGCACTCAAGGCTGGCAGAAGATGGAAGGTAAATGCCTATATTTTAGAGGCGTAAATATAAAAAAAAACAGTTGTTTGAGGGGGTGGTAAGCAGCAGCTTGATGCCTTTATATAAACTCTTTTTATTCTTAGTCTTTGACTTTTCAGATTCCCACTTTAGACTGCTTCCCTGTATATAATTAGAGTAGTTGGAGTGCAGCGAGAGCCATTTAACAGAGCCAACACATTATCGATGTTACATTCCACTGCAGTGATTTCATGACATCCACGGCTCTTGCACACAAAGAGCTTGTTTTACTACATCAACAGATGGAGCTGAAGGTGCAAAGTCATTTCCTTGGATCCAGCTGTGCCAGAATTGATTATCAGGGCACATTATTGGATATCTGGACTCAGGCCCCGTGGGGCATAGAGATGCGCTAAACAGGCTGGCCGATCAATATTACAGTGTGAGGAGCCTGGCATTCACAACAAAGAGATGGAAGAGATTCATTTATTCATTGGATTCTATTTTATAAGTAATGCTGGCAGAATTATCATGCTTGTTGTGTTGTGGAGCTTGGGGCAAAATAAGCCCCCATTAATTATATAAAATCAAACTGTCGAATCCAAGGCCTTTCCATTGTTAAAAAAACAACTGCAGTATAGGCTATGCTTTCCAGAGGGTGCTGAGAGTTGTTCTGCTGCATGTTGAACCTGTCACCATCTTGCTCTACTATGGTCATGTTGTTCCATGTTACCATTTTTTCTAACTAAGGCCCCTGGGCTGCCTTAACTAAACAACTCATGGTGTCATTTTGTCATTAATTGTGCAGTAGATACAATAAAAGCCCTCTCGTTTTTTCCTTTTTGCATGCATGCTCCTGACCCCCCAGTCCGACTCTGGCCTTTATACAAGGTCTCTCCTGGGTCTGAACATGATTGAGGTATGTTTTTTGTTCAACCTAAATTAATATGTTACTGTGAATACAATAGGCAGAAAGTTATTTTGTTCCTCAGGGTCAGGGTTGCCAGGATAAACCAAAGCCATATCTTTGTGGTTTTTGTAACAATAAACAGGATGGGTGTCAGGGCCGGACTTAGCCAGCCGAGGGCCTTAGGCAACCTGGCCTTCCAAAACCCGTTCACCTACGTGGGTGAGCGATGGAGGGAGCGGTCAGCGACGGAGGGAATGGAGAGAGGGGGGAGCAACGGAGGAGAGGGGAGGAGATAGGGAGGGGAGAGCAACAAATGGAAGGGAGGGAGAGGTGAGCGACAGAGGGGAGGGAGAGGTGATTGACGTAGAAAAGGGAGGGGAGGGTGACAGGAGGGAGGGGAGAATGACAGAGGGGTGGGTGACAGAGGAAAGGAAGTAAGACTCAGGGGTGCAAACAAGGACTAGGGGTAGGCATAAAACAATTCTATAGGTAGCTGTCCAGCGCACCCCTATCATTGCAGAACTTAAGAGTGATCATACAAAGCAAATGCCTGGTTGGTTGCTACTACAAGACATGGTTAAACTACAAGAAGTGTAGTAAGTTCTATTATTTTTTCAGACATTGTACAATTTGCTGACTGGTATGTGGGTCAATTCTTTGGTTCACTACACATAAGTGCCCTCAGATTCAGTTCTGGACATGTGATTACACCTACACATCCATGTGGGGGGGGGGGTCTGTAGCCACGCTGATCTCCTTTTTTGATCTCCAGTTGCTCAACTGGCTGCGGAATTGTGAGGGTCTGATATACAAGAGCCCACGATCATAAAATTGTGCAGTATATATAGGTAATGGTATCATACACCATCATGGTCTGTCTAAGATTTGCTTGCCCAAAAGAAGGTGTTTTAGTTTTTTTAAACTTAGAAGATATGCACCTCTCATCACAATATTATAGCTGGAATGGTAGAAAGAGTTCTCTGGACAAATAATCCCGGGGAACCTGCTCTTGTATGAACAACATAGTGGTCTGTTCAAAGATCTCTGTGCTGACTTTTGTTCCATATTTTAGTGAGATCATGACATATTTGTATCTTCAAGTCCAAAACAGATTTAAAATTTAAAATTATACATGAACCCCAAAATGGGGAAACAATATTTTTGTCTTTCTGATTCTCCATCTGGTTTCTACTAATCCAATCAGTATAGTCAGACACCAACCTCTTCCCAAATACCCTGTTTTGTTGACGCCTGATTTTCTGGCAAAGCTACGGGCAATGTAGGGTTTTATTGCTATAAGAGCAGCCAGGTTATAGATTTCCTTACTAGAGTAGTTATGGGTGAATTTGACCTATTTCGATTCACCAAAAATTTGCGAAACTGTGAAAATTTGCCGAAGTTCATTAAAGACCATGGCGACAAAAAAATTTGACATGCGAAGAATTGCGCAACAATTTTTTTTACCCATTAGAGTCTATGAGGGTCATTTTAGGGAAAAATTTCGCTCCTCACTATTGGACAGTTATAGAAGCCAACCAGTTTTGTTTGCCTTCATTAAGAGTAGATCAGAAGAATGTTTTGGAACAACTGGGACTGTATGGGTTTATATCCTAATATATAATTCCTTTGAAAGTAGGAGGCCTGCCACAATTTGTGCCTGGGCTGCTGTGTCGGCGAACTTCTCATAGATGATGTTCCAAGTTCAGTCTGCACAGGAATTTCATCACTATCACCAAATATGGGTAGAGAAGGGATGGAAGTAGTAGGGGGTAGGGGTTGGCTGGCTTTGGTGTGCAGATGTCACGATCGCCGCCCGGAGCAGGACCAGGAGCTCTGGGCGGCGCAGCTACCACTTCCGACGCCGCTCCCAAGATGGCGGCGCCCATGGCAGCTACGTGGGTAGCGGCGCCGGCGCAAAGACGCCTGCGCGCAAGTGCGCAGGCGCGAAGACGTCACAACGGCGCGACGGAAGCAAGGGCGCCAAAAAACCCCTTTAAAAGGACGCCTGAGGCGCCAAGATGGCGCCCGAAAATAGGATCTCGTTCCTGAGTAGATTCCTGGGTTTCCTGCTTCTATTCCTGTTATCCCTGAAGATATTCCTGTTGATCTCCTGTTATTGACCCCCTGCCTGGACTTTGGACTCTGTTTGTATTCTGCCTGCCTTGTGACCTGTTGCCTGGACTCCATTACCCCTTCTGCCGAATCCCTGGATACCGCGATCCTGATCCCTCCTGAGGGGCTTCCTCCTAGATCCGGACAACTCCCCCAGAGGGAACTCCCGGTTCCCTGACATTATTTTCGGGCCATGGATCCCACTGAGGAAGCTCAGCCAGATTTCGGCAGGGCCTTTCGGGGCCTGCATTCCCGCATGGAGGCGTATGAAGCCCGGCAGAATTACGTGGGACACACGCTGGAGGCGATCCTGGAAAAGCTCTCCTTGTTGACACCAGCGACCCCCCTGCCGGCACCTCCTCCGCAAGCGGCTGCTGCCATGGCTACCCAGTCCTCCACTTCTGGTCCACATATTCCTGCTCCGCCTCTCTACGATGGCGATCCTCAAGCCTGTCGAGGATTCGTGAATCAATGCCAGATTCGCTTTGCCCTATACCCCACTGAATTTGACTCTGAACGTGCCAAGGTGGGGTTCGTGATTACTCGCCAGGCAGCGCAAGCTCTCGACTTGCCCTTGAAGAGTGGCGTCACCTCCTGGAGGGTTCTCTGATTCCTGTTCAGATTTACACCGATCATAAGAATCTCGAGTTCATCCAGTCCCTCAAGAGGCTAAACCCCAGACAAGCAAGGTGGGCTCTCTTCTTCTCTCGATTTAATTTTATCTTGACTTATCGCCCAGGCTCCAAGAATCAGAAGGCCGATGCCTTGTCTCGTAGCTTCACTCCGGTGGACCGCTCTCCTGAGAGACAAGAGCCAATCATCCCTCCAGTCAAGATTATTGCCTCCCTGTATCCACAGTTTGCCGACCAAATACTGGCTGGTCAGTCTTCTGCTCCTTCAGATACTCCCATTGGAATGGCATTTGTTCCTCCTGAACTGCGTCTGCCTATCCTGCAACAGACCCATTGTTCCAGGCAAGCCGGACACCCTGGTCCAGCTAAGACTCTTGAACTCTTACGACGCCTGGTCTGGTGGCCTGATATCCGCAAAGATGTGAAGGACTTTGTTGCTGCTTGTAATGTTTGTGCCACATCTAAGTCAAGCCACTCCCGCCCCAGTGGGTTACTACAGCCCTTGCCGGTTCCTTCCCGTCCCTGGACCCACCTGTGCATGGACTTCATTGTCGAACTTCCTCCCTCCTGTGGGAACACTGTGATCTGGGTTGTCATTGATCGTTTCTCCAAAATGGCCCATTTCATCCCTCTGAAGAAGTTGCCCTCTGCGCTGGAGTTGTCCCAGCTATTTATCCAGTACATCTTCCGCCTGCATGGTTTCCCGGTGGAGATCGTCTCCGATAGAGGCACCCAGTTTACCGCCAAGTTCTGGCGTTCCCTATGCAAAGACCTGGGAATTGTTCTTCAGTTTTCATCTGCATACCACCCGCAGACGAATGGGGCAGCTGAACGTGTCAACCAAGCCCTGGAACAGTTCCTGAGGAACCACGTATCCCTCTGCCAGGATGACTGGTCTGATCTCCTCCCATGGGCGGAATTCGCTCATAATAATGCTTGTCATTCCTCTACAGGAAGGTCTCCGTTCATGTCGGTGTATGGTCAGCATCCTCAAGCTTTTCCCCAAGACTTTGTGCTATCTGACGTCCCGGCTGCTGACGATTCCGCAGCCCATATGTCTGCTATTTGGGCTGCTACCAAGTTGAACCTAGAGAAGAGCGCTCTTGTTCATAAGACTTTCGCGGATCGTCGTCGAAGATCCTCTCCTCCCTACAAGGTGGGTGATAATGTCTGGCTCTCTTCCAGGAATATCCGGTTGAAGATACCATCTCCCAAGTTGGGTCCAAAATTCGTGGGTCCATTTCCCATCTTGGAGATAATCAACCCTGTGGCTGTCAGACTCCAGCTTCCACCAGAGATGAGAATCCCCAACGTGTTCCACGTGTCTCTGGTGAAACCCGCCATCACCAACCGGTTCTCTGGCGGTCAGTCTCCTCCTCCTGCCATTTCTGTGGAGGGTCAACTCGAGTACGAGGTGGAGAAAATCCTAGACTCCAGAATCTCCAGAGGGTCCCTTCAGTACCTCATTCAGTGGAGGGGCTTTGGCCCTGAAGAATGCTCCTGGGAAGGACACCGTGATGTTCACGCTCCTCGTCTGGTGAGGGATTTTCACGCCAAGTTTCCCCAGAAGCCTTGTCCCGGTGGTCCTGAGGCCCCCCGTGAGGGGGGGGTACTGTCACGATCGCCGCCCGGAGCAGGACCAGGAGCTCCTAGCGGCGCAGCTACCACTTCCGACGCCGCTCCCAAGATGGCGGCGCCCATGGCCACCACGTGGGTAGCGGCGCCGGCGCAAAGTGCGTGCAAGTGCGCAGGCGCGAAGACGTCACAACGGGGCGACGGACGCAAGGGCACCAAAAAACCCCTTTAAAAGGACGCCTGAGGCGCCAAGATGGCGCCCGAAAATAGGATCTCGTTCCTGAGTAGATTCCTGGGTTTCCTGCTTCTATTCCTGTTATCCCTGAAGATATTCCTGTTGATCTCCTGTTATTGACCCCCTGCCTGGACTTTGGACTCTGTTTGTATTCTGCCTGCCTTGTGACCTGTTGCCTGGACTCCATTACCCCTTCTGCCGAATCCCTGGATACCGTGATCCTGATCCCTCCTGAGGGGCTTCCTCCTAGATCCGGACAACTCCCCCAGAGGGAACTCCCGGTTCCCTGACAGCAGACTATACTAACAGGCTAGGTGGCTAAGGGATAGAAGAGCGTTAAATAAATAAACCCCTTAGGGCCTAGGGCTGTTGGCCTTTTATGCTTCTTTTGTAGCTATTCTGCCCTTGCTTTCCAAAGTCCAAAGCATAGAAAGAGCAGACTGTTGCACATGGGAAGAGGCACAACTGTCATATACCCTAACACCAGTTTTAACCGTCTATATGTTCCATAACACATACGATGCTTTGAGGGTGTAGTTTTCCTTGAACTGCTTAGCATCCCATTCAACAGTCAAAGGGTTAAATGTATTTTGAATACACTTGGCCTTCAATACAAACTTCTCGCCCCCTGGAAATATTCATAAATAAATGAATGATGTCCAACCACCAGCCAGCCAGGAACAAAGCCAAGTCTATTGATCTGCGCTCCGCTTGTATGTTTGCATATGTTATTGTCTATGACAGCGCACTTGAATCTGTATGCATGATTAGTTGGTCTACGCTTCCCACAAATACCCAGGGCGGCGCCAACCACTGTCTGTGGCCGTCTTTGATAATCAGTGTCACCGCAAGCATTTTCTTAAAAGCCAAGAAGACAGCTGCTTGGGCCAGTGACTATATACCGGTTGGTAAGGATGTACATGAAGACACCCAGCGGAAGCCTGGGCTTGGTCTGTTCTGTGCATTACAACACAAACAAACATATTCAAAAGTTCAAAGAGATGACCGCCAGATTAGAATCTATGGGACTGGCACTATAGTGGGTGCTGTACCTTCTGATTCTGTTTCACATTGCAAATTAACTGGTGCTGAGATAAAATATTTGTCATAAAATTATGAATTTTAAAACTGATGCTGTGGGTTGTTGATCCCGAATGCCCAATTTGGTGCAAAGTTTGGTAAATCTCCACTGGACCCTATGCACCTCTAAATACAATCAGATAACTGGCTGCTTGGGATTCAGCTTGCGGTCAGCCAATGGCAATATGTCCTCATAAGCAAGATCAAGAAGTGGGTGACTATGTCAGCTTAGGGTAAGTAGCATTCACTGACTAGCAGTCTTATGGAGAAGTCTTGATTTGACAGATGCCAGAAGAATACTACCTGCCGAAATGGAAGCGTAGTGGAGGAGTAATAACGGACCATAAGGCGCAGAGTATAATGAAGTTCTAGACTACTTTGTGCTTCCTACTTTATGGCAACAGTTTGGGGAAGGCTGTTTCCTATTTCAGCACAGGAGTGGAAGAACTTCACAGAACCCTGACCTCAACCGAACTGGACACCTCTGGGATTAATTGGAAAACCCAATGTAAGGCCAAATACCCAAAGCCAGTGCCCTACTTCTTGAGTTTCAATGGAAGCAATTCCCACCAGCAATTTTCCAGCATCTAGAGGGAGTCATCCCATAAGAATAGGGGCTGTTATAGTAGAAATTAGAGGACCAATTTCATATTAATAAGATTTTGGATGATCATGTGTCTGGATACTATTGACTGTGTATCCTTTTCTGACCGTTTAAGTCCTTCAGCCCTGCCGCCTTCAGGGATCTGTCTCTCAAGCAGAAATAAGAGATCTTATTAAAAGTGTTGGTTTTAAATAAAAAAAATTTCCCTTGTAAAATGAAAAGCAAATACAATTATGTGTATAATCCTGTGCCGCTCCATTGCACTTGTCTGGGCTTTACTTGTCTGATTTCGCTTGTGAATTCCTTGGTGAACGCCTGTTCTTGTTGTTCCTTTGATGGATGGCTTAAATAGCTTCTTCTGCGCCAAACATGCTGATGCTTGAGTTAAATAAATGGCCATCAAAATGAGGTTGACTGGTAGGCGAGGCCATCAAATGTATCCTAAGAGTCTATCATAAATGGGAGCAGGTCCAACATCTTTCAGTCAGAGCTAGTCTATGGAAAAAGAGACATTTATTATCATTCTGCTGGTATAAAATGAGGTCACCAGCCTCCTGTGACACAATTCTGAAGTATAGCGTGGGAGTCATCTGTCATCACTGAAATATCAAAACGGCACATCTCAAAGTGAACTGCAAACCTCAGCATACAAAAGCTGCAAGCTATTGAGAACTACCAATTCCATGATGCTGAAGCTCCAAGCTCTTTACCAATCCCATGACACTAAAGCTTCAAGTTCTTGAGAACTACCAATCTTATAATGCTAAAGCTCCAAGCTTTTGAGAACTACCAATTCCATGATGCTAAATGTCAAGTTCTTGAGAACTACCAATCATATGATGCTAAAGCTCCAAGCTTTGGATAACTACTAATCCCATAATGCTAAAGCTCCAAGCCCTTGAGAACTACCAATCCCATAATGCTAAAGCACCAAGCTCTTGAGAACTACCTATCCCAGGATGCTATAGCTCCAAGCTCCTGAGAACTAACTATCCCATGATGGTAAAGCTGCAAGCTCCTTAGAACTACCTATCCCATGATGCTAAAGCACCAAGCTCTTGAGAACTACCTTTCCCATGATGCTAAATTGCCAAGCTCCTGAAAACTACCTATCCCATAATGCTAAAGCACCAAGCTCTTGAGAACTACCTATCCCATGATGCTAAAGCTCCAAGCTCCTGAGAACTACCAATCCCATAATACTAAAACGTCAAGCTCTTGAGAACTACCTATCCCTTGATCCTAAAGCTCCAAGCTCCTGAAAACTACCTATCCCATGATGGTAAAGCTCAAAGCTCCTGATAACTACCTTTCCCATGATGCTAAAGCACCAAACTCTTGAGAACTACCTATCCCATGATGCTAAAGCGTCAAGCTCTTGAGAACTACCTATCCCATTTCATCATGTTAATAACAGGGACCTGGAAAGCAGGGCCAGAACTAGGGGTAGGCAGAGTATGTTTTGGCTTATGCTGGCACAGGTACACATTGGGGACTTGGAGGCCATCTGGGGGATTGACTGCCATTGGCACAGGTACACATGGAGACAATATCCCCTGATAAAAGCCAGAATCTCAGTAATAAATCAGGACAGAACTGCTGCTTTGTAACAGAGAGTAGAGAGACCATTTAATCACAATTCCCTTCACAAACACAAAAGGAACCTACAGTATTTCACAGAGCATTACACAGGTGAATCTCCTGGAGGGCCCAGCCCAACTATAGGACAAATATTATCTGCTCTCTTATTTAATAAAGCTTTATCATGCCAGTAGCAGTTTTATTTTTGATATCTGAAGGTGCTTAGAGTGGTCCATGGATGTCATGTTCTTTGGTAGGTCTTAGAAGGCCTAGTCTGACACTGATGATCAGACGTTGGTATTGGTACTACTGTAACTTCAGTTATACTAATGACTATACTTTATATATACTGTAAATAAGTTATATATTCCCATTTCTCTGACAAGGAGCTACATGCAAACCTGTGCTCTGGGCATCAAAGAACATTTTGCTTCATTTCTTGACAGAACATTTAAAACTGCATGTCCTGTTTGTTTGAGCTTCTGAGGGACGGAGCGGCTCTGAGCATTTCCTGAAGGAAAGTAATGAAAGTGAAATATTTATCATTTATATCCATATCTTGGCAAAGAGGGGGATTGTAGAACCTTGGCCCAGGAATTGAAACTCAACACTACTAGTAGACGTTGACACGTTTCCTGACAATGAATAAAGCTCTGCAAATGATTATCGTTTGTATCCTTTTTATAGGACAAACAGTGTTATTCAGAGAGAGCTGATTTTATTCCACCTGTCAAGGCATCGGGTAATGGCAGCTTTCCCCCATTCCTTTGAAAATAAACAAACAGATGTGGAAGAATAAGGGTTTCAGAGTAGAATTCAAGCATGCTCACTCGCTCCACTGAACCATTGCTGTCAGAACAGAGTAACATTATAAATATGGCATATTTTCCCATTTTTATATTATTTTATTGGTTAAATTCGATGCTGCTCATCCATTGCTGAAGCCGTGACATCAGTCCATATACAATAAGAGCGACTGGAGATTTGCTGGAAGACGTAGGGTTCGGGAGGGAAAGTAGATGTTCTTATTCTGTGGCTGATTCCTGTTTGTGATAATCAGAGAATTTATATTACCTGAGCTTTTCACAATCCTTCTCCAGACACACTTGAGGCCAAATAACAAGACGGAGGACCAGGCCCTTGGACTCCCGTGGGGGTCATCGCTTAAAGTGACATTTCACAAAACTGATTTCTTTCTCCCGCTGGACCTTTTAGCTCTAGCGTCGAGATTTCTTTTTCCAATCTGTTCTTGTCTCAGTTGGTCTGTATGACTCTGTATGTCTCTTTATTCCAGCACAGATGGGGCCCTGGTATTCTTAGCTGTGTGTCCTCTGTTTTCTTTAACCTTGGGATATGCAGGTTGTAAACTATAGTAGTACTTATCTGTTATATACTGTGTATCCTGTGCTTGAATGGCTGCCCCCATGGCTACACAGCAGCTTGTTTATATAAACTATAGTAGTACTTATCTGTTATCTACTGTGTATCCTGTGCTTGAATGGCTGCCCCCATGGCTACACAGCAGCTTGTTTATATAAACTATAGTAGTACTTATCTGTTATCTACTGTGTATCCTGTACTTGAATGGCTGCCCCCATGGCTACACAGCAGCTTGTTTATATAAACTATAGTAGTACTTATCTGTTATCTACTGTGTATCCTGTGCTTGAATGTCTGCCCCCATGGCTACATAGCAGCTTGTTTATATAAACTATAGTAGTACTTATCTGTTATCTACTGTGTATCCTGTGCTTGAATGGCTGCCCCCATGGCTACATAGCAGCTTGTTTATATAAACTATAGTAGTACTTATCTGTTATCTACTGTGTATCCTGTGCTTGAATAGCTGCCCCGTGTCTACACAGCAGCTTGTTTATATAAACTATAGTAGTACTTATCTGTTATCTACTGTGTATCCTGTGCTTGAATAGCTGCCCCACGTCTACACAGCAGCTTGTTTATATAAACTATAGTAGTTCTTATCTGTTATCTACTGTGTATCCTGTGCTTGAATGTCTGCCCCCATGGCTACATAGCAGCTTGTTTATATAAACTATAGTAGTACTTATCTGTTATCTACTGTGTATCCTGTGCTTGAATGGCTGCCCCCATGGCTACATAGCAGCTTGTTTATATAAACTATAGTAGTACTTATCTGTTATCTACTGTGTATCCTGTGCTTGAATAGCTGCCCCATGTCTACACAGCAGCTTGTTTATATAAACTATAGTAGTACTTATCTGTTATCTACTGTGTATCCTGTGCTTGAATGGCTGCCCCCATGGTTACACAGCAGTTTGTTTAAATAAACTATAGTAGTACTTATCTGTTATCTACTGTGTATCCTGTGCTTGAATGGCTGCCCCCATGGCTACATAGCAGCTTGTTTATATAAACTATAGTAGTACTTATCTGTTATCTACTGTGTATCCTGTGCTTGAATAGCTGCCCCATGTCTACACAGCAGCTTGTTTATATAAACTATAGTAGTACTTATCTGTTATCTACTGTGTATCCTGTGCTTGAATGGCTGCCCCAATGGCTACAAAGTTTCTGAAGCACACATACCAGTTTTACCAGTGCAGGGCAACACTGCATTATATTTTTATTACTTTAAAACGCTTTCATTTTTTGATGTTACTGTTCCTTGAACATTAGAGAAAGACTTTCTATGCTCACAAACCTCAGCCATACGTCCTACACCCCCACTCAGTGCAGGAGACAGGCTGTGACTGTCAGTTGGGTTTTATTGACGGGCAGAAAGCGGCACTATTTATCAGATGAGAATGTTTATTGTCACTTGGCTGTGAGATCTCTATATAAAGATTTTATTTTGAGAAGTTTCTCACCTATAGCAAGGCCTTCTCAATACTAGCGCTTCCCAAGATTATTCTGCATATATCTCAGCCGAGTTCTGCATCATCATCATCATCCATGTTAGCCTGCCTAGGGTTAACCCATTCCTGTCCACGCTCACTCATATACATATACGCACATATATATCTGATTGGTTGATATGACCATTGTCACAGGGAAAATAAGTATTGAACACGTCAACGTTATTCTCAGTAAATATATTTTTGCAAAAATAAGGTTGTGAAGGTCTTGAGAGAGCTCTTTGCTTTTCCCCATCATCAGATGCTTCTTGTGTGATACCTTGGTAACGAGAAACCTATTAATTAAGATATGGCGTACAAGTTGCATTCTGGGCAGCACATTGGATTAGTTGTACAGTTGAGAATGTCAGCAGATTGTCAGCCCAAGAGACAAATTTACGGAAGCAGTTTATTGCCAATAGATTAGCCACAATGGTGCAAGCTATAACACTATAGTTATTCTGCAGAATGCTTTACCATACCTGAGTAAGCAGCTATAGAAGCTCTCTCTGTTTGTTTAGGATAGCAGCTGCCATATTAGCTTGCTGTGACATCACTTCCTGCCTGAGTCTCTCCCTGGTTGCTTATAGCTCTGAGCTAAGATTACAGCGGCGAGGGGGGAGGGAGGGGGAGGAGCAAACTGAGCATGCTCAAGCCCTAGCCCTGGAGGTTTAAGCTGAAAACAGGAAGTCTGATACAGAAGCCCATGAGTACACAATAGAAGGAAAGAAATGTGGTGTTTCTTTTGACAGAGGACTCAGAGCAACATTACTTTGAGGGTTTACTGGTGTATTTATATAGACCTTTCTGATAAAGCTTACTTAGTTTTAGCCCCCCATGCTCCCGCTATAGAAGCACAGAGCAAAGCAAGAGCTTGATCATCTCCCAATAGGCAGTACAATGTCATGTACAAGAACAAGAGGAAGAAGGGAGTATTTTAGATCTGGGCAGATGCCATTCCCCCTCCATTTATTTTGGTCTATAAATTGAGTTGCTGATAGCTCGTGCAGACCAGTGGACGAGCAGCTAATGCAAAGATGAAGTTTCAGCCTCCTGAGCTGGCAAATATGAAAGGCTGACGAGTGCCAAGTCATTTCGCACTCAGCTGAATAGCACTATTACATGAGCCCGGATCAGCTCAGACGGTGGGTAAATCTGCAAATCGAAATGTCAGAAAAGACTGGAGGGATGAAGACCTTGCTCACCCGCAACTGAATATGAAATACAGTGACAAAAAAATAATAATCTTCCTCCTTTCCTCTATCTTGCCGGCTCACAGTCACAATGTGACCTCTACTCTCCTGTCCTTTTCTCTTCCAGACCTGCAGGACATCTATCTCAAGTGTGTCAACTCCTGGAGCTCTAGCCTGGCAGATTATCAGCTGGTGGAGGAAGGATCCGATGTGGAGATAAAATGTTCCGCATCTGCCGACCAGGAACCCTTTTATGAATGTAGTACGGAGGTGAGTGCGATTTGGGAGTCCATTACCATGCTGTGCTCTCTTATTTTTGCACCAATGAACTTACCATTCATACAGCCAACCTCATCTGACATCTTACACTTGTTCTTTCATCTTGGTCACAACAGCCACAGGACTACTTTATCATGGTGGGGCAATGACTCATTAAAGAAGAAGGAAAGCTACTTAGGTAGTTTATTGCCAATAGATTAGCCACAACAGTGCAAGCTACAATGCTATATTTATTCTGTAGAATGTTTTTCCATACCTGAGTAAACAGCTCTAGAAGCTCTCTGTTTGTTTAGGATAGCAGCTGCAATATTAGCTCGGTGTGACATCACTTTCTGCCTGACTCTCTCCCTGCTCACTCATAGCTCTGGGCTCAGATTACAGCAGGGAGGGAGAGAGGCGCAAACTGAGCATGATCAAGCCCTGGAGGTTTAAAGGAGAATTCAACCCTTAAAAAAACCCTCCCCCCTACATAGCCCCCAGCCTAGCTATTACCCCTGGTAAATGCCCCTAACTCTAATCTTACCCCTTGGTTCAGATTCAGGGCATCAGAGTTCATGCTCGCCAACCTCTTCTCTTCGGTAATCTTCGGAATTAGAGCCGTGTATTGGCGCATGCGCAGTTTGAGCAATTTTTAGTTTCATGAAAACTGCACATGCCCCGAAAGTCATGGTAATTGGCGAAGTAAAGGAAGAAGACCTGAAGATTACTGGAAGATGGCGCCCGTAAACATCGATACCCGGAATCTGCACCAAGGGGTACTAAAGAGTTAGGGCATTTACCAGGGGTAGAAGCTAGGTTGGGAAGGGCAGGGAAGGTGTCTATGAAGGGTAGGGGGGTAGGGTTTTTTTTCATTAAGGGTTTAGTTCTCCTTTAAGCTGAAAGAAGAAAGTCTGATACAGAAGCCCATGTGTTTACAAAAGAAGGAAATAAATGTGTCGTTCACAGAAGGCAAAGAGCAGCATTTCTTTAAGGGCTTACTTGTGTATTTACATAGGCCTTTCTGATAAAACTTACTTAATTTTAGCCTTTCCTTTAACTAGTGCCAGGGTTGCAATGTGCAGAGGGCAGCTTGTAAGGGAGCAAAAGCAGGCTTTAAGTACAGGGATTCCTTGCTAACGGCACTGGTACAATGCTGTGGGTTTCATTTTGGGAGTGCAAATATGTTGCGCTGATAGACAAAGCTTGGAAAGGTGTAATAACACAAGG
Source organism: Xenopus petersii (assembly GCA_038501925.1). Classification (NCBI taxonomy): domain Eukaryota; kingdom Metazoa; phylum Chordata; class Amphibia; order Anura; family Pipidae; genus Xenopus; species Xenopus petersii. The sequence goes on along the minus strand of CM076685.1, from coordinate 107,474,361 downwards.
GCAAGATTTTGCCACCAAAGCACAAGTAAATCACCTTCCCCTTTGCATTTCCACGTTGTGCTCATAGGCATGAGAAAGGAACCAACCTGGTCTCCTTATTCCAAATATAAGAATATTCGACCTATGGCACAAGCAGATGTTATCAGTGCTTTCCCATCATCATTCTTCACCTAAAATTCTATTTTCAGAAGTAGCCACAATCTCCCCAGTCCCCCCTGGGTTGATAGTGCTCCTGACATTGAAAAGTTTTAAAGAAAACTCCCATCACCTCGAAATTTGACCCTTGATAAATCTGCCCCCTTAATGTGCCGTTGGCCTTTGTCATCAAACAGCTCCATAATCATATAAAAGCACAACCCCAATTATTTTGTGTAAGTCAAGAAACTCTAAAGGGACGTCTGTTATCATATATTAAAGTAGAAAGTGGATTGGCACCATTAATTTATCTAGTCATGTCTGTGTAAGAAATGTATAATGACAGTTCTCATAAACCTAGGCCTAATGTATATTTCTTGGCCCATTGTCTTGCTTGGCATTCATTAATTGAGGATTAATTCATGACCCACATGCTCAATTCAGACTTGAACTATTTTTGTTCAATGATTGGAACATGTTCTCTGACACCCTCACACTCAACAATGTGGACTGGTCACAGGCTGGAACACACACTTGCACGGCCTACCACTCTGATATGCCAAGTATAGTCCAGACGAAATCCTTCCAGCTGCGAGTGGTGCCAAAAAAACCCTCGTTTGGTAAATAAACATAAACAAACCCTTGGTCTTTTCTGGGAGATCTATGGGATTTGAAGTTTATTGGTGCTTTTAGAGAGGTTCCAAGAAATGCCAGGCAACTCAGTGAATGTCATCTGTAGGGAGAACTTGTGTGCTGGTTTGGAAATTAGATTGAGATATAGAAAATACAAAGGGAAAATATCGTTTAGCAGTTGTCTTTTTTCATTACATCTACCAGGAAAATCCAACGGTCTCTGTTCTTCTGAATTATGAGCCAGAAGATTATGGTTATTACATAAAATCTAATAACATTTGTTTCAAGTCTTGCAGCTGGCCTGAGTCTTGGAGATATTCTGCTCTACTTTGTGGCACCTATTGCAGCGCTTCTGCTCCTCGTCACAGCTCTCGTTGTCTTCATCATCCGTCACCGCAGACGGCGAATGAGGAAACCACAGATCAGTCTGTGAGTATCAACCCCGTGTCCCAGCAATTAAATATCAAATTTAGATTTTGTCCTGATCTGACTTGCGATTTCTGTTGGGCTAAGCAATAAACTGACCCACTCTGGTGGATCAGCATAGTAACTGGTGTGTATTACCCAACAGAGGCTCGTTAGTTAGTAGCTTTATGGTCCATGTATGGAGCTATAAATAGGGTTTGTCGAGATACCAGTCCAACAGAAAATCCCATCAACGAATGGCTTCCTTGGACCATGGATCCATTTCTCCCCAATAGATCATTTTATGACTTGGACTTAATTGTAAAAGTACAACCCAACACATAAGAATTCCTAGCCTTCTCCACAGTTCATTTCAGCACATAGTTATGATCAGTGATGAGCGAATCTGTCCCATTTAGCTTCGCTGAAAAATTCAATGGCCATTTTTTCTTATGGAGAATTTTTTGTCTAAATGCATTAAAGTCAATGGGTGTTTTTTCTTATGGAGACTTCTTTGTCAAATGCATCAGTCAGTGGGCGTTTTTTCTTATGGAGACTTCTTTGTCCAAATACATTAATGTCAATGGGCGTTTTTTCTTATGGACGTTTTTTTCTCAGCAAATTTTTCCACGGTGAACGTTTGTCTGAGTTTCGTTAAAAAAGTTCGCACATGGTAAAAATTCATAATTTCGCTGCAAATTCATGACTGCCGAATAAATTCGCTCATAGCTAGTTATGATCTTTAAAGTAGGCTTTAGCTATCTTTGATAGTTAGTAAGCACTGGTGGATGCACTTCTGGGTTGTTCTGCTAACAATTGTCTCTGTTGTAATCTTGCCTGCTTACAGGATAGAGAACGAGAAGAGGACCGCCATCTTTAAATGCAGAAGTAGAAGGCAGTAGCCCCACTTCTGACACACAGCCCCTGGTCATGTAAACTCTGAGTAGCAGGCAACTATTGACTATAGAAAGCATGCAGGTTCACACTCCTAAACCAAGCCTGACATGGTAGAGAGGGTGGAGATGATGCATGTTGCTAGGAATACACAGACAAACAGCTTAAAGACAATTGGTCAGACAGTCATCCAAAAAATATATTGTTACCATAAATACACCTGTTAATAAAGACTCACCAAGTAGAGGGATGGCCCATGTGCTCCAGCTCCAGCCCCAGGCTCTCAGATCAAGGGAGCGGATATAGACCATATAGCAACCAAAAAATAAAGGGTGTAGGGCAAACTGGAAACCACACCAGGTCAGACCAAAAGTTAAACCAAATGGAAAATACTTTATTGAACAATGATTGTTCAATAACATTTTTTCCATATTTCTATGTTTTCAATTGGTCAGACAGCAGTCACAAAGTCTGACAGCTGTTAAAGTGTTAAATAGAGAATCTTTTGTCTCTATTTTGTCTTACTGTCTTACCTCTATCACTGTGCCTATACAGCGCTACAGCCTACTACAGCTCTTCTTCCCCTGACTCTTCTTATTTACAGCTGCTGCTTCTTAGTTTTGCCCCTAACCTTTCCCATCCCCCAAAAATATTTTTGAGCTCTTGCTGTGATAAAATGATATTTCTGGGAGATGTCTATTGTTGTGGGTGCAATATAGTGTAGGTAACTTTTTCACTTGCAGTAACATCTCACCAATGGAATCTTCTTGTTCAGTGGTGCCTAAACTCTGGTATAGCACACCATTAAATGGAGCAAGCCTGGAGCAGTGGTTTTCTGAGGGATTGAGCTGGGGGTGAGCAACTTGCAGATGATAAACTTCAACTCCCTTTGACTGCCAGGGAGTGTCCCCAAGTTGCCCCAATAAACTTTGGGAACTGATTTTTCATTATAGACCCTTGGTATATGTCCCATAGCAGACTCATAGCAGAACTTCTTTGTCACAGTCACAGTTGTAATAATTTAATATATTTCTTGCCATTTTTTTTGCTTATTAATGCTGCATGAGACTCCTTCGAGTGTCTATCTTTATAATGGTTTCAGGCATTAGCATTCAAAGTAATATTTTTTTCCCCATCAATTAATAGTGGGTACAGCCGACTGACTTTATTCTATTCCTATTAGAAGAAGTGATTAAAATAATTCACATAATCCCCCGAATATTGTCACCTTTTCTGCAGTGGCTAAATGGTATTGGCAGCCAGAGGGCAAGAGAGGAGCTAAAAAAATATAATTTTTTTCATTTTCCCAGTAAGTCGGCACAAATCAAGTAGCAGAATCGCCATAAGGGACATGGGTTCAGTTGATAAAAATTTTTTTTTTTTTAAAGGAGCAGTACACATATATGGTGCCATTAGATAATTCAATAGGTAGCACATTGTTTTCCTACTTACCCTAGGCAGTGGCATCAGTGACTTCTGATTGAATAGGAGAAAGATTGAATTAAAATAAATAAGAAATAAAATAAATGGACTGACTCTGGTAACTTACAATTCAGTCTGGACATTATAATAGGTAGGGCCACGACTAGAGTAACAAGTGGCTTGTGCATCCATGGTCCAATTTGGTCCTTATCCAATGTGATTTTCAGGGCCGGATTTACATAGTGGGTGCCCCTAGGCCCACTGCTGTTGGTCACCCCTGTCCCCTCCAGGGGACAGGAGCAATGGGGATTGGCGCATGGGAAATTAAAAAAATTATTGTATCTCCAGTGTTTTTGAACCAATGTGGGCAGGCCCTGATTTGTTGAAAGGCCACCTAGGCCCGGGCCTAGGGCGGCAGGATTTTAGGGGGGCGGCATGCTGCCCAACCACACCCACATTGGTTCAAAAACACTGGCGATGTGCTGGAGATACAATCATTTTTTAAATTTCCCGTGCGCCAATCCCCATTGCTCTAGTCCAGATGATGAAAATTTGCACCAATAAAGGGGAGGGGACAGGGGCGACGAACGACAGTGGGCCTAGGGGTGCCCATTATATAAATCCAGCCCTGAATGTGGGTGTGGTTGGGCAGCATGCTGCCCCCCTAAAACCCTGCCGCCCTAGGCCTGGGCCTAGGTGGCCTTTCCACAAATCTGGGCCTGGTGATTTTCCAGCCTCCCCATTGATAATTAGCCAAGCTGTGATGAGGTATCAGTTGGGTAGGCTGTCCATTGGCATCATAAATAGGCATGTAACCTGCTGTCTTAATCAACATATGGCAGTCAGTCCCCAGCAGGCAGAAATATGAGGCCTGTTCCTTGAAAAAGTCATGGTTGGATGTTAGATCTTTCCCTAGGTGCCCAGTTTTTGTGTAACCCTGTTTTTTTTCTCTCCGTCAAGGCCTGCTAGGAGCAGAAGTCTACTCAGATAGGACTTGGCTCTGTGCTCTTCAAGCAAAACATATATTTCTGCTATCCATCTGGTGAAGGGAGCTCAGTATGAGTGGAATCCTATGAAGAAACGTGAGGAAAGAAGGAGGGAGGAAGGTGGTTAAAGAAGCATGGGGCATATTATACTATTATTCTTGGCCAAACCTTGCAATCAATGAATCCATCTCATAGATGTAGGAATTAGACTGGCAATAAATAAACTTCTAGTAGTCATATTCTAAGTATAACAGATAATAGGAACTTTCAAGGTGGGTGTGTGTGTCCGATGAGGGTTTGTGCCTTTCTCGTGTTCCCAAGTGCACTCACATAGAAAGGTTTCACCTCAATATAATTCCCCCTGTTCCACCTCCTTTGCATTTTCTTGTGTGTTGGCCACAGGGAAGAAAAGCACTTCAGAGAAGAGATGCAGAGAGAACGCGTGCAACGTTTTATTTCATTTTATTGTCTTCCCATTATGACAACCTGCAATTCCCCCACCTCCGCCTCCTGCCCAACCCGTCCTTTTCATCCAATTCCTGTTTGCGTGCCTCCGAAAGAGCCAAAGTGCACGGCTGATTCAGTAAAAGCTCGGAGGCACCCTATGTAATTACCACTTTCTGCCAGTAGTGAGAACAAACAGGGACATGTCTGAACAGTTGCACAGCCAGGATCCAAGACTGCAAACTAAAGCGATGCTTATACTGCAGACATAGACTGAATCCTGTTGAGTTAAGATTTAACATTAGACATGTTTTAAGGGAACAAATTCCCTGCTCTTTTCATTAGACCTGTCCATCTTCTCTGCTGTAAGCTACTTGTCCAGCCTGGACTATACCAAATCATTTTGGTATATTTCTTAATTGTTTTAAGAAAAAAAATAAAACAATACTCTCTATGATGTGGTTTTTATATACTGTATATTAAATAGGTTTAAAATGTCCTGATGCTGAAATGGGAATTTTGATGGTCTTCTATAGACCAGAGAACTGGACTGTTTTGATCATAGCACAGATTTCCCTTCAACACCCTAAAATGTACTGAATAATAAAGAATCTATAAGAATGTTAGTCCAGTGGGGTTTTTAGAGAAAGATCCATTTAGTGGCCTTGCCAAATGAGCAGATATATTGTATTATGATGCAGAGTAAAACAATGATGGGTAAAATTGTTGGACCATTACTAAATCAATATTGGGAGAATTAATAATACAATCCATATACACAGAGGAATGTCAGGGAAAATGGCCTAATATCTTCTGTTATATGTATTCTATAATATAAATAGAAGCCATTCTGTCCACACATAGAGCATGAGTGTGGACATATTTCATGGATACTGCTACAGATGTGTAGCACAGCTGGGTGCATGTTTCACTATTACTCATCTAACTTAGGCCTCGTTCCAGTGTCGGACTGGGATGCCAGGGGCCCACCAGAAAACATTAGACCATGGACCCACTTTCCAAACTATTATTCCTCTCATCATTTAACCTCTTTATTCTCCTAGTCTTTTATCTACTTACTATACTCTAGTCTTTCAATATTAAGCCTATTTTTTCCCATGAAGAAATAGGGAATCACCACGAAATAGGCTAAATGTTTAGAAGCAAGAGGGACCACTGACACCTGGGCCCACGGGGAGTTTTCCTGTTATTCCTGTGGGCCAGTCCGACGCTGCCTCAGTCTTGAAATCAGCCTTGAAATGTATACAATATTATAACAACACCATAATTGTTCAGTCTCTGCATAGATGGACCATATGGCTACTGAGACTGTTAGGGGCAGATTTATCAAAGGGTCGAGATGAATTTTTGAATTTCAAGGTTTTTTTGTGTACTTCGACTAGGGATTAGTCCAAATTTGATTAAAATTTGAAAAAAATTCGAAAATTTGAATATCGAAAGTTATCATGTACTGTCTCTTTAAAAATTTGACTGCGACCATTCTCCGAATTGCTGTTTTAACTTATGGGGGACATCCTAGAACCTATTTGGAGTCAATTGGTGGAATTTGAAAAATCAAGGGTTTTTTTGGGAAAAACTTTGAATCGGATTGGTACAATTCAAATTCGGCCGAATACAGACCTATTCGATTGAAAACAGACCTATTCGACCAAAAAAGAAACTTCAAATTAATTTCGGTTGGTCTTTTTGAATTTTGAAAAAAGACCCTTTTGAAAATTCGACCCTTGATAAATATGCCCCTTAATGTTTTATGAGAAATTCACTTGGTCCAAATGCTATAAAAACTGGGATGTATTAATGACTTAACATGAGCTTTCTTTCTTCATTATTGATACTGGTGACTCTCATCCAAGACGCTGCCTCTGTATGGTTGGCTGGTCACAGTAAGCAATGAAAGATGTGCTCATCCCCAGCCAACACTGGGCTGCAGGACCTTGTGCCAACAGAAGAACCAGGCAATGCATTTCAACCAACTCACCTTGGAAATATTCCATGATCACCAACTTAAGGTGCTCATTTACTTACATCATTGCATTTTTAAAGTACAGCAGCCAATTTGTAGATATGGATCACGGTTGTATTTGTGATTTGATGCTTTTAATAAACAAGATTCTACACCATTAAACCTTGATGCTTTATTTATTGCCTAAAGATTGTGGCTGGGCAGATAGACAGGCCAGAAAACCAAGTTTCCCCTACTGAGTGGCTAAGTGTCACTCAACAGCAACAGAAGCAACAACTCCTTCATGTTCAGACAAAATAGGATATTCCATTCTAAGCTCAGCTATTCTTTACAGGGTTGTCAGTGGTGGGGAACATTCAAGACCTGAACGTTCACAGTTGAGAAGGTAAAATCTGACCAGTGATGAACCAATGTAGCTCTGGCTTGAATTTTAAGAATATCAAATTTCCCTAAAGTTCCCTCTCAGTTGGGGGCCCAAGGCAGGTGCCCTCTTTGGTCTACTCTAGTGATCCTCAACTAGTGGCTGGTTAGCAACATGTTGCTCACCAACCCCTTGGATATTGCTCCCTGGTCTACCACAATCATGGTGGAAACCACTGTCGGGAAAAAAAAATGGTGAATGTGTTCATTAGCCCACTGCAGGGTGGCACGTAAATTACCTCTCTAACCATCCTTATTAGATGCATTGGGTAAATAAAACCTTTCCCACCAGCTACTAATGGATTATTTCTGTATATGGAGTCAACTGCACATTCTTGAAACAGGACTTCTCTACCCATGGGGATACCCAATAAATAAAACACACAACCACCAAATAACTAAACATGAATTTTATTTTTTTGCAGTTTTCTTATTAGTTTTTTTTCAGTCTGTCCACGCTTCTCATCTGTTGTGGGTTTTTGGTACATAATTCTGTACAAAATGGGTGCTCTGGACAAGTTGTCACATGAGAGATGCGTAACAGGAGAGAGAAGAATGAAGTGAAACAAATTGGAAAGAGGGGGGGAAAAAAACACAAGATGGCACGAAGGTAAGATACAACCTTGATGATTCTCCAGCCCCCCTAAATGGAAGGGTAGGAGCAACTACAACTCTCTACTACAAAAATGAGCACCTCCGTTGACAAGACAGGGAAGCAGCTCAATACATGTCATTGTGTTCACGTGACGTCTAGAGCTCAGACAAGTCCTCCAACCCTAATATCCATTTAAAAGCCACTGTTCTATATACAATATATATATGAGAATACTGAGCTACTCCATCCGGCATTGCACCCCCAGTCCGAGATTGTGCTGTTTAGAAAATATGGCTTACAGGCCCAAATTTAACAAACTTATTTGAAGATCCACTTGTAGCTAGAGTTAAAATGATTGGAAAAAAAACGTTATAAAAAAATAATAGACAGAGAAGAGATGATATAGGTAAGCGAGCACAACGTGATAGCAGACATTCTCCCCTGCCCGCTCTGCCTGACTTGCTATAGTTTTATTTACATATATATAATTATATATTAATTTCCCCTAGGTTCATGGCTTTTTTTTTTTTTTAAAAAGGTTTACAGTTAACAATAAACAACAAGAGCGACAATTGGTTGTAAAAAGGAGAAACCAAGGAGAGAGCGAGAAGAAATTAAAACAAATAAAAACAAGATAAATGTTACACATCACAGAAAAAAATACACCTGCCCACACCCCCCCATCCCGGTCAAGGAAAAAACAGACAATTATACACAACCCCTCAAAGAGCTTCTGGTTAAACCGGAAGCTGTGACAAAACGGTTTTTGTTGGCTCCCAACTGTTTCATAAATATAATTTAGACGTTTGAGACCAGACTCTGATCCTTGTCTCTGAAGGGAAACATCATTTGATCCGAATAAATGAAGGACGAGCTGCTCACGAGGCGACTCCGCTTGTCTCAGATACCGTAGGAGATGAAGCCAATCCCTTCCATATGCATTTTATACAGTTTTTTAAAACGTCTCTTCTTGTTCTTACATTAATCAACATGAGCACTGGAAATATCGTATAATTAGCTCCTGGGAAGTTGGTGTGTATCTTTCCCAAGAGAACTGTACGTCTATAAGAATTCTAATCTCAAACACCAGAGATTCACAAAACAATTTCTTTTGAAAACTTGAAAAAAAAAACAAACAAAAACAAAAGAACATATTGAATAAAAGAGCAGGCGAAATGCACAGTGAGGGATAAACACCAGCGTGATATGCAGCAGGCTCTTATGCTTTGTTCTCATGAAGTTTCTCCTTTAGAATAAAGAAACGCCAAACTGATGTAATTGAGAGCACATCGCTATCCTTTCCTTATTCACTTCTCATCTTTAAATTTAATTTATTAGCCCTGCATGGGCCTAGGTACATTGTTACCCCCCAAAAACTCTATTTTAGATTAGACTGGGTTGCTGGAGTTCATAGTACCTACATCAAATTATAAGACAGAAGCAGAGCTAGTCCAATGAACTAAGGCCTTCAGTGGTCCAACCATATCATGACCTCAACTGGAAGAGTTACTGGTGGACACAGATCAGGTGTCACAAGTAGAGTGAGGAGCTGCTCCATAAACACACAAAGATTTTCCACCTTCAAAAATAATTGCACCCAAATCATCTGTCTTTGCTACTGCAACTGCAACTTGCATGTTTCCAGCTCTGGCCAGAGGAAAAAGTTATCTACTTTCAAGCTGCTTTGGATATAGTCTACAAAGTCTTTTAAAGGATAAGTAAACCTTTAAAATAAGTGAATGTAAAATTGATGAGGGTCTTATTCTAAGCACTTTTGCAATGCACATTATTTATTTTGTTTTTATTCCAAGATATTAAAGGATACATGTACTGTTAATATAAATGAATTTTGTTATAACAGCGCCACCTGCTGGTCAGTTTCCCACCAGTCTGACCACCAAGTAATCAAGGAAGTTGTCAGGAGAAAGAAAGGGGCTGCTCTGATGTTCTTCTACTTAGGAAAGATATGAGAAAGGTTTCTACTTTTTCTTTCAGCCTCTTTCTTTCTCCTGACAACTTCCTTGACTACTTGGTTGTCAGACTGGTGGGAAACTGACCAGCAGGTGGCGCTGTTGTAACACAATTCAATCATATTAACAGTACATGTATCCCTTAATATCTTAGAATCAAAATAAGATAAAGAATGAATGTAAATTACAAATATGCATAGAATAGCATCCCCATCAATTTTACATTCACTTATCCTTTAAAGAGTTTTTAGTAGGAATCACCCTTAAAGCATTGTTTTCCTGGTTTGCAACAAAAATAACCCACCAGTGCATTTAGACATGTCAAGAAGCTCCCAGAACCTGTCCAACAAAGGACTTCATGTTTCCAGTTTGTCTTTCTCCAATCATGTGGTTTACAACACTCATTTTCTCTAACATCTCACTACCCTCTTACAATGCTATTGTTCCCAGGTTACCCCATGCATTTTTTAGAAATTCATACCTAAAAAAGTAATTTTTCTGCTTTGTTATACATCATTCTCAATTCATTGTAGTTAATAACTTTATCAGAACAAAGCATACCACCTCTGGAGCCACCCGGGCCAGAAAGGCATTGCGGAAGGGTTGACAGTTTATATAACACATACTAAACAATTTCTTGCATCAAAACACTTTTGTGCCTTTCCATCACTTGTGATGCCAATAACCAGCTTGTTCTGCCAAACCACCAACAGGTTTCTTAAAAAAATATGGAACAGCATTTATGGAAATACAAGGGGGTCCAACCTAGTTCACTCATTTTCGTCTTATGTGTAATGATTGTTTGAGAAGATCTCTAAGTCCCCTTGAGCTAAAATTATCATTAGCAGTGCCTATAAGATGACCATTGGCCACTGGACTGGCTACTTATCAGTGATGTTGGGAAGGCATAAGGCACTTCCATCAATTTAGTTGAATCAAGCTGCTATGAGTCTTGTTTCAGTAGCATTAGAGCAAATTCTAGAAGGTTGTTAAACCTTATTCGAAGGTTCTAGGTCTCTAATGTTGAAGGTTTTTTAATCTAGTATTTAGAATTTTTTGGTGAACTTCATGGCAGGACGTATGTTTACAAGTAATCCAACCCAAGTAGCATTAAGACTGAGTTCCTTGCTGTGAAGCTGTTATGGACAATCTTCAAACTCATGAGAAAGAAAGATAATCATGTTCTAGACAAGTAGCAGCACCTAGAACCTTGTCTATGATAACAGCAAATGGCTTTACTTTTGTATTTAATTGAGTTTGTACAGGTTCTCTATTACAACAAGAAGTATGATCAGTAGATAGGTAAGGTAAGTGGCAAGTGCACTATTATGGTGGCCTCCCAAAGGTTAATGCTCCTCACTGAAAGCTCTTGGTTAGTTGCAATGTTGACAAGATACCTTTTGAGCTCCTGGGTGCATGGTAAGGCTGGCGCTGGAGCTACGTAGACATAAAACTGAATTTGCAAGTTGTTCTGCATAATTTATAGCAGAGAGGTGTGTAAATTAAAACTAATTAATTATTGTCATAATTTGTCTGGACTGCAGAAATTCTTGTGGTAGGAAGATAAAAGATGCTCATTTGTACTAGTCAGTTCTGTTGCAGCTGTTTGATAAAGGCTCCTTATTTTGCTGTGGGCAGATGTGGATAGGCAGGTCCTACTAATGTCCTACTGCTTGAAGGGTTAGTGAACATGGATTGGTTATTATATCTGTTTGTAGCTTTTTTAGGGGATGTTGCTAATTCCAAGCAGGGCTTTAATAATGAGCATTGTTCTATTTATGTTTCCCTTTTTCTTGGTTGACTTGTGGATGGGTTGACCGTTTGAATGCCAGTCTAAGCAGCTACCCCCATGGGTAGATAGGCAGGCCTTTTCTCCAGTGTGTGTGGAAATGTAAAATCCAGTGCTAATATTTCTGTATTCTTAAGGATGGATCTGATTTTGCATATCTTGGTCCTAGAAGTGCACTGTTGTACAGAGGGCCAGAGTTACAGTAGATAAGTCAATTAAAGGACATTTGAATTTAAAAAACTGTGGACCCGTGATAACCCTCCAGTAGTGATGGGCGAATTTGCGGAGTTTCGCTTTGCTGGTAAATTCGCAAAAAATTTGTGAAATGGCGCGGGCATCTCGTTTTTGATGCCGGCGCCCTTTTTAACGTCAGCGCCAGTTTTTTTGATGCCAGCGCCCGTTTTTTACGCCGGCGTCCGTTTTTTTCGACGCCAGTGAATTTTTTCGGGCGAATTTTCGTGGGCGTTTCGCGAATTTATTCGCTGCAGGTGAATGAAGCAAATTTGCCGCGAATTCGTGCCTGGCGAATAAATTCGCCCATCACTACCCTCCAGCTTATTTTGATCTACAACTCTAAGCATTGGCCAAATGGGGTACTGTCAGTTGTAGCTCAACAACAGCTGGAGGGCTGCTCATTGGCAATCCTAACATAGATATTGTGGCCATCTTAACCAGGGGCCCAGGGCAAAGACCATATTTGCGACACCCTAAAACAAGCTCTGCCAAAATAAAAGACCATCCATTGCTAGTGGCACTAATACTACTGCCAGTAGAAAGAGATGAGAACTGTAGCATATGGAAGGACTAGTGCTGCCTCTGGGAATCCATGGGAATTGATTTCCCTGAACATTGGTATTCATGGATGTATCAGTTGTTCTTGTGGCGGTTGTGCCTTCTAATTTCTGTTCTCTGGTTCTTCCTTTTGAGCCGGTGACTTATGGTGCCTCTCCCCCTCCCTGCAGTACTTCCCTCCCTCGCTGGAGATACTGAACCGTGCTGATTTCTACCTAATTAAGGTGATTAAGCAAACGTCACGGTCATAACACTGAGCCAGTGCAAGCACAAATCACTGAGCATCCATTCTGGCCCACTCCTATCTATTCTAGGCTATTATTATATCCATGGCCCTGTCCCCTGGGGCAGTTTAGTGGTAGAGGTGCCAGGTTTATAAACCTTTGCTACACTCTTTTATCTATGCAGCCACAGACAAAAGGTGCCAAGCCTGATTCTGTTGGCCTCAGGATATGTATAGTAAGATTTATCAAACTGGCTTTCTAATTTAGAAGAGAAATGACAGGTTCCTGCATCTTTCCTACCACATCTTTCTGTTCCACCCCATGTGCAGCTTTGAAGACTTTTATATTCCACTTGAAGATCCATTACCACAAGATTAAAAAGAAAAACTGTGCCCCCTTCTGTGTTAGTTGATCTTTCTACATATTGTTTTGCTCTTATTTGTTTGTTCGTACCATTAAATGATGGGATATTTCACCGTCTTTTTACTGAAAGAGGTGACGCAACCCTTTATAAACCCTGCCTCCCACCCCTACCGCCCGACCGTACCCCCATACTATCCCAGAAAACTCCATAGTCTCTTCATCACCTTCAGCAAAAGTTCATTCGCCACTCAGCCCCAAGGCATCGAAGGTGTTATGCTTTTGTTATCTAACCGTTCTCTAGACTTTCCTCTTTTGTAACCTCCCCAAATCCCCACCCTGCAAAGGTAAGATAAAATAAAAAAATTCAGGTTATTAATACTGTGTTGGGACATTTTTTTTCTTGTGTGTCTTTTTTTTTAAATAAAAAACTCCTCCTTTCTCTTGTGGTTCTCGCCGCCATTTATAAATGCCTCTCGAGCTTCCCCATGTTCATCCAATCCACTTGCTTCATGTGTCAGGTACGAACCTGAATAGAATGAAGAATAGAAAAGAAGCTTTCTCATACTGGATGCAATAACAGAGGCAGTGAGTAACCCATAGCATCCAACCAGCAGGTAGCATTGGTGGATCACCGGATAGGTTGCTATGGGTAACTAGATCTAGTGCAAATTCAGCCTTGTGTAAACCTTTATTTTCCCTTTCCCAAACCCTTAATGGTTCCGCCAAAGTGTTCAAGTCCATTCCATTCCATAATTTAAAGGGTTTATACCCCATTTTTTGTAAGCTGTTGTATTACAGCTCATGGCCTCCTTACCTCCTTACTATAAGCTGCCATCAGAATGTTCTAATCTAGTCATATCCAATGCTTGAGTTAAAGGCTTCTTTTTTTTCGCCCCTACCCTTGTAAGCTGCCTTTAGTGGACTCTAGTCTGGTCTTCTACTTGAATCTATGACTTATAGATTTAAACCATGATGACCACACATTAAGAGCATCAATCACTTTAGTCTACATTTGGTTTTTTGAACTTAGTGAATAGGCAGGTTCAATGTAGTCACATTAACACAACCCCCCCCCCATTATTTATAAAAAGTAGAATCTCCCCAGTACATACATGCCAAGCTCCAAACCATCAGTCAAGTTCAGTGGAATACCATAGAGACATACAAAAATCAGCCTTACGCATTTCAGACCAAATATATATAAGGCTGTTTTTGTATGTCTCTATGGTATTCCGCTCTACTTCACTGATGGTTTGGGGCTTGGCATCAAAACCTGAATATAAATCGGATTCAAGAATTGGACCAGTACACTAATGGGAAATTAAATAATGAGAAGCATTTCTTAGGAAATGGGAAAAATAGCACACTTTAAGACATATTAAATTTTACTTCTTTAACTTTATAGTTTGGCATTTACACAAAAAGAAGAGAACTTAAAAGCATTTCTGTATTGCTGCCCTATCTTGCTGGCTAATGGAACAGATCAGTATATGATGTCAAAGATTTTCGGGAATGAGGTTGTCCTAGTAGGTTTTTTTTGAGTGTAGAGCAGAGATCCCCAACCTTTTGAACCCGTGAGCAACATTCAGAAGTAAAAGGAGTTGGGGAGCAACACTAGCAAGAAAAATGTTCTTGGGGTGCCAATTAAGTGCTGTGATTGGCCATTTGGTAGCCCCTATGTGGATTGTCAACCTACATTGAGGCTCTGTTTGGCAGTGTGCCTGGTTATATAACCAAAACTGGCCTCCAAGCCTGGAATTCAAAAATAAGCTCCTGCTTTGAGGCTACTGGGACCAACATTCAAGGGGTTGGTGAGCAACATTTTGCTCACAAGCTACTGGTTGGGAATCCCTGGTGTAGGGGGTCCAGGAAAGAAGGAACTAATCCTTTCAGCTTGGTGTCAGTGCCAGCTAATCTGTGTTGTTTTTTTTTCTCATATTCAGCATGTCTTTCAAATTTACAACCATTTTCTTCTGAGCATGAGCAGTTCCAGTGGTAAATATTTCCTTTACATAGAGAAAACAATAAGATTTTGTTTCTCACTTGGGATGCACAGTATACACCTAAGGCAGACTATATTATAATTATGGAGTGGGCTGTTAAACTAAACTGACTAGGGTGGTCTGATCTGTCTTAATATCATACAACTCAAAAGATTAAAACAGAAATCAATACAAATTGCTAACTACTGGTAGGCTGCCAGATGGTTTCTTTAGCTTAATGTGAAGTTTCACTCTACCTTCTACTCTTATGTTTCTGGTCAGCAACCATTCCTTACCTTTCTGTCGGACAGAACACCAGACCATGACGATTAGGATGCAGATTACAAGGAAGACGAGAAGTGCCAAGATCCCTCCAATCACAGCATATGGAACTTGAGTCTGTGCCTCAATTATTGCTCCAGGGTCTGCAGGAGACAAATTGGACATGTTGGATAATATGGAACTTTTCCCACCTCTCTTCAATTGGGGTTTCAGAATTGCAGCCTCCAGCAACCTCCCATAAAAAGGTAGTTTTAAAACAACTATAAAGCCACCAGCTTGGCAACTTCTCAAATATATGTTTATATTCCTTTGTGTTAAGGCTCACTTTTCCATTCATATTTTTGATAGATAATCATCATCACACTGGTCAACTGAGCTGCCAGAAAGTGGCAGAGTCTTACTCCTTTGTTATACAGTATGTCAATAATAAACTGGGACTTTGAAGTTGATCAGTAATGAGTCCCCCCCCCCACACACCTATGGCTGATTTCCAACTCTCCTTCTTGTACTCACCATACACCACCAGTACATATTGATCAGAGGAACGACCATGCTTGTTAGAGACCTGGCAGCTGTAGGTTCCATTGTCCTGCAGGCTGAGTGAAGGGAAACTCAGAAGATCACCCTGGATTTGTGCTCGTTCCGATAATGAGTCGTTAAGACGTGTCCAAATAATTTCAGTCGGCCTGAAAGAAATATATAATTGTATGACCTTTGTTTACTACACATGATCATGTAATGCAGTCCATTTTGGATAAGCTAGTCCAATATCTGCAACGACGTTCGAATCAGAGTCTCCTTGAGCACATTTTTAAGGCACAACAATATATTGAATTCATGGCTGATTATAAGTACAGCAAGTAAGAGCTTTCCATTAGCTTTCCATTAGTAGGTAGGTTTGGACATTTCCACTTGACACTATCCTGTCCTCAAAGTTCTCTTCCTTTTTTTAACCTAAACTTAGCCTAACTCTCTAAGATCTCATCACACATTAAGCTTCATCCACCACCTCCCCAAGGCTACATTTTTGAGCCTGAACCTGCCTTCAGAATTCTCTGCCCATCACAACTCCTCATGCTGACCATGTTATGTAAGAAGGTCTTTGAAATAACCAGCTTTGGTACTTTTTTGCCTAACTCTGTGCCAATGGATTGGCCAATGATCTGCATTTCCCAACCACGTTAAAGAAATGATCTGTTTGTTTAGGTCCAGGTACTGAGTTGTCTAGTTACAAGTGACTGAACTATGGAATATCATTGAAACAGTCATGAAATTAAAATAACAAGAATTAGAAAGCAACAACAGGAGTAGTGCCAAGTTGGCTTTGTCTATTGTGGGGCACCTCAGGGCTTACTACTGCACCCCTACTGAATATAGCTGTGAATGATGTGAGAAATAACGTGTCTCTTTTTCTAATTATGTCCAAGAATAACAGAAGCATAATATGTCAGGACAGCAGGCTACTCGGTGGCACAGGGGTGGGTATTAACAGCAGGAAGGATACAATCTCTGCATTAGATTCTGTCTGGAATGCTGCATTTCAGGTTTTCGAGGCAAGATTTCCACTTAATAATTAATAGGCAATTTAAGGGCTACTGAGATGGTGCAAGGCTTGCATGATGAGTGTTATAAGAAAATAATGAAGGACCTTATTATGTGTAAATTGGAGGAAAGAATGACGACACGTGACATGATAGAGATCATAAATTGCCGAATGCATTTGAAGAGGGAAGAATAATGTAAGATAATGTATGTAGAATCTACAGAAGATCCATGGAGCTCTGGAATGTCTTCTTTGAAGAGGTCATGGGAGCAAGTATCTTGAGCAATCACAACATAAGGACTTGCCCGTTCTAAATCACTTTTAATCTGCTTTTAATACTGGGACTTGCAGTTCTCAGAAGCTGGAGGTCCATGGGTGACTCAGGTACAACAGTACCTTTAATCTAAGAAACTAAAGGATTTCCATTTTCATTCATTTATACAAATCCTGCAGCTCTTTACAAACACTAAACGAGGTGTAAATGTACAAATCATTCCTTAGATCAAGATGTAATGAATTGAAATATGTCCCAGTTCTACGGCTTAATAAAGTGGCCTAGCGCTAGTCTCCACTCCGGCAAAGAAATAACAACTCTGTAACAAAACAGGAAGGTCAATGAAGTATATTATATACAGGGCCGGATTTACATAGTGGGCGCCCCTAGGCCCACTGCCGCTCGTCGCCCCTCTCCCCTCCAGGGGGACAGGAGCAATGGGGATTGGCGCATGGGAAATTTAAAAAATGGTTGTATCTCCAGTGCATCCCCAGTGTTTTTGAACCAATGTGGGTGTGGTTGGGCAGCATGCCGCCCCCTAAAATCCTGCCGCCCTAGGCCCGGGCCTAGGTGGCCTTTCCACAAATCCGGGCCTGATTATATACTGTACATATTTTTCATGCGCTCTTGCAGTTATGCATGGTATTTCTGCCACATCACTATTGGTCTTTCATCATCTCTATTTTTTTGTCTTAATCCTCAGCTGGGTACACTTTAAAAATCTGCAAAATCGAATGCTCTGATTGGCTACAGATCAGGTTCTATCCATTCCCAATTCAAAGTCGGTTACACATATTGATTGAAAGCACTTAATACACAATTAACAAGGCCCCATTCTCACATACTGTATAAGACAGCACTCTTTGGGGGGAATTCACAAAAGTGTAGAGAGCCCATTTTTGGAGTAAAAGTGGTGGAAAACTGGTGTCAATCTTCATTTCACACTTCTTTTTGGTCCCCATTGGGTAATTATTATTAGTGATGGGCGAATTTATTCGGCAGGCGCGAATCCGCGGCGAATTTGCGCGATTAGCCGCAGGCGAATAAATTCGCGAAACGCCCGCGAAAATTCGCTGCAAAAAATCTCTGGCGCCGGTGTCAAAAACGGGCGCCGGCGTCAAAAATGAGGCGCCGGCGCCGCTTCGTGAAATTCGCCCATCACTAATTATTATCATATTAATTGGGATTAGCATTTTATAGTCAGGGCACAAGTTTCTGTCTAACCCTATAGGTGTAAAAGCCTCATTTACAAAACAAGTAAAACACTGATTAAACAAAAAAAGTGTATTTTATACAATTTTATATGTAAAAAGTTTTTAACTCATACTTTATTATTATTTTATTTATTTTATTATTAACTAGTTTTAGCTTAATGAATGAGGCAATATTAGCAATTTGAATTAATATATTATCTAAATAAAAAAGTCTCCCAGACACTTGACCTAAGAGAATAAAACATATTTCTTCTACAAATATTATGCAAAATAGCATTTATTGTATTTAGAACCCTTACATCTTACACAACATGTAGGCAGATTTAGAAAGCCCAAGTTATGCTGAAAAAAATGATGTACAGTAGAATTTTCCTTGGTAAAATAAATTTGATGGCTGACAGGTGTAGTAAGAGCTAAACACAAATTCGGTAAAAATGTCTTTAAAATGTCGTGCAAAAGACAAAATCTGAAAACTCTCTGTTTAAAAGACAAATTCACAAAAGTGGAGATAGAGGTTTGTGAATTTGGTGGGAAATCCAACATTTTTATCTCTATTTTGTCTGCACTTGTGAATTCCCCCCTTTGACTCCAACTTCAAGAATCCAGGGATGGCCAACAGGTATAATTTAGCCTTCAAGTGTTGGATGTTCCTGGGAATAACAGCAATGGAGGGAGGAAAACACTGTAGTTATACTATTAGGGGGTTATTTATCAAAATCCGAAGAGTTCTCACTGTTTTCTAAAAACGACTCGGACCAAATCCGCATTCTATTTATCAAAAAAAATTTCTGAAAATTTCTTGGAAAAAACTCAATAATATTGTGAAAAAAATTGTTGTACACATTTTTCAGATTTGTTGCTGAAAATTGCGACTTTTTCTGATTTGATGCCCGAAAACCACAAAATCTTTTGATTATTGAACGAACTCCAGCGCATATCAGGATATCAACGGGACATCTGCCATTTACTTCAACATAAACTTGACAGGTCTGAGTTGGAGAACTTTTTCATTCTGACTTTTAACACCTTCCAAGTTTAAAAAACAAAATTGGATTTTTTTTTTTAATGAAAAAATTGTTTTTTTCACCTTTAAAAGTCCAAACAGAAAAAAAGCTTTGATACATAACCCCCCCTAATGTTTAAGAATTAGTACACAGTGCAATACTATGCAATATGAGGAGTTAGTGGCAATGAGATGGTTCAAGGTGGCCATATACTATTAGCTCCGCTCATTTGGCGACTTCACCAAACGAGTAGATCTTAACCCTATATGCACATTTACAGCAGGGTGATATCGGGTTAATTCGAACGTTTGGCCCTGGGGCCGAACAATCAGATTACAATGATACGTATGGAAGCAGACGGGTCGCAGGACTGCATGAACTAGCCAATGTGGTTCTAGATCAAAGAAAAAATCAAACTTGCCCAATCAATATCTGCCCGATTTTTGGCCTGATCGGGGGGAACAGTCGGAAGCCCCCTCACACGGGCAGATAAACTGCTGAATTGGTCTAAAGGACCAATAATCTGCCCGTGTATTGCCACCTTTAGAAATACACAGATGCAGATAAAGTCACTTTTTGACCAAACCTCTCAATATTCCAGAATAAAAAACTGAAGCATTCTGGCTAAAACCAGTTCATGCAAAATAAAAGAGTTTTGGGCTTAAAGGGATACTGTCATGGGACAAAAAAAAAATTCAAAATGAATCAGTTAATAGTGCTGCTCCAGCAGAATTCACATGTTCACATGACTGGGGGCAGCTGGGAAATTGACAAAATGTCTAGCCCCATGTCAGATTTTAAAATTGAATATAAAAAATCTGTTTGCTCTTTTGAAAAAATGGATTTCAGTGCAGAATTCTGCTGGAGCAGCACTATTAACTGATTCATTTTGAAAAATTATTTTTTTCCCAGGACAGTATCCCTTTAAGCAGGGAAATGCCTGAAGGCAATTAATTAATGTAAAGTCCTTGTGTCAAAAGGGAATTCAATTTACTTCTAAATCATTGTACTTGGTGCCACTTGATGTCCTGTAGTGATGTCCACAGTGGGCACAAGGGAACCCTGGAGCTCCCACCTCCTCCACAGTTCCCACAGCAGCTTTTATAAATTGCTACAGTGCATTTGCACTTAAAGAATAGTGCATACACATCATTTCAATGGGAAGTAACACCATGCAACTGCCTCCAATGTGCCTTATTGTAACACAATAAATGCAATATTTGCACTCAAAATTGCACTTTGCTCCTAAATAGGATCACCTGGCAAGTAATGAACTGGTTGTTTTTAACCTGTATGTGCAGATCCTAGAGCTAGTAATGCTGTAGAACAGGGGTCCCCAACCTTTTCTACCCATGAGCCACATTTAAAAATAAGTTGAAGAGCAACCTAATCATGCAAGAAGTTCCTATGGTGCACAGTATGGAATGTTATTAGCCATTGGTAGCCCCTTTATTGAGTTGCAATATAGTTGCTTGGCACTACACATGGTTTTTGTTAGGGATGCACCGAATCCACTATTTTGGATTCGGCCGAACCCCCGAATCTTTCGTGAAAGATTCGGCCGAATACCGAACCGAATCCGAACCCTAATTTGCATATGCAAATTAGGGGTTGAAAGGGGAAAATATTTTTTACTTCCTTGTTTTGTGACAAAAAGTCACGCGATTTCCCTCCCCGTCCCTAATTAGCATATGCAAATTAGGATTCGGTTCGGCCGGGCAGAAGGATTCGGCCGAATCCGAATCCTGCTGAAAAAGACCGAATCCTGGCCGAATCCCGAACCGAATCCTGGATTCGGTGCATCCCTAGTTTTTGTGCAGCTAAAGCTTGTCTTCAAGCCAGGAATTCAAAAATAAGCACCAGCTTTGAGGCCAATGGGAGCAACTTCCAATGGTTGGAGAGCAATATGTTACTCACGAACCACTGTTTGGGGATCACTGCTATAAAACATATATGTAAAGCCCTTTTAACCTAGAAAGACTTCTCAATGGCTAATTTATTGCACAACAATGAAACCCCTACATTTCAGATAATGACAAAATTATTTTGGGTCAGATGCACTGCCATCTTTTGATAAGTATGGGGAAAATCTGGTAAAGGCAAACTAAACTCTGTGCTTAGGAGACTGACCCAAAGCGGACGCTGTTATCCCTGAATAAAAGCACAGTGACAGCTCTGTCTCGGGATATTTGCACCTTCCCTTTCTTTCCTTTCCCGCTGAGGTGGATTTATGTGTGACTAATTGCCAGTGGGAGGCTGTAGCTACTGATAACATTGAAGGAAACATAAAGCAAAAGTCTGTCAATGTAATTATGAAGTTGCACGGCATCTGTAAAGGCCACTTGACACTGGGGGTCACATGAATCCCCAAGCTGCTCTCTCTCTTCTCTATTGTCACTGCCACCTGATAATAAAGTCTTATGTGTCACTATATGAGAGATTAATCGGAGAAGAACTCATGCTGAACCGTTATTGATCAGGGACCTGTTGCCAATAAATGCTTCTATCAGTGGATAATGTAAGTTCTCCTGATCATTTATACAGAAGCATAACAATGAGGCCCTGGTTCTGGGTATCAGATGAACACAATTGTTGCATATACTAACACCATTCATTAAAAGAACTTAACACTCTCCTTGCACTTCTGTATACTTGCACTCAGCACCAATGCATCTGTCTCTTTGTTTAATTGAGCACAAATGCCCCCAAATATGGAGGTAATACACGGGGCAATACATATATTGCATTCAAATTTCTGTATTTTTAGTGCATAAGGAATGTGGAAGGCAGGGTGCAAAGTGCAGAAAATGGACCACGTTTGTGCACTTTATCCCTTGCCTTCCACCACCCATAGCAGCATGTGAGGACTTTGTGCTCCCCTTAGAGCTCTTGCACCCCTATACCATTTAATAGTTTATACATGTGAAATAAAAGCAATATCCACAGCCTGACTAAATCTATAAATGTTCCAAGTAGCAGAAATATGACTACCCAAACAATAAACCTTGAAACCAATTAACTAGCGATAGGGGCCATGGTGAATACAATGAATGGGCTGTACAATCACAGTACCTTGCAATAAGATGGATGAAGTCCTAAATATTGATAAATTAAGGGAACTATTTCAATGGTTTCCCCCTTTTATTGGTAATTGATTTGGTGAAGGCAGTGAAAGAGGCAAGAGCTTTCCCTGTATTCTGTCCGATAATGTCGGAATTTCACAGCTGCCTCTTCCGTGTATTATAAATCTGTTCTACAAATAGTTGTTGTGACTTTCCTCAACCCAACGTTGTTTTATTAGAGCGCTGCCTCAACCCAACCATTTTTTTCCCCTTGCCTTAAAGCACTCAGTGGGATTTGGGCATGACAAATGACTTATACCGGAATTATTGTGTTCAGCCTGGAAAATCCCTGTTCATCTAGTTTTATTTCTGCTATTAGTCTGGGAAAATAAGGTGAAAATATCAATTAAACCTTTCTCTTTACTTTGCTGGAGTTCTTCCCTTTAAAAATATACCAAGCCTATATCTAAATCATGTTAGTATGGATGAAAACCCTGCCATGTGCTGTTTTCGATGTCACCTTCTTTCTACTCCTTCTCAGTTAATCTTCGGGTGCCATACTGTAGCCCATAGCTGCACTCTTTTTGGTCTAGGAGAGGTGCAAGGTCTTCTCAGGCTTTCGTAATGATGTATCTATCTGTTGGAGTCTTGCAGCACTCATAACTTCAGTGTAAAGCAGTGCACAAAACACTAAATTTGGGACCTGAAAAGGGTACGTATTTGGCACCAAAAAGTGGAAAGAAGCTGCTTTTTTTTTAAATGTTTTTTAATACAGGTAAGGGACCTGTTATCCAGAATGCTCAG
Organism: Xenopus petersii; assembly: GCA_038501925.1. NCBI lineage: Eukaryota > Metazoa > Chordata > Amphibia > Anura > Pipidae > Xenopus > Xenopus petersii. Next base: position 107,451,140 of record CM076685.1, on the reverse strand, counting down.
GACATGTGGTTGTCTGGATAATGGATCTTTCTGCAATTTGGATTTTTATACCTTAAGTCTACTAAAGAATCATGTAAATATTAAATAACACCAATAGGCAGGTTTTGCTTCCAATAAGGATTAATTATATCTTAGTTGGGATCAAGTACAAGCTACTGTTTTATTATTACACAGAAAAAGGTAATCATTTTTAAAAACTTGGATTATTTGGATAAAATGGAGTCTATGGGAGGCGGCCTTTCCATAATTCAGAACTTTCTGGATAACAGGTTTCCAATTTACAGCTACTATACCTGTATAAAAAAGGGCAAAAGAGGGTTTAGACCCCACCCAGTAATTGCATCACTTTAAACTTTAAAGAGGAATTAAATGCATTGGCACTTTTTTTTATTTTAAAGCAGGTGCTGTTTTCTGCAAAAACCTTTAAAGCAATTATATGCCTTTCTTTAAAGGTAGAATGAGTGTTCTAACATCAAGCAGAGCAGAACTCGAGCACAAGGAGATGAGACAGTCAGGCCCAGCTGCAATAAGGATCTATTGTTGTGAGCAGGAGATGTGTATGGGAATCGTGCTGACCCAGGGAAGTGCAGACACTGCCAGCCCAAGGAAACAGCTGGGGAGAATTAGGGCCGAGAGAATTGACTGATTATAAACTAAAAGGCTTTTCTCTCCTTTGTCGGCACAAAAAAAGGCCCAGCACTTTCTAGCATTCTCTGCGCACAAAGAGCGCTGGGCAAAAGACATTCCACATCAGACTTGGCATGCCGAAATATGAAGTAAGACGAGTCTGATAAATCCTATTGTGAGAGTACTGTCAATTCTACCTAATAATTCATTCTAGTGCCCCATAGGGCTCTTTTCCATAACGATGAGCCCAGTTCCTGCTCTGAATCACTTCTGTTTGATGCTGTATCTAAGCAGGACGTAAAATGATTGGTGGAAAAAATAAGGCAGTTGACACCTCCATCTCTCTTGTACTTTCCAGGACAGGGCTGGGTTTTGGGCAAAGACAGAATTTGCCCTTGGGTCATGTCCTATGGAAGGGATGCCCAACCTTTTTTTTACCAATGAGCCACAGCCAACTGTAGACATTCCTAGGGGTGCCAATTATGGGTGACGACTGGTACACCCTATGTGGATTGTCAGCCTACAGGAGGCTCTGTTTAGCAGCTGGTTTTCATGCACCAAAAAATAAGCACTAACATTGAGGCCACTTTGAGCAACATCCAAGGGGTTGGTGAGAAACATATTGGTTGGGCATCACTGTCCTATGCATATGCTTAGAATCGTCAGAAGAAAATGGGGAGCTACCGGAGGCATCTTCAGATCTTCACTGATAAAGGGCTTGGACGAGGAGCTTTTTAAATAAACTACTTCCTACAGGTCACACTCACTTACCCATCATTCCAATTGATTGCCTCACATGAGATAACTGAATTTGTACATTCAAGAGACACCTTCTATAGGAGGCACTGCTACAGGAGACTGCCAAAGCCTACATTGGTGGGTTTCACTCTTTGAGGTGATAGCCATTCAGTTATAGTGCCACATCATATCTAGAAGATGGTCATCAGATTCTAATAAATTGCAGATTTAAGTTGATTTAAGTGCAGTCATGTTCTAACCCATCTACAGAATGATAACACATAACTGAAAATCCAAATCTGACCTTGGCCTTAAGCTGGACTCCCATGTGCATCTGGGAGAGAGAAAAAGGGCAGTCAACCCCAAATCTCTGCCTAAATGGTCATCAGGATTAGCTCCCTCAACTGCAGTTTTACCCTTGAGGAAGGATAGCCCCATACTTTGGGAACCACCAGCCAAAGCCACTCTTATAAACCCCCTATAATAAGAGACACATATGCAACATGCAATGTGCAAAACTGGGCAGTGTATTTGGTATATTACACAGGGATCCCTTATTAATGGTGGGTGCTGGTAATTCTTGCTTATGGAGAGAGAGAAATGTAGAATTTCCTCAGCATCGGATTTATACATGTCTATGGTAGAGACTTGATAATGGCTGTGGGTTAAAGTCAGTTAAACCTTTAAGCGCTGTATCATCTCTGATTTGTCACAGTTATCAGGGTCTAGCTGCAAATTCTCTGCATCATTATAAATAAATCACTACAAAGCATTTAATTTGTGCATAAGCAAAGAAAGCAGTGATAGAGAGATACAACAGGCATAAATAATCTGGGGATCTCTAGTATACGTTGGACTATAGCTCTTGGCATGTAAAGACTGCCAGTGCATGGAGAGGGCTGTAGTAATATATGGTTGAGGCACCACTTGAAAGTCCAGTTGTTGGCCAGGGCCTCACTTGAAGGTCCAGTATTAGGTCCTCTTAGCTCATGGAACAAGTACAGATAGAGGAAAATGTAAGTGTCATTCAACCATAGAATATCATGGAAATATAAATTGACTCCAAATCTCACCCTATCCTACATTCAAGTTGGGCTTTCACGTGAAACTAGGGACAGCAAATGGCCTTTCTACTTACTGGGCCTCTGGCGCTGCTCCAGACCCACAATTTGAAAGCAACTGCTATATCTGAGCTGCTTCTGTGGCCAAACTAGTTGGAACTTTAAGGTTAGTTTACTATAGAGCCACTTACATATTCTTGATGGAGCTGGGGGCTAGCGGGTAATGTCTCAAAATATGCATCAGGTCTATTAGCTCATAGCAGCCAATCAGATGTTCGCTTTCCAACAGATGAACAATAAGTGTTATTTGCTGGTTGGTCACTAGGGGTTACAAGACCCATTGTAAACGTTCCAACTTTTATTATTACCTTCTAGTGTAACTGGCTAGAGACAGATGTAGTCTCATGGACAGGTTGGTCAGTCCCTATGAAAATCCTAATGCTCTGCATAGCAACAAGCTGATCAAGCACCTTGAACATTTTAATGCTCTTTTTGGCTTCATGTTGGTTTAATCTAGCGTGCAATCCCTGACTACAAGTTGGTTTTGTCCTTTTTTAGGTTTAGTTGTTTGGATACAGTTTGGGCTATTTCTATAGGAATTCTCCGAATGCTTGGTTTCAGGCTGGTATCTTGGAAATATGTAGGGTTCCAACACAGGCAGCTAGACTGCATGTTCCTACATCCTTACCTCTTTAAAGGATAAGTAAACCTTTAAAATAAATGAATGTAAAATTAATGAGAGTTCTAGTCTAAGCACTTTTGTAATTTACATTCATTATTTATTCTTTTTTCATTCCAAGATATTAAGGGAAACATGGACTGTTAATATAAATGAATTTTGTTGCAACAGCTCCACCTGCTGGTCAGTTTCCCACCAGTCTGACCAGCAAGTAGTCAAGGAAGTTGTCAGGAGAAAGAAAGAGGCTGCTCTGATGTTCTTCTGCTTAGGAAAACAATTAGAAACATTTCTCAAATCTTTCCTAAGCAGAAGAACATCAGAACAGCCTCTTTCTTTCTCCTGACAACTTCCTTGACTACTTGCTGGTCAGACTGGTGGGAAACTGACCAGCAGGTGGCGCTGTTGTAACAAAATTCATTTATATTAACAGTACATGTTTCTGTTAATATCTTGGAATGAAAAAAGAATAAACAATGGATGTAAATTACAAAAGTGCTTAGACTAGAACTCTCATCAATTTTACATTCATTTATTTTAAAGGTTTACTTATCCTTTAATTATCAGTATAGGTTGGTATCTTGCCCTGTCATTTCATATTTGGCCAAACCACAGTCAACCAATACAAATAGTGAAGTTAAATTGTATAATGATATCTTTAATCAATATATCAGGACTGGTCAACCCATGACCAATTCCCATGTCTCCAAGGACAATTTCAGCCCTAGCCTAGTACCATAGAGCTATAGGCTCCGGCAGAAAGATAACTTGACTTGAAACTGCCCCCAAGACCTCATATAGTAAGTTTTACCGTCAATCTTCTTAACCTTTTTGAAGATTATTTTATTTCTGTAGCAAGAATTTTGTCTACACTTCACTATTCTGTATGCACAGCTGTTATACACCTGCCTATGTCAGCATGTAGAAATATGCAAGCTCAGAAGGGCAGATATGAGATCTAGTAGAGGATTTACTGGCCCTGCTGATGGAATGTATTCCAAGGGGATATATTTTTCTCTTTCTCAATGGCGAGGTGGGATGTGGAGTTGAAATATTGGCATTAAAGTGCTTGTAGCTCAGTTTGGGGCTTCTCTAAAGTGCTGTCCTGATTAGGATGCGGTGTGGCAGTTTGGCCATTGCCGAGAGCCTGTGTCTGCTCCATCTATGTGGCTGCGGCAGCTGGAGATATATGGTGTGTGCAGGTCGTATTAAAAGACATTTTATGTTCTGCCTGAACGTCACCAGAACGTCTGTGGGCTTTATGTCTCCGTGCGGAGGATGCAGAGAAGCTGCGAGGACAATTTCTAAGGAATAAAATCGTATTGTTCCTTAATCTCCAAACCCAAAAATAAAAGCCCTCCGAAAAATATGGATACAACTCAGCATGTACTGGAGAAAAATATGTATAAAGGATTAAAAAAATTGTCATTACATGCCACAAAATAGCTACAGGTATGGGACCTGTTATCCGGAAACCCGTTATCCAGAAATATCCAAAATACGGAAAGGCCATCTCCCATAGACTCCATTTTATCCACATAATCCAAATATTAACAAATGATTTCCTTTTTCTCTGTAATAATAAACCAGTAGCTTGTACTTGATCCCAACTAAGATATAATTAATCCTTATTGGAAGCAAATCCAGCCTACTGGGTTTATTTAATGTTTTCTAGTAGATTTATGATATGAAGATCCATATTACGGCAAGATCCTTTATCCGGAAAGCCCCAAGTCTGGAGCATTCTGGATAACAGGACTCATACTTGTACATTGATTCTCCGCCAATTAAATCAGAAGGTTGGAAACACGAGAAGCCGGAAAAGACGCCAAATCTTCTCCCCAAATCTCTTTTCTTTCTAGGCTGGTCCCCCACCCACAGTACTGACTGTGGGGTCCAATTTTTTAACATTTAACACAAGCTGCATGATTAGATATTAGAATGACTCTGAAGTCCATACTAAACAACAAGGAAAGTAGAACCAAAAACATGACATCATACTCACCTTGGATTCCCTGTGACCTCGCATTTCAGGTTCAGCTCGTCTCCATCTCTCACAAGGCTTTGGGAAGGCTGAATGTTGGCCGTGGGGGAAACTGAAGCCGGGGAATGGTTGTCAGTCGCAGAAAGGGGTCAAATAAATGAAAAAGAGATGGTGGGAAACAAAACAGTGGTTGTTTAGTTCTTCTGCTCTGGTTTGTTAATTTCTGATCATTCCAAAAGCAATCAGGCATTAATACATTTAGTGCAAATATTTAGAGCATATCTGAGAGAGAGATAGAGACACAGAGACACAGAGAGCAATATGGAGAGCATTAGGTATGACAGGGGGTACAATTCTTGTGTAATGTGCTGGAACTATATCAATAATTGATGATGATGATCCCTCTGCCCTTGGAAAAAGATTGTCCAACCTGAACAAATTTGAGTTGAGCAAACCAAGTCCAACTCATTCTATAACATCCTAATATAGACCCTGGGAGGGGTGGGAAATGATCCCCTCCACTAAATCATTCCCAATTAATCAGTATGGACAAGACAATACTTTATTGCTCCTGGAAAAGAGATTTGTGGTTCCCCGATCAATATTTCCCTGTGATTAGACTGCTCTCTGTCCTTGTGCATTAGACAAATGGCTGAAGGTTTCTGGGAAATATTGACCAAGCCAGCTGGTACCTACCTTATGGGTGAATTCCTGGGAAATTTACATATATATATATTATATATCAGTCTGAAGATACAAATATTAAAGAGTGTTTGTGAAACAGACTGATGCATTCTGGGGTTATATTCATATTTCTGTTAGTTCCCCTTTAAGTGGTTCATATAATAGGGAAAGTCGGTATAGGGGACCCATAGGATGGAGGTATGGGATCCATTATCTGAAAACCTGTTATCCAGAAAGCTTCAAATTACAGGAAAGGCATCTTCCATTCTAGTCAACTAATTAAATGTTTTAAAAAATAATTTTCTTTTTCTCTGCAATAATAACACAGTACCTTGTGGTACCAAGTGACTGTAAAATTGACGAGGGTCAATTTTATTCCAAGATATTAAAGCATTCGTGTACTGTTAATATGAATGAATTCTATTCCAACAGCGCCACCTGCTGGTCAGTTTCACACCAGTCTGACCACCAAGTAGTCAAGGAAGTTGTCAGGAGAAAGAAAGAGGCTGCTCTGATGTTCTTCTGATTAGGAAAAACATTAGAAACCTTTCTCAAATCTTTTCTGTACAGAAAAACATCAGAGCAGCCTCTTTCTTTCTCCTGACAACTTCCTTGACTACTTGGTGGTCAGACTGGTAGGAAACTTGCCAGCAGGTGGTGCTGTTGTAACAAAAAATAATTCATATTAACAGTACATGTATCCCTTAATATCTTGGAATAAAAATAAACTAAATAATGAATGTAAATTACAAAAGTGCTTAAAAATAACACCCTCATCAATTTTACAATCACTTGTTTTAAAGGTTTACTCATCCTTTAATCCTAACTAAGATAGAAATAATACTTATTGGATGCAAAACAATCCTATTAGGTTTAATTCATGTATACAGTAAATATTAATTTAGTAGACATAAGGTATGGAGATCCAAATTACAGGAAGATCCCTTACCTTGAAAACCCTAGGTCCTGAACATGCTGGATAACAGGTCCCATTCCTGTATTCCCCACTAGCCCAAGGGTCATTTTCCAGGCCCTGGCTCTTTAGTGAATAAAAGGAAAGGGAACATGTAGAATATTTCTAGACTAACAGAAGAAGCTGAAGGTGCCAGAGGATTTGGGGTGGAGGTAGGCCTCTGTGCAAGAATCAAGACCAAGCCATAAGGTAGTCCTGTGTCCCACCAAGCAGAAATAGTATGAGTTATTATCCTCCCAGGTGAAACCTGCTTTATTATAGGAAACATAGCTGGAAAGGGATATTCACGTTTACTTCCTGTTGGTGAAACTTCACCTTCAACCTCTCCTGTCTCCAACACGCTTGTTGTTTTGCTGAATGTATTTGCCTCAACCATTGACTCTATCACTCTTTTCTTTTTCATAAACCTTCAGTTCATGGTTAAGAACCACTTGCGCCCATTTCTTTAGTTTGTTCGTTAGTTACAGATCGGCTACAACACTTCTGTGTAACCGTGCAAGTTGCACCTAAATAATTGGCAAATGAAAGGGTGAAATGGCAGCTCTACAAGTGTCTAAGTTCCACGTCTCTCCATTCCTGGGTTACTTCCTGAGACATGAGACCAGGCGACTAGGGAAACAGTTACGGGATTTCCCCTCTGGCTAATTAAATACCCAGCTAATTGACTAAATGGATTATAATTAGAGGCATGTGTTAGAGCACTGCTGGACAAGCTCCATGAAATACATAATTTGAAAATAGCAATTTATCTGAGGATTAAATGCTTAGTGGATGCTGAAAGAGAGACGGCCCATATTGCAACAGATTGCACGTCCCCTGTTGTTTTCTTTGGATCTGTTCATTGCTGTTTAAGCCTCGCTTGCCAGAGAACAATGTAAAGAGAATAACAGCACCATAACAACACAATTCAGCATCAAGAGCTTATCATAAGGCTCTGAGCAACACACTTTCTATTGGTCTTTATACACGGCTGCAGTAGAACAAAAGTGTCTGATACTATCCCAAGCCACCAGGGGGAGTCTGGCTCTAAACAGATGTGGCAGAGAGAGAGAAAGAGAGAGAGAGAGAGAGAGAGAGAGAGAGAGAGAGAGGGGGGGGGATGTTTAAGATCAAAGGGCTCATTTACGACTGGTACCGGCACAAGTGTAGAGTCCTAGGGGTGCAGAATTTCACATTTTAGGTTTTATCTATGGAGCACTTGCATCTTTGCCAGTTGGATGTACAAGTGGTGCTTTGCAGCTTGCACATAATTTAAAATCAGGAGCGAGAAAACCCTGTACTTAACGCCTGCATAGTCAAGTACTAAATATAGAGCTCCTGTACACTAGAGTACCTTTGTAAAATGTAGTTACTCCAGTAGGTTTATTTACATTTTGGCAAATGTAGTTACCTTTGTTCTAGCACAGGAAAGAATAATCAAGTGAAGCCCTGCTGTACAGATGGCATGATAAAGGAAAGATGACTACAGTAGGCTAAGATGATGACAGAAGGTCAAGGGCAAGAGATGGTGATAGAATGGAAAGGTTGCAATGATAGGGCAAGATAATACAGAAGATGAAGGAACAGGGAAGATGAAGAAAGCAGGACAAGATGTAACTAGTAGAGCAAAATAGTAGGAGCAAAGTAGGGTAAGATGATGACAGTAAGTGAAGACTTCAAGAGATGGTGATAGAATGAAAAGGTTCCAGATAATACAGTAGACGAAGAAGCAGAACAAGATAGTAGGACATGGAAAGAAAGAGACTGTCAAGGTTGCAAGATGGTGAGAATAGAGAAAGATGGAGGCAGAAGGATAACATGATGATAGTAATTTGCATATGGCAAGGGTTAGAAAAGATGGTGAAGGAAGGGGAGAATGGCAACAACAGGGAAATACAGTAGATGAAGGAGCAGGACAAGCTGGAGGCAGTAGGACAAGTTGGTGACCGTAGAGCAAGATTGTGACAGTAAAGCATTATAATTAGAGATGGCGCGAACTGTTCGCCGGCGAACTTGTTCGCGCGAACATCGGGTGTTCGCGCTCGCCGGAAGTTCGCGAACGTCGCGCGACGTTCGCCATTTTGGGTTCGCCATTGTTGGCGCTTTTTTTTGCCCTCTCACCCCAGACCAGCAGGTACATGGCAGCCAATCAGGAAGCTCTCCCCTGGACCACTCCCCTTCCCTATAAAAACCGAAGCCCTGCAGCGTTTTTTTCACTCTGCCTGTGTGTGCTGAAGAGATAGTGTAGGGAGAGAGCTGCTGCCTGTTAGTGATTTCAGGGACAGTTGAAAGTTTGCTGGCTAGTAATCGTGTTGATACTGCTCTGTTATTGGAGGGACAGAAGTCTGCAGGGGTTTGAGGGACATTTAAGCTTAGGTAGCTTTGCTGGCTAGTAATCTACCTTCTACTGCAGTGCTCTGTATGTAGCTGCAGTGGGCAGCTGTCCTGCTTCTGATCTCATCTGCTGACTGCTGCAATAACAGTAGTCCTTGTAAGGACTGCTTTTATTTATTTTTTTGTTCCAATACAGAGCAGTATCAAGCAGATTACTAGCCAGCAAACTTACTATCATCTGTCCCTGAAATCACTAACAGCTCTCCCCCTACACTATCTCTTCCAAGCACACACAGGCAGATTTTTCAGATACATTTTTGCCCTTGATCCCCCTCTGGCATGCCACTGTCCAGGTCGTTGCACCCTTTAAACAACTTTAAAATCATTTTTCTGGCCAGAAATGTCTTTTTTAGATGTTAAAGTTCGCCTTCCCATTGAAGTCTATGGGGTTCGCGAACCGTTCGCGAACCGCTCGCATTTTTGCGCAAGTTCGCGAATATGTTCGCGAACTTTTTTTCCGACGTTCGCTACATCCCTAATTATAATCACAGGAGATGGTGAAAATATGGGGACAGGGTGATAAAGTGGAGCAAAATGGTAACAGAAGGGCAAGACGGAGACAGTCTGGAAAGACACCAGCAGTAAAGCAAAATGATGACAGAAGAGGGAACTGGGGAGAGTAGGTTATGATGGCTATGATGACAACAGAAGAGCGAGGTGGAAGCAGGAAGGCAAGATAATGACATAGGACAAGATGGAGAGTAGGGAAAAGTGGTAGAGCAACTGGTGCCTAGCCTGTTGTCCTTCAGTTGTAGTTGGAGGACATCTTCCAGCATTAGATTGGGCAGTCCTACTTATGTGCAGTGCCTTGCAAAACTATTCAGGCACTTAATCAATATTTTGATTTTACTGAAATGCTACTGTGCCATGTTGTGTTCTGTGAAACTTTTATTTCAAATCACTGATGCTCAAAAGTGATACAAGCAATAAAGGGCATTTTGGGTTCAGAATGAAGGATCTCTAGGGGCCTAGGCCTGATCTACTACATGGGCTGATTCAGTCTGTGAACGAACTGTCTCCTTTAGCCTCCTGGTGCTGAGGATCCAACAAATGGGGCCTGGCTCCCCATGTCTCCCCTCCTGGCGGGGCTGTTGCAACTGGGTGGTGTGAGCCCAAAGTAGAAGCCTCACAGCCATCTTTGTCATGCAAGTTATGCAAGAAGAATTATGCAGCACTGTGTGTCGACGCATGACAACGCTAAGAAGGGTTAAAACCCACGGAAATGCCATTTGCTATGATCTCCATGTGTCACCCACAATTATAACAATTTACACTCGGCTACTTCTTTGCATAATCCATGATATGGAATGGACATCTACACAGGGAATAGACATAAGAACAGCAATATATGCCCCCTAACATCTCATCTTCAGCCAAACACTAGGCCCAGTGTGTCCCAATACCAAAGAAGAGATACATCGTTAGGATTAACGAGTCACTGGGGGTCATTTATAAAGTTTGTGCATTGCATATTTACTCGCAAAGGGCTGTACTGCCCCGAAGGCTAAAATATTGCACTGCTTTGCCCATCTTTGTGTTTTTTTGCGAATTTGCACTGTGAACTAATTTTCGCAAATGGTTGTTGTAAAATACCACTGCAATTTGAATTCGCAATGTGCAAAACTGTTTTGAAAATATTTCCTCCACCATAAGTATGCGCATAAATATTCGCAATTTGTGGGGGTTTTTTTTCAAAGAAAGCAAAATTCTATTTGCACATGAAATACACTCCTCTCATCCAGCTTTATAAATATAATCACGCGCAGGGCAAATATATTCACTGAGCGAATCATTCTGCGCTGCCCGAAGTTTATAAATGAGCCCCGGTGAGTATTTAGGAGGGTTATGTGCCTTTAAACTAGATCAGTCGGGTACAGAGGCTGCTGGTTAAGCGCTGGATAATCACACACCTGTGAATATGACACACGGTACACAAATTACCAGGGCGCCTATCAATACTCGGTGCTAAAAGACCCACTGATTTAAATGGCTGCTCTCTTTGTGAGTGCAATCTGCCAGCTTTACATCTTAATTGTCACACACCTACGGAAGAAACTCGCTGTAAATGCAGATCTATTAGACGTTTCATAGGATAAGGCGACCTGCGGTTCCGCAGCTGCAGCTGAGCACAATTCCCAGAATTCTCGGCTGGCTTGAGCTGCAGGTTTACGATTTCCAGACCCAATTCTGTCCCCCTGAGTTTAAGCAATCACCATAAAACCAACCAAAATTCTTTCCCCTGAGTATAAGCGATCACATATAGCCACCCAAAAATTCTGTCCCCCTGAGTATAGCAATCACCATATAACCAACCAAAATTCTGTTCCCCTGAGTATAAGTGATCACCATATAACCAACCAAAATTCTGTTCCCCTGAGTATAAGTGATCACCATATAACCAACCAAAATTCTGTTCCCCTAAGTATAAGCCATCACATATGGCCACCCAAAAATTCTGTCCCACCGAGTATAACAATCACCATATAACCAACCAAAATTATGTTCCCCTGAGAATAAGCGATCACCATATAGCTACCCAAAAATTTTGTCCCCCTGAGTATAAGCGATCACCATATAACCACCCAAAAATTCTGTCTCCTGAGTATAAGTGATCACCATATAACCACCCAAAATTCTGTCCCCCGGACTATAAGCAATCATATAGCTACCCAAAAATTCTGTCCCCTGAGTATAAGCGATCACCATATAACCACCCAAAAATTCTGTCCCCCTGAGTATAACAATCACCATATAACCAACCAAAATTCTGTCCCCCTGAGTATAAGTGATCACCATATAAACACCCAAAATTCTGTCCCCCGGACTATAAGCAATCATATAGCTACCCAAAAATTCTGTCCCCTGAGTATAAGCGATCACCATATAACCAACCAAAATTCTGTCCCCCTGAGAATAAGCAATCACCATATAACCACCCAAAAATAGTTGGATTTTCAGGCTAATTCCAGCACAGACCACAGAGACTTCCAAATAGGATAGGGACCTCTGCCATTGACTTACTGTATATCCAACCTCAGCAGGTCTCAGACGGCGGATTTTAAGATTCAGACTTTTTCCATCCTAGGGGTTTAATAAATCTCGAAAAATTCAAGTTTTGTTTCTCCACTCGATTTTTTTGAGTTTTTAATATTTGGACTTTAATAAATAACCCCCTGTGTGTTCTCCCTGTGCCTGTGTCAGTTTCCCCCAACTACTTTCATTTACTCCCACACCATAGAAATGCATGCAGGCTGGTTAATTGGATTCAACCGTAGAGTGAGAGAGAGCATGTGCGTGTGTGTGTGTGTATATATAGATATATATATTTGTCTGATAGCGATATATATATTCTATTTATTGTATATATATTATTGAAATAGCATTACAATAGAAGCACCAATGGGGAAGGAGCTGTTGTTAATGATGTAAATCCCTGCCATAAAGCAAGTCAGAACTGCTGTTATTTTGCCAGAAAGGCAATAAAGACATAGAGACAGTTTATGAACTATTATTATTTCATAACCAACCCCCCCCCCCCCTAATATCATGCCCAGTGGGCAATAAAATGGACAAATTGGGGTTGTCCTGCCTAATACTCACACTGCACGTCCAGTTCATACTGAGTCTGTTTCTTCTGCCCCTTTAAAGCTGGGTGTGACGCCTCGCAGGTAACTATATCCCGATCATCCTTCCGGTCTACTTTGAAGCGGATGCTGTTGGTGATGCTGAAGGTCTTTATGTTTTCCTGCTTGCTGGTGAATCCTGCAAAGAGTGGGAGGAAATTCTTGATGTAAGAAGAACAACACAATTGTAGGGTGGCTTATCAGATTCTAATGAACTACAGTTCCCAGCATCCCCAGCTATCAGCTAGAGGTATATTATAACAGTTATGGATAAAGATATCCAGCTGTGTGGTTGTGTGGCAGAGGATTCTGGGAGTTGTAGTTCAACAAACAATATAGCTGCTTTTTGTTGGCTATATTCTCATTGGCTGGTATGTCAACCAGTATCTGAGCAACATAGACACATGCATTGTGCATCTAAGAGCTTAGAATTCCGACCCTGGGTAGTCAGCGTTTGCCTGAACCTGCCCACACGCAGAATAAAGGGCACAATGTGCGAGCAGGCAGGGATATGTGTCTCTGAAGATAAAGCACATTGTAGAAATCAGGACAAAACAGCAGAATGACCAAACTGGCGACCATGGGCTATTTCTGTTGGCGGCAGATGGGCAGGAAACAAATTGTCCTTTTCTAATCCTGGGATCACTCCTGTTGGAAAGTGTTCCAAGGAGGCTGGGATTTCAGACTCTCCCTGCATTTCTCTGCCCATAAACTCATTCATTTAGGAGACACAAGCAAGCCCACGTATTTGGCCTGCGCCAAGATCTTACCCCCTACTGGGTGACATTCCTGTTGTGCCAAACACCAGAATGCCAAGAGAAAGAGAAATGGCAACTCTTTCCCGGCTGTAAGGAGAAGAAATAGCCTTAAATCTATGCTATACTGCTCATGCTGGCTTTATGTAATGTAGGCTTAGATGGCTCACACCCAAAATATCAGGAGGAGGTGCAGGTGCCTGCCTTGTTTTAATTGTGTATTCCCTGATGAAGACCCCCTATGGGTCGAAATCGGTTGGGATTTCTTTTGGCTATGTATCATGATTAATAAATGTTTTTATTTTATATATTGGAGAGTGTGGTCCTCCTTTTGATTTATATATCACTAATGCTAAATTGCAGCCCCCTCTCTGCTAACAGCCTCACACCCGCAACCCTCCAGTGTCCCATACCAGTGTGCTGAACCACACACCTATATATCTGATAGGCTGATAGCTGCCTTCTAGCTAATAATCTAACACATTAATAACCACATCTGAACCTCCAGCCACCAGTATCCCTGGGTAGCACTACATTTTCCTATGTGTCTAATAGGTAGCTGCCCTCCAGTCTTCCTCATCTCTGAGTAGCACCGTATGATTCTGTGTGACTGATAGACAGCTGCCTTCTTGCTGCAACCTCCCACAGCAATGACCAACCTTTGGACCTCCAGCCACCTTTACCTCTACACATTCCCATGTATCTGCCTTCTTGCTAACGATATAACACATTCACGTATATCCTTCCTCTCCTAAGTAATGCAAGTTCACATGTTTTGGAAGGTTCTCAAGATGTTTGTGTTTCAGATGGACAACCCGACTGACTGACAATGATGGAAGTAGTAGTGGTGGTGTCTCCTTTATTGCTCTTAATTATCTCTTCCATCTATCTGAGCATCACAGACTGTGTCTATATCTCCCTATTTATATCTGCTCCCTACACATCACTGCCATCTTCTTCTGTAATTCCGTATCTTTTTATTTCCATCTCTCTGCAGTTTCAATCACCCTGCAGCCATGATGAGTCCCAGAACAAATGCTCATCATCTGAACAGGCCTTCCTGTTTCTCTGCTCAACTCCGGCGCACTCCTACTGTACCCTGAAGGGAGCTCCTTGCTACAGGAACGATGTACCTTCAGAGCTTGCTCATTAGCATACAGCCCCCTGGTACAGGAATGACTTACCCCCACTGCCTGTTCCTTACTATAGGACTGATTTACCCCTACAGGCTGTTCTTTATTGTAGAAATTATTTCATCTCAGTGCTGTGTCTCACTATAGAAGCCTTATTAGAGGAAACATTTACCCTCAAAGCTGGATCATTAGTATAGAATGCGCGATTGGAATGAATTACTTTCCGAGCTTGCTCATTATGATAGAATTCTTGTTACATGAATGGTTACCCCTTCTCATGATCTCAAAGCTTACACATTATTGGAGAACCCAGTACAGGACTCAGATGAATGAATGACCCTACACTGGCTTTTCATTACTTTAGAGATTTATCATTACTCTAGTAGCTCATTATCATGCAACTTTCTATTATGTGAATAACTTAAACATGTTCATTACTGCAGAAAGCTACAAAAAAACTTATCTTTAGAGCTTGCTCATTGGCTAACAACTTGTCCTCAGAGCTTGTATATTACTTCATCATGGGAATAACTTATTCTAAGAGCTTGCTCATTATCAAACAACCCTCTATCACACAAATTCCTTACCCTAGTAATAAACAAGGATCAGTAAGTCTAACAGAACTAGGCCCAGTTGCCTTATATAAGAAACAGACACTCAAACAGTGTATTACTTTCAGTGATCCCCACCCAGCAGCTCGTGAGTAACATGTTGCTCTCCAACCCCATGGATGTTGCTCTCAGGGTCCTCAAAGCAGGTGCTTATTTTTGAATTCCAAGCTTTAAAGAAAGTTTTAATTGCATAAAAACTAAGTATAGTGCCAAGTAGAGCCTTTTGTAGGCTGCCAGTTCACATAGGGGCTACCAAATAGTCAATCACAGCCCTTATTTGCCATCCCAAGGGACTTTTTCATGCTTGTGTTGCTCCCCAACTCTTTTTACATTTGAATGTGGCTCACAGGTAAAGAAAAGGTAAAAAAGGTAAAAAAAAGGTTGCTACTGTTGTCCTGCTTTAGAAGAACCTATTATGAAGTAGTTGGTCTCACCTTTCAGCTCCTTGCGGTCTCGGTACCAGCGTAGTGTGGCTGCCGGTTTTGTTCGAGGGGAGATGCAAGTGAGCTCAATCTCTCCTCCCTCCACAGCCTGTTCTTTTACCTCCACTAAAGGATTATCTGGGGGAACTGTGAAAGACAGAGACAAGTTATACAGGGTGGGACAAGGGAAGTCAAAGAATGTGCTACTCGGGGTAAGTAGTTTAGTGCAGAATACTGCCATGGCTTTGTAGGTTGCCTGCTCTGTCGCAACGGTAGGAATTAGTAGCTAAATGATCTTAGCCCAGTTGGTTAAGTTCAAGTTCCCTAATGAGTAAGGATGTTGGTGTGTGTGGTTAGAAAGCGTTGTATGCAGAGTAGTCATTTATTACCACTTGCTGATGAGTAGTTGACTAGTAGTTGTGGAGATGACTGATGGTCAGTAATCACTGCTGATTGAGATCAGTGAGCAAAAAGGTTGCTTATAGGAGAGGCCTTCTCCTACATAGAACAACTACTCCTTTTGTAGTCAAATTACAACTACTTGCACCTCCCAAGAGCCTTCTATCTGCTAGGTGCTGGGATTAGAGTTTGGTTTGAGACCCCTTCTTGATGCCATTGCATCAAAGTTCTTCACCTAGCACTGTGAGTGTGGCGATCTGATGATGTGTATCCTCAGTGTAGAGCTGGCAGAAGTATCCACCCTCATCGTCCAACTTGGCATCTGACAGATGAATCTTCACTTCTTTTTGGGTGAACTCCACCAGCTGAAACCGTGTGTCC
This sequence comes from Xenopus petersii, assembly GCA_038501925.1. Taxonomy (NCBI): domain Eukaryota; kingdom Metazoa; phylum Chordata; class Amphibia; order Anura; family Pipidae; genus Xenopus; species Xenopus petersii. The sequence continues at coordinate 107,434,700 of CM076685.1, read as the reverse complement.
TTCAACGCTACAGGAGACAGAAACCACTGTGAGTCAGACAGGCAAATTAGAGTGTAGGCAAAGAAATTAGAGTGTAGGCAGAGTGAGAAGCAAGATAGGCCCAACAGAGTCTCCATAATCGCAAAAGGACCTATTATATCTGAGCATATATAAACTGGGGTAGTGGGGAACCACCACAATGAACAATGACAGCCTTAAATGTGAGACTTGAAGAGAAACATTTCAATACCCAATTAGAAGGCTTTTCAAGAGCAACTGTGAAGCTGTTTGTGCCTAAAAGATACTAAAAGTTCATTTTAGAGTTATCTTCCCCTTTAACAAAGTCAGATCTGCCCATCTCTATCATTATCTCCCTAAGCTTGTCTTTTCTCTGCTGAAGTTACAGCTATTGAAGTCAGGCTGCAGCTGTTTGGATAAAATTAGAATAGGGATAGATTTAGCCTCACACATGAGAGGGAGGGGGTGTCATTATGTTAAACTGTAATGTTTAACCCCCCCCCCCACTTCCTTCCCAGTCACTTTGGAGATCACAGAATAACTGCTAGAAATTCACTTTGCCATGTTATTTATATGGCAGACACAGAGCCAAGTTAAATCACGTCATTATCCCAATAATGTGAAGCTGGGTGTCCAATCAGGTGTTTCTCATATTCAGGTTTTATCTTCTGATTCTGTTATTCCATTGAAAAGGAATGAGAGGTAAATGTACAAAAGCAGCCCTGTTCCTCCTATATTCAGGGTCCTAGGTGCAAAGCAGGATGCAAAGTGCAAAAAATGGGTGCAACCCTGATCATAGAGTAAAGGTGGCCACATGCGAGCTGATAAAAGCTGCCAACAGCTTATTGGCCCGTGTATGGGGCCCCCTGAAAGTCTTTCAAGGTTAATATCTAGCCAAAAATTTGGCAGATGACAATAGGGCAGTTTTAAAGGAGAACTAAACCCTAAAAATGACCATGGCTAAAAATATCATATTTTATATAGTGAACTTATTGCACGAGGCTAAAGTTTCAGCCTGTCAATAGCAGCAATGATCCAGGACTTCAAACTTGTCAAAGGGGGTCACCATCTTGGAAAGTGTCTGTGACACTCACATGCTCAGTGGGCTCTGAGCAGATGTTGAGAAGCTAAGCTTAGGGCTCGTCACTAATTATCCAGCAGAAAATGATCTTCCCTGGCTGTAATATAAGCTGATGCTACAGGTTTGCTGATTATTAAATTCTGATGCTAATTGCACTGGTTTCTGTGCTGCCATGTAGTAATTATCTGTATTAATTACTAATCAGCCTTATATTGTGATATTTCTATTCTATGTGTACTGTATATTGTGAGTGGGTCCCTAAGCTCAGTAAGTGACAGCAGCACAGAGCATGTGCAGTGAATCAGCAGAAAAGAAGATGGGGAGCTACTGGGGCATCTTTGGAGACACAGATCTTTACTGCTAAAGGGCTGTGGTTGCCTTGGGCTGGTACAGAAGCACAAAACATCATGTACAACATTTCTAGCTACTTCTTTAGTTACACTTTGGTTCTCTAAAATTCCTGTCTGATCTAGGACCGCATTGGTTCATTGATGCTGTCCTAGATCCCACCGCCTGCATTCCTGGCCTTCTCATCCGATCGTTAGACCCTAGGGCTCATGATCAGTCTGATAGTCTGATCATTCCACTCAAGGTGGGCACATTGGTGCAAGAGCCAATTTCTTGGCAACCTCAACAAATGAGCTACCCATGTATGGCCACCGTTAGACTTTCAGTCCAGTTATATAGAAGTGACCGACAGCTGACTGCTCACCTCGTGTTCCATTGAAGAATAGAGTTTGCCGAACAGGATTCTGGATAACCACAATGGAGCCATCGTACTGGTGCAGATGGCAGCTGATCTCCGCGGTGCCACCCTCCACCACAGTGACATTCTCAGCCTGTACTTCCTGGGAGAAGGCTGCAATAGAGAAGGGAAAAGACTAAGACATGCTGTTGCAGTTGGTCTTTAGTTTTTACATGCATGGCTGACATTGACCTCTCCAATTTGAAATAACAATTTCAGCACCAACAAATGGACAGCTCCTTAGTGTTCAAGGAGATGTCAACCCAAAACCCATTAAAGAAATGATAACGCAAATCAACTTTCCAATATACAATCATTACAATTACTTATTCTGAAAGCAGTTTATGTTATATTCTGCACTGCTTATCCTGTCTCTCCAAAAAATGTATCAGAATTTTTACATCTGGGCTCACATGCCCTTTAACTTTCAGATGAAGTCACTCTCGAAGGGCAGAAGATAAATCTCGTGGAGTCGTGAGTGGGTGCATCGTTGGGGTTGGAATCAGACTGATATCAAATAAAGAGGTGCATAAGAAGTAACAGGTACTTGAGGCAAGAGAAGATACAGTGACAGCAAGAGAAAGATAAAGTCACCAGAGATGAAAGATTTCGGCAGCAGGGAAGGACAACGCTCCCCATATAACTAAGCAACAATGTGAGGAGATTTCTTTGACGTTTGTGATGATTTTCTGCTGGAGTCGTGTCAGACAGAGGAAGCTTGTTAACCAAGGTCTTTACACTGACACAGATCATTAGCCAGGAGATTTAGGCTGAGGTTTTATTTGACCCTAAGAGAAAGCAAGAGATGACAGTTTCACACTGAGCTTTACACATCCTATTAAAAGATGTCTGCGGCATCACCTCGCAATGGACAAGCGCCCCAGGACCACAGGCAAAAGACCAATCTATCAGAGGAGCTGTGAGAAATTAATGAGCAGTTACTGTAACCAAAAGGCCCTTTTCCATAGGCAGTTCTCTGGTTACCATTTCAGTGCTTCATGCCACAGAAACATCACCCCAAACCTGCCGCCCCTTGGTACAAGTCCCAGCAACCTCTCTAAGCCAAAGAGCACAACGAGAACTAAGGTTAAATAAACACTCAAACCTTCAGGCTGGACCCTCTTAGTTCATAACAAGGTTACAGATATATAGAAACATTGGGGTAACAGTCACTCTGCTATAGTTCCAGGGGTACCAAGGGCACAAATAAGCACTCACCCCAAATCTCACCCTAACTGACCTTCAGACTGGGCCCCTTAGCTCATATCAAGGTTACAGATATATAGAAACATTGGGTAACAGTCACCCTGCTATAGTTCCAGGGGTACCCAGGGCACAAATAAGCACTCACCCCAAATCTTCCCCTAACTGACCTTCAGACTGGGCCCCTTAGCTCATATCAAGGTTACAGATATATAGAAACATTGGGTAACAATTACCTGCTATAGTTCCAGGGGTACCCAGGGCACAAATAAGCCCTCACCCCAAATCTAATCCTAACTGGCCTTCAGGCTGGGCCCCCTTAGCTCATAACAAGGTTACAGATATATAGAAACATTAAGGTAACTGTCACCCTGCTATAGTTCCAGGGGTACCCAGGGCACAAATAAGCACTCACCCCAAATCTCCCCCTAACTGACCTTCAGGCTGGGCCCCCTTAGCTCATAACAAGGTTACATATATATATAGAAACATTGGGGTAACAGTCACCCTGCTATAGTTCCAGGGGTACCCAGGGTACAAATAAGCACTCACCCCAAATCTAATCCTAACTGGCCTTCAGGCTGGGCCCCCTTAGCTCATATCAAGGTTACGGATATATAGAAACATTGGGGTAACAGTCACCCTCGTATAGTTCCAGGGGTACCCAGGGCACAAATAAGAACTCACCCCAAATCTCATCCTAATGAACCCTTAAGCTGGGCTTTTAGGTGTATCAAATAGAGCAAATAGACAGCAGTAGGGTCTCCAGTTGAGTTCCCTGAGTTACAGTTCAGCATCTACTGGAGGCCCAGCCTTCCTTGAATCCTCCTGATTTCCCACATACCTAATTCCAACCCTGCTTAAAACATTGTGAAAATATTAATTTTGTGAAAGATGCTGGTTCCATTGGGAGCCACATCCACCTACACAGTAACACTGTATAATCAACATTCCATTTAGCACCACACCTGTTCTCTCTCTCTCTCTATATATATATTTATATATATATACCCTCCAGCCATCCTGCGGTGATGTAATTGGCAAGAACCTGCCCTCCCACAAATTCTAGATACCCGCATGTCTTCCCTTTGTGTTAAGCCAAATAAATATTCAGTTTTACAAGGAGGAATATGTTATTGCTTTGCACCATGTTCCACACCCCACTGCATACCCCCGCCAGACAGCATGGAAAAGACATATGTTCTGCCGAATCTTGGAGTCCTGTGCTTTCCTGCCTTTTATTTAGTCGGGGATCTCTGCGTGACTCAGATAGGAGCAATCAATTCTTAATCACAAAACACCTTCTCTGCTATTCACAGGGCTGTGCTGCCATTTGCAGGTGTTTGGATGGCTGTATAATGGGCGCCCAACCAATCTGCAGTCAGGTGCCATCACGTCTCATTCCTGGCCCTTTTCCCCGCGCGGCTGATATTTCATTTCTTGCACTTTAATTTACTCTCTTTCTCTGTCTTCCACCATTTCTCCCTCCTGCTACACTGGCATTATTAATATGCAGACCTTGGAAGTCTTCGGCTTGTTCCGTGTTACAATATAATCTGATGACAGTATCGGCTGCTAAATGCTTTTAAAGTGCTGCGTGGAGCGGGCTGGAAATGAAGGTTCTGTAGGAGTTCAGATACGTCCAGCACAAAAGCAGAAACAGATGCTACTGCTCTATAGCTCTCCTTCTATTGCTTCTATTGGTTTATGCTACTCAATAACCCAACACTTTATAATATTTATTCCATAGAGCTTACAATCTAAGATAGGCACCTGAGGCTCAGCAAGATAAAAGAACTTGACTAAGAAGTGCAATATTCCACATATCTCATTCATCGTACCAGTTATAGCTTCCCAATAGCCACTACCTACAGCACTATGAGGCATTTATTCGCTGACATGGTGATATATTGCAGCAGTGTAGTTACCCATATCAGCTAGTCATATATTTGCTTAGTAGTCTGAACCAAATTAACTGCAGATGGGTTGTCAATGGTATCTGTACTGGTCCAATACAGCAACAGTATAATTCTAAAATGCTCAATACATACACATTGTGTTACCCTTCCTATAACACCTCTTGCAACTCCATCTTCCTATAAGCACTACTAGTTAATTTCCCTTTATTTCAGGCCCTTTCTATAACTCCTCTCATACCGAGAATGCTCTTACTGCTCCATTTTGCCATACCTAGGATGTTTCATACTACTCCATATTTCCATACCTAGAATGCTCTTACTGCTCCATACAGCGATGCCTAGAATGCTCTTATTGCTCCATATTGCTATACCTAGAATGTTTCATACCACTCCATGTTGCCATACCTAGAATGTTTCTTACAACTCCATATTGCCATACCTAAAATGTTTCATACTACTCCATGTCATACCTAGTGTTTCTTACTGCTCCATATTGTGATACCTAGAATGTTCTTACTGCTCCTTATTGCCATACCTAGAATTCTCTTGCTGTTCCATATTGTCATATCTAGAATGTTTCTTACAACTCCATATTGCCATACACTGAATGTCTCTTTCTGCTCTTTATTGCCATACCTAGAATGCTCTTACTGCACCATATTGCCACCAACTATGATGTCTCCTATTGTTCAGTATATTCAATCTGTTCATGCCTAATATTTTCCTTACTGATCATTAGTGTGCCTACAGTAAAAAAAAATGTCTATTGTCCATACTCCTCTTAGAGCTCCTTACCTGTACGACCCCTCATTACAGCCACTACCTATAACTGCTGTTCCATATGTTCACTTTCTATTACACTCGCTGGAGAAGGCAGAGATTGAAGACAAATGGAAAAAGGTCAAAACAGATCAACTATTACTGAATTCAAAAAATGGAAACCTGTAGGAGCTACATTGTGAAGGTTTGGCTTGGGGAGCTGTCAGGAAGAGTTGAACACAACTGAATGATTGCACAACATGACTCCTGAGATAGAACAGCTGATTCTGGTGACCCAATGCAATTTCTTTCTGACCCACAATAAGATGCTTCATCTACAGGAATCCCAACACATTTAGAGCATCCAAAAAACCTGACCTGTTTAATGTAATGCTTCTGTAGTCCCATAGGTCTGCTGTCATGAAATGCACCCAAACTGTAATTTAGAGCTACTGTAAACATTGTTGCTCAACAACACTTCACTCCATTGTTGCTGAACCACAAATGCCAGTGCCCTCAATGCTCAAGTATGCTGAGGGAGCTTCTCCTGAGCTCTTCACGGCCAGTGACACCTTTAAAAAGCAACGTAATCCTCTGATTTGGATAAATCCTGCTCCATGTTCTTTGTTCCTGCAATTGGAGTTGGAAGCTATAAATACCTTTCTCTTTCAAAGAACAACTAAACAGCAGTATGTCCTCCCTCCTGATGTTTGATTCCAGTGTACTATCATGTAAGCAAAATGCCACAATAATCTCTGTATGTCAGATAACAGCAATATAATGCTAGGGGTGCAATGGAACACATTTATGGAGGGTATAGATTCCTTTAAAAGTGATCTAAACCCTATGGTTTAGTGGATTCTTTATTATAGTGATGGTACACTCAACGGGTGAATATAAAAATGAATCCAGGATACATGCTACTGATACGTGATAGTGAGCTGGCATTCAAATTTTATTTCTTGCCCACAGTGGATAACGTAACATTATAAATATGTCATAAATTCAACATATGACTTCTTTTAATTTCCTTTTGGGCACAGAAGTATGCCACATCTCATTGGTCGCACGCTAGAAAACTCGGTTTGGGCAAATGGTCTAATGGAGTGGATCAAACCGAAGAAAGGCCACATTCTAAACCCAGCACACACATTGCAACCAAGTTGTAACCATGCAGCTGAAGCCTTCCCCAAGCTTTTATAGGTAAAGGTGGCCATACACGGGCCGATAAAAGCTGCAGACAGACCGTGTCGGCAGCTTATTGGCCTGTGTATGGGGGCCCCCGACGGGCTTCCCCGATCGAGATCTGGCCGAAAGTCGGCCAGATCTCAATCGGATGGGGTTAAAAATCCCGTCGGATCACGGCCGCATCTGTTCGTTGATGCGGTCCCGCGATCCGACCGCCCGTTTGTGAGAGCTAGGATCCGATCGTTGGGCCCTAGGGCCCACGATCGGATCTGCCCGATATTGCCCACCTTGAAGGTGGGCATATCGGAGGGAGATCCGCTCGTTTGGCGACATCGCCAAACGAGCGGATCTATCTGTGTATGGCCACCTTAACTCACTGACCCCCCAACTGTAATTAGGCCACTGATATCTGTAAGAAACAGGGACCCCACCAATATGAAAACCTAATACAACTTTTGTCTGCGTTTAGACTTCTAACGCCACTAGTGCAGTTTGTGCCCATTGCTTTCCTTTCAACACAACTGATTATAACTAAAAAAACCACAAAACACTGGAATATACAAATATTCCATCTCAGAGCAGTAAAGATATTACTCAGCAGGCTACCTTGGCTCTGGCAAGACTCAGCAGGACAGGCTGACCTATGTCTCTAAGAATCCTGTAAGAAAAATTGCAAATAAAGCAATTAAGCTGAAATGCTCTTTATAAGGGACAAATAAGTCACTGTCTGTTGTTCTGCCACTTGCATAACAATTCAGTAGACTTTTCTGATACGTTTTAGGCTTGGAAGCCCCTCTTGTACAGCGGCCTTGTGTTATTACTAGCATACACTGAACTGGTCTCAAGCTTCCATAAAAGTCCACAGGTTTTGGTTTTAATGTACAGATCTGCGCAGTGTGATGATACTGGATTAATACTACCAGCATTCAAGCTAGAAAGGACAAAAGCAAACAAAGCCCAAGTGGTACTACAGATATAAATAAACTCAATGGAGCCCTCGTTCATGTCAAGAGCAAAAAAAAGTCTCTCAGAGGGCACAGGCCTAAGTTGGCTCAAAGAGGTTTTATTCTGTTCTGTGGACAAAACATACTTCATAAAACTGGTGATAATTCAGTTAGAAGTTGTCTCTATTAGCCAGTTTCTAATGAATCAAACAGAGATCTTTTATTCTCCGTGGTCCACACAGCTTCTGTATAGAGAAGTTGTTCCCAGAGCAATGGCAGGGGAGCTCAGCTATGGAGAATGTAGATTTGCACTTCTAGATGCACGTGAAGGTCACATTCCTATAACCATCTTATTCGGAATGGGGGTGAAAACCATATTGTAGTAGGGCAGACACTCAAAGAGCAATCTTCCCACCAGATGTGTAAAAATTTAAACGATTGAATTCAAATTTATTTGGTATACATGTAAGTAGTCATATGCTTTTCGCGTTTCACTTAATCATGAGCCTATGAATAATTGTTTGTGAAACACGAAACGAGTAAGTCTACTTCCATGTATACCAGATAAACTAATTTAAATGTTTACACGTCTGGTGGGAAGATTGCTCTTTGAGTGCCTGCTCTACTACAATATTGTTTTGATCCGCTCCCCTAGCTGAAGGCTCAGGACAGTGCATCTGCACCTCTTCTGAATCTTGACTAATCAGTGACCTTAATTATTTTCATCTATAAGGTATGGGGCTCTGACCAAAGGCTGGAGCTCCAATCTCTGGTATAAAGTGTGATCTCCAATGCTCCATAAAACAAGATTTGCTGATTTACTGTTGCTAATCGAATGCTCCTCAGACCCAAAGGTCACATTTCCATCTAATTGTCAGACAAAGACACCTTTAAACTGCTGAGATATTTCAAACCTTGGAGATCAAAACATTGCTTGAATCCGACTATCCTTATCCGTGGGATCCTTTAACATCCCATGATCAAAAAGTTATCTTGTCTGAAGTCCATCGTTTCACAGAATGGCTCTTTCTTTTATGGTTGACGTTCATCTTAGAGCAATAAGAAGCTCTTTCTTTTTTGGTTGACTCTCTTTCTTGGTAGGACCAATGCCTTCAAGGTATTTTATAATTCAGTGGAAGGATTCAATTATTTAATATTGGTGTCATCTGACAGTTGGAGAGCGTAAGGCCAAATAATTGCCATTTTACTGTATTTCAGAAAGTAGGATCAAAACACACTATCAAAGGTCTCACTGAAAGCCAGGTAAAGGCATTTCTTTCTTCCAACATTAGGTAAATGATTTGAAACCTGCTGCTCTCTGCCTTTAAACCTACCATTTGGATGCTGGGATTTGTAGTTTAATGTCTCTTGGAGAGAGAGAGACGCCTGTTTAAAGCCTAGGGAAATAGTTCTCTGCTGTTGTTGTTGATTTACTTTAAACAAGAGAAAGCTGTTTTCCCTTTACAATGCCATATATTTTTAAGTCAATTGCATCTCTAAGTGGCTGCCATTATAAAGTATAATTCCGACACCTATTATTGAATCGAGGCTGCGCTGCTAGCGGCGCTTAGTCCTTACAGAGATCAAACACAACACATTATAATAGTATGAAAATGCAATGATGGAGACATTACAACTCATTATTTTTGCACTTGTTCTTTTTCCTTCTTTTCATGAAAATGCCCTGCTGGAGCACAACTTCGCATTCGTTGACAGTTTGATACTGGATCAGGCGACTGGCTGGACACCCATTCATTCTAAAGAAGCTCAAGATGGGAGATGACAATGTTTAGATTCTTAAGAGTAGCAGATCATGTCTGGATTTCCTATGGCCCATCTGAGAACCTGACACACCTAGTAAGTATAGGTTCAGGTTTTTGGTGGAAATATGGATGGGAGGATGAGGCCTCCTACCAGGAGATACTTTGATAGGCCAGTCCTACCTATCCTACCTGTTATAATCATTATAGACCCCTATTAGCAACCCCCTTGGGAGGATCATCTATTTTTCACATATATACAACTTAAGCATCAGTCAAAACTCCTGATCATGAATAACACAAAGTGTCTGGATCTCCTAAGGCTCACCTTAGAACCTGACACACCTAGTAAGTATAGGTTCAGGTTTTTTGACAGGCCCATGGTGGAAACAAGGATGGGAGGATGAGGCCTCCAACCTGGAGATACTTTGATAGGCCAGTCCTACCTGTTATAATCATTAGAAGACCCCTATTAAGAACCCCATTGGGATGATCATCTATTTTTCACATATTTACAACCTAAACCTAAATCAGTCAAGACCCCTGCTGTGCACTCCCTATGGTTACTTGCTACAGTCTCTGCTATCTCCACTACTTATTTCAGGACCAAGGACTGTAAATACGAGATTCATATGACAGCTTTTCATAGATACTCATGGACACTGCTTCCTGGTGCTGCAACCTTACGGAAGCATAAATTAACTTATTTTCCCCCAGCTAGATAATTTTTGCACGGAATGAAGGAAAGGCTAAAAGCGAGGCTTAACATTAACATTAAGACTAGGTAGTATTTAGTAACACCCTGCAAGCCCCTCCAGTGACTGAAAGGTTAAAAACATGCATCAGGAATGGTTTGGGGGGCTCTGACCTTTAGGGACGTGGGTGACATTCGAGATGGAGCTGAGAGCAGCAGGCGCATGGAGAAGTGGGGACGGTGGTAGTTCACTGTTGGTGACCTGATGTACAATAAGGGAATGGGAATCTGACAGGTGAGGGGAGCTTGGCTGCCACTTCAAAAGGTCATAGAGAAATGTCATAAGATTTATCACCACAATGCAGAATGCACGGAGGGGAGCAAGATTAGAGGCCACGAAGAGAAGTTGGAGGAGGGGGTGAGCATAAGAAGGATCGGGGAATCAAGAGGAAGAAGCAGAAAAGATGGGAGGGTGCAATGAAGAAGGCAAGAGAAGATCAGAGTGAATACAAGAGACACATACACCAGTGATCCAGGAGGAAAGAGAAGATACAGAGCAGGAGAGGGACACACAGAGCACAATAAAAGGCATCTGATAAAAGGGGAAGATTAGGATATACAGTTTGGCCCCTGTGTAATTACTTTCTCTTTTAATGTTTCCTATGTATAAAGGTCAAGGTGACAGGGACAAGCTTTATGTACATAGTCAATGCAAGCCTATGGCATAAGCACATATTGCCAACAATATCCTCTACCACCTGCCCAACAAAGTTATTTCGTCTGCAAAACCTTCCAGAAGATAATCTCTCTTTCATGTGCTGATTGCGTATTATTGATATTATAGCAGCAGAAGACCACCAGCTGTTGCCAACCAGCAAATCTGCATATACACAAACCCACAGCGCTATAGTTGTTGCTGAACTACAGCATCAACCAGTCCCAGCAACAAATACAATCCTATAGCCAAGAGAATGAGCAATGGCAGGCATTGTGGAGCAGAGTATAAATAACCTTGAAAGCGACGTAGCCCACGGGCTTGGAATTGTACCCAAAAGAATTGCAATGAGGCCCTACTGTGCAGAGATATAGGTTGGCTGTGCACACACATGATGAGACACGTTTAGATTAAAGCCCAGCATCTGATATTCGCTCGTTCCCTTAGCCGGTGCAATTCCCATAATGAGAGACATTTACAGAAGTTACACTGGTTTGCATCACACTCGCATGAATATAAATCAGAACACACAGAGATAAAGCAAATACATAGAAGGGGGAGTGGGGGGATCCGCAGGGACGCAGCACACCTGGCCTCCTTCCAAACACTTTCAAGAAATAAGGAAAATCAGCCCAAATCTGAAGAGCCGAGTGATTGTAACTTTACCCACAGTAAATTATATGCCAGAGCGCACTCAGCATGGCAAGCACAGCTGGCAGAATGGAAAAAATAACAAGGGGGGGGGGGTGATAGGAGCGACTGAGAGGGAGTGAGAGACAGTGGGGCAGAAAGGGGGTTATGCACACGGACAGTGGATGAAAGTCAACAGAACCCAGTAATATAGTCACTATATTGCCCATGTACATGCCAACATATTCCACGGTGGTGTACAATAGCAAAGCAAAGTGACTGAGCAAAACCTGCTCAATACAGCTTGCAATCTAAAACTATAACAAGGGAAGGAAGACAGGGAAAAGGCAGCTAATATCCCTGATGCTCTTCAGCACCGGCACCTGGACAGCTCCTCCACATTCAAGGGGATGCAACTTTCCAATCTACATTCATTAAGAAATGTTCAAATTCCTTTCTGCATTGCTGGTTCTGACTCTTGAAACTATATGTATGTATATTTCTATTTGTAAAGCGCTCCTCGAGGGCAAAGCACTGTACAGCAAAACATTAAATTAATAGTAACAAACAAGGGGTCATTGGAATAAAAAGTAACAATAAGTGCATTATTAGGAATACAATTCACATAAATATAAAAAATATAATTACAATACAGATTAAGTGCTCAGTGTCAAGGAAACAAAAGGCTAGAGGACCCTACCCCGTAGGGCTTACAGTCTAAATGGGTGGGTAACATACAGACACAATTCAGAGGTGCTATGGGTTACAGTTTGTTCCACTATATGGAATGAAAGCAACACTTGAACTAGAACATTTGCCCCTTTGTGGAATACAGGTCACATTAAAATGACAGCTCCTATAATCGTCTGCCAGACAAAAAAAAAAAAGTAAGGATGGAAATCTGTAGTTTAAAGGAGAACTGTCATAGCTCTAAACATGGACAAGAAAATCACTGTTATAGCTTGTGTAAATACAGGGTAATGGCACACAAGCCTGTTTAGGGCACTGCCTTAAAGGGGAACTATCGTAAAAATGTAATACACAGTAAGCTTCCTCATGCTGAAATAGGAAACTTTCTAAATAAAATCAATTAACAATTCTCCATTGTTTCTGAAATAATCAAGTTTATCTTCACTATTCCTCCCTCTGCATCTGTTTCTCTTCATTCTGTCTTCATGCAGCAGTTGGGTGTCAGATATTCATTAACAGTTAGATCCAATATATCGTATAGGGAGGCTCCTTTCCCAGCAGATGTATTAGAGCTCACTTAAATTACTGATTCCAGTACAAACAAAATCTAACAAAATTACTGCCTTTTGCACAAATCCTGCATGTAGAGAGACATGAGGTCTGGTGATTTTAATAGAGTGAGCTCTAATACATCTTCTAGGCAAAAGATATATTAAATCATTCATCTGACACCCAACTGCTGCATGAAGGGAGAATGAGGAGAAACAGATGCTGAGAGAGGGATAGTGAAGATGAACTTGATTATTTCAGAAACAGTACCGAATTTTTAATTGATTGTATTTAGAAAGTTTCTTATTTCAGTATGATGAAGCGTATATTACATTTTCGTTTTCACGATAGTTCCCAAAAGCCCAAAATGTTTAAAATGCTGGAAACAACCCTATAGACTTACATTGCAATGACCTGTAAGGAGCTTTAGGGTTTTACTGCAACATTTTATTGCCAAGTTGAGTGATTAAAATGCCCTGTGTACCATTACCCGTAAAGTATCGAAGGTCCCCTTGAGTTCCTCCAGGCTTATTTAAATATCTATATCCCCTCTTTCTCTTCAATATATAACCTCTCTGTCCCTCTTTATTAGAATTTCACATTCTCAACAGAACTCCCTTCTTTTAGCAGCAGTTATATAGTGATATCATATAATGTAATATAACATATAACAACATAGCCAAGGGTTTGACTGATCTTCGTTCCCCACCACAGAAGATAATATCCGCAGTAGAGCCTTGGCCGAGCAGCGCATTATCTCTAGATTCTATCTGAGGAAGTAATGCAGTTCCAGCAAGTCTATGACAGCTAGAGATGAATGTTACTGTGGGATAGGGAATCCCCCGAACTCCCATTCATATTAAAAAGACAATGTAATTATCACTGTGCATCTAGGGAAGAAGGGCAGGAAAAGGGCTCAACAGCGAGGCAGCCCACTTTATCTTCTAACAACCCCCCTTACAATCAGATGTTAACAGGTTGGGAAAAGGAAGCACCATTAATGAGAGGATTGGGGGGTGCATCTTAACCCCGGCACTGCAGTATTATTTTAAAGCAAAGGTGGGAAATATGGAGCCTTTAAGATGTTCGTGAATGCCAACTCCATGCACCAGCAGGATTCTGGGAGCTGTAGTCCTTCAACATCTTGAAGGTTGCAGGAGTGACAGGACAGGAAAAGGTGTTGTACCTGGGAAGTTGTTGAATAATCGACATATTACAAGGAGAGTGCTGTACAGAACTGGTGAAGATCATAGACCCCCCAACTGCAGGGTTAGCTTTCTTATAAGGGAAGTGTATGAGTAAGTGCCCATTTGGCATAAAACGCGTTAGGTTATACATGTCCTAATAAAGATTGTTTTACTTTTATAATTATTTTGGCTACTGCATTACTATCACTGGGTCTCCTCTTATCTTCATTGTAATTTTTCTTATAAGGGTTCAAAGAAGTGGATGGGGGCAGCATGAGACAATTTAAGACAGGGCATTGCTTATTTGCTGCATTGAATAATCCTGGTGCTACAACAGGGCTATTGCTATGGCTGTTTCTTAGATCTGTAACCGTGTTACAAGATAAGTGAAAATTTTGCATTTGGCAGAAAGGATTCAGCCCAAGGGTCTGTAAACCACTGGCCTATAAGATACATACTGGCAAATACAGAGTTGGGTCTATAATATCAAAATAAGCTTCTTATGTAGCATTAATAATATAAACCTGTAGAGGCACATGAGATATGCCAGAAAAGGTAGATAGAGGGTATATATGCATTCCCAAAATACCTTGCATGCAAGGGCATAACTACTGCAGGGGGGCCCCAGGAGGTATAGGGGCCCCACGAGGCCCTAATTCCTATAGAATTTCAATAAATGTTGGTAAAACAAGTCAACCCCTAGACATTTTGGGGGCCTGAAAAATTATTTGCTGTGGGGCCCAGTAATATTAAGTTACACCACTGCTTGCATGCTTTATCACAGCTGCTGCCTGCTACATTGCTACATTGTAGAGCAGTAGAGATTAAAGGAGAAGGGAAGCTACGGAGGCATTTTATTGCCAATAGATCAGCTGCAATAGTGCAAGCTAGAATGCTATATTTATTCTGTAGAATGTTTTACCATACCTGAGTAAAAAGCTCTAGAAGCGCTCTGTTTGTTTAGGATAGCAGCTGCCATATTAGCTTGGTGTGACATCACTTCCTGCCTGAGTCTCTCCCTGCTCTGGGCTCCGATTACAGCAGAGAAGGGGGGGGGAAGAGGAGCAAACTGAGCATGCTCAAGCCCTAGCCCTGGAGGTTTAAGCTGAAGGCAGGAAGTCTGATACAGAAGCCCATGAGTACACAATAGAAGGAAAGAAATGTGATGTTTATTTTGACAGAGGACTCAGAGCAACATTACTTTGAGGGTTTACTGGTATATTTAGATGGACCTTTCTGGTAAGGCTTACTTAGTTTTAACCTTTCCTTCTCCTTTAAACTCCCTTGGGCAAAAACCATCGCAAGCAAACTAACATTCTCTTTGGTGATGTGTAAGAGGTTTCATTCATAATGGATTGTTAAAATGATTAATGGCCATCTCCTCTGTGCCAGTCACACGGCTCAACAACCTCATCAAAGGCCTCAACGATGTGTTTGGGAGGGAGCCTGGATAGTTACATTAAGAGGGCATGTGGCTTGATAGCAAATGCTTCACCTCTGCATTCTCCATACTCGTCCTCCTTGGGGAGCGAGGTCCAGTCAACTGCAGTCCCCATGTCTGAGAGAGCACTGAAAGGTGCATGATTTGTGTTGTGCCAAGCAAGTGGCGCCGGAGAGGATACTTGGAGACTGTAGTACCTTCTCATGGACTGTGTTGTTGTCTTGGGTGTTTATTAAGTGTTTATGAGAGCAATAAACAATCTGAATATAAAGTGCTATAAGAATTCATTCAGATTGCTCATGAATCACGAGAGGGGAAATGATCGACTGGCAGATCTGGCTTTAGGGGAGGGTAGAAAAGGCATTGGCCATGAGCCGCTGGCACTAGAGGATCATAGAAGCGACAATGAAAGCAAAAAGGACAGTGTGTAACAATTATTGAATCATTTCATTGTAAACATCAGGGATATCCAAGCTGTGGCCCTCCTTGTCTTCTTGAACTTGTCCCATCAACTGCCGTATTGCATCCCGTAAATCTGAGGCAACTCCATAGACAACAACAGTATCCACTTCAGACTTCTAATGTTGCACCAATGTCTACAACAGCACACTTGAAAGTCTACCACTGCCATGGGACAAAAATTTTTTTTTTTCAAAATGCATCAGTTAATAGTGCTACTCCAGTTAAGTTCTGCACTGAAACACGTTTCTCAAAAGAGCAAACAGTTTTTTTTTTTTTAATTTTGAAATCTGACATGGGGCTAGACATATTGTCCGTTTCCCAGCTGCCCCCAGTCATGTGACTAGTGATTTGATAAACTTCAGTCACTCTTTACTGCTGTACTGCAAGTTGGAGTGATATCACCCCCTCCCTTTCCCCCCCAGCAGCCAAACAACAGAACAATGGGAAGGTAACCAGATAACAGCTCCCTAACACAAGATAACAGCTGCCTGGTAGATCTAAGAACAACACTCAATAGTAAAATCCAGGTCCCACTGAGACACATTGAGTTACATTAAGTAGGAGAAACAACACCTGCCAGAAAGCAGTTCCATCCTAAAGTGCTGGCTCTTTCTGAAAGTACATGACCAGGCAAAATGACCTGAGATGCACCTACACACCAATATTACAACTAAAAAAAAAATACACTTTCTGGTACAAGAATGAAATTTTAAATCTAATTATTTGCAGTATTAACAGTATAATTTAGAAATAAAAACTACATCAAAAAATCATGACAGAATCACTTTAATATAGGGCCCCATCTTCAAGGTCTAACTTTTTATTAGGGCCCCCCAGTGCCTAAAAAAATGGTTACAGATATAATTAAATTCTACTGGGGTATTTTAACACTAGGTAGGGGCTTAAATCAAATCCATTAGATGAATGGCTGTGGGTTGACACCTCTATGCTGGTTCCCCCTTTATTTCTGCAGTTCAGGCCCTGTCTATAGAATAAAACAATGCTGGGGTTTTGCTAATTAACATACAAGAATCCAGATTCCGCAGGAACCATCAATTCACTTAATGCATTTCTGAAGTGCAAAATATTTTGAATACGCTGAGTACTTTGGGAGATTTTATACCCGCCATCAAACAAGAGTTACATCTCCATTCGGGCTGTCCAAGAATTATACAGTCAGATGACAGGTAAAATAATGATTCATTTCATTTCCATACTGCGGCGACACTTTACAAGCACCAAACGCCTACTGCAAAACTTCAACTTACCTCCCGGCACTAACAGCTTGGGGTTCTATCTTGGGTGTCACAAGAGCATCCATTCATTACCCGTCACTGGCAGGGTGAGATCAGGAAATCCTTAAACTGCCAGCAAGAAGGGTTTTTACAGCTTATCTCTAATATAAGACTTTTGCCTGCAGTCTGCCTTCTCTGTGTTCTCCATAGTGTCAGGGGGTCAGGAATTCTTCTACTTCACTCACATTTGACACAATGAGGGAATTCCTATAGATGTAACTATATAAATAGAAATCCTAGAGGAAATATTGTACATTTATGGTTCCTTGCTTCCCATACACACTTCCGTTTTAGATTTATATAAAGATTGGATGAAAAAAAGGGTTATTTACTGCGCACAAGTATGGAAGGAATACACCTACTATGGGGCTGCACAGTGCATTGACCATATATAATATATATATCTACAGGTATATTGGAGAGTGCTGGAAGCAAAGCACTTGGCGTCAGATGGGTTGTGAGCTCAAGCCGTTACTAGGAGTCCGGTGCCTATAATCAGCAGCTTGGGCTAGAACGCAAACGCTGAGCAATGATTGGCTGAAATCAGTAGTAAGTGTAGTTTAATCAGCGGCTGAGAGGGGCAAGGACTTTGCCATAGAAGTGGAAATGCAATGAGCTGATAGTTGGCAATGAGTCGATAAATGAGTTAATAACCCATCTGCATGGAGTTGGTTCCCGCGGGACACCCCAATTAATAAACTTATAACACAGAGATTCTTTAGGCTTTCTGGGCATATGCTGCGCCGCAGAGTTAGAGAGAAACAGATTGGAGACGTATGATGGAAACAAGAAAGGGGGGGGTGTTGGAAATTCTTTTGTTCCATCTCTCGTTCGCACACCCTTCCTTGTGGCTCAGTGGGAATTCTCAGTAGCAGCCATCATTTAAAGGGGATACTAACCCAAACATTATATTTTGCTTAATGAACAAAAACATACATTCATTGCACATTATCAATGGTTTTAAAGATATTTGTAAATGTAATTGCTAC
Organism: Xenopus petersii; assembly: GCA_038501925.1. Taxonomy (NCBI): domain Eukaryota; kingdom Metazoa; phylum Chordata; class Amphibia; order Anura; family Pipidae; genus Xenopus; species Xenopus petersii. The sequence continues at coordinate 107,416,452 of CM076685.1, read as the reverse complement.
GGAAAGGAGCCCCTTTAAACTCCCATATACCTCGCCTTCACAGTCCTTTCCCTCGCTAACAAACAGTCTGACAGCAGAGCAGCTTCGGACAGGTTTACAAATGGGGAAGGTAATGCCGGGAACCTTTGCGTCTGATGAGAACAGATCGGAGTTCCCTTTCGTGTGCATGAGAGGATTAGTGATGGACGAATCAGTCCCGTTTCACCTCGCCAAAAAATTAGCGAAACTCCGAAAAAAGTCAGTGGGCGTCAATGGGTGTCCGAATAATTTTGACGTGCGGCACTTTTTATGCATGCACCAATTTTGATGTGGGACAGTTTTTTTGTCACTGCGAATTTTTGCCGCAGTTACGCAAAAAAAACATTCACAGGCAGAGAAATTTGGAAATCAGACGCAAATCCATGCCTGGCGAATAAATTTGCCAATCACTGGTGAGGACCACAACGCAGGGAGACATGACAAACATCGAAGAAGAAACACACAGAGGAATAAAGTCCACATGCTATATAGCTAATTAGTATTTACTCATTTTGGCGCAGAATGGAATGAATGAGATGCGGCCATGTAATATAAATCTCATTATTGTAGCAATCCTATTTGCAACCAAGCTGACCGTTTCAGGGATTCCTCTAAAAAAATAAAATGATGGTTCAAGTATGCATATTAAATAGGCTTATTGGCATTTGCCCATGGCAGCACTCCTAGAGGCCTTCTGGGCCACAGTAAGAGGTTTGCACTTGACCCCATACCCTTGAATGGCCTCCCATCCTACTTTCCACCTGACCTGAGGCCATTGAAGCTGTCCTGAGAGTCTCTTATTATACTGGGCCCCCCTGCCCCCCCCCCCCCAGTACTGTAGTTCTGCCTGGCTAAGAAAAGGTTGAGAAGAGCTGGTCTCCAAGTAGGGTCTCTGCAAAGGTCAACAATGACACGGAGGGTCCGTCAACGGGAAGAGAAATAACTGAAGCCAACACTGTGGCTGATGTATATCAACAAAGGCAACTCAAATGGTAGCTCCCACTGATGTGTATATACGCTGAGAATATATTAAATAATGGAGATTACTAATACTATATTCTGAGTAAATGATATACCAGTAACTCTATGGTTTATTGACAGTGTGTCAGGTGCCAGCTGAATTATACTTGGAGAAATGATATAATTTTCCCTCTCTTTGCTTTTTCTGCATGACTGTCTGAATTTTCCCTTTTTTCTGAAATATGGAGGATGCTTCTTGTTAGCTGAATCCCTTAATGTGTATGAACAGTTCTTTCATATCCCTTCTTTATTCTGCCCTCTGAGCTGGACATGCTACAGAGAAAGTTTATAGATCCTATGGGTGCTATAAGGAGAGCTCGCTCGGCTCCCAGACTGCTTTATGTGAGGGACTATGAGTGGTGCATAGATGATGCCTCTCTGGCCGCATGTTCGGTGTGTAGGTCCAGCACAAACTTTCACATATTAAGAGGAATTGATGCCTCACAGAATTTCTTTATAGTCGTCGATCAATTACATGGAAAGCGCAGCAATTTATGGTGTTGGCAGGAGACAATACTCATGCCAAAGTGACAAATTCTGCAGGTTTTGTGTAGCCAAGTGATGGGGGTGGGGCAGTGTGTGTATCTAGAGATGATGTAAAGCCAGAACAGGTTGTGCTGACAGGGGCTGAATTATGGCACGGCGCCCCCGTGACTGAGGTTCTCACTGCCTTCTCGTTTCTGGCTGTGAAGGGGAGATGACCACACAGAAGGAGAGGTAGAGAAGCGACAATATGTGAGATTGGACCAAAATCCAGATAAATAAAAGATGGAGAGGACACAGGGAAGAGGGGTATCAGTGGGGTCAGACATGGTCCCAGTTCCACAAGCAAGAACATATGACAGTAGAGTACCTAACTGAGATAACATCAGGAATGGGTCACCTGTAGGACTCCAGAACTACACACACAAGTTCCACCTTGAGCTGAAGTTCAATGACGAAAAGCTAACAATTATTAATCAAGCTATTTTAATGTAAATCATTCCAAAGGCAGTTCAATGCAAATAAGCTCCAACACTCAAAGGCTCTCACTCCCGGCTACAAAGGGGAGATGGCCATACAGAAAGGGAGGTAGAGGAGGGACAAGATGGGAGAGTGGAGCAAAATCCGGATGAAGAAAAGATGGAGAGGACACAGGGAAGATGGGTACCACAGCAGTGACCACCTAACTGAGATAACAACATCAGGAATGGGTCATCTGTAGGACTCCAGAACTACACAAAATTCCACCTTGAGCTGGAGATCAATGACAAGAAGCTAACATTATTAATCAACCTATTTTTATGTAAATCCTTCCAAAGGCAATTCAATGCAAATGAGCCACAACACTTAATGGCTCTCACTGCCGGCTGCAAAGGGAAGATGGCCACACAGAAGGAAAGGTAGAAGAGGGACAAGAAGAGAGATTGGAGCAAAATTCAGATGAAGAAAAGATGGAGAGGACACAGGGAATAGGGGTAGCAATGGGGTCAGACATGGTCCAAGTTCCACAAGGGGGAACATATGACAGCAGTGGCCACCGAACTGAAATAACAACATCAGGAATGGGTCACCTGTAGGACTCCAGAACTACACAAAGTTCCACCTTGAGCTGGAGTTTAATGACGAAAAGCTAACAATTATTAATCAACCTATTTTATGTAAATCACTAGAAAAGGCACTTCCATGCAAATGAGCAACAACACTCAAAGGCTCTGGGCCCTAGAGCAATGCCTCTTTTCCAAACAACAGATTCTGGGAATTAAGGAGTCTACAAAGGCTTCCATATCACTACATGTGAACAAATAGTTTCATAAATAACAGCCATTAAAGGCTTTACCAATAACACACTGGATTTTATATATATATATTCCACCATATTCTGTTCACAATGAGCCACTTCTCTGGGTTGTTACCGTATATTCCTGAATAAATCTGTCCTGCTGAAGGTTATCCGAGGTTGAAGTGCACCCACACAGGTAATATTACTTGGAGATATTTTCCCATAGAGAATTGGATATCTGAAGAGGAAAATACCCTTAGCAAAAACCAATTTAATAGGGTTTAAGCTCTCATGGTCTATACGTTTAAGATGAGACCTTTGATCCCTCAGCCTTGGTATGTTTGGGTAGGGATATTGTAAGTCAGTGTACATGGCATTTATTGGCATTAATAAAAACAATGATAATATCAACAGCTTCCTCTGTGAAGCAGTGATGTCTTCAGGGGGAGTCCAAGGTGGGTGAAGTGCCTTGGGCTCACAGAAAGTGGGGGCCTTCAGAGTGCCAGAAAGCTCAGTCCTTCATAGGTAATCATTGTTGCCTGATCCAGTCTAAAGTGGTGGGCTTTTGCTAACTGAGAAAAAAAGACTCCCCCACTATATGTCTATAGTGTGTTTCCAAAACAAAACACCTTGCAAACATCTCTTCTCCACAGAAAACCCAACTTTGAAAGCCATTCCTCATAACTGCTAGGGCCCAGCCTGCTTTATTTTTAAAGCAGGCACTTGGCAAATAGAGGAAGCCATGGAGTCAGCAGAGCAGAGAGATTTACCTACACCCCTGGGGTATCAGTAAATATCCTTTCGCTAATCACTGAGGTGAAACTTTTCTGGCTGCAAAACCCACCTTTCACCATCCTTGGGCCGCAGGCCTCGAAATGTGCTCTAAACAGCCACCGGCACTGGCCCATTTCCGATCCTTTCGGCACAAGCCTCTGTATAAACTTCCCCGCCGTGAATATTAAATATTGGTCAAAGCACAGTATATCTTCCAGCTGCAGATCCCAATAATGAGATCTCCTGTATAGATCAATATTTGTACTCTCAGTGCTTTGTAGGCGCTAATCTCTCTGGCAGGCAGTAGGTAAATTCATTAGGACAATTATATATTGTATGCCATATAAATTATATATATATATATGTATATATATATATAAACGTTGTATTTCTTATTTCAGTTTCTACCAGTACAGTTGCTTTTCCTCTTTTTAAATCCTATTCTCCCCTTATCGTCTTTTCTCATCTTGTTTCTTATTTTATTCAGTGTCTGTTCCCACTCCCATCTCTCATTTCCCCCACCTCTTCTTCCTTTCTCACTTTCTCACCCCCTTTCTATCTTCCTTCCTCCTTCCACAAACCAATTACTCCTCCACACATAACCATTTTCTGAGCTGTCAGGCTTTCCCATTATTAGAGAATTTAGTGAGTCCTTGAGCGCAACCCATCCCCCCAGCACCCCACACTTTGGAGAATGGAAGGTCACAGCCCTAAGGCTCCTGCTTTGCCTGGTCTATGGCCTATAGACTCCCCTGTTGGACAAAACCTGCATCCCACCAGCAAGAGGGATCTCCACCAAAAAGCAGTTAGGGTTCAAATATATGAGGGAAGTCTGCAATATCTCATTTTGGTTTTATTGTAAACACCCACAGGCTTTTGGGTTTGTGTTCAAGATGTGGTGTGTTGGTAGAGCACCTTCTGTTCATCCAGTCCTTGTGGGCCATACCAATACTAGCAATTTTGCACCCAAGCAGTTTATTATCATCTGAATAATTTTAAGAAGCATGGTGCCAATGAAAATTTTTGGTGGCGCCATCTATGGTGGGACAGTTGCAAAGGCTTTTCATTTATACCAGCCAAGTTTTCTATTCACTGTGATTCACCTTTTTGGTAATCTAGTTTGCAGTGATGTAACAATTGAGACTGCAACTGCTGGGGGTCCTTAGAGGTACATGAGGAGAATGGAGAACTCTTTGTTATGCAAATAGTTCTCTATTCTCCTCATGTACCTCTGTGACCCTCTGAGCTCCCCTCGCTAATACTTTATCTCTCCTCTAGAAGACGGGCTCTCCAGGTCAGGCAAAATCTTTAATGCCCAATGTCATGACTTCTAGACATTCTGGCGAGGTCCCTGGATCATCGGGGGTGAGCATCTGCTCATAAAGACACAAAAGCATTAAGCTTGACCAAAATGTTTTGGATTAATAGGATCACAATGAGGACGTTTGGTTTCCAGCGATGAATAAAAATGCCCATAATCCTGAGAGATTAAGCTACACGGTTGTTCTAGCTTTATACGGCAGAACAGGACTTTCTGGGTGACGTAACAATGGGTCCTATGAATATGGTGAGGGTCCTGAGTCGTGATAAATATCTTGTACCAAATTAATCTGATTCTTAGCGGGTTATTTATCAAAATCCGTATTTATCTCATTATTTTCTGAAATATACTCTGACCCCTAATTTCCCCTTATATATAAATACATTTTCCCAAAAAATTCCAGTGCGGAAAAAAACATGAAAAAATCGTGAAAACTGTATGAAAATGTGAATTATACGAAGTTTTTGGATTTTCCACCCGAAGACTACATTTTTTTTGGATTTTTGCCCAAAAACGATGAAAACTTTGAACCCAGTACAGATCAGGATATCTTCGAGACTTCTCTCATTGACATATACAACCTCAGCAGGTCTGAGATGCTGGCTTTTCGGATTTAGACTTTTTCCATCCGTGTGGGTATAATAAATCACGGAAAATGCAAGTTTTTTTATTCACTAAAAATTTGGATATTATAGTAAAAAAAATATTTTTTTCGAGTTTTTGGCATTCTGACTTTAATAAATAACCCCCTAAGAGTCAAACTGTACTGCCCGGATACCAGTGAGTCTCTTTGGCCGCCCAAGTCCTGCTGACCCACACTGTATGATAAATCTCATTGCCTCTATTATTTCTACCACTGAGCTGTGTAATATACATTAGATAATATTTAGTACGTTCTATGGAGCATAGATTTCGACTCTAGATATCAAGCTTTAAGGCCTAGGGGCCAAGACACATACATACTCTACCCTAAACCAACCCTGCAAGTAACTTAAAGGTATACTGTGTCGTGCCATGCAAGTTACAGTTGAACAACTCCTTTGAACCAGCAGCTAAAAGCCAAAATCCAGTATGTTGGCTGAGACTGGTGCCCAGCAGTGACATGAAACTGATAAATTATTTAATTTAGTTACGTCTATGCACTATGCCTCCCTCCAGCCATTCTTCAGCTCAATCGGATATCCAGCCTGAGGCCCTCCAGCTGCTACAATTACCAGTACTACCCCTGTGGCCATTAGAACTGCAGAGCGCTACAAGCTTAATATCCAATGTGAAGCTGATTGTGTCTCGATATGTAAGAAATTCTACCTGATTCCAAATGGAAGTATAAATCCCACATGTCCTTATTCTATAAAGGAAGAGAAATTCTCCGGCTGCCAAAAATCTATTATCCTCATAAATATTCTCAAGAATTCTTGGCTTTCATGGAGGAAAGACTTTGCGTAGCCTAATTAAAATCTTCTTGTGTCAGTACATTAACTCCTTCCAGGACCGGACTGAGAATTAAAATAGGCCCTGGCATTTCAGGTACACAGAGGCCCAATCAGCCCACATAGAGGCCCAAACAGCCCCACCAGCCCACTAAATACTGACTTTCTATGGGACCTTATAGCAGCCCCTCTGGCATTTGCCAGAACCCACAGATTGCCAGTCCGGGCCTGACTCCTTCCCATCTGGAATGTCTAAAACTCTGCAGGAATGGGACTGCACAGCGCTGCAATAGGGGAAGTGAGTATATTAGAGGCAGTTAGGAATATCTGAGAAGAACTTGTGTTTATGAAGGTAGCAATTGTTAGAGTAGACTATGTGTTAAAGTGTATTGCACACAGCTGCCATACATTATGCTAGATACAGCAGTCATTAAGAATTAAGCTGGCTCTACAAAGAAAGGTCACGCACATGGCTAGGCCACCAAATGATTTGGCCAACAAACTGATTAGAAGATTTGGACTGGTCCTGGGAGGCCTTTGTAAAGTTGTAAGGGTGTGCTACAGTGAACGAAAATGTGCTACAGCGAGTAAGGATGCACTACAGTGAGTAAGACTTTTGACTGAAGTGACTGAAGATGTGGTACAGTGAGTAAGAATATGCTATAGGTGTGGTGTTTATACAAATGGCCTGTAGATGTCACTGTGCCCAGACTTATACTGTGCATACTTCCTGACTGCTTAAAAAGTGAAAGTAAAAGTTACTGTTGTGTAATGGCTGCATGAGAGCCTGCAATAAAGCACTGTTATACTCTACTCATCCTTGGCTACCCAAAACATAACAATAGGGAGTGAGTATGTGTTCCAGTAAGTAAGGATGTGCTACTAAGATATGCTACAGTAAGGACATACTACAGTGAGTAAGGACATCCTACAGTGAGTGAAGATGTGATACAATGAGTAAGGATGTTCAATAGGGAGTATGTGCTGCAGTGAACAAGGGTGGGACACAATGAGTGAGGAGTGTGTATGATATAGTGAGTAAGATTATGCTACATTGTGATGTGTTACATTGAGGTAGGCTGTGATCATGTGAGTAAGGATGTGCTACAGTGAGTGAGCATGCATTACAAGGAGTAAGGATGTGTTACAAGTAGTAAGAATATGTGTGTTATAGAGAGTAGGTATGTGTTACAATAAGTAAGGATGTGCTAGAGTGAATGAGGATGTGTTACAGTGAGTGTGTATGTGTTACAGTGAGTAAGGATGTGCTACAGTGAGTGAAGACATTTTACATTGAGTGTGTATGTGTTAAAGTGAGTAAGGATGATGTGCTACAATGAGTGAGGATGTGTTACAAGGAGTAAGAATGTGTGTGTTATAGAGAGTAAGTATGTCTTACAATAAGTGAGGATGTGCTACAGTGATTGAGTGTGTATGTTGTTCAGTGAGTGAGGATGTGCTACACTGAGTGTGTATGTGTTACAGTGAGTGAGTGTGTATGTGTTACAGTAAGTGTGTGTGTATGTTGTTCGGTGAGTGAGGATGTGCTACAGTAAGTGAGTGTGTATGTTATGTTATACAGTGAGTGAGGATGTGCTACATTGAGTGTGTATGTGTTACAGTGAGTGAGTGTGTATGTATTACAGTGAGTAAGGGCTACAGTGGGTTGGGAGATGCTGCAGTGAGTAACACAGTGCGTAAGGGTGTAGTAAGGGAGCAGACTAAGATGTCTGATGGGGGCTGAGTAAGATGTATGCATGGCGTATTAGAGTGCAAGTGACACCCCCTGTACAGTAACACAGCCCTTATCTCTCCGAGTGTCACTTGACTTCCCTGTGCAGAGGTGAATGAAGGGGTTAAAGATGGCAGGTCACATGTTTTGCTGATTTGCATGTGTAACGAGAGGTATGGCTGGATGGGTTCCGGGCCCTGATTACATACATATTTAAAGGGTTCCCAAAATTAACCTCCAGCCTGAAGATCTGCTCGCTTCTCTGAAAGAGATTAACATAATGGCGCTATTAAGCAGCTCTGCCCTGCAGCCCCTCTGCTGTTCCATCCCAGGCACCGACTGCCCTCTGCATCTCGACTGCACCGCGGGGAGAGGAGGGTGGAGATGACAGTTTACTCATCAGTGATTGAGGCCTCACCTACAGCAGCACCACAGTGTATCCATGATTCTGCTCCCTGATGGGTGAGAGGCGCTGGGGGATTGGGTTCTGCTGCTAACTTTGGAACCATCGCATATCATTACACTGTTTCGTAATTGATTTGTTTTCTCCATGTTCAGCATTATGGATGGTTCAATTACAACTCCCAGCACCCTGCTGTGGGCAAGGGGGGGTCTACAGCTACTTTGAGGATACTGCAAAGGATCTGCAACCTTCACTGTCAAGCTCTGTTGGGTCCTCAAAATACATTAAAGGGGTTGTTCACCTTTAAATTAACTTTTAGTATGATGTAGAGAGGGATATTCTGAGACAATTTGCAATGGGTTTCCATTTTTTATTATCAGTGGTTTTTGAGTTATTTAGCTTTTTATTCAGCAGCTCTCCAGTTTGCAGTTTCAGCCATCTGGTTGCTAGGGTCCAAATCACCCTAGCAACCAGGCATTGATATGAATAACAGACTGGAATATACAGTAAATAGGAGAGGAGCTGAATAGAAAGTTGAGTAATAAAACGTAGTGATAACAATACTTTTCTAGCCTTACAGAGCATTTGTTTGTTTTAGATGGGGTCGGTGACCTCCATTTGAAAGCAGAAAGAGTCAGAAGAAGAAGGCAAATAATTAAAAAACTAGAAAAAATTAAGACCTATTAAAAAGTTGCTTAGTATTAGCCATTCTATAACATACTAAAAGTTAACTTTAAGAAGAACCACCCATTTAATCTCTGGAAAGAGCCGCAGACTTACTGCATGGCCACACAGAAATCAGTGCAGTCTGCAGCATGAATATCTAATGTGGAATTGTTATGCATCAGTTTTAAATGGTTTGGGATAGTCCTGCTAATACTTACATACAGTTCATCGGCAAACTCGTAGTATAGCGGGAACATAGTGGGCCCCATAGACTGTGTATTATAAATCCCCTTGTCTTAGGACTCAGTACTCCCGCTCCCCTGATAATCCGCTGATTTGCTGTCACTGCTTTTAAACCCCAGTACATACATAAGGGATTTATAACCGTGTACATGTCTGGGCACATGTGTGTGTTTAGATATATTATTGGCATACATTCCTAATATGCTGACGCGTTTCGCATTACACCGGGGATCAATTCCATCACAGACTTGTGACAGGTCGAGTTGCAAAGACGCTGATACAGAGTAATGTGATGCAGCCTTGACCCTGGCCTTCCGCACGGAATAGTTAAGAGGTGATGATACAGAAAATGCGTTAAGCTTGTAGTACCGGCTGCATGGCTGGACCCATCAGGGAACGCACATTAAAAAGAAATATGTGGTATCGCCACGCCAGTTAGCCACATCACTAGACCTAATAGAAAACAGAGAGCGAAGGCAAACTGATACATCAGATTATTGGGAAAGCTGTCATAACAAAGCCGACCCTAGTGCAAGGTTTGGCCGGGCTGCGGGCGGGATATTCCTATCTATGGGCACCGCATCAGCTCCTGACAAACTCTGCCGTTCCAAACAAACAACTGGAGGGTTGCAGGCAGGTAGGGGTTTCAGCCTCTCCATTGGACACATGCTGCATGGCAAAATGCCAATTGCATGGGTACACAGCTCCAGTGCAGTCTGCAGCATGCATATAAATGACTTGGAGGTGGATCACACATAAGGTGGTGAGGTCACAATTCAAGACACCAATGGTAATTTCAAGGTGCTGTCGGCGGCAGAATGGCAATGTCCCAAATCTCAAGGTTCCTTTCCAAGACTCATCATTAAAGAGCAACTTCCTTTCATCTATTTAATTGGCTGTTTAAGCCGTATATCGGCATCTCCCCCTCTTCCCGGTGTTAATCTGTGTATGATTATAAATACTAATAACTAGATTGCTATCAGCGTCAGGCAACAAAAAGAAGCTTTCTTTTATTGGGCCTTATCAGTGCAGGAACATACAATATATTGTGGGACAAATCCCTGGGGCCAAGTGACACCGCAGTGCATAGTCAGAGCCATGCGTCAGTAGAGACGGCTCCTGCAGAGATATAGGCACGCTACCTAGAGAGATGCGGGGACAGTAGCTGCGTCCTGCAGAGATGTGGGGACAGTGAATACAGAAATGTGGGGACAGTGAATACAGAGATGTGGGGACAGTGAATACAGAGATGTGGGGACAGTGAATACAGAGATGTGGGGACAGTGAATGCAGAGATGTGGGGACAGTGAATGCAGAGATGTGGGGACAGTGAATGCAGAGATGTGGGGACAGTGAATACAGAGATGTGGGGACAGTGAATGCAGAGATGTGGGGACAATAAATACACAGATGTGGGGACAGTGAATACAGAGATGTGGGGACAGTGAATACAGAGATGTGGGGACAGTGAATGCAGAGATGTGGGGACAGTGAATACAGAGATGTGAGGACAATGAATACAGAGATGTGGGGACAGTGAATACAGAGATGTGGGGACAGTGAATACAGAGATGTGGGGACAGTGAATACAGAGATGTGGGGACAGTGAATGCAGAGATGTGGGGACAATGAATACACAGATGTGGGGACAGTGAATACAGAGATGTGGGGACAGTGAATACACAGATGTGGGGACAGTGAATACAGAGATGTGGGGACAGTGAATACACAGATGTGGGGACAGTACATGCAGAGATGCAGAGAACTGGCTGTATTGAGAAAGGTACTTGCATCCATACATGCTCCTTTGCAACTTGCAGCAACTGATAAATGCACCTCTTCAGCAGACTGGTGAATTATGCACAAAAGCACACATGGACCTTCAGTTTGGGCCTAGCTGTAATACCAGGGTTCCCTCACTGGGTTCCATTAGTAGCGGAATTATGTGTTATCAGATTCTAAGCCATGGGAACAGTACCTGCTGAGATGGAGTGACAATAGCTTTAGGGACAGTGTCTGCAGAGATAAAGGGAGAGTAACTATGGAGATCTAGGGACAGTACCTAAGCAGATGAAAGTGCAGATCCTGAGCAATGCAGACACTGTACGTATGTAGATGTGGAGACAGTACCTGCGGAGATGTAGGCATAGTACCAGCAGGGATATGGGGATTGCATACAGAGATATGGCAGGCGTAGCTGCAGGCTTTTAGGGACACTACCTGTGGAGATGTAAGGACAGGACCAAATAGATGTAAGACGTAGGTGCAAAACTAGAGCCATGGAGAAGAGAAACCTAGGGAGATGTGAAGAAAGTACCTGCTAAGATTTAGGGACAATACCCATGGAGATGTAAGGAAAGAACCTATGGAGACATCACCATGAGAGATGTAAGTGCAGCGCCAGAGCAATGTAGAACAGAAACCTAGAGAGATGTGAAGACAGTACCTGCCGAGATTTAGTGACAATACTTGAGAAGATGCTGGCACAGTACGTGTGGAGATGTAAGGATAGAACCTATGGAGATTTCAAGACAGTAGCCAAGGATATGTACCGTATTTAGGACTTCAAACTTGTCACAGGGGGTCACCATCTTGGAAAGTGTCTCTGACACTCACATGCTCAGTGGGCTCTGATTGGCTGTTGAGAAGCTAAGCTTAGGGCTCGTCACTAATTATCCAGCAGAAAATGAGCTTCCCTTGTAATATAAGCTGATGCTACGGGTTTGCTGATTATTCAATTCTGATGCTAATTGCACTGGTTTCTGTGCTGCCATGTAGTAATTAGCTGTATTAATTACTAATCAGCCTTATATTGTGACATTTCTATTCTATGTGTACTGTATATTGTGAGTGGCTCCCTAAGCTCAGTAAGTGACAGCAGCACAGAGCATGTGCAGTGAATCAGCAGAAAAGAAGATGGGGAGCTACTGGGGCATCTTTGGAGACACAGATCTTTACTGTTAAAGGGCTGTGGTTGCCTTGGGCTGGTACAGAAGCAGAAAACATCTTGTACAACATTTCTAGCTATTTCTTTGGTTAAGCTTTAGTTCTCCTTTAAGGACAATACCTGAGAAGAAGTATCTGTAGAGGTGTAGGGGCCATGGCTGTGTGTATGTAGGGACAGCACCTGCGGAGATGTGGGGACAAACTGTGGAAACCTGGGGCCACTACCTTCAGGGACACAGGCTTGTTCTCTTTTTGTGGGGGTGAAGGAGCAGTGTAAGTCCTGAGGGCTCAGAGCTTGTTAGAATGTAATCAGCTTTGCAGAGTCTGGCTGGGCTCCATGCTCACACATTCACTACTTGAGACAAGTGAGAGAGGGAGACATATAAATAGGAGCAAGTGTTATCGCACCCAGCAGGAGAAGACAGGGTGTGAGATAGAGGGAGAAGGAAGAGAATGGAAGGGGGAGAAATTAAAGGGAAAGAGGGAGAGACAGAGGGATGGGCAGCGGGTGACTAGAGAACGAGAGCACAAAAGAAGAGAATAGAATTCAGGGTACAAAAGGAATGGGTGGTGAAACATCAGGCAGGTAGAGGATGATTAGAAAAGGGGACAGTGGGGCCCCGGGGAGCTGGAGGAAAGGGGTGTGGGTGAGATATAAGAGAAGGCAGTGGAGCAGGAGGGTGAGTCACGCATCTCTCAATCCCTCTGATTGACAGGTCACTTTCAGGGCTTGGGTCAAACACATACGCCCCTGTCAATGGGGTCCTATCTCCAGCCCTCTGTGCTCAGCATCCGTTTCCACAGCGACGGCAGACACTGATTTGCATATTTCTGTGAGCTTTCATTAAACCACTGAGACTATCATACCCCCCAAAATAGAGTGGGGGGGGTGTGCCAGCAAAGGGAAGAATATCAACCTTTAGAAGCCACGCCCTCTTTGACACTAAGGCACTATTATGTGAAATTAATAAAACAGTAAAATATCCTTTTTTTCTGCGAATACAACACACTACCATTGGCAGCTGCAGGGTTAAAACAGAGAGAAGAGAGGGGGGCCTGGGAATCATGAACACTTATGAACCCCTAAATCTCAGAAAGGGGTGATCTACATGAATCAGGGACGTTCTCTTGATTTATAATCAGCAGCCTCCACTGACTGCCTTATTCTGGCAGTTGCAACAGCTGGAGGGCCACTGGCTGGATACAATAAATCCAGAGCAACCCAAGGTGAGGATCTTAGTCCATAATCAGTCTACTTATTATTATTTGTTTTTCCTTATTGGTTTTATAATGGGAACCCCATGAACTTATGACCCTAAAAGGTCATGTCAAAAGCCCCCCCCCCCCCAGTGCTGCTTTCTATAGACCAGAAGGTGTTGCCAGCTAATTCTATGAGCAAGAAATGTAAGTGGAGTTGGGAAAAAAAAGAGCAGCAGGCATGTGTGTGTCTGCGAGTGAAACATATACACTGAGAGCAGAGCCATCTGGCTGGGAGCTGCGGAGAGAAATAGGCGCAGAAGCCCAGGGAGAAGGGGAGCGAAACACAAGAGAAGCAAAGGGATAAATGAGGGAAAGACAAAGAAATGTTTGGGGGGGCAAAGCTTTATGGGAAAGAAAGGATCCGTGAACAGTAATGGGCGAATAAATTCGCCCGTCGCGAATTTGCGACTAATTTCCGAATTTTGTTGTCGGCTAATAAATTCACAAAACTGCCGAGAAGATTTGCAGGTGAATAATTTTGGACACGTGTTGGAAAAGTCGCTCGCTTTAAAACCATCGCGCGTCAACATTCTTTGGGCGCCTATCGACTTTAACGCCGGCGTCAAAATAGACGCGAGTGTCAGAATTGACGCGGGCATCAAAATAGACGCGGGCGTCAAAATTCGTGTTTCACGTCATTTTTGGCAGTTTCACGAATTTCGCTAATTTTTCGGCGAAGCGAAACAGACAAATTCGCCCATCGCTATCCGAGAAGAGAAATAGGGGGAATGGAGCTAATAATAGAAGAGATTTTCAAGAACTGAACAGATGCAGAACAATAACAGCTAATTGTGTATTAATGGCTGTGCCCCATACTATACTGTATATAACTCTGCTTCTTCGGAAAACATATGTATATACACTTTATGTAATTGTATGCTGGGCACCCATTAATCACGTCACACCCACATGCAGCAGAGCACCACCTGCAGGAACCTTTTGGAAACACCAGTAGATATGGGGCAGATACCTCCCAAAATTTTGAAAATAGAAAGAAGAACAAAAAGTTTTGCTGTGTGCAGTGCAGCGACCATGTTTGACCACGCCGATTTTATGGCCACACCCCCTAATTACCATGTCCATTTTACAAAACGTTGCAGGGTATGAAAGCTTGAACGCATTTCTGTGTTTTTTTATGTTTTTACAGTTTTGCTAATGAAGCTGCAAGTCGCAGTTTCCCCCAAGGGAACCTGCTTATCTTAAATAGTTACCATTTTTTCTTTGCTTATCTTAAAATTTAACAAATGTTAAATCTAATGTAACAAAGTGCACCTGCCACATATTCTGGGCTCTCTGCCAAAAGCCAATTACATTTTAGAAACGTTGTATATTTTCTGGCTGTTCAGCGCAGGAGATCAAAGAGAAAGTTGGCGCGTTTCAGTAACAATCCGGGAATGCAGATTGTGCTGTCCAAATCGCAACTGTCCTGCGAAAAACGTGACAGTTGGGAGGTATGCATCAGTTGGGAGCTCATTTGCAAGCACTAGAATGGCACAGATTTGCATCCAAGAAGACTAATGCCTATATGTGCTCCTCTCTACTTCAGTTTTGCGCCAGTTGTACCTACTTTAATGCATAAAGTGCAAATCGCAAACGCAGCACGGGTGCTGTCTACTTTACACGTTCTGTGAACAAGTACAGGGTCCTCTTTATGAGTGAGTAAATTAGCACAAGTTCACATGTGCGCCAAGGGTGTAGGTTGTGCTACATGCTCCAGAACACCCACATCTATGCCAACACCACTTGCACCTCTAGCCGCAGCCGTAGCCAAATACAACTGCGTGCATCTGCTCAGAGCCGCTGATTGCATTGTGCTCTGGTTTCTGGGTGCTCTCAGGTGAAAAAAGGAACATTAACAACAAATCAAAGGGGAACTTTGCAGCCGGCGAGATCCAAACAAATAAATGGAGAATACAAGAGAGCGGGCAGAGGAGTGTGACACCATTAGGCACAAAGCACACGTTGCTGATTTGTCACTGTCACACATAGACGGCTATGGCATTTGTTACCTTTTTGTCAATTTTACACCTTAAAGGAGAAGGAAAGGCTAAAATTAAGTAAGCTTTATTAAAAAGGGATATATAAATACACCAGTAACCCTCAAAGTAATGCTGCTCTGAGTCCTCTGTCAAAAGAAACACCACATTTCTTTCCTTCTATTGTGTACTCATGGGCTTCTGTATCAGACTTCCTGTTTTCAGCTTAAACCTCCAGGGCTTGGGCTTGAGCATGCTCAGTTTGCTTCTCTCCCCCCTCACTCCTTCCCTCCCTGCTGTAATCTGAGCCAAGAGCTACGAGTGAGCAGGGAGAGACTCAGACAGGAAGTGATGTCATACCAAGCTAATATGGCAGCTGCTATCCTAAACAGAGAGAGCTTCTAGAGCTGTTTACTCTTATGGTAAAGCATTCTACAGAATAAATATATTCTCATAGCTTGCACTATTGTAGCTAATCTATTGGCAATCAACTTTCCTTCTCCTTTAAAGTGACTCTATGCCTGGCATTAGATGCCAATGTGTCCCCCAAGTCGTGCCGCAGCCTTAGAAGTAGGGATCCAGGATTCAGTTGGGATTCGGCCTTTATCAGCAGGATTCGGATTCGACCGAATCCTTGTGTGTGGCCGAACCGAATCCGAATTTGCATAGGTAAATAGGTGTGGGAAGGGAAATCCCGTGACTTTTCATCTTATAACCAGGAAGTAAAATATTGTTTTTCCACTTTTTCCTTTCCCACCTCTAATTTGCATATGCAAATTAGGATTCAGATTCAGTTCTCGGCCAAATCATTCATAAAGGATTCGGGATTCGACTGAATCCCAAATAGTGGATTCGGTGCATCCCTACTTAGAACGCAAGAGACCAACTGGCAACATTTTCCTAAATCACTGTGGTCCCTTGAATGTGCCATGTCAGGCGCCAGGGCCAGTGTTAAGTCACTAACTGGGCCCCAGCATTACAGGGGTCCCCATAAGATCAAGGACATGTTGAATAAAGAGGCAGCAAACCCAAATATAGAATTCTGCATCATGAAAGAAAATGTCATTGTAAGCAGCTTTCTTATATACATTTATTACACATGTTTAATGATTTAAAGTTATTTGTAAATGTAATTACTAAATGGAGTCTCCTGAGGAGAAGAGCCGACTCCCGGAACATTCGGAGTAGGATACATGCAATCAGAACCGGCAGTGCATGTAATAGCGTATGGCAGCCAACTACTGTTTCAATAGCAATTACATACGTACAAATCATAGAAAATGTATAATTAATAGGGATGCACCGAATCCAGGATTCGTTTTGGGATTCGGCCAGGATTCGGCCTTTTTCAGCAGGATTTGGATTCGGCCGAATACTTATGCCTGGCTGAACTGAATCCGAATCCTAATTTGCATATGCAAATTAGGGGCATGGAGGGAAATTGCAGGACTTTTTGTCACAAAACAAGGAACTAAAATGTTTTTCCCATTCCATCCCTAATTAGAATATGCAAATTGGGATTCAGCCGAATTAAAAATAGTGGATTCGGTGCATCCCTAATAATTAATGTATATTGGAAAGCTTGTCAATGAACTGCACTGCTGGTACTGACTCTTGCAATGATGCTGCAGAATGCAATGCAGCTTGTGTTTGATCCAAACTAAGATATAATTAATCCTTATTGGGGCAAAACCAGCTTATTGGGTGTATTTAATGTTTACATGATTTTCTAGTAGACTAATCATATTGAAGCTTCAAATTATGCAAAGATCCATTTTCCAGGTCCTAAGCAGTCTAGATAACAGGTCCCATACCTTTATAGGGGTTTTGAGGCTGTCATTCATTGTAGGGCAGCACCGAATCCACTATTTTGGATTTGGCTGATCCCCCGAATCCTTCGCGAAATATTCGGCCGAATACCGAACCGGATCCTAATTTGCATATGCAAATAAGGGGGTGCGAAGGGGAAAACATTTTTTACTTCCTTGTTTTGTGACAAAACGTCGCGCAATTTCCCACCCTGCCCTTAATTTGCATATGCAAATTAGGATTTGGTTTGGACTGGCAGAATCCTGGCTGAATCCCGAACTGAATCCTGGATTCGGTGATTACCTAATTAATGGCACTGCTTGGTTGCTACGGTCATTCAGACAAATGTTAAATGTTAATGGGGTAGTTCACCTTTAAGTAAGTTTTTAGTATTGTATAAACCATCCTGTTCTTCATCTTTTCAGCTTTCATATGGGGGTCACTGACCCCCGCAACCCAAAAATCTGCTCTGTAAGGCTACAATTTTATTGATATTGTTACTTTTTTATTACTATTACCATTTTATTCTACTCTGACCCTCTCCTATTCACATTTCAGTCTCTCGTTCAGCCCACTGCCTGGTTGCTAGGATAAATTGGACCTCTAGCAACAAGACAGCAACTGAAATTGCAAGCTGCTGAACCTCCGTGCTAAGTAATACAAAAACCTTGGTCTGTCCGCGAGACGCAAAGAAAGGGTCAAAGGCTTCACATCCCTGATCTACAAAGGATGTTAATTTGTCCATAACCTTTTGCCCTTACCTTAACTTCCCCTTTAAACCGGAATGTAGAGATAGAGAGAGAAAAACCAAATTTAAAATAACACTGTTTTGGAACATTATGTTATTCAACTCCTTCAATATTGTGTATAAAGATAACTCAGCTTATAAATAATGTATATATAATAGATAAAAGATTATGAAAAAAAAACAGATGAATTGTGATGACTGTTTGCCTTGAATCTCTCCCAGATAAAGCAATTGCAGCTATGGAATCAATACAGAACCCGCTGTTATGTCTATGTTAACTCTAGTGGTAATGATAGGTTTGGTACCGGCACTACCGGGTAATTTTATTCTATGAGATAAAACAAGTGGGAACAATATACAGCAGACCCCAGTATTCTGTGCCAATTATTCTATTCCTACATTAAGAGATAATAGAGATATTTTTAGCCCATCCATAGGAGAGAATAGGAATTGATTCCAACCAGAAATGTCTCTGTGTATATATAATGTTTTTTTTTTTTTTTTGCTGCAATGAGATCAAAACTGCATTCAGTGACAGGGAGTAACGGTGTGGCCTAATGAGCAGAACTGGCACACGATAAGGCACTGAGAATGGAGCTGCTGTTGGTGGGACTTTTCACTGACACCGCCATCTGATCAGATGCACATAATGTCTATATAATAGTAATCAACTCAAATGCTCCTGATCTATGACTTTTTAATTTATTCATACCCTTATCTCACCCTATTATACCTGCTGCCCCACTCCCTTCCCAGAGACTATTATCCCACTGTTACTATAGACACCATTTCTCCCTACTATACCTGCTATCCCACAGTCACACTCCCTTCCCAGAGACTATTATCCACTGTTACTATAGGCACCATCTCTCCCTACTATACCTGCTATCCCACAGTCACACTCCCTTCCCAGAGACTATTATCCCACTGTTACTATAGGCACCATCTCTCCCTACTATACCTGCTATCCCACAGTCACACTCCCTTCCCAGAGACTATTATCCCAATGTTACTATAGGCACCATCTCTCCCTACTATACCTGCTATCCCACAGTCACACTCCCTTCCCAGAGACTATTATCCACTGTTACTATAGACACCATCTCTCCCTACTATACCTGCTATCCCACAGTCACACTCCCTTCCCAGAGACTATTATCCCACTGTTACTATAGACACCATCTCTCCCTACTATACCTGCTATCCCACAGTCATACTCCCTTCCCAGAGACTATAATCCCACTGTTACTATAGGCACCATCTCTCCCTACTATACCTGCTATCCCACAGTCACACTCCCTTCCCAGAGACTATTATCCACTGTTACTATAGGCACCATCTCTTCCTACTATACCTGCTATAATATGGGTGCTGCTATACTACCTGCTGAGCTAAAAAAGCGAATACACAGTGAATTTTCTTTTAATAAACATGGTATATTTCCTTTATGAGAATATATTTTATTTCCTAAACTTCCCCAGTTGCTCTCTTCTAGTATATGGCTGCACCACTACCACTGCTAATTAGCAAGATAATTTGCTTTGCTTAGGAATTTGGATGATTTTGACAGCTACTTGAAATGAATGAATGTGGCCTTGGATAAGGGAACTGTTTGGCTAACAATGGAATCCTGAGCGAAATGTATGATTATTGGCTTGTGCGGTACGGTTACAGTAGCCAACAGGGACCCTTGCAGCCGAGAGTAATGGAACGGTCTCTAATTGAGTCACCGCAGGATACCTCTGCCTTCTCTGACTGCCTCTAAACACACAGGAACTATCGATTAAAAACTCAAAGGCCCCCTCACTGCTGTTTGTTATTGTGCTTTATACTTCTCCATCTCCACATGTCTCTCTGGCCTTCGCCTCTCCTTTGTCAATCGTGAGTCTCAGTGTTGCTTTCTCTGTTGCTTCTCTCACCCCTTCCCTCTTTCTGCTCTGTCTTCCTTCCCTCTGTTCTCTCTCTCCCTCTCTCTCTGTTCCACTCCCATTCTCTCCGTCCTTTTTGTCCCTGGATAATAAAACTTGATGACTTCACATTTTGCCAACTCTTTACCCTGTTGTTTTTGCAGAGGCTGTACACAAAGGAAACCAATGTGAGTGGAGGAGAGCACACTGTATATTCACTATAAACATACGGCCGAATGAATAATGGGTGAATATTAATACAGGCAACTTAGGGCTCATTTACTTAACAAGTGAAAAAAAATGAAATTCATATTTTGTTTATAACTCACAATGCAATGTTTCTTTCCAATATTGCAGCATCACCTGCAACAATTAGATACAAAAAGGCACAAAAATCTGCCCTTATTTATGAATAGTCGGCAAATGGGTGCAGTGGAGGCAACAAGCAATGCTGGGGGAAGGCCCTGGACTCCCTTTAAATGTCTGTGATGAAACTAAAGGGAACCCTGCACTTACTGTATAGTCAATGCAGGAGCTGGGTGCATGGGTTGTAGACACAACAGGCAAATTGGTGCATGGACTTAGTAGATACAAAAACATTGTGCTTGCAGATGTAATGGATGCAATGTTACAGTCAATGACAGATGCATAAATGGGGCCCCCAACTCCACCCTAGACTAAAGCTGGCACCCAAACCACTCTGCTACTTGTCTCTATGTGACTTATACACAGCATAGGGCTGATAAGCAACTCTACACAAAAATACAATTGTGCCTCACTGTTGGGCGTGACCCTGTATTGCATGGCTATAACAATTCAGATGGCTAAACTAACCCTACAACAGCTGCTGGAGGGCCAAGGAAAAGACAGGGCCTAGTAGAGATGTGTTCAACAGCTAAGGTTTGCTGGATTTTATTGTGGGGCTCTAATCTGTATTACTGTGCCCAGTGGACACCTGCATGAGCAAAAATTATAACGATTATCTGCAGTTGGGGAGCTCACCTCTTTTATAATGTGACCAACATTGGTAACATAATAAAAGGGGTAAGCTCCCCAACTGCAAATAATTGTGTGTGTGCGGATCTGTTAACATTTTTGCTGTTGCTAAAGGATCTAGCTGGGTCAGCACCACCAGTGCAGTAAGAGTGCGGTAGATCTTTCGCATTAATCCGACACATGCATGAAGCCAGTCTAAGGGCTCTTACACACGGGGGTTTTTTTTTTTCTGCGCTCCCCTGCGTTGAGCTTTATTCCGTTCAGCCACAGGGGATCGCAGAGTAAATGCGCTCAATTATTGTGAAGGGGGTTGTACTCACACAGACGCATGTATGCGCCAAACGCAGGTGGGATGCAGCATGTTGTTCCTGCACTCCCATGCGGCTGAACTCAATGCAGGGGAGTGCAGGTAAAAGCGCGCAATAGAATTTGTATTGCATTGAGCTCGAGAACTTATAGCATACCTCCCAACTGTCCCATTTTCAGCAGTTCAGTCCCAATTTTGACAATTCAGCCCGCAGTCCCAGATTTTTTATTAAAAAGTCCCGAATTTTTCTTTGATCTCCTGCACTGACGCAGGAAAAAGATACGTTTCTGAAACGTAATTAAAACAAGAGCCCAGAACACTCAGCACCTGCACTTCAATACATCTGTAACTATTGAGATAAGCAGGTCTCTTTGGAGAAGAGTCTAGCAGGTTAACAGGCAATTTCATAACACATAAAACATGGCCCTAAAACTCACAGAAATGTGTTCAAAATTTTTTTATTGATACCAGTTTGCCCCTGTTCCCTTTACGGCCTAACTAACTGTCATTGGGTGTTGTGAGCTGACAGTAGACTGGTGCTTGGGGGTGATGAGAACTATATATGGGGGTTACAGATTATGGACACACACTTACATTGTTCATCCCAACAGGCTGCTATAGGGAAGAGTTAACAGATCCAGTAAAAGGAAGACATTCTCTCTCTCTCTCTCTCTCCCCAGAGACTCTCTGCTGCATCTCATCTCACAAAACACATTTCACTGTTACATTAACGTGATGGTGTGTACATAATATTGTGTCTGTATCTCTGCTCCTCTCCCCAGAGATGTCCAGTCCTCGAGGTACCAGCCTCGGCGTGTCTCTACTCGCGGCCCCCACACTGCGCTCGAGATGCGGAATTAATTCGCTGACGAATCAAGCAAAAGCTGATGTTTTCTAATTAGCAATTAATCAGAATTTCATCTGAAAAAACTGGGGGAAATGATGCAGGGTCTGCGGGAGGACGAAATAAAGGAAAAAAAACACCGCTAAATTGGAACGGAGCTACCATACAGCATTTGCTTAACCCTATATGCAGCCTGGCTCCCGCAATGGGCAGGGTTTGGAATGTACAGCAGCACAGAATATTGGCAGTGATTGATTCAATTGAATATTTATATCTCCAATTAAAACTATTAAAATGATTAAAACGGGCAATGTTATCTTATATTGTTACAATTAGTTATTTGCTTATTTAACAGTCAATGGGCGTCCAAATTATTTGGACGCGCGACAATGTTTATGCGCGCGACTATTGACTTTAATGCTTTTGGCCGAAATAGGCGCACATATAACAATTTTCACCGGCATCGAAATTGACGCACATCAAAATAATTTTGACGCCCATTGACTTCAATGCATTTCACAAATTTTTCGCGGATTTTGCGAGAAATCTGCCAATCTCTAGTTATAACACAAGAGATACTAGTTGAACTGGGGGCTTTTATCACCCTGCTTATGTATAAGGAGTGAAGAAATGCTCCAGCTGAGTAACTTGGGGCCTCACAGCCATGAATAATACACAAAAGCCATGAATATCTTGTAAATTATATCTTTATAAACGGTGAGTAGTGATGTCATCAGTTATAAACGGTGAGTAGTGATGTCATTTCTGTCACATGATTCACTGAAACTTGTGTATTATAATAAATAAAGTAGCCCCAGTTGCAAAATATGAGGATATTAGAAGTTACCTCGGAGTTCCATGACCTGTATAATAGCACTTGGTCTTCGGTCTCGTGTTTTTATATGGTCATGGAACTCCTCTGTAATTTATTATATCCTTGTATTTTACAAGAGGGGGTACTTTATTCACTATATAATAGCAGAGGACACAGAGGCCTGATGAAGCTTCTGCTAGGCTTTCCCTTTCTCCAGTAGTGGAATAATGTCTCGCTCCCACGCACACAAGAATTGCAAGAAGAACTGGTGTTTGCTCTATTTCTCAAGTTTCCACCCCCCCACACTCAGTATCATAAGATGGGAATAGTCTAACAAACCCCCCCCACCCAGCTGTTCAGTGGTTCCGACCCACAAGCCCACACAAGGTAAAGTACAAGCTTGCGGCCCTCTCTCAGTAATTACATACATTTGCTACATTATTTATTCCATCCTTGACTCAGATACTTGACTTTGCATGTATTTAGGTAGCAGAAGGTGGGGCAGAAAGAGCATTATGGAAGCTTTAAAGGAGAAGGAAAGGCTAAAACTAAGTAAGCTTTATCAGAAAGGTCTATATAAATACACCAGTAAACCCTCAAAGTAATGCTGCTCTGAGTCCTCTGTCAAAAGAAACACCACATTTCTTTCCTTCTATTGTGTACTCATGGGCTTCTGTATCAGACTTCCTGTTTTCAGCTTAAACCTCCAGGGCTAGGGCTTGAGCATGCTCAGTTTGCTCCTCTCTCCCCCTCTGTTTCCCCCCTCCTTCCTCCCCTCCCTGCTGTAATCTGACACCAGAGCTATGAGTGAACAGGGAGAGACTCAGGCAGGAAGTGAGGTCACACCAAGCTAATATGGCAGTTGCTATCCTAAACCAACAGAGAGAGTTTCTAGAGCTGTTTACTCATGTATGGTAAAGCATTCTGCAGAATAAATATAGTGTTCTGGCTTGCACTATTGTGTCTAATCGATTGGCAATAAACTGTCTTGGAGCTTTCCTTCTCCTTTAACCCATTACTATTTCAAAAAATCACTCCTAGAAATGTAATGGGTTGAGCCCTATCTAATACATAGATCGCATGGTGCCGGTTCTGATGATATCAAACCTCCAGTAGACCAGGAACCCAAGCCCCCTATTTGTAGCCTCTCATAGACACATATCACAGCCCTTTATCCCGAGCATTGAGGATAACTTGCATATCCAAGAAACCAGCATCCTTCCTTTCGCCCATTATCCCTCAGGCTCAGGGACCTGCGGACGCTGCATCTAAAGCTGTTCCATAACCACAAGTCTTTTGTGGGAATTCACACAACTGTAATGTTAGAAGGGGAAGCGCATTGGAAAAAAAACGTTCTTTCCAATGTGGCTGTACTCACACAGGTGCGTGTAGGCGCCGAACGCAGGCTGAGACGCAACATGCTGCATTTTTCCTGCGTTCGGCACTTACACGCGCCTGTGTGAGTACAGCCCCATTGGAAAAAAACGTAATGCGTCTATTCCTGCGCTCCCCTGCGGCTGAACGCTGAGCTACAACTGCTCATCAGTAAGAGCCCTAAACCACAGCCCTTTAGCAGTAAAGATCTGTGTCTCCAAAGATGCCCCAGTAGCTCCCCATCTTCTTTTCTGCTGATTCACTGCACATGCTCTGTGCTGCTGTCACTTACTGAGCTTAGGGAGCCACTCACAATATACAGTACACATAGAATAGAAATGTCACAATATAAGGCTGATTAGTAATTAATACAGCTAATTACTACATGGCAGCACAGAAACCAGTGCAATTAGCATCAGAATTTAATAATCAGCAAACCTGTAGCATCAGCTTATATTACAGCCAGGGAAGCTCATTTTCTGCTGGATAATTAGTGACGAGCCCTAAGCTCAGCTTCTCAACAGCCAATCAGAGCCCACTGAGCATGTGAGTGTCACAGACACTTTCCAAGATGGTGACCCCCTGTGACAAGTTTGAAGTTCTGGATCATTGCTGCTATTGACAAGCTGAAACTTTAGCCTCGTGCAATAAGTTCCCTATATAAAATATGGCATTTTTACCCACATTCATTTTTAAGGTTTAATTCTCCTTTAAATGTTAATTAATGTCATATTATACCAATTACAGCACATCCTCTAAGTCTGTATTTGCTGACCTGGAACTGGGAGTTCCAGGATGTGGGTGTAATGTAATTACGGGTGGGGTGGTGACTGCTGGCTGCTGGTTGGTATAGATTTAATATGTGTCTGGCAAACTATGGGGCAGCTTTTTTTTTATCCTATATGTCTCCTTTAGTAATTGGATTGTAAATGGTCTGTAATTAAGGCTGCCCTGTGCTGTTGATAAGAAAGAATATGCATATGGTTTCCTGTTCACTTCCTGAGCAGCAGAATTGCCTCACTTTATGGCTCCATCCCGCCGCGCATACCAATCCTCAGCGCTTGTGCTGTCTCCAATTTCGCTGCCTATTAACGCCCTTTTTAATGTGTCTCTTCCTCAAAGGACAATGAAACAAACGCAAACAAGTCACTATCAGAAACTTAATTAAGCTGAAATGATTCTGTTTATAACGAGCGCGCACAAAGAAAGAATGATGGGGGGAGAGGATCTACAATTCCTATAAGTTAATTAAGTCATGTTCTTCCCACAATCCAAGTCGCTGGTGGATTCCAAAAACGCAACCGAAGCAACTCAATGTCTGTACCACTTCCCCGCGCTGCATTTTATTGGCTTCTCCCATAGCGCAGGGGAATTTAATCCCATCGCCGAGACACTCGTCTCCCTCCGGCACAGAAGGAATTAGATAAAAATGTTAGAAAAACTCATCAAAAGTCTTTGTAAAAACAAAATGTTGAAGTCGGAATAACGACGGCACAACCGGCAAGCGAGGTGCAACAACAATGACAAGGCAGGAGATTGTGTGCGGCATTTTCAATATCCAGAGAAGGGGCTTGGGGCGATTTTGTCAGGTTTTTTGAAAAGAAAAAAATCTGCATCTGGGTTTTTCTTAACCCTTATGTTAATCCCACTGCTGCTGTCAGATATAGAGCAACCCTTGTCTTCCCCAGCCACAATGTGCCTTGGAAATAATAGGTAGAAGCTAATGAGTTTTATTTGTTGCTTGTCAGGATACACATAGAAACAGCCAACGGACAATACTTTACATGCTACAAGCACTATAGGTCCAGCATATGTGAATAAAAGAAATATAAGATATGTAATGATCTTTACTTATAGTAAACTCTAAACATGATCAGACAGAAACTTGTATTTCTTTTATTTGTTACCTTATACTATTTTATTCTACTGTAGAAACAATCTCTCCCTACTATACCTGCTGTCCTACAGTCACACTCCCTTCCCAGAGACTATTATCCACTGTTACTATAGGCACCATCTCTCCCTACTATACCTGCTATCCCACAGTCACACTCCCTTCCCAGAGACTATTATCCACTGTTACTATAGGCACCATCTCTCCCTACTATACCTGCTATCCCACAGTCACACTCCCTTCCCAGAGACTATTATCCACTGTTACTATAGGCACCATCTCTCCCTACTATACCTGCTATCCCACAGTCACACTCCCTTCCCAGAGACTATTATCCACTGTTACTATAGACACCATCTCTCCCTACTTTACCTGCTATCCCACAGTCACACTCCCTTCCCAGAGACTATTATCCACTGTTACTATAGGCACCATCTCTCCCTACTATACCTGCTATCCCACAGTCACACTCCCTTCCCAGAGACTATTATCCACTGTTACTATAGACACCATCTCTCCCTACTATACCTGCTATCCCACAGTCACACTCCCTTCCCAGAGACTATTATCCACTGTTACTATAGACACCATCTCTCCCTACTATACCTGCTATCCCACAGCCACAGTCCCTTCCCAGAGCCTTTTCTCTACACTGCTATCATAGGTTCTGCTAAGTTCTGGGCCATGGTATAGGGCACTTCTATAATCAAACAGCCTCGTGACACTTAAGAGATTTGTCAAAATGTAAATACGGAGCTGCATCCTGAAGCTTCCAAATCTTCCGCTTGAATAATCACATGTTTAGTGAATGAACCAGACCTACCTGCTTATGTCTTGTTCTCCCCCTGCCCATGCTCAGATCTTAATGTTGAGGAAACATGTAATAAATAGAAGAATAAAAAATACACAGTGGAGGCTCTGCGCTCTGCATGCATGAGTAAGTGCTGGCTCAGTGACAGGCAGTTAAAATATATATTTTGTTATTGTAATTCCATGAAAGTAAACAGGAAACACACAAGCCCCGATGCGACGCTGCCTCCCATCTCCCATGAATAGTTCATTGAAGAAAGCAGAGTTCACAAATATCTTCTTTAATTTGCCAGTGCCAGGGATGCAGTTGGGGAAACATGGGCCCTGGCAATGCAGGAACCTGGGGCTTGTTGAACTACAGCTTGCAGCTTATATTTATATCAACTACCCCATGAGGCTGTTACTCTGTTACTGGGGTCCCATGGATAAGACTCTTTGGATGCTGGACATCATTTGTGTATGGGTTGCAATATTTCTCCTACGGAATGGGACACATATGAAAGCAGCTTTGCTGAATGGCTAATTTGCTATTAATTTAGATAAATGCTGCATGGCTGGCTGCCCAATAACCTGCTCAGTCTGCTGCGCGCATCTCAATGTACTGCTAATTAATTAGCCATACGGTATGATCGTTTCATATGTGTTGAGTTCTAAAAGGATCAAATGTCGGCTCCAGTCAATATCAAGGTCCAAAACTCAAGTAGGAAAATCAATTGAATGCAAAGTGTCTCATTTAGTAGAAACACTCACTGGAGAGGGACAAAGAGGTGTAGGAAAGTGATGAGAATTATCCACTAGGAGCTACCAGAGGATCTGGATCTTCATGGCCAATGGGGAGATTTGTGACTTGTGACAATTTGCGCTACTGCGGACAACAAATCTCCAGAAAATGCTTCTCGAACGGCAAGAATTGGAAAGATGCTAAAACCTACACGTCACAAAGTCGCCCTAAATTTCCTCGGAAGGTAACTTTGGAAAAACAGAGCAGCTTTGTTTTTTTCCACAAGTGTTTTCAGTTATTGCTGGTGGAAAATAATTTTTGGGAGATTTGCCGGCCCTAGCAGCACAAATTTATTGGGGGCAAGAAATCTTCCCATCAGCCATTACATTAAATGAGAACTAAACACTCAAAATGAATGTGGCTAAAAATGGCATATTTTATATAGTGAACTTATTGCACGAGGCTAAAGTTTCAGCTTGTCAATAGCAGCAATGATCCAGGACTTCAAACTTGTCACAGGGGGTCACCATCTTGGAAAGTGTCTGTGACACTCACATGCTCAGTGGGCTCTGATTGGCTGTTGAGAAGCTAAGCTTAGGGCTCGTCACTAATTATCCAGCAGAAAATGAGCTTCCCTGGCTGTAATATAAGCTGATGCTACAGGTTTGCTGATTATTCAATTCTGATGCTAATTGCACTGGTTTCTGTGCTGCCATGTAGTAATTATGTGTATTAATTACTAATCAGCCTTATATTGTGACATTTCTATTCTATGTGTACTGTATATTGTGAGTGGCTCCCTAAGCTCAGTAAGTGACAGCAGCACAGAGCATGTGCAGTGAATCAACAGGAAAAGATGGGGAGCTACTGGGGCATCTTTGGAGACACAGATCTTTACTGCTAAAGGGCTGTGGTTGCCTTGGAAGCACAAAACATGAACAACATCTCTAGCTACTTCTTAAGTTTAGGCTTTAGTTCTCCTTTAAAGGGGCATGAACACACACTTCATTATCTGCAGGGCAGATCTTTTTAACATTTTACTCCACTTCTTGGGTCTTCGCCCATCACCATGATTCCAACACCATTAAAAAGAACTCCTTTTTCCTAAATGCCACCAGGAGTGGTTTGGCTTAATCGGAACCTAGTGGAATTGCCCAATGGGCATTTTTTTATGCCACTGTCATCTAGTGGAAAATATTGGTGGACATAGCACTCTTCTATGTGTGAGTTTTATTTTATATGGAGGTCTAACTGTCACCAACCAAAGCTCTTGACGGGTGTTTTGACTGCCCAGAGAGCAGTGGTGGGCAAAATAACTCATACGCCACCAACTTAATGGTTATGGCTCAAGGACTATTTTGAGTGCCACTTCCATCTGGGGCAACAGTAGTCAAAATACAAGCCTTATGCATAAAGGTCCCCAGCTTTATGTGCATCAGCCTGGGTTCAAGTAAAGGATAAGTAAACCTTTAAAATAAGTGAAGGTAAAATTGACGGGGGTGCTATTCTAAGCACATTTGTAATTTACATTCATTATTTATCTTCTTTTGATTCCAAGATATCAAGGGATACATGTACTGTTAATATGAATGGATTTTGTTACAACAACTAAACTTCTGACCCGGGAGACACGTGTAACTGGAAGTTAGGTCACATTTGCCCGGAAGTGACTCACTCCGGTGCCAAATCTTCCCAAAACAATTTAAAAACAGGAAGAACCATAAGGGTGGGAGGAATCAAGGCAGCACCCTTGTTGGGTACCCAGCCGGTTTACACTCGGACTGCCTGCACGGCCAAGGAATCGGGGACTTTTCGCGGGTACCTGATCTGATGCTAGTTTGGGGTGTGCCATGCACCAGAATTTTCTGACGGGCGGCAGTGGCAGGCAAAACCCCCCTTGTGCCAATATTCTAAATGCAGCTTTCTTAGGTATTTGCTATTCCTCTGGCACAGATGGGTTCAGGCTGAAGAATGGCAAAGCAGTGGCTGCACCACAGATACACAAAGTGATATTAGTCACTGTCTGACTCCCCCCGTGTGACAGAGGAGGGCAGGAGCTCACAGTAATTACACAGCAAAGGGAGTTTTAGACTGAGCTTGTGACCAGCTAAGGAAACAGTCAATGAGACACTTTGATAATATAGAATTTAGAGAAGAGAGGGATCCAGGGAGCAAGTTAATGGGGAAATGTTGTTTATTATCAGTGAGGCCGCATTTAGATGTGGGAGAAAATAATCCAACAAAACAAAACAGACATGGATATTTCTTGTGATCTGATAATTATATGGATCCCATCGTTCGCGCTTTGCTCTATAAGCCGGGCAACAATAAATAGGCACCGGACTCTGATCAGTTGGGCAGAAAGAGAGAGATGAAGGCCGGGGGCTCCTGTAATGATAACAGCTGCTCACTAAGTCTTTGCTTTTAGCCTAAGGACATTGGGTTTTGCTCCACATATTTCAACTTCTGCCTTCCAGCCCATTGCTTTGAGCCTCGAGGGATGGAACCCTGTCAGTGAACACACAATGGGAAAAATAGCCTTTGCGGCCATGATTTTACCCAATAATGCACAAATGTGTATACGTGTCTCTGGCACCACGCAGAGCTGGAATAAAAGCCCACAATATGCCTCAGGCTTGGGGGCCAAAGCAATAAATAATGTGGGGCCTCTGTCCCTGCCAAAGGAGGAATAGTAGATAAAAGTACAAAGACATATAAGCCCAAGCTGTTGTTGGCAGTTGAAATAGAACATCTCTGCTCTAGGTTATTCCCCCTTCAGATTGGGACAGGCCCCCCTCTACACTGGAACGGGGCCCCTCAACTCTGGCCCTAATTTTGCAGCTTTCTAGTCCATGTTGAACTAGAAGTGGTTGACAACAGTTCATAGACTGGAATGTGAATGCAAATTGCTGAGAATGATGGGAGCTGTAGTTGAGCCCCCCACTGTAGGGCTGCAGATCTCTGGATCAGAAGAAGCAGCGTTTTCTCTGACGTTGCTTATTAAAACACATGTACCTGCATGTTGCCCTGTAGGGGAGATCCTATAGAATGTTCTGTGGTTACTGGAAAAAACTGTCAATTGCTAAAGGCAGTAGGAATTATCCTGAGAGGACTCGATGTCTGGCACAGCACAGAACATTGCAGCCCTCTCCTTCACGTCAATTACCGGCCCTTTAATTATGCGCTGGGTACGGAGATGAAAGTGGAATGCACTTACCCTTCCTTCATGTAGGAACACGGCACTCTCAGAAGAAATTAAATGCATTACTGCCTTGTGGGCAAACTGCTATGTATAATGTTACTATTCCTTGGACTTTCATAATGTTCTCAGCAGCCTCCAAACACCCCAAGCTCTTCATATGCTCTCAGCTTCTTTTTCTAAACCCAGACACTCTATTCTGCACCCTTTCAACCCCCAGAACCTCTATACTGACCTCAGCTTCTCCTTCTAAACCCAGTCACCTCAATACTGCTCTCTTCCAACACCCCAGAACCTCTATATTGACCTCAGATTGTCCTTCTAAACCCATGTATCTCTATACTGCAATCTTCAAACCACAAAAAACCCCTATACTAACGTCAGCTTCTCTTTCTAAATCAGATCACCTCTATACTGCTCTCTTCCAACCCCCCAGAACTTCTATACTGACCTCAGCTTCTCCTTCTTAACCTAGCCACCTCTATACTGCTCTTTTTCAAATTGCCAGCAGATCTATACTGAACTTAGCTTCTCCTTCTAAACACAATCAGCTTTATACTGCTCTTTTGTGAACTTCCACCATCTTCATATTGCTTTTGTTACTCCTTTACGCTCCCAGCACCTCTATACTGCCTTTCAAATTCACACTTCACCTTCCAAACTCCCTGCACTTATCCGACCTTCTCTACTCAGCATTAAGTATATTTTTGCTGGAAAGAGCACTGTGACCTCTGTTTATATTTTGGCAGCTTCTCCAACATTGCATAGAAGAGTCCATCACATCTATAACACTGCCTCCTGCAGGTCATGAAACCCACTGTTCCTACTTCTCATCCTAACCAACACTAGGCATGGATCCAACAAGTGATAGTCCCCTGGAGAAGGCCCCAAGTCACACCCCTAAGAAATGTCTGATTTGTATTAAGGCCAGACACAGAGACAAGTGAAGTGGTCCCATGGGAACTAATTATATGCAATATCCCTATAATCTGCAATCTAATCTCTAATCCATTTCTGGCCTACAAAAGCTGAGTGGCCAGCCATAGTGTGTCCTGCTCCTGGTGTAACTGTTTATATGCTCCCTACATCTCACCTCTTAATACCTGCCATTCCCAAATACTTACCCTGCCTCTCTTCCCATTTTACCCACCGACAAACAGGCTCTTCAGCTGTATTATGGGGAATCCCGGCTTGGAAGGATTTAGCTAAAATCAGAGGATTAACCCACTCTAATTCCTCTTTCAAATTCTAATTCCCTTTGCGGTCAGACATATTACTAGTCCCTCGGTATATACAACTAGAGAAAATTCCTCTACTCTCTCCTCCATAATTCCATTTCCTTACACAAATGCCAACAGCTGCCTACATAGGGGTCCCAGTTTATACACAACCAGAATAAATCAACATTGCTTTCAGTAAGTGTCAGAAGTGTTATGTGCTTATTAAAATAAAATGTGTTTTGTTTGACATTGTGTAGCACAAAGTAGCTGAGCCTGCCCTAGGAATCCATTGTTTCTGCGTATCTGCTTAATCTCTTTTCATCTGTGACCTTTTTATAGATTTTAATCTGCTTCTTCCTCAAACACAGCAATGATTTCTATTCACATTTATCCAATCCCACAAAGCTCCAGTGCTCCTTATACTCAACAGGTCTCTATTGTCACTTATAATTTAGCAGAGAAAACTAAAAACAAAACACCCAACCAAAATTAGACATGATTTTAATCCTTTTAATGAAGTGTTTTGATATAACTGCTACACAACAGCCACACTCCTAGTATCCCACTGTTACTATAGACACCATCTCTCCCTACTATACCTGCTATCCCACAGTCACACTCCCTTCCCAGAGACTATTATCCACTGTTACTATAGGCACCATCTCTCCCTACTATACCTGCTATCCCACAGTCACACTCCCTTCCCAGAGACTATTATCCACTGTTACTATAGGCACCATCTCTCCCTACTATACCTGCTATCCCACAGTCACACTCCCTTCCCAGAGACTATTATCCACTGTTACTATAGGCACCATCTCTCCCTACTATACCTGCTATCCCACAGTCACACTCCCTTCCCAGAGACTATTATCCACTGTTACTATAGACACCATCTCTCCCTACTATACCTGCTATCCCACAGTCACACTCCCTTCCCAGAGACTATTATCCACTGTTACTATAGGCACTATCTCTCCCTACTATACCTGCTATCCCACAGTCACACTCCCTTCCCAGAGACTATTATCCACTGTTACTATAGGCACCATCTCTCCCTACTATACCTGCTATCCCACAGTCACATTCCCTTCCCAGAGACTATTATCCCCTGTTACTATAGGCACTATCTCTCCCTACTATACCTGCTATCCCATAGTCACACTCCCTTCCCAGAGACTATTATCCACTGTTACTATAGGCACCATCACTCCCTACTATACCTGCTATCCCACAGTCACACTCCCTTCCCAGAGACTATTATCCCACTGTTACTATAGGCACCATCTCTCCCTACTATACCTGCTATCCCACAGTCACACTCCCTTCCCAGAGACTATTATCCCACTGTTACTATAGGCACCATCTCTCCCTACTATACCTGCTATCCCACAGTCACACTCCCTTCCCAGAGACTATTATCCCACTGTTACTATAGGCACCATCTCTCCCTACTATACCTGCTATCCCACAGTCACACTCCCTTCCCAGAGACTATTATCCACTGTTACTATAGGCACCATCTCTCCCTACTATACCTGCTATCCCACAGTCACACTCCCTTCCCAGAGACTATTATCCCACTGTTACTATAGGCACCATCCATAGTAGCATCTATGGATAATAAGCAAGCTGAAGTTTTTCCCGTATCAGTGATATATAGCACAATGCACCTTAAGAGAATGACATAATAAGAGAATGACATAATAAGAGAATATATACAGTAGGAAGCAGTGATATGGAGGAATACATATATCTGACAGATTCCCAGAGCTGATCTGACATACTGAAGGATTTCACCCTGAGATACGAGTGCCGATTGCAGTGCTAGAAGTGAGTAGAATGGCAGGGAATGCAAATGATGAGATGTATCAGGGAGTCTATGGCCTTTAATGATTTTAAAGTGCCAAGTACTCGGGGAGGGAAAAGCCACGAGTGTTTACAGGTCTGACACACAGTAATGAGAGGAGGTGGCAGAGAGGGGCCCTTACAAATGGGATTTTTATTTATGCATTTAACCTCCAATCATTCAGTTAAACATTCAGACAGAACACTGTGTAACTGGGCAGATTCTGTTTCAGTACCTACAGGGGCAGAGTAATAAAAGCCAGAAGCAGATACAAATTTGCACAGCCGATACAGAAAATGAACATTTTTGCCATGCAATTCCACAATTAATCATGAAACTTTCCAGCTTTAGGACGTGCTTATTGTGCGAATCACTAGTGGTTACTGGTTTCAGAAGTAGGTATGGAGTCCCAATTGGATACTGATTGGGCAGGGCATTGTGTCAAGCCTAACCATGCCTAATTGCAGGGGGGGGGGCAGGCTGTGACATGCAGAAGTACGTATGCATGTACGCATGCGCGAGTGTGCACTAGTGTGTGCAGACAGGGGTGGGGTGATGTGTGCTCCATGCCTTGGGCGCTCCAGCAGCTTGGCCCAGCACTGCAGCTAGGGCTGCCACCTTTTCCCCAAAAGAAAACCGGGGAGGGCGGGGCAATGATGCAGAAGGGGCGGGGCATTGACATCAGGGCAATGGCGGAACTACCGGGGGAGCAGGGGGTGCGAGCGGGCCAGGGCCCGCACCCCCTCAGGGGTCCCCCGGCAGTCCGTTTGCCACTGAAAATACGGTCAAATGTGGCCATACAGAGGGGGGCGGGGCTTGGCTGCGCGTCACGCACCAGGGCCCGCCCCCCTCTAGGATCGCTACTGCATCAGGGCCACAACTAGGGTAGGCAGAGTAGGCATGTGCCTAGGGTGCAAAAGTTGGGGGGGCGCCAGGCACGTACCTCCTCTGTCGCCTACCCAATGTCCAGTCCTCTCTCCAACTGTCTGTGTTATTTGCCCATGTATTTGCGTTAATTTGCGCATGAGCGGCACAAGCGGCATTTTGCGTGTGCGCGTCTCGAGTGGCATTTCCGGCTGCATAGGGCGCCTGGCCGGCCCGGCTCTGAGTGACGTGACAGAGGCTATGATGTGGCGATTCTCTGGAAATCTCTGGAAATCCTGCCCCATTCTCCTAATTTGGAAAATGGAGCAGCCAGTTTTGACCCGGGCAGCCCTTCAAAAAACCTGTCCAGACAGGTGGCAACTCTACCTGGGCCCCCCTGCAGCCACTAGATCTGCTTCCTCTGTAGTTACGCCCCTGTTGCTCAATACGGCCTACTTAGCGCTGAATGATTCTATGCGGTACCAATGATAAAAGGCGGTTCTGCAGAGCCATGTAAGATGTTATATGCATGGAATACAGAAGGAAGCATGGAGCGTTCATTACACAAACACAGTAGGATTCAGAGCTGACATTCTCACTCCTGTCTGTGATTCCTTTAGAACCCGACGCGTCTTCTGAGGCGTCTGTGCGGTTTAGGAGACGCTTTGCGCTTTTGATGCAGCCGGTGAAGGAGAGGAAGGCAGATTTCGCATGCACACATTAATACAGTCCGTTTGATACACATTGCACTAGATGTGGTGTCACCTTCACCGGCCGTCACTCATCTGGAGCTAGCCGGATTCTCAGCACCCTACGGAGTAGGAGACTATCAGGCAGGAGTGCAGGCAGCCATATTTTATATACCTAGAATAAAAGCATGTCATGGGATGAATAGGCCTAAATATAAGCTACGAGCCTGGGCGCTAAGTCCGTGGGATGGTTTGGTTATTCTCCTGTCGAGTATAATGGTGTAGATATACTACTGGGCCTTGTGCAGCTCGGAACTGGGATTCAAAAACAGGTCCTGGCATTTCAAGTACACATAGGCCCAATCAGCCCCCTACAGCTCAAATAAAGAGTGACTGTCTATGGCATCTTACAGCAGCAGCCCACAGATCCATACCTAGAGGGGTACTGGAGGATGATGGGAATTGTAGTTCAGCCACAGCTGGAAGGACTTGGGTCAGTGACGTAACTAGATGTTACTGGGTTACCGCAGAAAATTAAGTTTAGGGCCCCCAACAAATCCAGAGGTTGTCCTGTTTTTCCAACAAATGTTAAAATTGCTAATTTATTATGGTTTTATGGGTCCCTCTATATCTCTTGCCACCCCTCCCCCACTGCAGCTGCAGGGTCTGTTTTTTCTATAGTTACCCCTGACTTAAGTTGTTTTAGCCAGTTTTAAAGGAGACCTTGGCCTTATTTTTTTAAAGGACAAGGAAAGTTAAACTAAAGAAGTAGCTAGAAATGTTGTACATGATGTTTTGGGCTTCTGTACCAGCCCAAGGCAACCACAGCCCTTTAGCAGTAAAGATCTGTGTCTCCAAAGATGCCCCAGTAGCTCCCCATCTTCTTTTCTGCTGATTCACTGCACATGCTCTCTGCTGCTGCCACCTACTGAGCTTAGGGACTGACTCACAATATACAGTACATATAGAATAGAAATGTCACAATATAAGGCTGATTAGTAATTAATACACATAATTACTACATGGCAGCACAGAAACCAGTGCAATTAGCATCAGAATTGAATAATCAGCAAACCTGTAGCATCAGCTTATATTACAGCCAGGGAAGCTCATTTTCTGCTGGATAATTAGTGACGAGCCCTAAGCTTAGCTTCTCAACAGCCAATCAGAGCCCACTGAGCATGTGAGTGTCACAGACACTTTCCAAGATGGTGACCCCCTGTGACAAGTTTGAAGTCCTGGATCATTGCTGCTATTGACAAGCTCAAACTGTAGCCTCGTGTTCACTATATAAAATATGGCATTTTTAGCCCTATTCATTTTTAGGGTTTAGTTCTCCTTTAAGATCTACATTTGCCATTTATAAACTTATACCTGGTCCCTAGGATACTAAAAAAGCCTAATAAATCATGTCTCCTGCCATCATTAGTAGGCACACCGATCACCGTGATCCCTGACCCTAGCAACCAGAAAGACTAAGATACTGTATTATATATATAAAACAAAAACAATTAAGTACAAAAAGACCATTATCTTGCGAAACCGGTATTTAGCGTTGGGGCTGGAGCGGCTCAGGAAATGTATTTTGCTTTCTCCAGGGAAGTAATTAACACAATTGTCATGCAGCACAATAAATGTTATGTTTCAGCAATGCATACAGACATTTCCAGGCTCTGTGAGTACCTGGCCCCAAGAGCTAACAATCAACACATGAGCAACTTGGGTACAGGGAGATTAAGCGGCTGGCCTTTATAACATAAGGAGCACACACCAGAAACAGCCTGTACTTTGCAAGGTGCATCGGATTTAGTGAACTGCAACTCCCAGCATGCTCAGCAAACCAAGGTAGTTCCCAAAGACAACAGTAGGCATGCAAGCTTTATCCAATCAGCAGCAGCAGCTGCCAGGAATATTCCTGTAATAGAACAATCCAGTTCACACAGGCCTGATAATGTTTTCTATCTCTGCACTGGAGCCAATAAAGGAATTCTGCTCCAATGCCTTTGGCCAAGGTCACAGCGGAAGCTTGTATTGAGGATCACAGTAACAAAGGGAAATCTTACCTCAGATGCACCTTTCTGCTCATCCACCTGCTGATACCCCAGCCCTCCCTCTTCAGCACCCCTGCCTGGCATACAAAAGGTTAATGGGGGGCCTGACAGCAAACTCCCCCCCCCCCATTGCCACTCGCTGCTGTCACCAAAACTGCAGCTGCATCTCATTACCATGGCAACCTCCAGTCCCCCCCTCCGACGTTACTAAGGAACGGCAGCATCCGCCATCCCTCAAACGCAGCAGGCGGAGGGGTGGAAATTAACCCCTGAACTGCCAAGAACTTGCATAGGGAACTTGTATAGTCAAGAATTGATGGGTTATATTGCCATATAAAGGCACAGGGAACTCTGAGTATCACTCATTTAAGGGATAATGTACCCCCTACTGTAAATGATAAGGATATTAGAAGTCACTGAGGGGTTCTGTGACCATATAAAGGCACAAGGCTGCAGGCTGAGTTATAAAGGGGAACTCTGAGTATCACTCATGTATTATAAGGGATAATGTACCCCCTACAGTAAATGATAAGGATATTAGAAGTCACTGAGGGGTTGTTCTGTGACCATATAAAGACACAAGGCTGCAGGCTGAGTTATACAGGGAACTCTGAGTATCACTTATGTATTATAAGGGATAATGTACCCCCTACTGTAAATGATAAGGATATTAGAAGTCACTGAGGGGTTGTTCTGGGACCATATAAAGGCACAAGGCTGCAGGCTGAGTTATACAGGGAACTCTGAGTATCACTCATGTATTATAAGGGATAATGTACCCCCTACAGTAAATGATAAGGATATTAGAAGTCACTGAGGGGTTGTTCTGTGACCATATAAAGGCACAAGGCTGCAGGCTGAGTTATACAGGGAACTCTGAGTATCACTCATGTATTATAAGGGATAATGTACCCCCTACTGTAAATGATAAGGATATTAGAAGTCAATGAGGGGTTGTTCTGTGACCATATAAAGACACAAGGCTGCAGGCTGAGTTATACAGGGAACTCTGAGTATCACTCATGTATTATAAGGGATAATGTACCCCCTACTGTAAATGATAAGGATATTAGAAGTCACTGTGGGGTTGTTATGTGACCATATAAAGGCACAAGGCTGCAGGCTGAGTTATACAGGTTAGATAACTGTTCTAACATAACATTTTTAATCTTTGGGTAGTTGGGGGATGTCATACAAGAGTCCTGTGACACAAGTGACATCACTAAAAAACATTTATAAGGAGATATATATATATATATACATTTTCTATTGTACCTATGTCATTGCCATTAAGGTGAATTCAGGAAAACTGGTCTGACTTTGGCCCCCTCAGCACTAAAGGGTCACATTTTAATTAAAGGTGCTAAAAGTAATAACATTCTCAGAACTCCCCTCTGCAATGGCACCTGCTGCTGAATTAACTCAATAGCTGCCAGTGAGGGTTCAAGTCATTGCACTTCACTCCCGATGAGCCACAGACAGCTGGTCTGATACTGCGAGTAACTCGCTTTCTATCTGAGGCCTGCAGGGCCGCCATATAACTCGGATTATTATTGCAAATTACACTGCAATCTGTTCCGAAATCCTGAGTTAGTTAATATCCGCACCTCATACTGTATCGCTATTAATTAATCCTCTCAGCCCGAGATAATATGACATGTCGGTCTCTCACAAACAATAAGCTTCTCAGGAATAAACTAGTTAAGCCATTTATTAGGCAAGGGCCGCTGCAGAGTCAAGGCATTCACTATGCACAGGTGCATTCTGGGGGTATCCCATAATCCTGCTGCTCTCCCCATGTCACTGTAGGACTGGCATCCCACCACTTTGGCTCCTAAATTCCCTGACACTGCCGCCTCCTACTCCCAATATTAAAAATGTTATATGTTGGCGTTGGAGGGGCAAGTCTCCCCCTCTCTTTATCTAACAGGGTGAGAACACAATGCTCCTGCGAGGGAATGAGGATTCCTGGGGCGAGGCTGCCGCAGAGAGGATGGGAGAGGAGGGGGGACGCGCTTTGAAAAAGATGGTTTGCTTAGGGGAAATCAAATCCACGCTGTGATAATGGGAGAGATTAGAGGGAGGCAGGAGCGGACTGAGCACAGGGAATGATATATACACCAGAAAACAAATGTAAATTTGCCAAAAAAATACAAGGTAAATATGGAGGGGGCTGTCTTTTTTTGGGGGGCAGAGGGGGAGCAGTAGCCTCAAAAGGAAAGTCTGTAGGGATGAGTGAAATTTCTCACCATGTTTCGCCGCTGAAATGACGTCCATAGACTTCAATGGCCGACAAAAAATGTTGCACGTCAAAAAATTTGTTGCATTCTGGTGAATTTTTACCGGAGAGAAACAGGTTAAATTCGCCCATCCCTACTTATCTGCCATAGCATCTAGTCTGAGAATGCTAGAAGCCATAAGACATCTCCTACACTGGAAGGACTTTGCATTCCTACAAGAACAAACCATTCCCTGCACAAATCCCCAGAGAATGATGGATTTATCCTCCTCCAGGGAATTGTGGGTAGGATTATGCAAATAGCACCTTTGGGTGATCTCAATAGAAAGACAAGAGTCAATCAAGAGAGTGCATTTGTATTTGAGAAGAGGCTGATGAGTGAAGGGATGAAGACAAAGTACCTGTCACTTATATATCTGCATTACATATTAATAAAGTTCTCTTCTCTGGGCCAAATCAGGAGGTTCTGGTGATCCTTAAGGTTGTACCCTGATTATCCATAGTAGGGATAAGTCTGACAATCTTTCTTGGCTTATGGGCTTTGCCATTTACTCATAATATATATATATATATATATATATATATATATATATATATATATATATATATATATATATATATATATATATATTACTGTTTTATGAGCAAGGGATAATAATAAGAGTATAAAAAAGAAGGGTGAGCAGATCCCTGGTAAAAGAGAGAGATGAATGAGATACTTGAGCAAGTGTTGGCTCCCCTTGTCTATTGTTTTGGGTATCAGTGACCGAGAAATGGATCACTAATTTATTTGGGAAAGGGAGAGAACAATCAGCACTTCAAGGCATTTAGGGAGTCTAAAATAGGGGTGAGTGTCCCACCTATAGACAGATCCTTTAGCTGCCTGGGGCCCTGCAGTTCTGAGGGCCCAGCAGGAGCCACATAAAAGTTTATAGGGTGGTCCACCTTTAAGGCAACTTTTAGTGTGTTATAGAACGGCCAATTCTAAGCAACTTTTAAATTGGTTTTCATTATTTATTTTTTTTATGGATTTTTAGTTATTTGCCTTTTTCTTTCGACTCTTTGCAGGTTTTAAATGGGTGTCACTGACCCCTTTTAAAAAGAAAATGCTCTGTAAAGCTACAAATGTATTGTTATTACTAACTGGTATTCCTCATCTTTCTATTCAGTCCCTCTACCTATTCATATTCCAGTCTCTTATTCAAATCAATGCATAGTTGCTAGGGGAATTTGCACCTTAGCAACCAGATTGCTTAAATAATAAATAACCTTAAATAATAAAAAATGAAACGAATTGCAATTTGTCTCAGAATATCACTCTCTACATCCTGCTAAAAGTTATCTCAAAGGTGAACAACCCTTTAATATGTTGAACAAAACC
The DNA here is from genome assembly GCA_038501925.1 of Xenopus petersii. Classification (NCBI taxonomy): domain Eukaryota; kingdom Metazoa; phylum Chordata; class Amphibia; order Anura; family Pipidae; genus Xenopus; species Xenopus petersii. The sequence continues at coordinate 107,375,185 of CM076685.1, read as the reverse complement.
AGTTGCACTCCACATTCTAATCTGATCCTCTTCTTGGTGCTTAACTTAATATTACTTGGGGCTCCAAAATAGATTTGCTTTGTGGCCTAGTAAACCAAGTTTCACTCAATTATTGTCTATGAAATAAAGGGGAACTAAGCCTCCCCATAAGGCACAATGTGAATCAGTAGCAACTGTGACTAATATTGGCATGTACAGTACAGTGTCGGACTGAGCCGGCGGGACACCGGGAAAAAACCCGGTGGGCCCCGCCGACCCAGATCCGCTTCCCAGTGGCTCGCGACCCTTCTTTGTCGGGGGTTGCGGCAAAATCAAAATTTCATGTGTGCGCTCTAGCATTGCGCAGCACTCATGGGCACTGACGCGCATACACATACATGGCACCAGAGTGCTGGAGCGGCAGGGGGTGCCGGAGGGGGGCCCGGGGCCAGTAGCCCCGGTAGGCCCCAAGCCCCCAGTCCGACCCCCGGCATGTAGCACAACACTTAGGGTCAGGGCACATGCTCCGATTCGGGATGACTAATCTCCCCGAACTGCTTTCCGAAGTCGACCGAAGTTTCAATCTGAGTGCCATCCCGCAGGTGATTGACATTCTAGACGGCGGGAGGCAGATCGGGGAGATTAGTCGCCCAAAGATGAGGAGTTTTATCGCCAGGCGACTAATCTCCCCGAATCTGAGCATGTGCCCTGACCCTAAGGGGCCGATTCACCAAGGGTCGAATATCGAGGTTTAATTAACCCTCGATATTCGACTGGGAATTAAAATTTGAATATCGAAGTCGAAGAATTTTAGCACAAATAGTTTGATCGAACGATCGAAGGAATAATCCTTCGATCGAACGATTAAATCCTTCGAATCTAACGATTCAAAGGATTTTAATCCAACGATCGAAGGATAATCCTTCGACCAAAAAAACGTAGCAAAGCCTATGGGGACCTTCCCCATAGGCTAACATTGACTTTGGTAGCTTTTAGATGGCAAACTAGGGGGTCGAAGTTTTTTCTTAAAGAGACAGTACTTCGACTATCGAATAGTCGAACGATTTTTAGTTAGAATCCTTCGATTCGAAGTCGTAGTCGAAGTAGCCCATTCGATGGTCAAAGTAGCCCAAAAAACTTTTACTTCGAATCCTTCACTCGAAGTTAGTGAATCGGCCCCTTAGCGTTGTGCTACCTGCCAATATTAGTCACAGTTGCTACTGGCTCACACTGTGCCTTATGGGGAGGCTTAGTTCCCCTTTATTTCATAGACAATAATTGTCGCCGGGTGACTAATCTCCCCGAATCTGAGCGCATGCCCTGACCCTTGCCGTATATCAAAGGGGAAACTCAACAATCATTTGTAATGTTAAATAGATGGACTTATTTTAAGCAACTCTTTAGTTGGTCATTATTATAGATTTTTTTTAATGGGTTGGAATAATTTGCCTCCCCCAGACGGCAACTGGAAAAAAAATGCAAATTGTCTTAGACCACTACTGATTATATCATATTAGAACTCAATGTAAAAAAACCAAAAAGTATTGATTTCTGGGTATCATTGTGTGCCATTAAATGCAAGTATATACTGTATATATATGTAAATGCATACTACATGAAAAACATAAAGGTTAGCTGGCTAAGGTTAAAATAGTGTCATTTATTTACTTAAATAAATGATGATAATAATAATAATAATAAATATAAAATGTTTTTGCTGGACATTTTTACCCTTTGCACACACATGTACACAAGAAGGCCCACACGTGCACTCTCTCCCCCACACACGTACATTTAGCACAGTAATTAATAGAAAGTTGTTTGGCGTGCGACAATTATTTGCACTGGATAATAACAAACACTCGCTAATTGCAACTGCTAACAATGGGCTCACAATTAAAAGGCTGATGTAGGAGGCTATAAACTACCCCCATTTGTGCAATTACGCAGCTATTAGACCTTAAGCACTTAGTAAAGTGGTTCCCAAACCCCCAACTGTGTAGCTTTCCTGTTTAAGTTCAGAGCAGGTCGGTAAGAGGACGGCTACAACCGCAATAGCAATTCTAACACCTGAACAAGAATTGTCGGGTCCCCCAAGTAGAGCGGTTCATTCTCTGCTGGTGGCAGGGGTCCCTGGCTGAAGAATATGCAGCAGGGGTTTAACATCCGCAACAAAGAATTAATGAAACAATAAAAAACAAAAGAAAAATACAATTTTATGTGCCTATGAGACCCTCCCCAGAGACTGTATAGGATTCAGTGAGAGTGAAGGGAACATTTAGTGAAAGTTTTGGTTAGGTGAGAAGATAGTAGAGTCCTCCATGACTTAGGTCCCCTCTTTAAATGCCGCAGTCTTTAATAAGGACAAACAGGTGATGTTAGATATGGCCATGCACAGCACACTGAGATGTAGAATGCACCACATAGAGACAACAGGACCAGCAGGAGACTCTTTTCTTTAATACTGTCACATGAAAGGATAATTGTGATGATGTGCCTACAACAGTGACAAAATCAGCATGAAGCTACAGATCCACAGCAAAATGGCTGCTCTATCTCTACTGTAGGTGCCGGCGGAGATTTATTATCTGCTACCTAAATACATCATTCAGGGTCGGCTCAGTATCCCATAACATATTGTAAAAGAGACAATGGAGGATAATGACAAAATTCTCTCCCATATGTCTTCCATAAAATGGAGTTATTGGCCAATTCCCGTCTTAGGCTGCTATAAAAACCCTAGTTTGTACTTTGATTCTGCCCAACCAGGTCAACTGTAACCTTCTATCTCCAGCCTTCCTGGTTCCCCTATTCCAGCTTTGTTCTAAATTCAAGCTCCACAATGATCTCATGCTCTCCAAACATCCTTTGAGCATACACCTCAAAAATTTAAAGAAACCCATTCATTACAAAATTGCTATTTTATGTACAACCCAGTACTCAGTGAAAGTGGAAGATGGTGAAATCAGAATGGGAAGAAGATAGCAGAGCAAGATGGTGAAAGCAGAGTGGGATGGAGATAGCAGAGTAAGATGGAGATAGAGGAGCAAGTTGGAGATAGCAGAGTACGTTGGAGACAGCAGAGCAAGATGGCAACAGTAGAGTGAGTTGATGACTATACATCATTATGGAGAGAGGCCAGAAAGATGGCAACAGTTTGATGATGTGGCAACAGTAGAGCGAGGTGGTGACTATACATCATTATGGAGAGAGACCAGCAAGACTGTAAAAGTTGGATGATGTGGCAACAGTAGAGTGAGGTCATGACCAGGGGTGCTTCGCCAATGAGGCAAGTTGAGGCTGTCGTCTCAGGCAGCAGCGCCCCACTAGGTACCAGGGGCAGCAAAATGCTGCTCTTGGTACTTTAAGAGCGAATTTCTGGGGGAGGGGGGGGGCAGCAGCAACTGCTGCTGCCTCAGGCGGCGGATGGGCCAGGATCGCCCCTGGTCATGACTATACATCATTATGGAGAGAGACCAGCAAGATGGCAACAGTAGGACTTTATGGCTGTAGTAGACAAGATGGTGACCATACTGCAAGGTGGTGAGAGTAGAAAAAGATGATGAGAGGAAGACTTTACAACAGTGTTGCACAATCTGTGGCCTTGTAGCTGTTGTTGAAGACCCACAAAGCCTGTTTTGCCAAAGGCCCTGTCACTGCTAAAGACATCTCTGAAGCTCTAATGCAAACAGCAAGCATTTAATATAAGTCATCAGTGTGGAAGGTTATACGCTGTGACACACGCCAGTCTTCAGCAACTCTCCCCAGGGCTACAAACACTAATCAATTTGTTGTGAGCATCATACATTGCTGATTGCCTGCTGCGTCTCTTTAAATGGAACATTATCCATATTCAGTGTCACTAAACTTACTGGCAAGCACCGTGAAGTCTGGTGTATTTCTTCTCATCCACTCGCTGGTGCTTCTCTTTCAAAGCTCAAAGTAATGGAAGTCATTATTATTCCTTTTGTGCATGATGATGAGCGTCGGTCACTTTCCCATACACGGCACAACTGAACCTGGAATTGACTCCAAAGTCCCAGTATCAGGTCGGCGATGTTTATAAAATAGAGCTGGGAGGGGATATTTCCAGAGCCAACTGATGAGGAGCACCATACAGTACCATGCAACAATGGAAGGACCTTCTCCATCTAAGAATAACCTGATTATACAGTATTTAAATTTCAAGTGCATGGTGTCAATGAAAATCTGCCAGTCCTGCTATCAATTTTTTAACCAAGGCGCTCGTAATTGCAAGCCTTTGTGCTGAAATCTAAATGATACATCAAACATCCAAACAGCTGTAAATACTTTATGTGGAAGAAGCCACGTATTGTATGTTTCAGGGTAATTATTTCTTTCTGCTGCTGGGGTGTTAGTTGTAATATCTGTTAAAAGCTATCTTAGCACAATGTATAATTAATGGGACATATAGTTATGTGTGACCTTACATCATGTAGTGCTATTTCTACGAAGAATTTATTTGTTATTGCACACACAGAGTGGGGTACACTAACACTATGGGCACCATCTCTCCCTACTATACCTGCTATCCCACAGTCATACTCCCTTCCCAGAGACTATTATCCACTGTTACTATAGGCACCATCTCTCCCTACTATACCTGCTATCCCACAGTCACTCCCTTCCCAGAGACTATTATCCACTGTTACTATAGGCACCATCTCTCCCTACTATACCTGCTATCCCACAGTCATACTCCCTTCCCAGAGACTATTATCCACTGTTACTATAGACACCATCTCTCCCTACTATACCTGCTATCCCACAGTCACACTCCCTTCCCAGAGACTATTATCCACTGTTACTATAGACACCATCTCTCCCTACTATACCTGCTATCCCACAATCACACTCCCTTCCCAGAGACTATTATCCACTGTTACTATAGGCACCATCTCTCCCTACTATACCTGCTATCCCACAGTCATACTCCCTTCCCAGAGACTATTATCCACTGTTACTATAGACACCATCTCTCCCTACTATACCTGCTATCCCACAGTCACACTCCCTTCCCAGAGACTATTATCCACTGTTACTATAGACACCATCTCTCCCTACTATACCTGCTATCCCACAGTCACACTCCCTTCCCAGAGACTATTATCCACTGTTACTATAGGCACCATCTCTCCCTACTATACCTGCTATCCCACAGTCATACTCCCTTCCCAGAGACTATTATCCACTGTTACTATAGACACCATCTCTCCCTACTATACCTGCTATCCCACAGTCACACTCCCTTCCCAGAGACTATTATCCCACTGTTACTATAGACACCATCTCTCCCTACTATACCTGCTATCCCACAGTCATACTCCCTTCCCAGAGACTATTATCCACTGTTACTATAGACACCATCTCTCCCTACTATACCTGCTATCCCACAGTCATACTCCCTTCCCAGAGACTACCCAGAGAAAGGATTATATGATGAGTTATTGAGCTTGTCACACCCAGTACAGCTCTAGTTTCTATTGCTGCAGAGGCAGTTGAAGGAATATGAGACCAAGGCACAGCAGAAGCGGCCAATTAGCCAGGGAGTCTATAAAGCACAAATAAATAAATAAATATAATATAAACTAGGGAATTGCATGAAGCTAAATGCATGGGGACAGCAAAATGCTGACTGGGCAATGCCTGCTAATTTCACATCTTTAGAAAGCTGCATAAACTTTGCATACAAAAATTGTTAAAATCTTCATACATTCGCACTGTCTGGGTGGGAGAGGGGGCAGATAATGGATCAAGGTGGGTATTCCAGCTTGTAGGAAGAGAACTGTATATAGATTAGGGGGTGTACAAGATGCATACCCCAGCTCTTTACAAATCCAGAGCTTGGGGGGGGGGAAGAGTACAGCCTCGTAAATAGAGCATATGGGTCCACTGCAGGTCCACAAATCTAAAAGCTGATATTAAGACTGTATTTAGCCGTCTGCCCTACAGTATTGATGCAGAATAAATGAGTGTTGCACTAATTAGCAAGCATTTCTTTTTATCCTGTTGGACTAATAGTCAATTACTGTAGCGAAGCTTCCAGGGCACACAGTACATCTTTCCTTTATTAAGTCGGAAGCAATAGGTGTCATTATCAAGTGCAAAAATAAGTGCAGCAAACAAAAAGCTAATGAAGATCAGCGGGACGGGTGGTCCTTCTCCCGCTTTGCTTTCCCTAGGAATCTTCAAACATGACAGAAATACAGTTCCCAGCATTCCATGGCAACCAAAGCATAGGTGGAAGAGGCAGCGTTAACTTCAGGTAACAATAAGACTTCATTGTCTTTTCTTGAACATCAGGGAATCTGACCTGCTTGGCTATAAGGGACAATGTTCGGTCTGAGGTCCAAATTGGACGTGGTCTTCTAGTGTCCATCCAAGAACCTGGAATCCTCCTGCTGCTCTTACAGCAATTAAATATACATATTGCCAAATGGTATGTTATTTATATTGGTCCACAGCTGAAATAATCTGGAGCCTGCTAGAACCTAGGACCACCTCAAGATCCAATGATATTGGCTAGCAAGTAAACCTTTCCCTGGACCAGGACAACAGAGAATCTGGAACCCTGACCTTGCTCTTACAGCAATTAAATATACATATTGCCAAATGGTATGCTATTTATATAAGTCCACATCTGAAATAATCTGGAGCCTGCTAGGACCTTTCCCTGGGCCTGGACAGCAGAGAACCTGGAACCCTCATTCTGCTCTTACAGCAATTAAATTATTATATAATTATTATTATATATATATATTATATAGGTCCACAATTGAAATAATCTGGAGCCTGCTAGAACCTACGAATACCTGAGATCCAATGGTATTGTCAAGCTAGACAAACCTTTCCCTTGGCTTGGAAAGCAGAGAATCTGAAACCCCCGACCTTGCTCTTACAGCCATTAAATATACATATTGCCAAATGGTATGCTATTTATATAGGTCCACATCTGAAATAATCTGAAGCCTGCTAGAACCTAGGACCACCTGGAAATCCAATGGTATTGCCGAGCTAGACAAACCTTTCCCTGGGCCTGGACAGTAGAGAACCTGGAACCCTTGTTCTGCTTTTACAGCAATTAAATATACATATTACCAAATGGTAATATAGGTCCAGAGATGAAATAATATGGTGCCTGCTAGGACCTAGGAATACCTGGAGATCCAATGGTATTGCCTAGATAGACAAAGCTTTCCCTGGGCCTGGACAGCAGAGAATCTGGAACCCTGACCCTGCTCTTACAGCAATTAGATATACAGTATATATTGCCAAATGGTATAGAATTTATATAGGTAGACAGATGAAATAATCTAGAGCCTTTTAGAACCTATGACCACTTGGAGATCCAATTGTACTGGCTAGATTAACCCTGCACAGCAACTGGGTTCTAGTAGCACTTAACACATAAGGGCCCATTGCACCAGAGGTCCTGACCATCTAATTGTTTGGGTACCTGAAGACCAGCAATAGCTGGAAGAAATAATTATAGAATTGCTTTATAAGCGTTGGACAGATGTGAGTTCACGATAAGGAATATTAATCACCTCCAATAAGCCACTTGCATTGCCCACCTCTCTCCACGAGCAGATGTTTCGGTGAAATATTTAGAAGGACCCACCTGAGATAATATCTCCAGATTGGAATTACTCATAAAGCGATGCCTCCGCCCCCCCCGTGCCCTGCACCCCCTGCTGTACTGCCAAACACAACGTTAATTCCTGCTCAACTCTTTAGAGGGTATTTAATTCTTTTTATCGAACGTTCCTCGGTGACTGTTTGTCAGGGCTCCAATGTCTGGCATTGGCTGGCAAAGCAATTATGATGCCATCATTAGTCAAAGAGATAAACATAATTAGCGTATGTTTGGACGCGCTGCTGCCTGAGAAATGACATATTTTTCATTACCGACCCCCCTCCAACCCCAAGAGATCCCAACATCGGATGAGTCTTCAATCGGGTCTTTTATGCTGACAAGTTAATCTCTGGCTGCCTGCTGGCCCATTTGTGGTTCTGCATTAACTTGTTTAACCTCATCGATGCCACATGCAGGAAGCACACGCATATCTTAAAGGGGAACTAAAGCCCGACAGACACATCTTTATAAATGAGACATTTTTAATTAATTGCACAACAGGGACAGGCGACAATGGAAGGACTAAATGCGAAAGAATTAGATCTTGGGGGAGCCTTTTTAAAAACATGTCAGTATTCCTTAAATGTTAAAGGGGAACTAAAGGCCCAAAATTCATAACCTTTTAAAGGGGTTGTTTACCTTTAAGTTAACTTTTAGTAAGTGATACTTTGAGACAATTTGCAACCCTCTTCCTACTCTTATAGCAATTAAATATACATATTGCGAAATGGTAAGCTATTTATATAGATCTGAAATAATCTGGAGCCTGCTAGAACCTAGGAATACCTGGAGATCCAATAATATTACCTAGATAGACAAAGCTTTCCCTGGGACTGGACAGCACAGAATATGGAACCCTGACCCTGCTCTTACAGCAATTAGATATACAGTACATATTGCCAAATGGTATAGAATGATTTTGGTTGTAATTTTTTATTATTTGTGGTTTTTGAGTTAATTAGCTTTTTATTCAGCAGCTCTCCAGTTGGCAATTTCAGCAGTGTGGTCACTAGGGTCCAAATTCCCCTAGCAACCATGCGATGCTTTGAATGAGAGACTGGAATATGAATAGGAGAGGCTTCAATAGAAAGATGAGTAATAAAAAGTATACAATAATAATATATTTGTAGCTTTACAGAGCATCTGTTTTTAGATGGGGCCAGTGACATCCATTCGAAAGCTGGAAAGAGTAAAAATAAGAGGCAAATAATTTAAAAACTATAAATATTAAATGATGAAAACCAATTGCAAATTGTCTCAGACTATAGCATGGTAAAAGGTAATTCAAAGGTGAACAACCCCTTTAAGAGGTTATGGATAAACAAAGAACGTTGGGCCTTTAGTTCCCCTTTAACATTTAAGGTCCTTCACTATGCGCCATGTCTGGACTATTATAAGACATAATATACCCCTGATTGAAAGTATGGGGATATTAGAAGCCTTTCTGGTCACCTGGGTCACTTCTAATATCCTGATACTGTGCAGCCGGGGGTACACAATTCCCTAGGTCAAACATTTAATTATTTCATTATAGAAAGACCTGGCGGGAAGCCTATCGCGTACATTACAGATTTTGGTATTTGAAGCTCTGCCCATCACTGACCCACCTGAGGGAGGCACATTTATCAAAGTTTGAATTCATGTGAGTTTTTAAACACTCCCTAAACTCCCATAAATTCAAAAATGTATTAATAAAATCACATTTTTAAAACTCGGATGAACTCAATCGTCCGAAAACTCCATTCGAGTTCTTACACATGGGGTAAACTCAGTCAATTATTGTGAAGGGGGCTGTACTTGTATTGCGCTCCCCTGCGGCTGAACGGAAGAAATAGCAATGCAGGGGAGTGCAGGGAAAACCGCCCATGTGCAAGAGCCCTTAGAGTTTTCTCCGAAAAAAACTGAAATGTCAGGAAGGCTGCAAATAGCTCCAAATTGGACCTCTCTCACAGCAATTCAGCAAGTTTTAGGTGATGAATAGTCAAATTCTTAATGGGCCAGAGTATGATAAATCTCAAAAATCTCATTTGTTTTTTTAAAAAACCCTCTAATCGAATTCGAATAACTCCCTAGTGGAATTTGACAGTTTTGACCATCAAAAATGTCGAAAATTTTAATTTTCAATTTGACCATTGATAAATCTTCCCCCTAACATAGGCAGCAGAAGATGGTTTTGACAGGGGTGGCCAGAACGAAGGGCAAAGGTGCCGCGCGTAGCGCGGCGGCAAAATTTGGCCACGCCCCTTTTTGGTCACTCCTTTTGGACTCCACTCCCTTTCCTGTGTGCTTTCACTGAATTTTCAGGAAAATCAAACCATAGCAGTGGGGGCAAAATTTGCTTAAAGTCTGGCACTGCAGGAAGGGGGTAATAACACCACATGTACAATTTTAACTGAGAGCTGTGAATGCTGCACTACAAGCGCATTATGGGGTAAAGGGGGAAAAAGATTCTGGCACCTAAAGTACATTACATGCAGAGACTACGGGGTACTAAAAAGACATAAAGGAGCAGTAGGTACTGATCTCCCAAGAACATAATATAGAGAAGGCACCACAAGCACTATAAAGAACATTATATAGTAAGAAGCCGAGGCACTGGCACACCAAATACATACATATAGAACAATGGACAACAGCCACACAAGCAGTAAGATATAGAGAATACTGACAGGCCAAGCATAATAAAAACGTACAAGAATGCATTATATAGTAAGAATCAGTGAGCACAGGCACTCTCCCAAGTTCTAGCACCTCCCCATGCACTGCCTCACTCTATTGCTCAGCCAAAATGCAAGGTATGAGGAACTGTAGGCCTGGAGCAGTGTGTAACCTGTAGTAGGGAAAGCCATGAAGTGACTGAAGTAATGTGAAAAATCTCTCACTACATGGATACCTTTTCTGCTAGTCAGACAGCAATGTTATATTATTATGGGGCAGTTGTACAAATTTTCCAATCCAACAGCATCAGCATAATAATTATATATAAACATAGTAATTTAGGTTGAAAAAAAGACACGTCTAGCCTTTTTAAAACCTGTCTAACTTCTAGCTGATACAAAGGAAGGAGAACAGCCCCTTCTAAAGCTTATCCAATTTGCTTCAAAAATGTCTTCCTGACTCCAAGATGCAATTTGACCATTTTCTGGATTAACTTTGTACTAAGATCTTTAACCCTGTATTTTCTGTATACCCCCCCACCCAGAAAGCAGGATGGCACAGTAGAAATTCCATGTATAAATACCCCTAGATCTCATAGCAGAATGGCAACTTAATTTATAAATCCCCCAGAATTCACAGCATAATTGCAATTTCATTTATAAATAACCCCAGAATTCATAGTAGAATGGCAATTCCATGTATAAATACCCCCAGCATTTATATCAAGTTGGGACAGTGGCAATTCCAAATATAAATAACCCCAGAACTTATATCAAGATGTCACAGTGGCAATTCCATGTATAAATGCCCCCAGAATTCATGGCAGGATAGCACCATGGCAATTCCATGTATAAAACCCCCACAATTCATATGATGGCAAAGGGGCAATTCCATGTATAAATACCCCCAGAATTCATGACAGGATGGTACCATGGCAATTCCATGTATAAAACTCCCCAGAACCCATAGCAGGATGGCAAAGGGGCAACTCTTTGTATAAATACCCCACAGAACCCATAGAAGGAGAAGAGAAAAGTAGATGAGCACATTGACAAATTGGCAATGATCAGCCACTCACCCTCACCAATGGGTGTTAAAGGGGTTGTTCACTTTTGAGAATACTTTTAGTATGATGTACAGAATAGTATTCTGAGACAATTTGCAATTAGTTTACATCTTTTATTATTTATGTTTTTTGAGTTATTTAGCTTTTTATTCAGCAGCTCTCCAGTTTGCAAATTCAATCTGGTCGCTAGGGTTCAAATTACCCTAGCAACAATGCATTGATTTGAATAATAGACTAGAATATGAATAAGAGAGAATAGAAAATGTAGTACTTAAATAGTAGTATCAATACATTTGTAGCCTTACAGAGCATTTGCTTTTTAAATGGGGTCAGTGAACCCCCTTTGGAAGTTGGAAAGAGACAGAAGAAAAAGGCAAATAATTAAAAAACTATAAAAAATAAATAAGGAAGACCAATTGAAAAGTTGCTTAGAATTGGCCATTCTATAACATACTGAAAGTGAACTTAAAGGTGAACCACACCATTAAGAAATGCATAAAGCTATTAAAATAGATTTGCTATAGATTCCTTGACATAGATTTGCCTGGGGTAAACACGGTTCTAGTTGTCTGCTGTTCCTTTTATTCCTGTCGCCTCTGATTACATTATAATACATTTATAATAAGTTAGGGCCAGGGATTGAGACCTTAGCACAGTATTTCCATTTAAATTGTGCCAATACGTGTATATCAGAGTCCAGGTATAAGATATATCTGTTACAATGGAAGATGTATGCATCTTCATGTTTCACAAATATATAAGGGATTTTTCTTTAGATAGCATTATTTACCATTAAAATAATCACATGCAATGAAGAGTATTGTACTGTAAGAGAGGGATGAGGGGTGAAGCTGCATTTTGACGATTTGTGCTGCACAGAGACAACTTTGGATACTGCGCTCTATTTGCACTGTATGGAACACATGTGCAGGCCTATCCGTGCATTCCTATGTACTCCTTACTCCTGACAGGTGCTAACACGATGCTCGCTTCTCTTCCGGACTGCAGCTGTGCGGCAGGCGGAGCTTCCTTTCATTCGCTGGCCACTTCAACTTTACCAGCTTGGAGGGGGTGGTGCAAAATGAAAGTGGACTGGCTGGGTAAGGGAGCCAGCCCAGATACTTCCTTTCCATCGCTGGCCACTTCCACTACTGGTTTCTAGGGGGTGGTGCAAAATCGAAGTGGAGAGGCCAGGTAAGGGAGACAGCCCAGACACGCACCGGCTTAAAAGAAAAAAGGCAAAAAAAAACCTGTAAAAAAAAAATTTTTTATTTTTTTTTTATTTAAAAAATGGTTTCAAACTGGAGGAGGAAAATTCTGGGGGGGCCACGGCCCCTGTGGCCCCCCTGGTTCTGAAGCCTATGCCCCCTAATATAATGCTGTATATAAAGGTAAGACAGATATTAAGACGGCCGCAATGTGTAGAAACTGAAGAGGCAGGACACCCTGGGTTAAAGGGTAACTGTACCATAAACAGTTTATAGCTAATTTAAGCTTGGTACATGAGAATACCTGCCCTGGCACAGCTTTGTGCTATTGATCTGTACAGGCTATGAGCAGAATTAAACATTATGTTCCTTCTAATTCTGTGCCTGGAGCAGTTCATAGTCAGAAGCCCCAAAGGATATTAAATGTCCTCCTACTGAGTCTGATAGAGGTAGGGTTCTAATCACACAGGGGCTTCTAGGAGGGTGCTGGGAGTTGTAGTTCAAAGGAAACACCTTTACTGGACATCATCAAGTCAAGGGATGCTGGGAGTTGTAGTTTAAAGGGATTCTGTCATGATTTTTATGATGTTGTTTTTATTTCTAAATCACACTGTTTATACTGCAAATAATTCCCTCTACAATATAAAAGTTAATTCCTGAACCAGCAAGTGTATTTTTTTAGTTGTAATATTGGTGTGTAGGTGCATCTCAGGTCATTTTGCCTGGTCATGTGATTTCAGAAAGAGCCAGCACTTTAGGATGGAACTGCTTTCTGGCAGGCTATTGTTTCTCCTACTCAATGTAACTGAATGTGTCGCAGTGGGACATGGATTTTACTATTGAGTGTTGTTCTTAGATCTACCAGGCAGCTGTTATCTTGTGTTAGGGAGCTGCTATCTGGTTACCTTCCCATTGTTCTGTTGTTAGGCTGCTGGGGGGAAAGGGAGGGGGTGATATCACTCCAACTTGCAGCTGAGCAGTAAAGAGTGATTGAAGTTTATCAGAGCACAAGTCACAGGACTGGGGGCAACTGGGAAACTGACAATATGTCTAGCCCCATGTCAGATTTCAAAATTGCTCTTTTGAGAAACGGATTTGAGTGCATAATTCTGCTGGAGCAGCGCTATTAACTGATGCGTTTTGAATAAATATTTTTTACCCCATGACAGTATCCCATTTAACACCCACTGGGGAGCGGCGCACAAATCTCTAGTACAAACCCAGCGTTTCTACTGCACGACATTAAAACCGCATGGATGTGATGTGACCCAGTGAAGGCAGAGGGAAAGCAAACACGGTTTATCTTAATAATATCACACAGCTGGCAGTTCAGAATAAACAAGTCAACTGCTCATTTACTGTGGGCTCTGCTACACTCCATTAAACCTGGCTGCCAGGTCAGCTCCATTCCTCAACCTACACATTCTATAGCACCGCTTTCATTATTAGCCTTTATTCATATAGCGCCGTCATATTCCACAGCATTTTGCCAAGATTATACAATTTCCATCAGCCCCTGCACCGGTGGAGCTTACAATCTAAAGGGACCATGTGCCCAATTCAGCAAAATTGAAGCAAGTCCTATGGCATGGAAATCTGCCTTAGTATCGTTTATAGAAATGTCTACTTTCACTTTGTAGGGTTAATTCTCCCAATTTAGGAATATGGGTAAAATGGATTAAATGTTTGTTCATGTAACTGCCAGAAATAACCATTTATTTTGGCCTTACATGTAATATTTGCTTAGAACATGATCCCTTTGTTGGGGATATAACTCCAAAAATATAATTTTTTTTTGGCCTAATGAAAGAAAAATGGAATCCTTAACCATTTTCCAATATATACATTAAGGGGCAGATTTATCAAAGGTCGAGGTGAATTTTTGAATGAAAAATATTCAAATTTCAAGCTATTTTATGTGTACTTTAACTAGGGAATAGTCCAAATTCGATTCGAATTGGAAAAAAATTGAAAATCGAAATTTATCATGTACTGTCTCTTTAAAAATTCATTCGCCATCTAAAACCTGCAAATTGCTGTTTTAGCCTATGGGGGACCTTCTAGAACCTATTTAGAGTCAATTGGTGGACTTTGAAAAGTCAAAGTTTTTTTGGGGAAAAACTTTGAATCGAATTCAATCGAATGCGCTATCCCTTCGATTTGTACAATTTGAATTCGGCCGAATACGGACCTATTCGATGGAAAATGGACCTATTTGACCAAAAAAACCTTCGACTTAATTTCAGTTGGTCTTTTTGAAGTTTTTTCGATTCGAAATTCGACCCTTGATAAATATGCCCCTAATTGTGTGATTTTAATTTGTTCACCTTTGTGTTAACGTTTAGTATGATGTAAAGATTGATATTCTGAGTTAATTCACAATTGGTTTTCATTTTTTATTATTTATTCAGCAGCTCTTCGGTTTGCAATTTCCGCTATCTGGTTGCTAGGATCTAAATGATCCTGGCAACCATGCACTGATTTGAATAAGAGACTGACATATGAATAGGAGAGGGACTGAATTGAAAGATTAACAAAAAGTAGCAATAACAATACAGTTGCAACCTTACAAAGCATTTGTTTTTAGATGGGGTCAGTCAGACCCTTATTTGAAAGCTGGAAAGAGTCAGACGTAGAAAGCAAATCATTCACAAGCTATAAAAAAAATAAATGATTATGACCAATTGAAATGTTGCTTAGAATTGGCCATTCTATAACATACTAAAAGTTAACCTAAAGGTGAACCACCCCTTTAAAGGAGAAGGAAAGGCTAAAACTAAGTAATCTTTATCAGAAAGGTCTATATAAATACACCAGTAAACCCTCAAAGTAATGCTGCTCTGAGTCCTCTGTCAAAAGAAACACCACATTTCTTTCCTTCTATTGTGTACTCATGGGCTTCTGTATCAGACTTCCTGTTTTCAGCTTAAACTCCCAGGGCTAGGGCTTGAGCATGCTCAGTTTGCTCCTCTCTCCCTCCCTCCCCTCCCTGCTGTAATCTGAGCCCAGAGCTATGAGTGAACAGGGAGAGACTCAGGCAGGAAGTGATGTCACACCAAGCTAATACTGCAGCTGCTATCCTAAACAAACAGAGAGTGTCTAGAGCTTTTAACTCAGGTATGGTAAAGCAGTCTACAGAATATATATATATATAACATTCTAGCTTGCACTATTGCAGCTAAGCTGTCGGCAATAAACTGCCTCCGTAGCTTTCCTTCTCCTATAAAATGAAGAAGCGGCAGTGCCTAAAGGGACAGATGTTCTTGTTACATGATAATATAAAAGTTAAGGCTGAAATAAGGCCCCCGCATTAATCAGGTTCAACCTTCCAAGGACCCCATTAATATCCATATTGATCTAGAGGGAGGGAAACAAAAATGAGGCATTAGCCAATTCAGCTACAAGAGGGGAAACAAATGAAAGGAGTTTGTTAATGATACCAGCATGCCAATTGGACCCCTCCCTGGATCAATAACCCAGAATACTTTCAGCAGCTAAACACTGATCTACTCATTTCTTCCATTTATGCACAGCCGCTACCCCTTCCCCAGGCAGCTCTTAATCATAAAGACCCCCAGCTTTGACTTGTGATTAAACGTCTGCCCCTCTAATCCCCAGGGACAGCTTGGGGTCTTTTGCATTTATTACACTGGGAACAAAGACTTTCCCTTTAGTGACTTTAGCGCACATTTATACTCATTTTTCACTTCTTTCCTTGTCCCTTTCTACTGCCATTTACACCAGGGACATGAAATCGGCAGACGCTGCAATTCAGACGCTGCAATTTTTATCACAGCCACCAGTCCACACACAAAGCATTCTGGGATTTGTAGTTTTCAATCACACCCTTATTGCTGAATTCTATGCTTGAATTTCTCGTTTTAGTTATGCGTAGCTTTAGCTAATTATATAACCCTTCAAACACATTTCCCATTCAGACATTCACCAATTTTATGTTGTGGTTTGGGTGCTTTAGCCCTGAACCCTGCCGCTGGTTTAATATCATACACATAGTTTTTGAATACAGGGGCACTCACCGCTCTCCAAAGGTGATTCGGGTGCTACGCTGCCAACCTGTAACAAGTGGAGAAATTGTTCAACCAAAAATCCACTTTTAGGGCAGAGACACACGCTGCAATTCGGGGAAATTAGTCATCCTGCGACAAATCTCCTCTTCTTCGGGGCGACTAATCTCCCTGAACTGCCTCCCCGCCGGCTAAAATATGGCGGGATGGCCCTAGGAGCAATTCGTTTTCCGAAGTAGCCCGAAGTTTACTCATGAGGTGACTTCGGGCGACTTCAGAAAACAAAGTGCTCCGAGTGCCATCCCGCTGGTGTTTTACATTCTAGCCGGCGGGAAGGCACTCACAAACTTATTGGAGGCGATGAAGAATTCCAAAAAAAGCTTTATTTCACATTGGTTAAAACAGCTGTTGCTTTTTGTGTGCAGCCACTTGTAGTAACTGCGTCAGATATATTTTAACTAATGTGAAATTAAGCTTTTTTGGTTTTCTTCATCGCCTCCAAAAGTTCGTGAGTGCGTGCCTAAGGGCAGAGGCCCACTACAATTCGAGGAGATTAGTCTCCGGTCAACAAATCTCTTCTTTGGGGCGACTAATCTCCCCGAATTGCAGTGGGTCTCTGCCCTTAGGCACGCACTTGCGAACTTCTTGGAGGCAATGAAGAATTCCAAAAAAAAGCTTTATTTAACATTAGTTAAAATATCTGACGCATTTACTACGCATGGCTGCACACGAAACGCGTCAGATGTTTTAACTAATGTGAAATAAAGCTTTTTTTGGAATTCTTCATTGCCTCCAAGAAGTTCGTGAGTGCGTGCCTAAGGGCAGAGATACACGCTGCAATTCGGGGAGATTAGTCTCTGGTCAACAAACCTCTTCTTTGGGGCGACTAATCTCCCCGAATTGCAGTGGGTCTCTGCCCTTAGGCACGCACTCGCGAACTTCTTGGAGTCAATGAAGAATTCCAAAAAAAAGCTTTATTTAACATTAGTTAAAATATCTGACGCGTTTACTACGCATAGCTGCACACGAAACGCGTCAGATGTTTTAACTAATGTGAAATAAAGCTTTTTTTGGAATTCTTCATCGCCTCCAAGAAGTTTGTGAGTGGGTGTTCAACCACCCCCTAATGCAGACTATAGACAGCTCTGCTTGCCCTACAGTACTGATGCCAAATAAATGAACATTGCTCTAATTAGCAGGACTTTGTATTTTGCTTGAGACAATTACTGTACTGAAGCTCTTGAGGTATCCCGTATGCCGTGCCTTTATACAGTCTTCCTCCTCTGATGAAGCACCCAATGGAGCGAAATGCGTCAGGAGGGAGTGGCTTACATGAGGTATGGAGACAGGGTTGAGACACTGACATGTGGTATGATATGAATTTATTTATTACAATTTTGTAATTTATAAAATAAATAAATGTCTGTGCATATTTGTTTGATTATTTGCCTTTATACAGTCTCCAGCTATGAGTGCCAGCATCAAGCACAAGCCAGATGCCACCTATAACCTCATGCACCCCTCAAATGCCTTCCCATTGGGAGAAATTGGGGAGCCCCCAACAGATAATGCTGGGAGTTGTAGTCACCAACCGCTAAAGGTTACATATTGGACAGCCCTAATAAGCAAAGGGCCCACAATAACAAGGATCCTTTTGGCCAATCAGCTTTCAAGGTTCAGAATTATGCAAATCCAAGCCCAGATTACTGCTTATATACGTATATACTCCCAACATTTTGGAAATAGAAAGAGGGACAGAAAAATTTTGTGAAAATGTTTTGACCACACCCGTTTTTGTGGCCACACCCCTTAATTATTTGTTTTACAAAATTTTTCAGGTTATGAAAGTTTGAACACATTTCTGTGGTTTTTATATGTTATTACAGTTTTCTAATGAAGGTGAATTGCCCTTAAAGCTGCAAGTCGGTTTCCCCAAGAGACCTGCTTAAATTGTTACAATTGTTTCTTTGCTTATCTTAAATTGTATCTAAGTGCAGCTACTACGTATTCTGGGCTCTCGACCAAAAGCAAATTACGTTAGAAACTGTGCGTCTTTTTCGGGCTGTTCAGCGCAGGAGATCAAAGAGAAAGTCAGGGAATTTCAGTAACAATCCGGGACTGAGGGTTGAGCTGTGAAAATCGGGAATGTCCCACGAAAAATGGGACAGTTGGGCGGTATTATATACTTAATGCAAATATTTTCCCCTTTTAATCATATTTAACTATGATAACCAAATCTCATATTAATTCCAGATTCTAAATTAAAGACGCATTACAAATGACCACTTGTAGCCTCCCTTCTCCATGGCTATTGGTATGTGGGAAATTTAAAGAGCTAGCTTCCAAACCCATTGCCACACAGATGGGCTGCACGTTTCCCCAAAAATTCTGCAGCCCTGGGCCTGGCACTTTTTGGCTTTTCAACAAATTCGGGATTTATATGCCCATATATTTCCTTGTTTGTCCATGTGATCGATTTATAGGCAATATCTGACTTGTATGTGATCAGTGACAACAGCCCGTTCCCAAGAGGATGCTGGGAGTTGAAGTTTGGTAACCCTACAAATTAGCAATCCCTGGTGTATTGTGCCGCTTTGAGAACAGGTTCGCCCGCCGCTCACAGGTAAATTGATTTAAATACGTACCCATAATCCTGGCTGCAAATAAAATAATCTGATTTTGGGGAGTAAAACATGGAAATGCTGCACGCTAAGCTGCTTGTGATAGGAAAGGGCACGGCATAATTAATAAGCACAAATACTCGCACTGAAGTTTCAATTACTTGCTAAAAAGTAAGATGTTTCCTGGGTTGTAACAGACAGCGCACAGAATGCCTGTTTATTTAGGGCACGCTGTATAATTAGTGATATTCCTCGCATTCTGATAAAACACTGTCTAACTATCGCACTGCAACTTGTCTTTAGCAGGGAAATATATCCTATCATTAATCAATGTTGATCTCTCATTTCTTTCCCTCGAGCAGGCAGAATAAATATCAGGGCACAGATTGTCGTGCGCATAGAACGTTCCTTCAAAAGCTATTTCCATTGCAATGCAAAAGAGGAGGTGCCATACTGCTTGCCTCAGCCATGCCCTGATCAGAACTTGGGGCATTGTTACTGCTGCAGTAGGGCAACATGATGAAAGTAGGGCAAGATGGCAACAAAAGGGAGGATGGTGGCTGTGAAGCAAGGGCAGAACACAAGAGTAGCCCAATTTGACCACAGTAGGGCAAGAGGTAGACGGTAGAACAACATGGTGACAATAGGGCAAAATGGCAGGTAACGGTAGGGCAAAATGTAGACGGTATTGTAAGATGGTGCCATTAAGGAATGATATAGACAGTAGGGAAAACATTAGACAGTAGGGCAATATAGCGATAATAGGGGAAGGTGGCAACAGTAGAATAGCATGGTCATAACAGAGCAAGATGGCAACTATAGGGTAGGATGGTCATAGCAGAGCAAGACGGTGACTATAGGGTAGGATGGTCATAGCAGAGCAAGATGGCAACTATAGGGTAGGATGGTCATAGCAGAGCAAGAGGGCAACTATAGGGTAGGATGGTCATAGCAGAGCAAGATGGCAACTATAGGGTAGGATGGTCATAGCAGAGCAAGACGGTGACTATAGGGTAGGATGGTCATAGCAGAGCAAGACGGTGACTATAGGGTAGGATGGTCATAGCAGAGCAAGATGGCAACTATAGGGTAGGATGGTCATAGCAGAGCAAGATGGCAACTATAGGGTAGGATGGTCATAGCAGAGCAAGACGGTGACTATAGGGTAGGATGGTCATAGCAGAGCAAGACGGTGACTATAGGGTAGGATGGTCATAGCAGAGCAAGACGGTGACATTAGGGAATATTGTAGACAGAAGAATAATATAGCAACAGTAACCAAGAAGTAGACAGTAGGGCAATATGGCTACATTAGGACAAGTTGGTGACAGTAAAGCTGTTCAGTCATGAACTGATACAAGTTGCTGACTCAATCTCTCCAGACTGGCCAACTTGTATATCTATTAGGCAGGTTTGAATATTTTTTCTGATGAGGACCACATCGGGACATTGGTCCCCATATTCCCACCGTAATGATCTCATCTGTGGTCCTCAGCCTAACAATCATCTGCATAATGGTAAAACCAAGGATAGACAGGCACAGCACAGTAGTTGCTGAAGTACAACTCAACTCTTCTCTTCTGTCGGGGGGTGGGTGTAATAGAACATCTTATGGGTCATAGGTAGGACAGTCCTATTTTATGTGAATAACGCAGCTCTGCAAAGTCTGTTTTGCCCTGAGCTAATTCAGTTTCTGCTATTTAATTGAATTTATGATTAGAAGGAAAATCCACCTTATTTCAAGCTTGGATTTCTTTCATTTTCACTTAGGCTCCATGCACACGTATGTACAGCAGGCGGGTTAATGAACAGTCATTCCCTTGCCTGTGTGTGCATTCATAATCCCCAACATTGGCCCAACGCACAAATATAGGTCACGATCTGAGTCACCCTTTATAAATGCAATAGGACAAGGGTGCCAGGCGATGCGTGAGAGGAAGAATAGTCACGTATGAGTACAAAGCCTTGGGCTAGAGCAACCTGCCACTCAGGATAACTCTATTGTCCACCCAGTGTTAAGAGACGTCTGTTCAGTGGCCAAACTCTCGTCACAATCTAAATGCCTTTGTCTGTTGTTGTTAAGTATACACTATATGGCCGGACCTGCTGGAACGCAGTCTATTTATTCTGGGTAGAATTAATGTGGTTTCTCCCCAGCGTATCCTTCTAAATCCCATAAACCACTCATGGGTCATACCATTCGAGACGACAGGAGGGTGCCGGCAGGAACCCAGCATTATTAAATGTTTGCAGTTTAAAACCAATTCCAGAGTTTTTCAATCACATTTGTTTACTTCCTAGGCAAAAGGGGATCTGTCTGACCTTCAGCTTGTCTGTGTTTCTTTTGCAAAGGCATCAGTGTTAGAGACCCAGCAACCCTCGATTCTTGGCATGCAGACAGGGAGTACCTCTTAGACGGAGTTCCACCCTCTGTGATATGACAGCATGCCACACCATATGCCCACAGGCTTGAGATTCCTCTCTGAGCTGTCTGTACATGGTGCAGGTATTGTCTTGCGTGTTTTGTGTGCCATCAGAAATAAACTGGTAGAAATTGCCTTTTAAAGGAGGATTAAAGGTGCCTGGAGATCCCTTTCTGCCATAAGAGTAAGCAGGAACACAATCTGAGACTTTGCCATCAACAAGAAGCAGCGTAACAGTTTCCTTTCCTATACTTAATAGGCCAGTTCTCTGGTAACAAGCCTTGGGTCTATATATTTAAAGGAGAACTAAAGCCTAACTAAAGAAGTAGCTAGAAATGTTGTACATTATGTTTTGTGCTTCTGTACCAGCCCAAGGCAACCACAGCCCTTTAGCAGTAAAGATCTGTGTCTCCAAAGATGCCCCAGTAGCTCCCCATCTTCTTTTCTGCTGATTCACTGCACATGCTCTGTGCTGCTGTCACTTACTGAGCTTAGGGAGCCACTCACAATATACAGTACACATAGAATAGAAATGTCACAATATAAGGCTGATAAGTAATTAATACAGATAATTACTACATGGCAGCACAGAAACCAGTGCAATTAGCATCAGGATTTAATAATTAGCAAACCTGTAGCATCAGCTTATATTATAGGGGAAGCTCATTTTCTGCTGGATAATTAGTGACGAGCCCTAAGCTTAGCTTCTCAACAGCCAATCAGAGCCCACTGAGCATGTGAGTGTAACAGACACTTTCCAAGATGGTGACCCCCTGTGACAAGTTTGAAGTCCTGGATCATTGCTGCTATTGACAAGCTCAAACTTTAGCCTCGTGCAATAAGTTCACTATATCAAATATAGCATTTTTATCCACATTCATTTTTTAGGGTTTAGTTCTCCTTTAATCCCTTAGTGGCAACAGGGTGCACTATAAAAGTGCTGTATGGATAGACCCTTGACAGGACCATGGAGGAATGGCCCATGTGATAAGGGTAGGCATGAAAAAAAAAATAAGTGCTCAACCTGCAGTGCTCCAGCTGTAGCTTAACTACAATTCCCATAACCCCCTGCAGGCAAAGGCTGGACACCCCTATGATCCCTCATATTGTTCTCATATTTTTGTTTGTTCATTTATTTAGTCCCCACTATAATATCATTGTAAAGCGACGTCAAGTGTAACTTTAAATAAATGATGGAGATGATAAATAGAATATAGTCTTCAGCTGTCAGTGCTGGGAGTTGGGTAACACAGGTATATAAAGTGACCCTACCGAGAGCATCTTGCCCATATTTGCAATGTCCCTATAAGACCTCTCTGGACAGCAGAATAGCCCATTCTATGTGCGAATAGCCTGTAGCAGCAGGACAGGGGTTAAACAGGTTTGGAATAAATGGAGGAGACTGAGAGCGGATTTCCAGGAGCCGCGCACAGAAGGGAAAGATGGCATCTGCCGCACCACAGCATCTGGTTAGTGGGAGATAAGGAGAATACTTGTGTGTGCCACATGCTGTCAGTGGTAACTCTCCGTATAGGGAGGACATTCATTCATAATGGCTGAGAGAGAGAACGATAAATATTCACAGCAGTCGCCCAGCTACAAAAATGAGGATCTCGGCACAAATGGACCCCACTATCTGCCCAACACTTCCCTCTCACCCACCCTCCCTGGATGTAATGGAGTTCTGCCTGAGTGCCTTTCTCACTCATGTACCTACAAGATAGGAGCCAATAAATTACGGTAGGCCAGGTACGGCTAATCTACGGCACAGCAGCTGCTTTTGGACTACATGTCCCAGCATTCCCACGTAAAACCGCTTCTGTTGAGACTTCAAATACATTTTAGGACTTTGCTAACTGAATTGCGGGAGGGACGTGTCAGCAGCCTTAGCCATGTCATCTGCTACTCCTCTTGTTATGGCGCAAGCGATGGGAAATGGGTGCAGGGACTATGATAGTGGCCCTTATAGGGTCTATGTATTTAATAAACCAGTGGCAACAGGGCACACTATAAAGTACTGCATGGATAGACCCTTGGAAGTGCTGGAGGTGTGATTCTGCACTAACTCCAGCACCGCCCCTTCAGATGTGCCAGATGCACTGCCAATGGAGACAATGGGGCAAATTCACGAAAGGGCGTAATGTCGCCAGAGAACTCTTTGGCACACTTCGTCAGGCAAAAATTAGTTACCACTATGCTAATTCACTAAAATGTGAAGCTGCGTCCTGGGGACCACAAGCTTGTGACTTTTGTTATCGTTACTTTGGCAGTGCGAATGTTTCAAAGCAAAATCATGCTAGAGATCGTTTTCTGCCTAGCAAAACTTCATTAGTCTTCTTACGCTTAGGTCAATTTGAATAGGGCGGGCATTAAAGTCGTATGGACGACTTTATTAGGCGCAAAAGTGGTCACTTTTTATTATAAATGTCCAAGGAACCTGAATAAAGACAAAAGAGATCCTCTAATGCCCTACACATGAGCCCACCCTAAAACAAATGTTCCATGCCCCTCAAATGTCTGGGGAAAAATGGTAACACAAAAAAGTTTATTAGTTAGGACTTTTTTGCAGGCAATCCCGCTTAAAAAAAGGACAAGTCGCCAGCGTTTTTACAACTTGAATGCACTTCCGGCAGACAGGATATGATGTCACTGACATCATATTCATCTTATGACATCACTGATTGAGGAAGATGTAGCTTCCTTTTAGCAGTTCACCAGGTCTAAGGTGGCCAAGGAAATTCTGATGAAAGAGGTAACGTTCTGTAAATTTCGCATCTTAGTGAACTTGAGTAGTTATGCCCGTTTGCTGGAGCGAAAAGAAGTCTGGCGATAGAGTGCGAACGAACGCTAGCGACGTTCCCGTTCGCTAGCAAATTGTTGCCTACATCTGTTAGTAAATTGCCAATGTCCCTGCGGATGGGATTTGTGGTGAAATGTCGCTAGCGTTAGCCGCTTCGCCCTTTAGTGAATCTGCCCCAATAACGGAACTCTCAGTGCTGGGGCCTGGGACAGATCAGACTCAGTTTTCTGGATTCACATTAGTGCGACCGTCTGGAGGGTTAATGGGGTGCACTCCTGGTAGTTCCACCCCTAAATAAAGTATAATAATTTATACGGTACGATCCAACTGGCCGATATAGGAGAATCCAGAAGCTGCTGAACATTGTATAAATGCCCTTTAGTCCATCCAACCTATAGCACTCCAATAAGTCAGCGCCATTCTGTGATTCCGAGCAGGTTAATTTGTAGAGAGCACCCCATTTTGGCAACCCTTACCTGTCTGATGAATTGCCAAGGATGCAGCATGTATATATGCTCACATTAAAGCCTCTCCGGACCAGAAGAACGTATTAAAGACATAAAATGTGCAATTCCATTTGCTGTCAAGCTGCAGCACATAACACTACCATTCAGGAATGCCGATATCGACCCACTATTTGCACCACAAATTGAACGGTGGAATGATCACTGCAAATACGGTGACATATATGGACGTGAGGATACAAATGCGGCTTCCGAGGCCGGAAACTCAAGTATAATGGGTTTTTTTTTTCTCTTTCAATATTTAAGTTTCTGGTTATTCGGTGGCTTTGCTCAGCCGCACTAATTAGGCTACTAAAGATTTTATACTCCCATAACCGACTCTGTTCTTTGCAAACAACATTCTCTAATAAAATCCACTTTGATTGCAAATAAAAATCTCACGGGAATAGAAACGTTTGATAAGACTCGGGCCAGATGTGGAATCATTATGTGCACCGCGTTACTCCATATTGTCTGCTAATGCCGTGTAATAGGCTTCATCCAGCTGGAAGACCTTTCTACACCTGTGTCCCTTAAAAAATATATACGGCTGCTCTGCAGCAGTGGTGGGGCCATAGGCTACCTCATGTTTTAGAAGCTCTTCTATGGCTTTTGTGAGATGCTGGAA
Organism: Xenopus petersii; assembly: GCA_038501925.1. Taxonomy (NCBI): domain Eukaryota; kingdom Metazoa; phylum Chordata; class Amphibia; order Anura; family Pipidae; genus Xenopus; species Xenopus petersii. The sequence goes on along the minus strand of CM076685.1, from coordinate 107,349,617 downwards.
ATTGCTATTATGTAACAGACTTTAGGATGTAACCCCCAACTAAGGCTGTTGTGATAACCAATCCCATCACCCTCTCCTCTCTTGGAATGGTACAATGGAGCATGTGGTGCAAAATGATATACCTGCACATGCTAGTCAAAATAACCTCTGGAGGAGATCCTGAAGGCCATCTTCTTAGGCAAGACTGTTCAGCTAGAGGGCTTAGGGTTGTATGCGGCTCTCCAGAAGATTTGTAGCTGCTCAGGGGCTCCATAGATTTCTTTTGACATCATCATCATTGCATCACTTTAATATAATTGTACCATTCCGCATTTACCATATGGGTTGAGGGATTGATCTTCATGGACTTTTACTCTTTTATGTACCCAACTTAAAGGGATACTGTCATGAACATGTTTTTTCCAAACATTTAATAGAGCTGCTCCAGCAGATTTCTGTACTGAAACCCATTTTTCAACCTCATTTTTTTTTTGAAAATCTGATATGGGGCTAGACATATTGTCAGTTTCCCAGGTGCCCCCAGTCATATGACTTGTGCTCTGATAAACTGCAGTCACTCTTTACTACTGCACTGCAAATTTGTGAACAAAGTAGCGTTTACCCTTTATAAGTTCTTTAGGTATCTTGTACCCCTGCTTCCATCCAAAGCATCAATCCAATTTCAACAAATGTGGGTAAAGAATACCATTGGGCGGAATACTGCTGCAAACTGCACCAACACACGACATGTTTCGAGTTTAAAGGTCTTTTTCAAGTGTATGAATCTGCAAATTTGAGTGATATCACCCCCTCCCTTCCCCCCACAGCAGCCCATCAGCAGAACAATGGGAAGGTAACCAGATAGCAGCTCCCTAACACAAGATAACAGCTGCCTGGTAGATATAAGAATAGCACAGTAAAAATCCAGGTCCCACTGTGACTCCTTCAGTTACATTGAGTAGGAGAAACAACAGCCTGTCAGTTAGCTGTTCCATCCTAAAGTGCTGGCTCTTTCTGAAAGCACATGACCAGGCAAAATGACCTGAGATGCACCTACACACCAATATTACAACCAAAAAAATATACTCGTTGGTTCAGGAATTACATTTTACATGGTAGAGTGAATTGTTTGCAGTGTACTGTTTCTGTTTTTGCAGATGATACTAAATTGTGCAGAACTATAGGTTCCATGCAGGATGCTGCCACTTTGCACAGTGATTTGTCTAAACTGGAAAACTGGGCAGAAAACTGGAAAATGAGGTTCAATGTTGATAAATGCAAGGTTATGCACTTTGGCAAAAATAATATAAATGCAAGTTATACACTAAATGGCAGTGTGTTGGGAGTTTCCTTAAATGAGAAGGATCGTGGGGTTTTTGTAGATAACAAGTTGTCTAATTCTGGGCAGTGTCATTCTGTGGCTACTAAAGCAAATAAAGTTCTGTCTTGTATAAAAAAGGGCATTAACTCAAGGGATGAAAACATAATTATGTCTCTTTATAGGTCCCTGGTGAGGCCTCATCTGGAGTATGGGGGCAGTTTTGGACTCCAGTCCTTAAGAGGGATATAAATGAGCTGGAGAGAGTGCAGAGACTAAGTGCAACTAAACTGGTTAGAGGGAGGGAAGAGTTAAATTATGAGGGGAGACTGTCAAGGTTGGGGTTGTTTTCTCTCGAAAAAAGGCGCTTGTGAGGGGACATGATTAGACTTTACAAGTACATTAGAGGACATTATAGACAAATAGCAGGGGACCTTTTTACCCATAAAGAGAATCACGTACCAGAGGCCTCCCCTTCAGACTAGAAGAAAAGAAGTTTCATTTAAAGGAACAGAGTAGGGGGTTCATCACAGTGAGGACAGTGAGGTTGGGGAATGCACTGCCGGGTGATGATTCAGTTAATGACTATAAGAGGGACTTGGATGATTTTTTGGACAGACATAATATCAAAGGCTATTGTGATACTAAACTCTATAGTTAGTATAGATATGGGTATATAGAATTTATGTGACAGTAGAGAGGGGTGTGTGTATGGGGCTGGGTTTTCATTTGGAGGGGTTGAACTTGATGGACTTTGTCTTTTTTCAACCCAATTTAACTATGTAACTATGTAACTATGTGTAAACAGTGTAACTTAGAAATAAAAACTACACCATAAAAATCATGACAAAATCCCTAGAGTGGTTTGGTTGTTAACTGACCCACTGCATGGAACATTTGAAAGGTTCTGCTTTAGAGAAAACAAATGAGAATATTCTCCCCAATATCCTACCACATACTGTATACTAAAGCATATTCAAGGGGAATTTACTAGACTGTTTAATGCCCTCCGCTTTTCTCACTAAGGTATCTTGTAGATTACTATCACTTTCCAAGACCTCAGAATATGTTCTGTACCTTTATGAACTCTGTTTGCTGTGGCCCGCTTGGGATTTACAGTATCATAGTGTAAGTTCTGTTGCATGTCTGCAGGCAAATGTAAAGTACATCAGTAGACCAAAAAATTGGTGCCTGGTTTGTCAACAGATAATGGAAAACTACACCAGTTTAACGAATTCATTCGCAGGCGGTAAAACGTCGAAATTTGCAGCAAATCCATGCCTGCCGTATATATTCGCCCATCACTAGTAGACAAAGGAAAATGGCACCTGCTATGTCTGTAGCATCTGTAGACAAACACTGCCCAAACACCTCGCAGGCCTTTCTCCAGCCCACAAGGCTCCAGAGCATTTGCAAATCATCTGATTAAATGGCAGCGATTGAAGGTTTCCGAGATGAATAATACCGTGGCTTTTATCCTTGCCAAACGCACAGACAGATGAAAGCCTCTCCGGCGCAGGCATATGGTCTCCGAGCGCAGGCAGTGGAACTTAACAGAACGCAAGTGTTCGATTCACAAATACAAAGGAGACAACAAAGTAGTGTATTAAACTCGCCTCTCCTGACACCGAGGTCTGGCTTCATCGACAGCATATAAAGCAATCGCGCCCTCCGTTACACCGACTCCACTCACATGGCAGCACCGTGATAACAGGGGCATCAAAAGGGGCATTTCAGCTTTAAAATTAAGCAACAAACATGTAATGACCTAAAACTTTATTGGTAGCAGGTTAGTAATTGTAGCCCCTATGTTCATAAATCAGCCATCTAGTCCTTAATGTTCAGCAGATGGAGATTCCAATCCCATTCCCTGCACTATATCCCTGCTCGCTGTCCTCCAAGCTGTTCATATTAAAGAGCCGTCGTCATTTCCAACCTGATCTGCACCCAGCACTCGATATAGAGCCTGACAGGTCAACTGGAAAGTGCCATTACTTTCGCCCGCTCATCATACATCCCCTGATACAATCAGGCCTGCTGCTGCCTTGCTCCACTCGCCCAGCCTTATTCATTTTACATCAAGTTCAAGAATGTGTTCGTTTTAACAAAATCAGTCAGCTTATACTGAGGATTTAGCTTCCTTGTTGCAGGTTTTCTGCACTGCTGGTTCTGATTCCTGTAGCTGTACCTGGAAGCGAATTGACTTCTGCTACAGAACCAGTAAACAGAAAAGGGTTAAACAAAGACTGATTTTAATAGCAAATACATTTATACGTAACAGTAAAATCATTGGGGGGAAAAAAAGGAACGGCAATGGGCAGACAATAAGGGTTTACCCCTAATATCATCTGTCTTTAAATATCTCAGGCTGCCAGAGCGATGCAGGGAGATGTAGCATTACACCAACCATGGGCCTGATATATAATCCAAAATTTTGGGAATGGGAAATAAAACCCACAGAGGGAGGAGGGATTATGTATAAAGCGTCTCAGCAATGTGTATATGACACAGGTAGACGGCCGATAAACACGACACTGGTAGGCGGCGGATAAACATCTCAAACCTGGGCCGGGGAATGACAGAGAGCCTATATATCAGCGCAGACATATATGTTGTGCCTGTCAGGCTGCGTACTTATAAAGATAGCTTGTCCTGCGCTGTCACTGACAAATTACACTGTATCCTTGTAGCGGGGCCCCTTCAGCCTGATGTACAGCAGGGAAATGATATACACGGACAGGGTGGTAAACACAACTCCACTTAAATCCACAAGAACTAGTAATGAAAATCTGCTGACAGGCTGCATGAACTAGTGGGGACAGCACTGTCTTCAATGCTCCAGGTCTGTTCACCAGCCAACGCTCCGGTGCAGCCATAATTGATAAAGGGTTTACTAAAGGGGTCCTGCACCCCAAAAAAAAAACATTCTCAATGGCTGTTTATAAATGTAACGTCTATTAAAAGCTGTATTTGCCTGTTTACATCCTCCATGCTGCTGGTATGGGATCCGTTATACGGAAACCCGTTATCCAGAAAGTTCCGAATTACATAAAGGCCGTCACCCATAGACTCCATTCTAATCAAACAATCCAAATTTTTTGAAAATGATTTCCTTTTTCTCTGTAATAATAAAACAGTAACTTGTGCTTGATCCCAACTAAGATATAATTGATCCTTATTGGAGGCAAAACCATCTTATTGGGTTTGTTTAATGTTTACATGATTTTCTAGTAGACTTAAGGTCTGAAGATCCAAATTACTGAAAGACCCATTATCCGGAAAACCCCAGGTCACGAGCACTCTGGATAACAGGTCCCATACCTGTACTGAAACAATGTAGCAGAAACCAGTTGACAAACTAACTTGAAGAAGCCATAACCAGAGAACATTTACACCCCTGACCCATCTAATTGCGTTCAAGTGCAATTAGATGGGTCAGGGGTGTAAATGCGTGGCTCAGGTCCCCCAACAAAAAACTATTCGGGCCCCCTCCATCCCATACACAAAGTCTGCTCTTAGCCTTTTTCTGAAGGCCCCTTTTGCCCCACGTGTGGTCTTCCCATACATGCTATTTTCATTTCAACCCTGCCATGAATGAGATGATTATGTATCTGGTAAAACCCACACTCAACCCGAAGCCACCCTCCCTCCACCTGCCCGTGGAGGGAGAGTGCCCTGCCCCGCCGATGATGTCACAAAAGGGGTGGGGCAAGCAGGTGCGTGGCTATAAAAACGGAAGTTGGAAGCCACCAGTGTAAGGTGGCAGGTGGGGAGAGCATGAAGACGAGCTCGACCCGGACCCGCCCGCCCAGGACCGCCATCAGAAATCACAGGACCCCATACGACAAAATTTCCTGGGCTGCGCCCACCGCAAGCCCCACCTACAGGTCCGCCCTCCCCACCCCACAGGTCCGCACCACACAGTAAAAAAACAAAAAAAAATATTGGTGGCTAATTTAAAAAAAAAAAATTGGTGGTCAGGGCCCCCACCTCCACATTATAAGAAAATTGGTGGCCAGGGCCCCTTAAACGTCCATACCTTTCCGAAGTCAGCAGCTCTCAGAAAGATGGGGGGCCTGGCTAATCAAGTAAGTGTGGCATGGCAGGGCCCCCTTACCCTCGGGGCCCCCTACAACTATCCCCCCTGTCCCCCCCCTGATGGCTGCCCTGCGCCCGCCACTCGCAAATGTGGATACACAGACGGCCCGAACCTGCCCAACCCACAGGTATTGGGCCGGCAAGCACATCACTATTTTCTGGGGATGGCATCTTATAGGGTAAGCTCCACCATAAAGCCCTACAGTAATTTAGCTGGCGTTGGACCTATTGTACGTAAGAGCAATGACAATAGTGCTTTTGGCAGACAAAGACATACTCTTGGCACCCCACAGATGGGCGATTGTCACCTCACACTATAGGCTCAACCATGCAAGGCTTCTTAATTATGATATCAACATTACAAATTATTAAACCACGGGTTGATACAAAACACTGCGTGCAGCCAGAAATCTTGAATGAGGCGCGGGCCAACTTCAGCTCTAATGGATCGTTTAACTTTCCATGCTGATTTTTTAGTTAATTCTTAGGGGGCTCGCTCGGCTTTCATTCATTGGATGGGGGGGGGAGCGTCTCTCTATCTCCCATGGAAGAAGCAGAAGAGGAGAAGAGTAAAGATAAAAGAAGCTTAAAGCAACGTGACAATGAGCGCCATGCGAGTTACAGATAAAAGGAGATGCCTACAGTGTATTTAGCAGGAGTCAAATCAGTTGGACATTAATTATATAAATATGTTAACTCTCTCATTAAAACAGTTTTACCTCACTCCCAAGCTCCTGGCAAAACCAGCAAATTATGATATAACCCAGAACCTTTTGTTTAAATCAACTAATGGCTCTTCATTCTGGTATCTAGCTACAAACCTCTGCCAATCTAATGACTCTCATTGGCCATGATGGCTTGCACTTGATTAAAAAAAATAAAAACATAAAAAGCACTATCGGCTATTAACTCAGCCAACATGAGACTTAAGAACATTGAAAAACTGGCAGCATCATTCAAATATTGTGAAGTGGTGTTAGAAAGGACTGGGACAACCCTAAGTGTCCCCAGATATGAGGTGGGAGAAGATTGTTCTACAACAGAAATGCCAAGACTCCCCGTTTCAGGTACAGGGGTAGGAGCAGGGATGGCTGGAAGCTAGCACTCCCTAAAGGTGGCCATACATTGACCAAATACTCTTCAGTATGTAATCAACATAGAGATATACACAGTATGGACATCTTTCATTCAGTCTAGCCAACAGTGGGAACCATCAGGACAGTAGAAGATGAAGAGGAGCAGGGAGTCATCTTCACTTCCTTCTTTGCCAGTGCACCATGCACTAGCCGGCATAATACACTGGCCAATTTTCAAACCTCCCCAGTCAACAAACTGTATTCATAGTACAAAGGATCACTTAAGTCTTTGGGTAGTAGGCCAATCCTGAGAGGAACCAATACAGCAGGAAGGAAAGGGATGGAAGTGGAGGGACCAAGAAACTTTATGGCTATGAAACACTCTGAAAGGAAAGGTTGGTGCTACAGTATAGCACCAACGGGTAGGCAGAAGAGGCATTTGCCTGTGCCTTGGGGCACAATTAGAGGGGATGTGAGGGAGCAGAGATTTTCAGTGGTGAGCAAGTAGTGAACATGCAGACCAAGCGGCAAAGGGTCAGGGATGTTGTGGAGACCAAGTGGTAAAAAGGAGGGCAAGCAAAGAAGGGGGTGGTGCTAAAGTAGAGAACTAGCCAAGGAGCATTGCCTTGGGTGCTAATATTTCTTGGACCATCTCTGTCATCCTCTTAAAGTCAAAACAAATAATGACTGTCAGTTGCCTCCTAGGTGACAATCTATGCACCATTAGATATAAGATGATAAGATAGGTATCTGTAATGCACAGAAGGAATTGGTCATGCAGCAGGGCCCACTGGGAAGGATTATGCCCAGAACCATCTTGCTTACTATAAAGACCTCATCTAGAAATATATGAGATGAGATTGACAAATAGCTGTACCTTTAGGAAAAGGGTGCCCACCCTAAAAGCAGCTCTAGGAAACCCAGGAGGCCCCTACACTCCTGCAGGTTTCAGTTTAAGCTCAAACCTGATTCATTTGGAGATTATGCTCTGAATGCAAATGATGTGGCCCCAGATACATAAGTAATCTGACAACATATTTTCTGCCCTTTTAGGGATCAGATCAAACCAAGAAATAAAATGAGTTCTCACAAAGGCAAAAGCGCTGACAGTGGAAAGTTGATATTCGGTATTGAGTACGTAGTCGCAGCACACAAGTTGGAGACTGGGATCTTCGGTAACATGAAAAGTTGTCAGAGTGTTGGATAAAGGCCAAGGTAGACTTTCAGAGTGAGCTGTAAAAGAATTTCTTCTTCTACACGGCTGCCTGGTATTTATCATATAAAAGTGGCAGATTTTTTTAATACATTAAAATCCCTTTAAAGCTGGGAGGTAGATGTGCCGACATAACAATGCAGGAGTTGGTACGGACGGGAACATCACTCTGCCTGCAGATTGGAGGGGCCCGGGATTCTGCTTATTTGTGTTTACTTGGTTTTCATGTTCCAAGCAAATGTCTATGCCGAACGCTAGAGTGCTATCAGCGGGCAAATGTACCGGCAGCTGGTATCATGTCAGCAGACTTGTTAGGATTATTTGATTTTCTTGTAAACGAGAAGGTTTGGCAGCTTGTACACAGGAGACATTGGCATCTAACTTCATATAATGTGTGGATTACTGTGCTTAAAGGAGGATGATCCAACCTGTGACCTGTTGTTCAACTACAACTTCCACAGCCTTCGACAACTGAAGGTCTGCAGGTTGTATAACAGTTATATACACTGTACAATCTAGCCCCCATGTCATCATCTTTGCCTAGTGTCAATATGTTGCCCAACTGTCACCACCTTGCCCACCTACTGGCATCTTCACCTAGTGATCTAGCTCTAGCATAACCATATTCTCCTATGTTGCCTTCTTGTCCTAGTGCCATCATGTTATCCATTGCCATCAAGCTCTACTGTGATCATATTGCTCTACTGTCACCGCCTTGAACTAACATCAATATCTTTCCCTAGAGTCACCATTTTACTTTAATATCATTCACCATCTATAATGCTATAGTAACCATCTTACTCTACTGACTGCATCTTAGCCTATCATAATCATCTTTTCCTACTGTTACACCGTTGACCCAGTGTCACCATTTTTTTAGGGTTGCCACTTTACTATGCTATCATGATCTCACCCCAGTGTAACCATAATTCTTTATTGCCCTTCTCTTGCCCTAGTGTCACCATGTTGCCCAAGAATCACGATTTAACTCTACTGAGTCCACTTCCACTTGACTGACTGCTATCTTGCTCTACTATCTCCATCTTTTCCTAATTTTGTCATCTTGCCCTTGTGTCACCATCTTTCTTTACTGTCATTATCTTGCCTTAGTGCCAGTGGGACTCATTTATCAACACTGGGCAAATTTGCCCATGGGCAGTTACCTATAGCAACCAATCAGTGATTAGCTTTTTAAAGCCAGCTGCAAGTAGAACAATGAAAGCAGCAATCTGATTGGTTGCTTTGGGTTACTGCCCATGGGCAAATTTGCCCAGTGTTGATAAATGACCCTCACTGTCTTGACCTATTATCCCCATTTAGCTCTACTAACCTCATCTGGTCTTAGTGTTGCTATATTGCTCTACTATATCCATCTTTTCCTACTTTGGTCAACTTGCCCTTGTGTCACCATCTTTTATAACTCTAGTGTCACTGTCTTGCCCTACTGTTAGCACCTTGCCCTAGTGTCACCATCTGGCTGCACTGTTTCCCTCTTGCCCTGTGGCTGCCATCTTGACTCAATGTCCCCCTATTGCACTAGTGCCAGCCAACATCGGTATTGTTTGGATTCGGCCGAACCCCCGAATCCTTCGTGAAAGCATATGCAAATTAGGGGTGGGAAGGGGAAAACATTTTTTACTTCCTTGTTTTCTGACAAAAAGTCATGCAATTTCCCTCCCGCCCCTAATTTACATATGCAAATTAGGATTCAGATTCGGTTCGGCTGGGCAGAAGGATTCGGCCGAATCCTGCTGAAAAAGGCCGAATCCTGGCCGAATCCCGAACCGAATCCTGGATTCGGTGCATCCCTAGTATTGTTGCATACTTTCTCTACTGTTGCCATCTTGCCCTGGTGCCATATTGTTGTACCATTTCCCTCTTGCACTACTTTCATCATCTAGTTATACTATATTTTCTATAAACCTCACCCATCCTTCCATAAAATTGTTCTATGGGTCCCAAACCTGTTGCTGCATCTGCACCCCCCTAAAGAAAGTAAATTTAGCTCCTGAGCAATAGACAGTCCCCCGAGTTGTACCATGAGTTCCAATTGAACTATCAAGGTTTGAATACATATTCTCAGGGTAATTAAAGGAGCTATTTGACATTGAACCAATACCTTATGCAATGTCTTTTGAACCCATATGTCAATTTCATACTGAAGAGTACGGGCCAGTGTATGCGCTACAAAATTCCACCCATTTCTGGTGAGTCCTAGACACATTTGTGTTTAAAAATGACAGTAACAAAATTTCATAGTACTTTAAAAATAATGATAATTAGGGATGAGCAGAATCGTTATGGTTCAGTTTTTAACTACTGCTCCCAGCACGTTGTGAACGTTGTTGGTTTCCGCTCTTTTTACTATAATATTTAATATTTATAGATCCCTGGGTTTCTCAGGTAAGGGGTATCCCAAGGTCTGTTCATCACGCTAGAAGCGAAGCCTGCGATAAACAAGTTATATTAAAACACTGACCAAAAATAATAATTCCCCCTTCTGTGAGCGTTGGCTTTTTAATTATGATAAATCCAGTAATAAGGGAAAGTGAAATGCAATTTTAAAGTTCAGGATCCATTTTTTAAAATATCAGTTAGGTGTCTGCATCCAAGAGGAGGCATTAATAAGGATCATGCATAATGGATGGGCTGAAATGTGAGGGGGAAAAAATGTGTATTTATCGATAAACTGTAATGTTAATGTAGCAAGCCTAGGGAGAAATTGGGGTCAATATAAGAAGCGCACCTTCCTAAATAACCTGAGAGGTGGGTCCTTTTACCTGCTATTTAGGTTCCAAAGAAAATAAAGAATTTCTTATGGGAAAATAATTGCTCCGTGCCCGTATCTGACCTGCGGGGTGTTTAATACAAGAGACACTGTTCCCAGGAGCCCAAACAGCTGAGCACTTTGTTATAATGACTGCAAAGAACATTCTGAATCCACAGGAACAAAATGCCAGGGGTACTAACTAAGCAGGTACCAGATGGGGAGCATTAAATGGCAGTTTGGCTAAGGGCATGCAGGGTTACTGCTCAACAACTGTGCACCAATGACATCCAGCCGGCAGCTACTCAACTACAGATATCAGCAGGGATGCTGGGAGTTTAAAAGTGAAGCTGGCCCTGACATTGATTTCCAATATCTTATAAGTATTCCATCAGATATAGATCAGGAAGGCTGGCAAGTCCTATTGCATACCTATCACAGGACGCTCCCAATTTTGACAACTCAACCGGCAGTCCCGGATTGTTACTGAAATGTCGCGACTTTCTCTTTGATCTCCTGCACTGAACAGCGAGAAAAAGATACAAAGTTTCTAATACTGAGAGCTCGGAACACGTGGCAGGTGCACTTAGATACTTTTGTAACAATTTAAGATACGCAAAGAAACAATTGTAACAATTTAAGATAAGCAGGTCTCTTGGGGAAACTGTGACTTGCAGCTTAAAGGGCAATTCACCTTTATTAGCAAAACTGTAATAACACAAATAAACCACAGAAATGTGTTCAAACTTGCATAACCTGCCAAGTTTTGTAAAATGAACGTGGTAATTAGAGGGTGTGGACACGATACACATGCCAAATCTTTTTGTCTCTCTTTCTATTTCCAATATGTGAGGCAGTATGCTGTTGGATAAGGGCTCCTTGTTAACCTGGGGGTCTACCATAGGAATTAAATAACATAAGTAGAAGGGTCAGACACAATTATATGGCCTCCTACAGGTTGGACACAGCAGGGGGTTGCATTTCACATTCAGAACTGCACTGCACATTCAGCTGTGAAGGGCAAAGCACTTATGGAGGTGCATAGTTTCCCGTCCATGCCCCTGAAATGTAAGCCAGGGTTCTTGCATCCCAGCTAGGTCCTCTATCTCCAGCTGTTACAAAACTACAACTCCCACCAACAGCCCAGGATAGCAATTAGCTGCCCACATCCTCAGCACACGCGCAGTGCCATGGAAAAATCACCGGGCATAGGAAGAGGCAGCGTATCTGTGCCAGTCAGTGTGCATCCATGTAAAACTCATTATCTCTGTATTATATGCAGAGCATTTACCCATATGGTGAGGTTAAGGCAACCTCAAAGTATCAATTAGTTTCTGATTGCAAGTGACCAACCGACTGCCAGCTCCTGCACAGCTCTGCTAGGAGAGAGGGAGAGAGGGAGAGATGGAAGGGAAAGGCAGATAGAAGGAGGATGTAGACGGAGAACAAACAGAGCTCTGTAGGAAAGCCTCCTCCCCAGTGAGTCGTATAAAAGAGAGCTATAATCTGCAGGCCGCTGGAAGAGCGTGAGGGAAATGTAGAGCGTCTGTGCATCCCCCTAACAATTCCATGCTCTGCACTCTTTACCCCCACTGCTGTGCTATTCTCCCTCACCCCAGTGCTTTGCAATTCTTCCTCACTTCATCGCTATTCAATTCTCCTGCACCCCACTATACTCTATAGGCCTCCTTCATCCCACTGCTCTGCAATTCTCCCAAACTACCCTCTCACTACAGTGCTTTGAAATTCTTCTTCACCCCACTACTCTGCATTCGTCCCTCACCCCACTGCTCTGCACTCATCCTTCACCCCACTGCTCTGCACTCCTCCCTCACCCCATTGCTCTGCACTCATCCTTCACCCCACTGCTCTGCACTCATCCTTCACCCCATTGCTCTGCACTCATCCTTGATCCCACTTCTCTGCAATTTTTTCTCATCTCGCAGTTCTGTATTCCTCTCTCACTGCCCTTCTCTGTACTCCTCTCAAAACTCAAGGCTCTACACACCTGCCACGTTCATCACTTTCCTATCACACATCCACTTCTGCGCACTTACCTATTAATATCATCTCATACACTCCTGCTCTGCACTCCTCTTGCACATTGCATAATGTAAGCGCGTCATACTAGACGTATACACAGATCCAATGCATTTCTACTTCTGAAACTATAGACACAATCCCTACCCCCTATCCCATTCCACCAGCCAATCTCTACAATTCATCATCCCCAAGATCTTCCTCATCCTCTCTTTGCCTTGTTCCCGGGTGCAGTGCTATAGGCAGCTGAGGGCTCCTTTGAAGCCAAGATGTTTGCTTTACAGACAGATGCTAACAGGCATGAAGAGCAAAGCATAACCTTCAAATAACCTACCCCCAGGCATGACCATCCTTATTATTGGCAAAGTATCTTCTTATGACAGAACCAAGTATAAATATATTCCACATTTGTTACCAAACAGAGGACAAAGGACCTGAAGGTCTCTAGGTCCAGTTGTGCTCTAGCTCCCAGCAGCCTCAGCAACATATTGGGGTAGTGTGCACAGATCTGCAGTTTAATGTCTGCCGAATGCCAGACAGTGGAGAATGACCTGTAGATCTCTAGGTTCAGTTATGCTATTGCTCCCAGTAGCCTCAGTGGCATGTTGGCATGGAGAGAAGATCGACATTTCCATTACAGATGCCACGTGACTAACAATGGGCCACTTTTGGACTGGAGATTGTATATTTTTCAGAATAACAGCAGAAGACTATGTACTGTAGGACATACCTCCAAACTGTCTTGGCCAAGGCTATCTTTTGTTGTGGTGGAACCTGAAAAATTCAGTTTGTGTGGGAATCCTTCAGCTGCTCTTTAACTCCCAGCTCTCCTTCGAGGCCTTCACCTGTCAGGGGTGCACTTAAACAACTAAATAAATAAAGGTCCCTAGGACACTAAGATTTTTGACACCATCCTTTCCTACTATTATCACCTTGCCCTAATATACCCACAATCGTTTTGCACAATGTCCCCACTTATTGAAAGTGCCCGTATTAATGACATTAAATTGCCAAATACAGAGCAAAATACAGAGCCTATTTTCCTACTCTGCCTAATAATATTTTCCTCCACTTTGAAGGGAAAAGCAGCAGTGAAACTGGCACTCGTCCTTCCCAACACTGGCTTCTCTCAGCTCCGATTTACCCCCTGCCATAAATAATATTACATTTAAATCATTTTAATCTTATCACAGCCTAAGCTTGTCCAATCAATTAAATCCTATTATAAATCCTAATTACACCTCACATAAGTGTGGATAGGACAGTTGAATTAGCTCACGCAGTCATATATGAGTTATTGTCTGTGTTCATTGTAATGACGAGATGACACCCTGTGTAGTACAGACGGACGCTTCCAATTCCTCAATCCACCTGATTTCCAGCCAGCGCTAATCTGCTCTTTGACACCAGTGTTAACTCTACATATACATGGCCAAGCCTGAAAAGAAATGGCTGACGGATGAGAAACTTTATAAAAACCCACTTTGTTTCCTCTTGCGCTCTATGCAGCTGCAATATTTGGGGCCCATAATCAACCATGGGAAATATACAGATTCTATTTCAGAGTTGAAGCAGTGATTGGCCTACTATAATCTGTATAGCCATTTTTTCGGGTAAAACCGATGGGCACCCCGTCTTACCAGTTATACATTGATCAGAGTCGGTCTACAATTCCCAGCCTTCTGCTGGTAGTGGAATGCTGGGAGTCGCTGGCATTGTATGATCCTAATTTATATGCAGGAAATATAAAATAGTTAAATGATCCTTTGCACTTCGCTTTGCACATCTCCTGCAAACTACCTACTCCACAGAACCAAAGACGTGAAAAGCCAACGCAGCAGTTTTTCCCTCTAGAAGACCTGGGGATACTTAAGAAATAGCTAGAGGCAACATGTTTTTATGTTATGCAATGAATCACACAAATGAATGGATTTACATTTTACGAGCTCTATAAAGTCAACATCATAGCAACCAATTAACTGCATTGGTGGAGCAATTCTGTATAAATCCATCTTCCCTAGAATCCAGTAAATATGGAAATGTTTACCATTACTGGTCAATAATCGGAATAATAAAGAGCTAGGGGAAAAAAAAAACAATGGTAGATGGAGCGATAAAGAGAGTAGAGCAGAGGGTTTAAAAGCTCTTGGTACCAATCACAATAAAACTTTGATGCACCAATAAAACTGGTATAGTAACATTATATTCATTTGTAGCCACACACAAGTGTCTTGGTTCAGGACTAGTGATGGGCGAATCTGACCCGATTTGCTTCAATAAAAAATCACGAAACAAGAAAATTCTGGGCGACAACATTTTTTTTGACGTGTGACAAATTGCGCAACAAACTTTTTCACCCCTTAGATTCTATGGCCATCATTCATTTTCGCGTCTAAACTTTTTGAAAAATTCCACTCATCCCTATTCAGGACTTCTTAGAAAGCCACCCCCATAGTTCCTTTCTTCGACCCTAGAAAGCACACTAACGTTCCATGAGCCAAAAACAGACCCAAAGATCCTTGTTTAACACCTAAAAGTGTTGCCTTTCTAGACCTGCAGAAACAAATTGACTTTTCCAAATCCTCTGCTTATAAATAGTGATGGGCGAATTAATTCGCCAGGCGCTAATTTGCAGCAAATTTACACGATTCGCCGCCAGCGAATAAATTCGCAAAACCCCCTCGAAAATTCCGGGCAAAAATTCACCGGCATCAAAAAAAAAATTTGCCGGGTTCGGAAAAACGGACGCCGGCATCAAAAAAAAATTTTTTTTTTTCGGCGAAGCAAAACGGCGCAAATTCGCCCATCACTACTTCAAGTTCCAGTAGGCGTTTCATTTTAATTTTTACCCGTTGGCACAGGAGAACTTTGCATTCACTCTCAGGTACTGGCAGCAGCACCCCAACAAAGAAAAATAATTGCGATTTTGTTAGGATTTGTTCAGTTCCATTTTCTTTGAACTTGGAATTTTCAGTTTATCTTAAGCTTCCAGTTCTGTCCTGTTCGCTGTTCTTTCTGGCTTAAAATTTGGTTTAAGGTGGCCATAGACGTAACAATTACGATCTTTCTTGGTAAAGCTCTTTTCCAAGAAAGATCGTTTGTTTCAATACACACGTGTAGAGCTGTAACGTCAGATATACAGAGAGAAACAATAGAATTCTACCTGTATCTGACCATTCAGCACTAACAATGGCCGATGTTTGGGTCCCTTCAAAGGCACCCGATCAAAATTTTCCGTCCAGCCCGTTCGAAAAGCTGACTGTTATTCCAGTCTTCTACCGATATCGGTCGGCTCGTTTCCCACCATACATGCACCGAATATCGTACGAAAATTAGTTTTGTGCGATATTATCTGTGCATCTATGGCCACCTTTAGAGGAGTTGAAAGACCATGTCCTACACATGCAAAGGCTGTTTAGCCATATTTAAGGATTCACATCATCTGCCATTAACTTTCCAAATAATACATTTCTGCATCCCACACAGATCCCAACCTCTCTTCCTACCTATGAGTGTGATGAGTAGGGATGTTGCGGACTATTCGCCCGCGAACTAGTTCGCGTGAACATCGACTGTTCGTGTTCGCCGAATGTTCGCGAACGTTGCGCGACCTTCGCCAATTTGGGTTCGCCTTAGCTGGCGCTTTTTTGTACCATTTCTCCCCCAGACCAGCAGATACATGGCAGCCAATCAGGAAGCTCTCCCTCCTGGACCACCCCCACACCCCCTGGACCACTCCCCTTCCATATATAAACTGAAGCCCTGCAGCGTTTTTTCATTCTGCCTGTGTGTGCTTGGAAGAGATAGTGTAGGGAGAGAGCTGTTTAGTGATTTGAGGGACAGTTGATAGTAAGTTTGCTAGCTAGTAATCTACTTGATACTGCTCTGTATTGTAGAGACAGAACTCTGCAGGGATTTGAGGGACAGTGCGTTTAGGTTAGTTAGCTTTGCTGACTAGTAATCTACCTTCTACTGCAGTGCTCTGTATGTAGCTGCGGTGGGAACTGCTTCTGATCTCATCTGCTGACTGCTGTAATAACCCAATAGTCCTTGTAAGGACTGCTTTTATTTTCTTTTTTGTTTTTTTACTTTGCTACTATAAGAGCCCAGTGCTATTAGTCTAGCTGTGTTGGGGAGTGGGACTGGTGTGCTGCTCCTAGTAGTTCAGCACCAACCAGAGTAATTTTTTTTTTTTAATATATATATATATTTTTTTATTTTACTTATCTTACTGTTCTTTAACGTGTCCAGTGCTCTTTGCTGTTCTTCATAGTAGTGCACCAATAGTAGTGCACTTGCAGGCATTGTTTGCCCAGTGTGTTCTTCAAACAACTGTCACATTCTGTCTAAATATCAATAATAATACCGTCTCCAGAAACACCACCTGAGTGACGTTTTCCAAGCAGCAATAATATATTCCATATCCACTACTGTATACGTTGCCCTTGCAGGCATTGTTTGCCCAGTCTTTAACCAAGTGCCACCTAGCTGTGTGAGCTTTTTCACATTCCGTGTCCAGAAACATCACCTGAGTGACGTAGTGTGATTTCTGCCCTTTACAGCACAAAACGCAGCGCTGTGTCAACAATGTATTTTTCAGATACATTTTTGCCCTTGATCCCCCTCTGGCATGCCACTGTCCAGGTCGTTGCACCCTTTAAACAACATTAAAATCATTTTTCTGGCCAGAAATGTCTTTTCTAGCTTTTAAAATTCGCCTTCCCATTGAAGTCTATGGGGTTCGCGACGTTCGCGAACCGTTCGCATTTTTGACGCAAGTTCGCGAATATGTTCGCGAACATTTTTTCCGACGTTCGCTACATCCCTAGTGATGAGAATGTCCTCTGACAATTTCAGATGAGAAGCTGCAAATGCACATCTGCTACCTGAGCTACTGAACCTGCCCCAAGATTCAGACATTCCGATTGAGTATCTGGAAGAATTGGCACTAACCTCTATCCAGTAATGTTAAATAATGTAGCCTTTTATCGACCAACTGCATAACAACCCCTACCACCACCACCACTTTCTCTTTCAACCACTATAATGGTCCACCTCAATCCTTTCCAGCATTTACTCATCATACAAGATGCAACTCTCCATATTGTTCCAAAACCCCATCATATCCAATTTCTGATTCTCTTTCATTCTATACCAAAGTCAGGCATCTTCCCGCACTCTTTCTTTTATTGAGCAGAGACGGCTGTGTGAGCCTGTGCAATCACTCCTAGGGTATTCCGAGCTGTTAAATTTGTAGGATTGCATGCGAGACATATCAATCATATCTGCCTGCTTCCCTTTTTTAACTGAAAAAGATTTCTTTAATAAAAAGTTATTTAAAAATACATTTTCTCTATATTAAAACTGCACGGAAGCCTAAATCCTTCAAAAGTCGCCATCCTCGTACTTTTAGTGAAACCAGTCATTTGTATAATGCACTTGGAATGACATAGGGTAAAAGCTAAGTTCCAATTAATCTTCACCATAACAGACTGTGATTGGGTTACATTTATTTTTTTCTTAGAATTTGCTACAAAAGAACCTCAACACATACTACTGGAGACAAGGACTGAATCAGAATTGGTTTATACCAGTAATTGAGTAATAAACTGATAAATGAGATATTATGACACTCCCCCAAATAACAGGTCATGCCCACATTTACACTAAGCATAACCCCTCTTAATCCAGCCTTACCCCAATTGCTTTGTGCTTTGTGCAAGTGGGTTTAGGCTGTAGGATTCTGTAGGTTGACCAAAGCTCTAGGCTTGCTAGTTCAATATACATGATTGACATACTGTACAGAAATACTACCATTTCCCTCATTCCGCTGGATTTTATTTCATTCTGCTACATTATGTTCAGTTAATATTACTGTTTATATGTTCATTGAGACTCAAGTCCCTTCCCCTAAGTATTACATAGTCATGTCAGTGCATATGATTTGTAGATCAAATGGAACAGAAAGCTCTGTATAAATATTAGCATATATATATACATAAGGAGACACAGTTACTGAAGGTGTAAATAGCAGTATTTGCACATCTATATGGAAATGGTTTCAGAAGCATTTTACATTGTATTAGCAGGTACTTTCCTTGGAATACCCAGAAATCATTCATGTGCCTTTATTCTAGAAACTGTCATCCAATGGCCAGAGCCATGGCACGGGCAAGTTTAAAATGCGGAATATTAGCCACAAGTAAACCTTTAGTGTATGAGAATCAAAAGGAAGGGTAGGGTGCCAACATGCTTTGAGCTTTACTCTGCCAAGACCCTTCCAGCTGGTGCACCCACCACAATTGCACCTTGATGCACCAATACAACTCCCATATTAACATTATATTGCTCTTCTGCACTAGTGCTGTATTTTTGGACTTTTTCAGTTTCAGCTACTATGTTATCATAGTAGGTATGGTGGCTGCAAACTTAAAAACAAAATGCTTCCCATCTCTACCACTCTACCTACCAGAACCCATTAGCAGGACTTTCCAAGCATGGTTTAAACAATAGATGAAACCTTGGATGAAAACTCTGAATGCCTAAGGTCATATGCACATCAGTAGAAGTCTGCCCAAGGTTTGTCCAATATTTGGCCGACCTCTGGAATGCTGATCGAGTACAAAGTCACTCTTTAACGCCTGGCAATCAACACTATAGTGCCTATAGATCTAACACTGGCAATGGGCGCTGTCTCTTCACGCAACGCAGCGAGCTCAGTCGCCCGTCTCAATCAGTCCTCGTTACATCTCCAATCAATAAAAATGAGAAACGACCAAGCAAGCACAACTAATTGGTATTTAAACAGCCTGCATTTTCAGAGGCCTACAAGGCATATTCAACAAGGATTTTAATTTTCAGATGACAAGGGGCGTCACTTGAACTAACCCCCAAAACCATAGGACAGATAATCCCAATATACTGAGGCTGTGGATCCCCGAAGAAGCCTTTTATACTCCCGGCCCGTCCTAGCAGCTACTGGGCCTGCTTTCTCTCTTATTAGCCCCTGTGGAAAAAATAAAGTCTGAAACTCTGATTTATAGGTGTCATTTTTAAGGAATGAATGTGATTCCTCATTTTGCCATTGACCTCAACAAAGCACCACTGTGCCACTGGTTTCTCATCAATGTATAAAGCTAAAGGACCAGTAAGACACTTGTTCTTTTGGTGGTTCAAAACATTAAAAAAGATTCCAAACTTTTGGGTCATTCAAACCAGCCAAAATAATTGTAAAAAAATAGTCAATGTTAATGCTGGGACTGAAGGTTCCATCTAGTTCAGCTACAAACACATGAGCGTAGTTCAAGGGGCCTCTGTAAAATGGGCAACTTTGTTGCATCATGGCCCTGCTAATAAAGACAATAAAGACAACTAGGGATAACAGTGGACAATAACATGTTCTCAACTAGGAAATAACACAATGACTATGACCCCTACATCCATGGACCACCTAAAAACTGTATTTTTGGTGTAAAAGGACTGATTTCCCAATCATGCAGGTGTTCAACAGACCATGTGCACAGGGCTTCAGATGGAAAGGGAATGTTTCTAAAAAATGGCTATTTTTGTCTGCCCCTACTAAGGCACCACTTCTGGGTTATAATCAGTGTGGGACTGGCCCATTGGGTTGAAAAACTCCTGGTGGGTCCATGTGTCATTGGGCCCTCCTAAACATCTGGTATATTTCATAGTCATTCCTTATTTTTGTCTGGGAACAAAATAGATGGAAGGAAAAAAGCTCAGGCCTATGGTCTGGTTGACCCATGGAATCCTAGTCTGACACTGGTTATAGTCATGGGTTTCACAGCAGGTGCATGTGGGATAAACAGATGTGGGTAAAACTCAATGTGGTGGGTACCCTATTTGCATCATACTGATAACTCCTTTTATTTTAGCTGCTCGCTGCCTCTCTACTTACAGGAGACAATAAACCTAATCCAGGCACCTAAAAGAAATCCATGATTTTGAGCATTTGCATTCCCAGATCTAGAGAAAAGAAAAAACGTCTTTTTTTTGTTGATGATAAAATGAGACGCAATGAGATACAATTGTCTGTATTGCTTCATAGCAGCCTGGGAGAGCAATTTCCCTGAATGACTTGCCAGCAATAGAATCTCTCAGAGCCTTTGTCAGTAAATGCCTCACATAATGGCAACTTGTAACTGTTTTGACAAGTGGTAAAACGCTGCTGAAAATCCATGTATCTTCCATTCTACATAGGGAATAAGGTCTGGACCTTTGGGAGAGGCTCCGTTTTTGTTTCCGTTCTTTTAAAGGATAAGTAAACCTTTAAAATAAATGAATGTAAAATTAATGAGAGTTCTAGTCTAAGCACTTTTGTAATTTACATTCATTATTTATTCTTTTTTCATTCCAAGATATTAAGGGAAACATGGACTGTTAATATAAATGAAATTTGTTACAACAGCGCCACCTGCTGGTCAGTTTCCCACCAGTCTGACCACCAAGTAGTCAAGGAAGTTGTCAGGAGAAAGAAAGAGGCTGCTCTGATGTTCTTCTGCTTAGGAAAACAACATTTCTCAAATCTTTTCTAAGCAGTAAAACATCAGAGCAGCCTCTTTCTTTCTCCTGACAACTTCCTTGACTACTTGCTGGTCAGACTGGTGGGAAACTGACCAGCAGGTGGCGATGTTGTAACAAAATTCATTTATATTAACAGTCCATGTTTCCCTTAATATCTTGGAATGAAAAAAGAATAAATAATGAATGTAAATTACAAAAGTGCTTAGACTAGCACTCTTATCAATTTTACATTTTACACGTCTCAATATTAGATCCAAAACCCTCTGAAAGTTGCTATATATATATATATATATATATATATATATATATATATATATAGATAGATAGATATATATATATATATATATATATATATATATATATATATATATATATATATATATATATATATAATCGCGAAGAGGACCAGCACTCTGTTTCCAAAAATCTATATTTTATTGTAGTGTCACAGTATCTACAT
This sequence comes from Xenopus petersii, assembly GCA_038501925.1. Classification (NCBI taxonomy): domain Eukaryota; kingdom Metazoa; phylum Chordata; class Amphibia; order Anura; family Pipidae; genus Xenopus; species Xenopus petersii. Next base: position 107,328,122 of record CM076685.1, on the reverse strand, counting down.
ATTACTTTGGCCAAGCACCCGGAAAATGATATATTGTGGAGTGCTGGTATCATCTACATTATCGTTTTTATATATATATATATGTATAAAATATGTAGGTGTATTTAGATGCATTTCTGCAGAGAAACCTGTGCACAGCACAGATGGGTCTAGATAAACTGCTAAACAGGCGCATGGATTTACTAGGTAAATGGGGGGGACGGCAGCAGTTCGGATAGTGCCCTAGCTTGCTATTGGCATGTGCAGCCCTGACATTATTATGGAACATACGAAACAGCTTGGAGATGGTTCACTTGTCCTTAAAACAGCTGTTGGACATAGAAACCTTGGTGCTTTCCCTTTGACATTGTGACTGCCCTAAGGAAGCGACAAATCTCTTTAACTGGAGCAGAGCCTGTAATCCGGCAATTGAAATGATCCTCTCCCTTCAATGCGGAAGACTCTGCAGGATCCCAAGAGGGAGAGACAAAATAATCCCACACTCTTCAAAGCAATTCCTACCCTGAAGCGAGAGATAGCTGTGCAGTCTCCCTCCGCTCCCTCGCACACAGCGGCAGATAGATCAAACGCAAAAGCCGGGATTTTGCTTCAAAGAGGTTTGGAATAGAGAGGAGGAGGAAGAGCGGCTCCTGGGAGCAGAACCCATTTCTTCTACCCTTCCTATGGGACCAATCCCATAGAAAGGACCAGGAGCAAGTCTGAGTGTGATAGAGCCATACAAAGCCTAATTACTTTTTACGGCTGTCTGGCTTCATTTTGGCAACCTGTTGGGAAGGAACAGCATTTTAATACAGTACAAATCAGATTAAGTCTGGTAAATCTTGCAAGCCCCGAATTAGGCCTGTAACCAACTGGGAAGCCAGTGATCTAGTGTAGTAAAAACCATGCTACCCTGCTACAGACAAAGGGTAACTGTCACGGGAGCCCCGTCGGTGACCAGCCAATCCTATGATCCCACACTCATGACTTTGGTCATCATATAGCTGAATATAATAAATGGTCTAATAATAAATAGCAACCAATCAGATGCTTGCTTTCAAACTGGTAACCCGGCGTGAATGCAACCTGCTGGTTGCCGCTAAACTTGCTGCCAACTGTGATTTGTAGCACATTCCCTAATAGACTTTCATGGAGAGGGGATAGTAGAGCCACAGTATAATATATGTAGCTGAATCCGTTGATGCCTAGCACGTAAAGCAAGCTTTCTTGGGCGAATCAAAGCCGCGGCCCATTGATTATCTGAAATCGTACCAAGTTCATGATCCTATCTTGACCTTAATTTCCTCAGTCTTAAATTTACCATCATATTTTCTAGCCACTAATAAATAACTCCTACTCACTCTCCTTCTCAGCAGTTATTCCAGTGCCGACTTCTGCTTCCAACATGTTTTTTTTGCTGATCTGCTTATATTTTGTACTGAAGGCCCTAAACCAAGAAGGGAAATTACAACTAATATCCAGAATGTCCTGCCTGTATATAGTCCTACCTGTTTATAGCCCTATAAGAATATAGCTCTATCTCTATATAATCCTTCCTGTATACAGCCCTACATGTGACATCATAATCCCAGAAGTGATGTCATCAGAGGGAGGTGAAAAAGAGCAATGAAATTTTACCTGCTGACCCAAACCCAACCAACATCTCCTACCCACACACCTGCCCAATACCCTCATGTTTTGCAGGTACGCTATTATGAAACAGGAGGCTACTGCCCTACATCTGAGCCTCCACAGTCCATATGGCCAACAGATTCCTCCTGCTTTAAGCAATTTAATTGTATTTTAATTTAGTTTTTAACATAACATACATAATAATAGAAAGAGCAGTATCCCAACCTAAAAGACAGGTTATATGACTGACTGTAGAAGCCTAATGCTCTGCAGCTCTGGACTTACACGTCTTCTACTACTTGTGCATGCTAATCATGACATTTGCATGAAGGTAAACATGCCCCTTTCATGTTACAGGCAGATGCAAAAAGACAGGAAAAAAACAGGTTTATTATGATTTAGCTGAAGGCTGACATTTGTAAAGCATCTCTTTGTACAGTCAACAAATAAGGGGTGGAATGAGGCTTTGCCTGTGCTTGTTTTATGCCAAGACTACTGACAGTATTTTAGCAAAAGCCTTTAGGGCAAAACCTCTTTCATGTTTGGCTGTAGCCCATGATGGCTCCTTGAAATGGACTGTCAAGAAGGACATAGGGACAATGGTGTTCTACAGCAAGGCAGAAACTGCAGTATAGACACTAGGGGGCAAATTCACTAAGATGTGAAGTTGCGCCAGGCGCAACTTCACCGCACTTACCAACACTTCGCCAGGCGTATTTTCACCAGCGCTCCGCAAATTCACTAAAATCCGAAGTTGCGCACAGGGGTAGCGTATGTTTTCGAAGTTGCGCTATCGTTAATTCGCCAAGCGAAGATTCGCTAGCGATGGTTCATTTGCATACGGCGCCAAATTCAAATTTCAATGGAGGAACACGGATTAGCACTACAAATGCCTAGAAAACCTTCAAAACATCAAATAAAAATTTTATTTTGCCCTACACATGTGCCCACTGTCTAGGTAAGTTGCCATGAGTCAGGAAATGTAGGGGGGAAGGAGGGGAGCCCCAAAAATATTTTCAATCTTTTTCAGCCTATCACCCATCATGTAGAAAACACGCCAGCATTTTTTGGGACTTAGAAAAAAATTTGACTTTTTTTGAAACAATCCCTATCTACTCTATTGCGCTTCGCCAGGTCTGAGGTGGCGAAGGAAGTCTAGCGTAAAAGGTAGCGTTCAGTACACTGCGCAAGTTAGTGAATTTGCGTAGTTATGTCGCTAGCGAAAATTCGCCTGACGTAAGGGTGCGAAGTAACACTAGCGAAACTACGCCAGCGTTCGTTAGTGAATTTGCGCAGTAACGAAAAATGCCAAACGCTAGCGAATTAACGCTAGCATTCGGCGCTTAGTGAATTTGCGCCTAGGAAACACACTCCATAGGTGATGCAAGGTTCATATATGTATAATGCATGTGACTGAATCTGTCAAGAAGACTTTCCCTGACAAAGGACCGGATCTGCGAGCCTCTGTTTTATTAATGATGGCAATACATTGCAATATCAGAGGAAGCTGGGGGTGTCAAAATAACCGCAGGGAAAAAAGAAACAGGGAAGTCTGGGGAAAAGTGTAAATTGTGCTTTATGTATGGTTTCAGCTGTAGTTCCAATGTTTTATACTTTATTTCTTCAATGAGAAGTGGAGAGTCAGATTTAGTGATGAATGCCATCAACATGCATTTTCTCTCCTTATGTGATATTGTCTTCCACAAGCTTCTCGTATGGGAACCTATTGTAATTCTGTCCCACCCGACAGTGCTGAGTCGCAGGTATATGATATAACAAGAAATTGCATGTATAGATCTGCAACGTTATCTCCCCACACTGTTCCATGTCATTTAAATGCAATTTATTTATCCCTAGGAACCTGACAGCCCATTGGCGCTCGTTTCTTCATGTCTATTTACTAGTTTTCCTTTATTTCTCAGCAGAGATGTGTGGGAACTCAGCTCAGCAATTTTAAAGCTACAGTATATGAAGATGGTATCTGCTATTGGGAACTATTGGCTAGAAAGAGGACGCTTTACCCTATTGGCCACCCAAGCCTGTATTTGTACTCGTGCTTTATTTTTCATGACAACTTCTTAAATTTATTAGGAGTCAGAGCATTGTTGCAGACTCCGACTCCAGGTACCCAAAATTACTTCTGACTCTGACGCCGTAGCTCTGCACATTTCTTCAAGTGGGAAGGCAGTTATAGAAGACAAATACTACTGTAACTAGTTAAATGTGTTTAAATGTGGGTCAGGTATCACATAAGTAATCCTTTGGGAGCTGCTTTTAGTCATCAATGGATTGGGTAACGCAGGAGACAAAGGGTATCAATGCAGAAGCAGAAATTGAGTGTGGTAGTATTATATCTGCTTTTTATGAACCTGGTAACCTGAATAGGCATTTACTATTAACATAGAGAGGTGATCGTCATTATTCTGTGACTTTCAGGCTGTTGCTGAACTAAACTCACAGCTGAGATGTTGTTGTTCCTCAAGAGCTGGAGATCTTGAGGAACAATCTACAGGTCAGTGCTTTGGAACAGAAACGTACAACCTTTTGTCCTCCTAATTTGTTTGGAGAAGAGCTGAATGGCCTATAGCCGAGGGCACAGTAGGCTCACCATAGCTCCACCCCTTTTACGCATGGACTGACAGTTTCAGCAGTCGCATTTCTCCAGTGAACATGAGTTCAGCAGATACATATCTGTACGTTGACTTCTCCACTACAAGGTCAGGCTGCAAGTCTATGCAAGTAAATATAAATATATACAATAACAATTCACGGTAAACTGTAATTTCCCAGGTTTATTAAAAGCCCTATATATCATACAGATATGGGATCTCTTATCTGAATTTGAATTTGGATTATTGCTGCTGCTGGTGGTGATGAGGGGGGTTTACTATGTGAAGCAGAGTCCCTTTCATCAACTGTCATTTTCAGTTGCAGCATTTCCAACAATACATTGTAACATCTGCAATGTGTTACTCATGAGTGTGTATAGTGGCATTTTTCATAGTAGATTAAGTTGATGTTTCACTCCACAAAGCAGCAGCAGCAGCGACTACTCGGGGGAAAAGCATTGCTGGATTATAAGGTTCCCTTAAAGACACCCAGTGTGGAATTGTCTTTAATGCGGTCCGAACACGAGTAACTAAACCCTACACATAGCACGACTGGCAGAACAGCAGCTGTATATAAGCGTGTGTTACAGGAAAAGGAAATTAAACTAAAGAAGTAGCTAGAAATGTTGTACATGATGTTTTATGCTTCTGTACCAGCCCAAGGCAACCACAGCCCTTTAGCAGTAAAGATCTGTGTCTCCAAAGATGCCCCAGTAGCTCCTCATCTTCTTTTCTGCTGATTCACTGCACATGCTCTGTGCTGCTGTCACTTACTGAGCTTAGGGACCCACTCACAATATACAGTACACATAGAATAGAAATGTCACAATATAAGGCTGATTAGTAATTAATACACATAATTACTCAATGGCAGCACAGAAACCAGTGCAATTAGCATTACAATTTAATAATCAGTCCCTTATATTAAAGGACAACCTCATTTTCTGCTTGATAATTTGCAACAATCCCCTAAATTAAGCTTCTCAACAGCCAATCAGAGCCCACTGAGCATGTGAGTGTCACAGACACTTTCCAAGATGGTGACCCCCTGTGACAAGTTTGAAGTCCTGGATCATTGCTGCTATTGACAAGCTGAAACTTTAAGCTGGTGCAATAAGTTCAGTATATGAAATATGGCATTTTTATCCCTATTCAGGATTTAGTTCTCCTTTAATTGTTTCAGTGGTAGAATTTAGCTAAGTGCTAGCGACTAATACACTCTCCCCAAAATCATGGAACAGCCGTACGACTTGCTAAGGATAAAATAAATTGCTGCTATTATGGCGGTGAATAAGAAGTGCCACATTTGCAGGGAGCAGTTAGAATTGTGTCGAGCCATTTAAGAGGCTTTCAGGTTTGCAGCTGCCTCTGCTCAGGAGTAATTTCAGCTGCTTGTTTGGAGCAAGGTGCCCGGTTCCGCAGTAAATACAAACGCAGAGCTTGCAGTTTTTTCATTGCTGCCAATATGCGAGTTAACAGGTTTAACAGCAGAGGACAGGTTCCATCCTCACAAAGGATAAGGCTGATGTAGCTCAATCGGCTCCATGTGTGAAATGATGCTCAGAATGTGCACGTGGAGCAACCGCGACACCCACTCAGCGGCCTCCTAGGAACGCCGGAGTTTTAATTATTAATTATGATTAATGATAAATCAATTATTATTAGCCCAATGCAAACATGAATTAAAAGTTTAGCCTGTGATTTTATTAAGCATGTCAGCTTTCATCTCTCCTCCCCATAGCGGGGATTTTATACACCTCGCATCAGTCACCTGTGCCGCTTTGTAATTCTGATTCAAGTGAAGAATTGTTTTTCTTCTTCCACAATGCATTAAATATATTTATGTCTCATATTATTTTCCTCCTAGGTTTCACACACACTGGGTTTTCAGAGTGGGGAGGAATGCATTGGTGAGTGCTATGTCTACATGGCAGTAGAGTTTACATCCCTAGAGTTGTCCCTAGAGTCCTGCGCGGGTCCATTTTCTGGAACCCGTACCTGACCGGTACCCGCAACCTGCAATCCTCAACCCGGACCTGCAACCCACATTCTTACCAGCTTGGACCGCCAACCCTCACCCGGAACGTCTACCCGCAGGGTATCACCGATTTTTGCGGGTAACCCGCAGGTACCCGACCCGCTGCAGAACCTTTAAGTCCCCTGTGTATTGCCACAAGATTCTAGGGATGGTTTCATGGCTGTCGTGGAGATGCTCAGTGGTTGCAGGGATTCAAAAACACCTGAAGGACCATAGGTGAGACAGTTTTACTTAATACAAAATGATAGGGTTCTGCAAAGGCTGTTTTGACCTGGGTTGTGCCACATCCAAAGACATCCCTGGTGCTTTGGGTTTTTTTATGTGGCACCAACCTTGACTGCAACAACTATATATTATAATATAATGCCTGACTTTTCCATTTATTTGCAAACTCAGTGTCAGACAGGGGTGTCCGAGGCCCATCAGGACGGCCGTCTGGGGGCCCCTACCCCAGTTATGAGCACCAGCAAGCCTTAAGGGCAAATTTATCAAGGGTCAAATTGAAAATTCCAATTTGAAATTCCAATAGTCATGGAACTCCTCTGTGACTTATAATATCCTTATATTTTACAATAGGGGGCACTTTATTCACTATATAAACCCCACCTTTAATCTGCATAAATTCAACCTCCTGTCCCACAAGCCTTCCTTCCCTCTGCCTCGGGGCCCCGAGTACTGGATTACTATTGGCCACTCTGATCACAGGAGGGGTGTGTGGTTGCACCTCCAGTCCATACAACAAAACTGTTTAACATTGATAGGCTCATAGTGCCTTCAGGGACCTGGCATATGGATATCTGTGACTTCTATAATTCTTCTTCTTTATTTTTACAGTAACAACATATTCCTCAGCACTTGACAGTGTTTATATATCATTCCAATCAGTCCCTGACCCAGGGGAGCTTACAATCTAAGGCAGATATTTGCATTCATATGGAATGCATGGATACTTGTTAGAAAGCCTTTGAATGAGTGTGTGAGCCTTGCAGCCTTGAAATCTATCCACCGCTTTCATAATACCAGCAACGACCCTGCGATCTGCGCCCAAGGCCACGCATACGGTACTTGTACATCAAAGAGAAACGCAGCTACAGTATCTCTCAGCAAGCGGCAGGAACCTGCAATGGTTTTCTATGAGGCAACATGTACTATAGAACATTTATTGTGATGCATAAGTACAACTCCCGGTCTGCCACCGACAGAGAGCAAATGCAGGGGGTACCACTCAACAAGGCATGGAACTGTTCCATATGGGCATCTCATCCCTTTAAACATGTGAAAACGTTCTGATTGGTTTACAGGGCTGCAATAATCAACGGAATATTTCATATCTCACTTTATCTTTCCCTTTACAAGCTTTTCTTTTTTTGTCGATATTCTCTCCATCAAATCAGTGGATCTTTTGCATGGTTGGACACTATGGGCCTATATTTGGTTGAACTGCCAGAAAAAAGACCTTCCCGGCGTGCGATTTTTCAGATGTTCCCTTGATACTGTTTGCATCTTGGCAGGACGCCACTTTAAAGGGAAAGAAAATAAATTGGCCTAATTAACTTCTAAAAGTAAAAGAAGAAAAGGTTGCCCCAGATGACAAGGCTTCGGTGGGGAAGGGCAAGTGAAATACATAGTTTTTTAAGAATAGAAGGATAACGTGAAGGAGATGCTATTCGCAAGCGCAGGAGGGAAAGTTACACCCATGTTTATTGATGGTCTTTTACAAATTTACAAATCTACATGCAAATACACTAAAATACTGCCCCAGCATTGGGTAATTTTAAGGCTAGGCCATTGAAATACCAGCTAGATGGCAGCCAATGCTAAGCTTGGATGGCCCAGGAAAAAACAACTACCTTGTTCAAAACCACCCAGGTGGCAACTCTTTTCCTGCAGGTTTTGGGTTGACACACTAGAGCATACTGCAAGGCTGGTCAGGTATCAGTGCAGGCAGCAGTAAGAGTCTATACAATGCTGTATATTCGATGCATATTCATTACAGGACCTCTGGAGGGCGGAAGCACTAGATGCTAATTTCTCATTGCTGTAATTTGCAACACTGCAACACTTTTACATAAAGGAAACGTGCCGGGGACTTGGCAAACAGGGAACACTTAAAAGAGCCGCTGCCGTCTTTAATATCTCCTCTTAGCATTGAAGCTGAAGGCAGGCTGAGCTCTATTAGAATCCCATCACATGCACTCCTACTTTGCTTTTTTGGGGGAAAATGCTGTCAGTCATGTTTTTTTAAAAGCTAAGATTTTATAAGAATAATGATCATCAATGAATCAGTGGGCCAGGGGTCCCATTAATTACCAAAAGTAGGATGTCTGTCTTTTGGGCCTTCTGACCCTGCTGTAATGACACTAAGGCGCAACAATGATATAAAGTGGGACTTTAAAGGCCCAAATCCTAGTTTCTCAGGCCAAAAACTACCTATCTTCTGGTCTGTAATTCAGAAGTGTCCCTAGTTAATGTGCAGACGAGGGGCATATGTGATAGACTGGGCTTGCTAGATCCCACCGAAGAACTTGACATCCAGAGATATTAAATGTTCTAAATGGTATTGCTGTTCAATGGCTCAGTGGTGGAAATAAGATACCTGGTTGGACTTGTCTTATAGTGGGTCCCACCAGTACACCAAGCAGGCCAGCCTGACACTGATGAATATGCCCTTGGAGACATGTCAACCTTCATACACTCTCCTGAATTTGTCCTCCAACTTGAGTAGAATTAAGTGGGGGTTTTCATGGCATAACCATGTCTATGGAAAGTGGATTTTGGGTTGGAAGTGGCATTGGCCAAAAAAAACCTTCTGGATTGTTCGGAAGCTAATATCTCTTCCCTTAGACTAGGAGTTCTGGTTTTAACCCTACTGTAGACCCAAACAGTAGACAATATCAACGTAGGGGTCCAATATCAATATCACATTAGGAGCAAGAACCAATACAAACTCAAAGACAACAATTGGCATCAAATCTCAGTAATGTAAATAAACCCTGCATTTCTTCGGCGATTAACTTGAGCGATTTTATAACGTGCTGATTTTTTTCCCTCCTCCAACTCATTCATTAACCATTATGTCATAATTGCAGCGAAAAGAAAGCGCTTGTCTGTCTGCTTTATCAATAACCACATCGATCTGCCGGAAATCAATTCCTCAAAAGCGATCTCTCATCTGCAAGGAAAACACATCATCTCGCATTTGAGGTTCCAGCAGTCAGCAGACATTTTTCTCAGCTTTTTTTAGGCTGCTGGTGTTGACTTTTACCCTTTAACCTGTGTTACATGTTGCAGAACCGCTGCCCTAAAACAAGTTTGGTTTCTGAGCAACCTGAGAGGATAATGGGCAAAAGGGGCTCACCGTTGCTGTTTTCTACTAGAGAAATTGGCTAATATTCCTGGCATTATTTTGGCACGCAAGTTCCCACTGCCTCCGTGTGCCGGCTTTGCAAACAGACCTAGGGTCTCCTAATCACATTGTATTGTCAGGACCTGCTCTTTAACCATCAGCTGAATGGCTTTTGTGTGAGTGAGTGGTTACCAATTGGTTGAAGAGGCACCCCTCTCTTTCGCTTCCATCTCTGTGATTACTCAGGGTCAGAGTTTTTGGCCAAAAGCAGCTATAGGGAGGTTGGTTTAATATCATTGAAATAAATGCTAAATATATCCATGGGGTTCGCTTACACTCAGGTTGAATAGCTAATCAAGTTAAGGTGGCCATACACAAGGTCACCAAATGAGCGGATCTTTCCCCAATATGCCTACCAACGGCAGGGTGATATCGGGTTAATCTGAACGATTGGATTACAACGAAGAGACTGAGCACTGACGGAATGAGGACGGCATCAACTAGCCGATGCATTCCTCGATAGCCAGAAAAATCAAACCTCCCTGATCAATATCTTGGCCAGATATCAAATGGGAAGAGACCTGTCGGAAGCACCCAAACACTAGCAGATAATCTGCCAAACTGATCTAAAGGACCAATATCGGCATCTTTGATTGGCCCTAGGCACGAACGATTGGATTAGCCCACTATTGCCTGCCTTTGGTGGGCAATTCTGGGTAAAAATTGACCAGATCTTGTAGTGTATGGCCAACTTTAGCCTTGAAACAGGTTACAATTTCGCTCTATACACCTTTGCCCACAAGATCTTTTTCCGCCGGTGGAAGATCCATTAATCGTGACAATAGCCTCAGGCTTATCCCATAAGAACAGAGACAAAGACAGATGTTGGTCTGAAATGTTGCTGGGGCCCTGGTCAGTACCATTAACTTAATAAAGTCTTTGAAAGAATGTACATGACCATGGTGTGACCTGCACCCATATATTACGGTAGGAAAAACAGGTGCTGACACATTGGGGGTCATTTATCAACACTGGGCAAATTTGCCAATGGGGTGTAACCCATGTCAACCAATCAGATTGCTGCATTCATTGTTCTACTTGCAGCTGGCTTTAAAAAGTAACTGCCCATGAGCTAATTTGCCCAGTGTTGATAAATGAGCCCCATTGTGTGAACATTTTTTACAATGAAAGAAAGGCAACAGAGATATTAAAGGAGAAGAAAAGCTACCAAAGCAATTTATTGCCAATAGATTAGCCACAGTGCAAGCTATAACACTATATTTATTCTGCACAATGCTTTACCATACCTGATTAAACAGCTCTAGAATCTCTCTCTGTTTAGGATAGCAGCTGCCATATTAGCTTGGTGTGACATCACTTCCTGCCTGCGTCTCTCCATGCTCACTCATAGCTCTGGGCTCAGATTACAGCAGGGAGGGGAGGAGGGAGGGGGAAAGGGAGGGAAGAGGGAGAGAGGAGCAAACTGAGCATGCTCAAGCCCTAGCCCTGGAGGTTTAAGCTGAAAACAGTTAGTCTGATACAGAAGCCCATGAGTACACAATAGAAGGAAAGAAATTTGGTGTTTCTTTTGACAGAGGACTCAGAGCAGCATTACTTTGAGGGTTTACTAGTGTATTTATATAAACCTTTCTGATAAAGCTGGCTTCATTTTAGCCTTTCCTTCTCCTTTAAGGCCAAACGCTGAGAAATGATTAATGTCCTTCAGCTCATTGAGATATTTCTATGTAGTTTGTCCTTTTTAAAAAACAGGATTATTTCCAAGGATGCAGGGACAGTAGTCAAATCTTCCTGGACAGTGGGCAGCCATTCCAGGCCCTGGATTCAATATGTAACACCCTGCAGAGTTCAATGAAATATCAATGCCAGCCTAGCCACCCAGTCGGTTCCAAGTAGCGCTGATTCCTTTGCCTTAGCTGTAGTTAACAACAACTTTAAATAAGCCCAGGAATTTCTTAACCACCGAACCGCACGTTGTCCTCCAGACACTCTCGAGGTGGGTTCTCTCGGCAATGTGCCGTCTCCAAGCGTGATAAGAGCCGAGGATTCCCGCAGAGCTCACTGCGAGGGGCCGGTAAAGAGAGATGTTTCACCACTAAAAAGCAGCATCAATAATGCAGCAGAGATCTGTAACCGCACATTATGGCTGGCAGCTTATACACTTAACTCCTCTCCATCAAACCATCATCACACCATTAGTACAGACCAGAGACACATTCCGGCCCCTCTAGCACCACAAAGGTAATAAATAGGGCCATTGACGTACAAGCGGATCTGAACATGAATAAGCCCCGCTGGTCACCTACACCTTATCGCAGGGATGGAACGGTTTCTTCTTTATGTGAAAAAAGCAGATACAGGGAACATTACATGCCCAAAGCTCTCTGAAAGCAATCTGGGTATAGTGAAATGCCAAGGAGACATTCTCTACAATCAAACAAGGAAGATGAGCTGGTTGTAATTTACTCACTGAAACCAGTGACCTGGAGACACTTCCTCACTAGGGACCCTCTGAGCTCTCGGGGGAACATTCAACCCACAGATGCTTAATACAATGTACTAAAAGCTTTTGGAGGCAATTAAGAGCCTATGAATGATGGCACACCAAGGACATTTACTTACAAAAGCACGCAAAGCAGTCTGGGAGTAGTTAACCCTTTCACTGAGCTGTCATTATAGTTTTAAAAATGATATATCTTGGAAAAAACAGGTTGCAGCAGCGGCACACTCAATCCAAATGACACGTTGTCTCTGTCAGTACTTGACCCTGATCCGACAGCGGCCATCATTAATCCCAGCAATTCTGCTAAACACCCACATTTTTTTTTGCTTTATGTGTCATGTCATATGGGGGGATGCAGAAATTAATGGTGATGGGGAAGCTGATGGCTCCCTATATATAGATGTAACACAGGGAATGTTGAATACTACAGGAGAGTTGGGTTTATGTTACTGCAACTATAGGCATCATCTCTCCCTACTATACCTGCTATCCCACAGTCACACTCCCTTCCCAGAGACTATTATCCACTGTTACTATAGACACCATCTCTCCCTACTATACCTGCTATCCCACAGTCACACTCCCTTCCCAGAGACTATTATCCCACTGTTACTATAGGCACCATCTCTCCCTACTATACCTGCTATCCCACAGTCACACTCCCTTCCCAGAGACTATTATCCCACTGTTACTATAAGGTAAATAAATAATGCATTATTGTGCTGTCCTAATCTTTCCCCATCAAGACGGCATTGGGACACAGCACGTCCTAAGAACAGAGCAGGTATTGGGATTTTGCTTGTTGTAGTTCAGCAGGAGCTGGATAGCCATAGGATGGAAATCTCTGCTCTACTGAATAATTTCTACAGATATATCCACTCATTGTATGCAGAGACTCTCGTCAGCCCCAGTCCATTATTTCCTGCTTTGGACCTCATAAACCACTAGAAATATATGCTCAGCCTCATTGATATTCCACAGCAGCTGCACTCCCAACCCCCAGCCTAGTAATGCCATATTAACCGGATGCAAGGGTGCACAAGGACAGAGACCTAATGTTCCCTCACACGCACAGGTACACTCAAATTTATACACACGCACGGCAGAGGGACACAACACGCGTATAATACAGAGTATTAGCCAAGGACAATTCCTGCTCAGCCTTTAATGTAGATCAGCCTGGTAAAGCCAAGAAGTCCTAGTATACAGGGCTGGTTTTGGGGTACGGCTGCATCAGCACTGTGTAAATCATGACCATGTAGCTGTTGTTAAACTACAACTCCATGTAGGAGGTTTAAAGAGTTTAATATTAACAGGCAGCTTAGTGCTGGCAGTTTTATAAATTCTGGCGGCTCATAAATTGGACATTTCTAATTCATATATTTTTTTCTGTAAATCTGGGCCTCTACTTGAATTAGCTGGTGATCCCTTGTTTCTCTGGCATACTGCCAGGCATGAACTATAATTCCCAGCATCCTTTGTCAGCCTGATGTTAGATATTGTCAATCACAATCTCCAGCAATTTCCAAAACTAATGAAAGCTGCAATAAACTGGCTTTGATCACCATTTAATATACAAGGGGCTATTTTACTAACAACCCAATAGAGTTGTGTTCCCCTCACCATATACATAAAAGCATCTTCCCTCTGGATATTACAGCTAAAGCAGCGTATCTAGAGATAAAAATGCAGCGGAAATTCAGAACCACAAAAAAAAAAAGGCAGAAAATAACAATTTTACCCAAAGGCGAAAAACGGGTGAATTTGTGGCAAAGGGCTATCGTAATACCAAATAGCCTAATTATTCCTGTTTGAATGCTAGTGAATAGGCTCCTTAGAGCACCATTGAAGACAAACAAAAATATTTATGGGCTGCTGCAGAAAAGCAACACGAAGGAACGCACCAACCCAGGCGGCGGAGGACGGAACAGAGAGGATGAGCAAGAAGAAGCTGCCATTGATATACAATGTATCCTTCCAGTAGCAACAGCAATAAAACCCGCGAAGGATAGAAAGGCCCCAGGGGAAGCTGGGATGAGAACTCAAAGCATGAAGGGAAGAAGCCGCGTAAAGCCTTCCAGAGAGGCGCGTGCGTGTTGCTTTAAGGAAACCCTACTGCAGTAAAGCAATGTCAGCCTCATTGTACTGGTTCTACAGAACATAACCAGGTTAGCGGGTTAGTCTGTTTCGTTTCCATGAAGAGCACAAGCAGAACCAGCCCTGGAATAATACCTTTCCTTACACACAGCCATTGCATTTGGCAACATGGTAGCTTCAGGTTGAAAAAAAAGACACATATGAATAAAGTGTATCCCTTCACTTAAATGTAGGATATTGTAGGCATGTAATGGGTGCTGTAATGTGTAAACATCAATTGGCCAGAATACCCTCTTTTGGACACCCTTGGTTGGCTGCTATATAATGTATACTTTATATTGGGGCTGTCCTGGGCTCTTTGGTCTTTCTGTAGTTGAAATACCAGGGCCTATTTTGAATTTCCATAAAGGCAAGATTACCCCATGCAATTAAGTTTGCTACCCTTCCTAAGACTTACTTACAGGCTATTTGAATGGGACTGGGCAATGATTTAAAGGAACACTAACACCAAAAATGAAAGCGTTCTAAGGAAATTGAAAATATAATGTACTGTTGTGCTGCACTGGTACAACTGGTGTGTTTGCTTCAGAAACTCTACTATAGTTTATATAAATAAGCTGCTGCTTAGCAATGGCTGCCCCCATGGCTACACAGCAGCTTGTTTATATAAACTATAGTAGTACTTATCTGTTATCTACTGTGTATCCTGTGCTTGAATGGCTGCCCCCATGGCTACACAGCAGCTTGTTTATATAAACTATAATAGTACTTATCTGTTATCTACTGTGTATCCTGTGCTTGAATGGCTGCCCCCATGGCTACACAGCAGCTTGTTTATATAAACTATAGTAGTACTTATCTGTTAACTACTGTGTATCCTGTGCTTGAATGGCTGCCCCCATGGCTACACAGCAGCTTGTTTATATAAACTATAGTAGTACTTATCTGTTACCTACTGTGTATCCTGTGTTTGAATGGCTGCCCCAAGTCTGCACAGCAGCTTGTTTATATAAATTATAGTTGTGTTTTTTTTTATAGCAAACACCCCAGTAACATATATTAAACCACTTCAATTTGCTGGTGTTAATGTTCCTTTAAGTATACAGAGAGGTGATTGGGGACACTAGGGGGATCATGGACAGGGTTAGGTGTGTTGAGGGCTGGTCTGTAGGGTTGCTGTAGATGAGGCAGATCAGGAGCAGGTAGGAGTGGGTAAATCCAGAATTTTACCCACCAGTATCTGACCATAGCTGTGATGTACTAGCTCCATTGGTAATTACCATCCACAAGGCAACCCTACCCACAATCCACGAACAAACCAGTCACATTTGGAAATTTCAACAACAAGGGGGGCATAATGTGCCACATCCACTACCATTATATATAGCCACATGGGCAATACTACAGATACACAGTAGAAACACTGACTTTTTTAGCAATAAGGTTAATTAAATACTTCTGTGCAGTTCTAAAACCAGGGACATTTGCCAATCACTGCAAGTTCATATACATATACAGGTATGGGATCCATTATCGTAAACCCGTTCTTCAGAAAGTTCCGAATTATGGAAAGGCCGTCTCCTATAGACTAAATTTTATCCAAATAATCCAAATTTTAAAAAAAAAAATGATTTCCTTTTTCTCAGTAATAATAAAACAGTAGCTTGTACTCGATCCCAACTAATATATAATTAATCCTTACTGGAAGCAAAACCAGCCTATTGGGTTTATTTAATGTTTTCAAGATTTTCTAATAGATTTAAGGTATGAAGAGCTATACTACAGAAAGATCCGTTATCCGGAAAACCCCAGGTCCCGGGCATTTTGGATAACAGGTCCCATACTTGTACTGAAAAACCAAGGCCTAGAAATCAGGTTCAAGTTGGCAAATTTAATAAGTCATGGCAAAGCTTTGATTGTGTTAATAGTGAGGTTGATAGAGGGATGTTGGGAGTTTCTGTAGTCAAACAGCAGCTAGTGTACTGCAGGTTAGATAGACAAGCTGAATTCATATATTTGTACCCACAAAGCCTGTTTTGCTTCAACTAAGAACAGCCCGGCACCCCAAACCCTCCACCAATCAATCATTCAAAAAATCTTTGTTCCCTTATTCTGGGAAAAGAATGTTGACATTCTCTGACTGCACTCACTGTGCATAGAATTTTAACATTTTGTCAGGCATAATGAGCCTTTTTCTGGTGCCGGAGTTACTGCGAGACTAGGGGACTTGTCACTGGCAACTGACATGGGAATCAAATCGGGATTTTCTGTTGCGAAGAGCAGGGCAGGACTGAAGTTTCTCTCCTGAGCGTGCGCCATTAGGGTGGCAAACTAAATAACCACACCTTCGCTTAAAAAGGGAAAGCATTTAATAGCTGAGATTACCCGAGGATAGGAACCAAAAATAAAGTTTGCACAAAAGCCGAACGATTAAATAGAAAAGCGCATAGAACATGAGTCTGGAGGATTTGCTGTAGAACAGGTTAGTGTGCCCTTATCCAGAGCAATTAGGCAAAATGTATGGAAACAGAGTAGAATCTACGACCCAATAGATATAAATAAATTCAGGGTGCAATGATAAAACTACATAAGCACAATGGTGCACTGATCCAACAGAAACCAATTGGCATTTACCAGAATAGAGAAGTTAAAATGGCCCAGAAAGCCAACAACCAATCAGCAGTTAAAATTACACAGTGACCCAAAAGCAACCTGACAGCACTGGGCAAACTAAAGCAGATAAAAGAGAAATAAAGTGAATTTGCCTGGATAGGGCATTTGCAGAGGGCCCCACCCCAAAGTCTTGAAGATGGCCCTGCTGCTCAATACCCAACTGTAAAATGCATCGCTGCAGGCAAGCTTGGTGGCCTCCACCCCTGGGTGTTTTACTTCTGGCTCCTGGTTCCATAGCACGTAGATGGGACCTCAATCTGGTCATGACTCCCAGTGCACCTGCTTCTGGTTGGTGATGGTACGAGTGAGGAGAGAGGGACCTTAACAGAGTAAATTAACTTTATTTGCTAAAGCTGGACAAGTGTCCAGCTTTGGCTAGGCAATTTGATTGAACTGTCTGAACATCTTGGGATGTATGGCAAGGCCACAAAGTTTTCCACATGGATCACAATTGCTCCATTCAAACTAAAAATTTCTTCTGTCAAATCCCTTTCTCGGCAGGTAGATGGGGCATGAGCAGATAAAGAAGCTCCTCCTAACTTCTTGTCAAACTCTGCTTGTTTCGCCATGGGGTTGAACAAATAAAACAATGCTATTGTCTACCTCCTTAATTGTATATTATAGTTCTCTTTGGGCAGCATAATCATAAGCCTGTGCATAGCTGCCTTGGAAACCTTGACATGAGTGAGAATGAATAACAGCTATAGCCAGTGGAATTGAGCAGCTTTCTGGCTGCAAAGAATGCATACCAGACCCGTTATTATTTAGTTAATAAGGGTCAGTGTTTCCTCTACTCAAAAAACAGGTTAGGGACACACAGGACTCAAATGGACCAATCACAAGGCATATACAGGGCAGACAATGAAGAAGTATATTTGTATATGATTAAACCAACCTCAAGGCTTCAAGTAAAAGGAGATGTAGGAAAGAGTCAGATAAGAAAAGAGAAGCCTACAATAGGACATACAAGGATCACCAGAATTTCCATAGAAACTCCTTCAAGCATTGTTATCAGCAAAGAACTGTAAAATGATTCACTCACATTAGAACATAACAGCTGAATACTTGCCATTCACAAAAGACATTGTTAGCAGCAAGACTGAATGACCCCTTATATGATATCAACGCACAAACGTCCCCCGACTCATGCACTCCAAACACTACATTCCAACTTTAACTAGAGAGACATCCCCTATCTATAAGCCACCACATCTATTCACCATGAGGGCAACAGCATATCAAGAGGACAGAGATATTGATATCAGTCAAAAATAATGGACTGGTCAGTATAGCTCAGAACTGTGCACTGGCTACACCAGGGGTCCCCAACCTTCTTTTACACGTGAGCCATATTAAAATGTAAAAAGAATTGGGAAACAGCACAGGCATGAAAAAGTTCCTGGGAAGTGCAAAATAGATTGATTGAAGAAGTTCATCCCGATGTAACAACAGTTGGAGTGGCCTGTTAGAATACCAATGAATCTCCCAGTTGGGCCCCATTGTATGACAAATCCCATACACTTTCTTACATTGTATAGTGCATTGATCCCCTACCAGTAGCTTGTGAGTAACATGTTGCTCTCCCATTCCTTGGATGTTGCTCCCAGTGGCCTCAAAGCAGATGCTTATTTTTGAATTCCAGGCTTGGAGGCAAGTTTTGGTTGTATAAAAACCAGGTGTACTGCCACACAGAGCCTCAATGTAGGATGACAATCCACATAAATGGCCAATCACAGCCCTTATTTGGCACTCCAGGAACATTTTTCACGCTAGTGTTGATCCCCAGCTCCTGTTACTTCTGAATATTGCTCACGGGTTCTAAAGTTTGGGGATCTCTGAGTGGAACCTAGATGTCATGCTCTCTGGTGTTTGAAGAAAATACCAGCAGCACACTGCATACTGTACGTTGTAATAGTGCTCAAAAAAGAACTTTTTCAGCTCATATCATAGAAAAAGGCAACATTTTGGGCCTACCAGGCCCTTTATCAAGCCATTAAAAACCTTTTAAAGTGAGGGAAAGGGGTGTGAGTACACCCCTTTTAATGGTGTAAGACAGGGCTTGAAAAGGGGCCTGGTAGGCCTGAATCTTTGCCTTTTTGTATGATGTGGGCTTTTTTGAGCACTATTACAACTTATGCAGTGTGCTGCTGGTAATTTCTTTAGTATATTGATAAGACCCTATGACAGGAGTGGGTCCTCTATGATAGCACCTGACACAACAAAAGTGTTTTTTCTTGGAGGTGAGCACTCCACAACAGTGACTTTATACTCTCTGGTGGACAACAGGACCAACTGAGCCAATAAATTCCGGAGGCCCAGTAGTAATGAAGGCCTAGTGGTGACTTACAATGACCTGTGTGCAGCCATCATTGGACACCAAAAATCTGTATGTATTCTACAAATAAACCTTGTGGGTAACACCTCTTTTCTGCAAGCACTGGCAACCTTTTTCTCTACATAAAAAAATACTGTATATTTCATGAATATTTATCTTCAAGCCCAGCAGCAGCAGTACATGCACGAACAGGGATCACAAATTATTAGCATTATCTACAGGAACTCACATTGATCAAAGAAGAATATCAATGACATCACTGGTTCATCTCCAGGTAATCCATAAAGCCCGTGCCAGCTGTATGGAAAATAGAAGAGCCATTGTAGAACAAGTTGTCAGTGTAATACCTCACCTGGCAAGTTCCAACACATGGGATACTTAGGATAATTACCTCGATATCCACATGATACCATAGATCCTGCAGCATTTGAGAAGACTGCACAATGAATAGTTTATTACTGGCCAGCATACAAGGAATAAGAAATGATGTTGACCTCCCACTGGAGAAGACACTATTTCATGGTATAATAAAGACACTGGAGCTTGCAAAGATGGACTTCAGGAATTCCTTGATATTACAATGATGCTAATGGATGTATACTATATCTTCTTAATGTTTAAATGTGGGTATTTTATGATTTAGAAACAGATGCAATGTTAACCAATGCAGGGAATCTGGAGACATCCAATGTGTCATTGAATGGTCTCTGTAGAGATGCGCATTATGGACTGAGGTAGATAGGGGGGCCACATAAAGTCTGATATTACTGATTGGTTCTGGGTGTGATATAATATTAGGGTGGCAATTACATAAACTCCAGTTAGTAAACTAGAGCTTAGGGGGTTATTTATTAAGCTCCAAATAAAAAATCCTATGGTATGAAAACTCAGAATCCGAAAAACCCAGCATCTAAACGCTCTCGAGGCCTTGTATAAGTCAATGGAGAAGGTCCCAGTGTCTGTGTTGATGTACATACCGATATCCGATGATTTTGGGGATTAGAAGCAAAAAACTACAAAAACTCCAAAAAAATTGTAGTTTTTGTGGAAAACTCAGAAAAATTCTGAGTTTTCAGGGAAAGCTCAGAAGTTTTTGGACTTTTGCCTGACCCTATTTTTTTGGGGCTTTTTTCTTCATAAATAAGGTCCATTCGGGAATTCGGATTTTGATATTAGAAATACTAAGATAAATTCAGACCTTGATATATAACCCCCTTAGTGTTTCTCAGGGGCATTTTTGCCAAGAATGAAGGTTTCCAGGTAGACCTTCTAGATGCCACCTGTCTGACAAGTTAACTGAGCAAAAAGAGTGTTAATTTTGTACAATATCAAATCCTGTCCTGGGCCCACAGTAGGAAAAGGGGTAAAGGGTAGGAAGGAGGGGTGGTCCGAGCACTTGTAGATAGAGAGAGAGAGAGAGAGAGAGAGAGAGAGAGAGAGAGGGGAACTTGGCATGGCCTGATGATGACACAATGGCATGGGTAAGATCTGACTACCCCTGCAACCATTTTTTTCAGTGACCTCTAGCCAGTTTGGGTAGGAAAGTTTGCAGTCCTCTGCATAAAGGAAACAGGTGAACTTGTGAGATGTGCTTAACCTTCCTCTGAGTCTGGATCAATATAAATAGAATTTATTTAAGCACAAATTGAAAGATTTGAGTAATTTGCCTGACCTTAGCATTATTATACTTGGTTAAACACCTATGTTAAGTGTGTTCCTTATAAAGCAGCTGAATACCTGGCTTAAGCTGGCCATAGACGCAAAGATCTGATCGTACGAATCGAATTCCTGCGATTTTCGGACCGTGTGTGGAGAGTCCCGACATTTTTCGTCCGGCGGAGATCGGTCGTTTGGTCGATGGGACAGGTTAGAAAATTTCTGTCGGCTGCCGATAATATCTCTGCGTGTATTGCCGATTGTACGATTTTCAGTGCGAGACTGTCACTAGCTTTGGTTGGACATAGATATCGTACGATTGCTGTCAGGGGCAGAACATTGCTGATCTGTTCTTTAACTAATCTGACTGGTAAGACTTTGATCTGAATGGTTAGTGGCGGGTCGGGAGATGGGAAAGTCTTTGCATCTATGGCCAGCATTAGGCTGGTGAAATGGCACTGGGTTTGATAGAAAGAGGTGTCCTTGGTGAGGATCAGATAAAGAGATGGATGGCACGTAGGAGTTGATGGAGAGGATAAAGATGAATGCTTTGTGAAGACAAGGATGGTCCGCAAGCCTTGATGAATAAATGGAGACTGCATCTAACTTAGAAAAATGAATGCTTGTTGAAGTCTGATAGATGTATCGGCGGTATGATCTGATGAGAGATCGGTATGCTCCAATGCAAGCAAATGCACCTAAACTCACAGCCTAAGATTGAGGAGTGGACACAGAACAGAGAGAAATTACCATTGATTGTAACTGACTGCGGCTCCAACTGACATCCATGAGCTCCCAGTAAAATGATAAGATGGGAGCTGGCAGCGTGGCATTGGTAAATATGGAGTGATATGAAGAGGCAGCAAACTGATGGACCAAGAGCACTGGGGGAATGAAGGCTAAATAAGAGGATCATTATCCGCGTTCGGGAATATGCCTATGTACATTACGCACTACAGCCACTTAAAGCAAAATTATCACTTAAATGTATGTCTGTGGGAGTCGAGAAAGAATTGCACCGCTTGCCTGGAGGCTAAATTAATATCTATTTAATTAATAAACAAGGTGCCAATCCACTACAGATGTCATATGCACATCTGCAGCGTGAGCTGGTACCTTCTGCCGCTCAGCAAGGTCAGACACAGTCAAACGCTGCACTGTGATCCGAGTGGGTGGCAGGGAATGGAGACCTGTTATTTATAAGCCAACCTGCAGCTCTCCAGCTGTTATTGGGCTATTACTGTTGTGATATATTACATGTCCCGACTTTCTCTTTGATCCCTTGCACTGAACAGCCAGAAAAGATACAAAGTTTCTAAAACTTAATTGGCTTTTGGCATAGAGCCCAGAATAGGTTGGGAGGTATATATAAAAATGTAGGGGGGCAATCACGGGACATGTGCAGAAAGTAGGATCTTGCTTTCCCTATAGTTAAAACCTGCCCCGTACATTCTTACCCTAAATGTCAGATTGAACTAAAAAAATATATTACCTTGCAGGGATTATTATGGAAACAGGATGTTACATTCGGTGCCTGAAATATGAATATCAGTGCAGGATTTGTTATGCAGTTATCTGAGATAATTGGTCAACACTCTGAATATTTTTGCGGGGTGCTGGCTGCATATAGACACAATTTATACTAACTCCTATTTATCTTTTCCATGCTTAGCTGACCTCTCCCCTCCTCCCTGCCGCCATCTCCACTCCAAATGTCTTCATTTTGCTTCTTTTTCTAAGTCTAAACACCTGCCAAGAATTAAAGCATCCACACTGGAATAAACAGCCACAATCAGCCTCCATTGTACCCTGGATTCAACCCCGTGCTCCGGCAATTTCACTTGCTCATCACTTTCCAGACGCAGCAGGGGCTCGCAGGCCTGGTAGCAGGGGGCAACTTTGGGAGTGAAAGGTAGCTGTGGGAGTAAAACTCTAGGGCAGTGGTTCCCCAACTGTCAGCCTGCCGCTCCTGGGGTACTGGAGCAATAGCAGAGGGCTCAGCCTGAATGCTCATTATAAGTGCTGCCTGCATAGTTAAAGGACACATTTTCCTATCTACCCGACCCTTCCTTTCACCTCAGCTTGGACTCTCCGCATCTTGATCTTAGATTACAGGGGATTATGGGAAATCTTCAGTGAGGCAACAGCTGGGAGGCCTCAGGGTGGCTAATAAAGAATGTCAGATAATGGATTAAATGAGCAAGTAAAAATGTTGGTTTCGGTTACATAGACAGTAAGTCCTGAGTGCGATGCGGCAAAAGTTGATATAGTGAAAGATAATCTGATCTGGCCCGTGATAGTATTCCTTCCAATCACTAACTGGCACACACAGGGTATAGCAGGTGTAAAGCGGCCACAGTCTGCTCGATAAATTGCCCAAAGTGTATTGAATTAGAAATGCTATTTAGCTTAACTAAATGAACTGCCTTGTTACCTGGAAAATACCACAGGGTATAGGGGGGTCTACTGAAATGAACAAGCAGTTATAGAGCAGCTCTACGGGGCATAGCTAGTTACTGGTAAACTCTTTATAGATTATTCTGCAAACATATATTAGTAGGGGCCCCACTGGGTCCCCTACATTCCCGAAGGACCATAATCCAGACCCACAGGGTACATTTAGGATTTAGCCCCTGGCCTCACCGCCACAAAAGACAGCCTTGGTGGGGACAGGAGGACTGATAGCTTTGCCAAAATCGCTGAAAGATTTATTCACTAGGCGGTATTAGACCTGATTTAGAGGTTTTAGCATTAGAAAAAAAGGGCATAAAACGTTCTCTCTGGGTCTGCCTCGGGCACAGCAGCGGATTCATTTTATTTTAACTGAAGCCATAAAACTAGATGCAGAGAGAATGGAAAGAGGGAAAATAATATAATATGTAACAAACTATGGTTGGAATGGAATGGAAACAATAAAGGACTTAACAAGCAATTTGATGCACATATTGCCCATTCCTAGAATAACTGCCACCCACAAACTGCCAGAGCCTCAACACTCCCCTAATAAAAAACATAATTGTGGGTGACTCTGTTATCAATGGTCCCAGCTCACCGATTAATGATTAGTCTAGTTTAGTCTTGGGAATGGTTCATGGGGGGATACATTTCCAAGGGGAAGGTTTAAAACCCTTTAAAACCCACATATACACAGCTACAGGCATCCATAGATACACCTATATCAACTTCCCATTCTGCTTCTCTTGACTATAACTGGTATGGCAAGTATAAATATCCATAGGGCTGCGGAATAAATTCTGAATGACAGTGCATATGGGTAACCTCTCTGTCTGGGGGTCCCTAATGCCATATGGGTTAAATATATGTCTGGTATTAGAAGGGCATGGTGGTGTAGAGTCACTTTTACCTCTAAGGTCTCCTGCACAATCACAGCAAGTACATTTGTTGTGTGCCTCAGGGTATCCAACCACTGAACTTATCAAAACCGCATCTAGAGAATGACAAATCCATCTTGGCACAGAGCTATAACTATATGTGCGCACTTGTCACCGCAGACCCAAATTAGCTCAGCGCTGACAAATTGCCTTTACAAGACGCTTAATAAGTTAAACAGAGCCCACCTGTGTCCAATCGCAGCCGGGCAAAATGATTTCGGCACTTGTCAATGAAGTGTCATGCTGCTTGTGTATGAAATTAATTTGAAGCAAAAGTTCAAAACATTCCCGAAAAAAAAAGGAGCTGCCAAAAGAACTCCGGGATCAAGTCATTCAAAGCAGGGTAGGCTATAGCAATTTAATTGTGCTCAAATATTGCATGTGGCACAGTCAAGTTCTGCACTCTAAAGTGGAAGAAGTTTGGCACTTCCAAGGTTCTGCTTCAAGAAGCCTGTTGCTCTTACGGGGAGTATTTTCTATACAGGCATCCGAAGGCTGGTGTATAAGGCAACAGTTTCAAGTGGGGGGCCCATGGGTGCCTATATAGAAAAGTCCAGCCATGGAGTCAAAGGGGGTTACCCTTCCCTACCTAGTTGAGGTATGTGTCTAGCTTGTAATGCACAGGTGCAATAAAGGTAGGAGAGGGTGCAGGTAAGGATGGCATGGCTAGGGCAGCATCATAAATCAATCTAGTGTTGTCACTTTTCAGGCAGTCACTATGGTCTACTCAGCAAGGGCAAGAGTTGAAGACCACAGGACACTTTAAAGGTGCAAAAGAGGACTCAGTCAGACCGTGGGATATCTCAACTGTCTGGCCATTTAAAATCAAAACTGTCAATGCAGAAGAAAAGTGGCAAAAAGACTAGAAGACCCATCCAGACCCATTATGGTTTTATCTAATGTATCCAAAAACCCTTAGGTCCCGAGCATTCCAGATAACAGATCCTGCTGGCAATACCCAAGGCAACTACAGAGACTGTTATACTACAGAGAGACCCGGGTGCACTAATGTCACTGCTAATACAAATCACAGCTTCCAGAATTACTTACTAGGATTATTTTAGCAAGATACTATATTGTTACTCTGTTATCCTGCATTGCTTTCTTTAACTGAGACAATTCAAATTTGTTCTAATGTCCTGCATAAATGAGATAATATCCTTTCCTTTTTTGCTTAGATTAAGTCCGTTAAGTCTCTCGGAGGTAAGACTTAGGGCAAGACTTAGATTTCCCATTTTCCAAGCATTTGATGTGATCATTAATAACGTACAGTTACAGCTGCGGCGAGCTAAAGGCTGTTTATTTGTGTCCTTAGAAGTAATAGATTGAGTGTCCCAGAGAGACAGAGGAAAATAAAAGTGAAAACAGAAACTAGTGTGAAGTTAAGAAAATGACCAAAAGCAAAAGTATAATATTCAGAGAAAAGACCAGTCTAGTTAAGCTGGGATAGCCTGTTCTGCAGGGCCATCTGGGTGACTGGGTGTTGTCTGCAGGCCATCCTGGTATATGAAGTTTATTGGCCCCACATTGCAATATAAGAAGAAACTGAGACCCCAAAAAAGTAGTGACAGATATTTCCTCACCTTGTGTTTATGCAAACTAGCATGCAAATGAGCAAAATTAGCAATACATATTACATAGATTGGTAACAGCAATATGGTACTTTCAGACCCAAATTAGTCTCAACGCCGATACCTCTTATTTTGGGAAGTACAGACAGGCCCGGATTTGTGGCAGGAACGGCATGCTGCTCAACCACACCCACATTGGTTCAGAAACACTGGGGATGCGCAGGAGATAAAAATCGTTTTTTAAATTTCCAGTGCACCAATCCCCATTGCTCTGGTCCTGATGATGAAATTTGCGGAAATAAAATGGAGGTGATGGGGCGACGAACATAGCGGGGCCTAAGGGTGCTCACTATGTAAATCCGGGCCTGAGTACATGTATCTTTAATAACCAAACAGTTTCGGACTGGGGAGTCTGGACCCACTGGGGCAGCCACATAAAGGCCAGCACCTTGGCCTGCGCTCCAGGCTGGGTGGCATTTTCTAAACACACAATGTGAATCGGGTCTGGGCCGGTGTTTTTTCCCGGTGCCCAGTCCAACCCTGTAACTAGGGATGCACCGAATCCACTATTTTGGATTGGGCGAACCCCGAATCCTTCTCAAAAGATTCAGCCAAATACTGAACCGAATCCAAATCCTAATTTGCATATGCAAAAAGTCACATGATTTCCCTCCCCTCCCCTAATTTGCATATGCAAAAAGTCACATGATTTCCCTCCCCTAATTTGCATATGCAAATTAGGATTCGGATTCGGTTCGGCCGGGCAGAAGGATTCGGCCAAATCCGAATCCTGCTGAAAAAGGCCGAATCCTGGCTGAATTCCGAACCGGATCCTGTAGTCCGTGCATCCCTACCTGTGACCAAAATACCTTCTCCCCATCTGGAAAACCACATGAACAATACAATAGTCCTTCCCGCAAATTGATGTGTTCACCTTCACATACCTTATATCTCAAAGTAGAAAGATAGCAGCCCTCCCAAAAATAAAACCTCCTTTATTATCACATACGGCGACTTCAACAATGTTTCGGACCTTCCGGGTCCTTTTTCAAGGTGACAAGCACATGTGGTTTCCTGCATAATAACTTTGTGGAGATTAAGGGCAGAGACTAGGGTTGCCACCTTTTGCAAAAAAAAATTCCGGCTGGTGGGGGCGGGTACAAAAAGGGGGCGTGGTGTGACGTCAAAGGGGGTGGCCAGGACAAGAACCGAAGGATAAGGTAAGTTTACAGGGGATTGGGGGTGGGCCGAGGGGGTCTTTTAAAGGGTATTACAAATTTGTAATACCGGCCCCGGCCATGGCAGGTGATATACCGGCTAGGCCGGTAAAATACCGGCCGGGTGGCAACCCTAGCAGAGACACGCTCAGATTCGGGGAGATTTAGTTGCCTGGCGATAAATCGTCTCTTCTTTGGGGCATCTCTTGCCTCGTGAGGCAAATTCGGAAAACGAAGCGTACCAGTTGCCATCCCACTGGCGATTTAAATTCTAGCCGGCGGGAGGCAGTTTGTGGAGATTAGTTGCCCTGAAGAAGCGATTTGTCGCTGAGCGACTAATATTCCCGAATCTGAGCATGTGTCTCTGCCCTAAAGCACATTTTTATGAGAAAAGTGGGTAAAAGAATAACATTTGTGGCTAGATCATTGTGATTAGAGAGAAATGCCAATGTTGCACACAGCCCCCCCCCCCCCAGTTCCCATATTGGCTCATCTAGAACAACAAAATCGATATTTCCACTGCTACAGATTCAATGCGAAAACCACAAAATCTCTGGCAGACAGTTCCATCAACTGAGTGGGTTCCCCAATACTATGTATTGTGTATATATTATATAGTGGATAATATTCCCCACTATTGTAAAATATAAGGCTATTAGAAGGCACCAAGGAGTTCCATAACCATATTAAACCATGATGCTGACATTCATGAAACTCTACTATCCTTATACTTTACAACAGGGTGTACATTATTATTTTTTTTGATAATAAACACGTTTCAAAGAGCCACGTGACTCATTTTTTAAATAATAAAATAACAAAGAGGTCAATTGAGCTACTAAAGGCCATGATAGTCTCTTGGAGGGCCACTATATAGGCTGCCAGGGTCCCAGCCACAAATCATGACTGTACTGCTGCATTTACACAGAAACAAATGAGACACAGTCCTATGAATATACACACACCAAGGTCAGCACCAAACTGAGTAAATCTGTCTTACTGACACTTGAATATTTGTCAATTGTTTTCAGGCACAACAGGTGAGTTTTGGTGCATCTCCACCAGCCGAAAGATACATTGGAGCATTCACACTTGTGTGCCATAAGCCGTTAGAGTGCCATTAACCATTATTGCCAAGCTGCTATGCCTTTCGAAAGGTTATTCAAGGAAAACACGTATGTTTATTTGCATGTGATAAGAGGCAAACTTTGGTGGTAGCTTTGTGCCATCAAGCAGTTTTTCACGCCAGTGATTCTCCCTCTCTCTCCAGACAGAATTCTTTGTTTCGGAACAATAGGATTCCAGCGCTGCCTCTGCTGCATGGATACTGGGGCTTCTCTGATACACTGTTTGTTGAGTGAGCAGTAAAAGGCCACAGTCATCCATAAGATTCTAGTGAAAGTGACCATTGTTTCAAACTGTCTTAAAGGAGAACTAAACCCTAAAAATGAATAAGGCTAAAAATGCCATATTTTATATAGTGAACTTATTGCACGAGGCTAAAGTTTCAGCTTGTCAATAGCAGCAATGATCCAGGACTTCAAACTTGTCACAGGGGGTCACCATCTTGGAAAGTGTCTGTGACACTCACATGCTCAGTGGGCTCTGATTGGCTGTTGAGAAGCTAAGCTTAGGGCTCGTCACTAATTATCCAGCAGAAAATGAGCTTCCCTGACTGTAATATAAGCTGATGCTACAGGTTTGCTGATTATTAAATTCTGGGCGGTGGGAAGGGGAAATGTAGGCGGGCGCTAGGACCGCGCGGTCGCCTGGTCGGACCGCGCGTCCTAGGGGCGGCGCTGGGGGCCTGCTATAAATATATGTTTATATAAGACCTGATCTATGGGCCTTCCGCTGCCAAATCCCCTGCATGAGACCCTTATAGAAAGCAGCCCTGATCTTGGAAGGTGGCTTCTGCCCCTCACATCTATCCTACAGACAGAGAAAGAAGAGCCATCTGCTTGGCACATATGAGTTTCCTTTCCAAACAGGAAACTTATTAATTGCCCAGATGACAATCTGTGCGTCTTATTTGTGCCATTTTACCACCCTGCACAGAAATGCAAGGAATCCCCCAAGAAAAAACCTTCCACTCCATCGGCCCGGCAGTCCCGATAAACTGGGAGAAGCAGCTATAGGTCTCCTCCACAATGTAAAGGTCACCTGTAACGAGCGGCATTCTATCTCGGCATATGACAAAGTGCATTGAGCAGAGCAGGCCTTAAAAGGGATGGAGATCTAAAAATACAATTTTCCTTAAAGGGAAAGTCAACCCAAAAAATAACATTTTACCTAATAAAAGAAAACATAATTCTAAGCAACTTCGCAATAAACATTCATTACAAATTTTTAGGGATGCACCAAATCCACTATTTTGGATTCGGCAGAACCCCCGAATCCTTCGCGAAAGATTCGGCCGAATACCAAACGGAATCCGAATCCTAATTTGCATATGCAAATTAGGGGTGGGAAGGGGAAAACATTTTTACTTCCTTGTTTTGTGACAAAAAGTCACGTAATTTCCCTCCCCACCCTAATTTGCATATGCAAATTTGGATTCGGTTTGGCCGGGCAGAAGGACTGAATCCGAATCCTGCTGAAAAAGGCAGAATCCTGGACGAATCCCGAACCGAATCCTGGATTCGGTGCATCCCTACAAATTTTCAATGTTTTTTAAGTTATATGTATATGTATTGCTATTGAAAGCAGTGTTTGTCTGTCCTTAACTATTCACTGTCCTGATGTCTAAGGGCATCAACCGTCTTAGGGCTCTTACACACGGTCGGTTTTTCCTGCGCAGGAGTAGACGCACTCAATTATTGTGAAGGGGGCTGTACTCACACAGACACATGCAGGGTCGGATTGGTGCAATCAGGGCCCACCGGGTCCTGAACCTCGGGGGGCCCCCGCGCGCATGCGCAAAAAGCCGGTGCGCCGTGCGCGAGTGGCAGACGTATTGCATGCATGCATGAACTACAGGCTTACATCGCGCATGCGTGAACGAAAGGCCAACCACGCGCCTGCGCTAATGGTTAGCACACTGTGCCACTCTTTTTTTTGTTTGGGGGCCAATATAGGACCCAGTCTGGGCCGGCAGGGGCCCAAGAGGGCCGGGGCCCATCGGTTTTTTTCCCGGTTTCCCGTCGGCCCAGTCTGACATGGACGCATGTATGTGCCAAATGCAGGTAAAATGCAACATGCTGCGTCCCACCTGCGTTTGCCGCTTACATGCGTCTGTGTGAGTACAGCCCCCTTCACAATACTTAAGTGCGTCTATTCTTGTGCTCCCCTGCGGCTGAACGGAAGAAAACACAACGCAGTGGAGCGCAGGAAAAAACAACCGTGTGTAAGAGCCCTAAGAATGTTGATACAATGTAAGACAAGGAGCTGATTAACAACCAGGAGTTAAGCAAATGCTGCTCTCAATAACAATCATTTTAAGAAATACCTTTTTAAAGCACTGAAAATTTTGAATGAATGTATTTTGGACAGTTACTTGGAATTATGTTTTCTTTTATTAGGCAAATTTGTATTTTGGGGTTGACTTGCCCTTTAATTAAAGAAAATATAATTCTAAATACTTTGCAATATAGCAGTTATCCTTCTAATGTAGCAGAAGCCAGCCGTGCACAATTCCTCATAGGCCTTTTCAATCCACTGGTTGCTGTTACATTGTTTGGTGGAGAACAGAGAGGGGCAGAATATCACCTATAGATACAAATAAAACCACTGGACATTTGTAATGGATATATATCGGGAAGTCGATTGGAATGACAGTTTCTTTCATTAGACAAAACTGTTGGTTTTTTGGGTTTATATCCCCTTTAACATTATGCAATGCTTTCAGAAAGCAGCAGTCTCCGTGTCTCTCAGTGAAATGCCAGGGCTGTGGGTACCCGTTCATCTGCCCCTGCATTGTGCTGTGAGCGCTGCTGGAGACTGAGGGAGCTTTTGTCATGTTGATGCTGCTGAGGCTGCTGAGTGAGCCGCATGGAGAGGAATTCTTAACCAGACCCACACACTCAGCAATGCAGACAATCCATACATTCTCCAGAGAGACTGGACCGGCTTCACCCTACACCACCCTGTCCTTAAATCTCCGCATTCTGAATCTTGTGAGCCCCCATTGTGCTTTAATTCATGCGCATTTTACTTTATCATCAGCCGCCCTTATGATACAAATGAATTCCTCCCGGCCCTGATTTCGCCTCGCATTCTAAGCCTTTAACCCCGTCAGCACGCTAAAGATCATTTATGACCCCGGAAAGCTGGATTTGTAAAGAAAATATCTGCCAACTGTTTATCTTGGAGCGGCGGTGTGCGAGCTGCATGTAACCAGCTTATAAAACAGACCAGGCCACAATGTGGTTTTTAAGCATTAAACGCAGATCATACTAATTAGGGTCACTGGCTGCGACCTGCAATGCACCTACCTATTAGGTCTCTTACACACGGGCGTTTTTTATGTGTTCGACGCAGGTTTGAGCGTGAAAAAACGCATTCATTAACTGATTCCCTTATATTCTGCCAGGCTGTCAAAGTTGTGTTTTAGGGCTCTTACAGACGAGCGTTTTTACCTGCGTTCCGTTTTTCTGCATTCAGCCGCAGGGGAGCACAGGTATAGACGCATTACATTTTTTCCAATGGGGCTGTACTCACACTGGCGTGTGTAGGCGCCGAACGCAGGAAAAATGCGGCATGTTGCATCTCAACCTGCGTTCAGCGCCTTCACGCGCCTGTGTGAGTACAGCCCCATTGGAAAAATGTAATGCGTCTATTCCTGCGCTCCCCTGCGGCTGAATGCAGAAAATGGAATGCAGGGGAGTAAGAGCCCTTACTCCGGTTGCATCTCAGTGCGTTTGTTTAGACGCAGCATGCCGCATTTTCTTGCGCTTGACGCATGTTCAGCTATCAATAGAATAGAGCAGGGGTCCCAAACCATTGTTACCCGTTAGATACATCGAAATGTAAAAAAAGGTTTGAAAGCAAAGTAAGAATTTGGGGTGCCAAATATGCAGCTAAAGTTTTCCTTCAAAGCAGGAACTGAAAAATGATGCCATGATTTGAGGCCACTGGAAGCAACATCCAAGGGGTTGGGTTGCATTTGGAACGGGGGGGAAAAAAACGTGCTTAGCTGCGGCAATAAAAAGGTGTTTAAATGCAATATATGTGTTTTTTTTGCACTCAGCATGCGTTTGAAAAATGCAGAAGCGAACACCTGTGTGTAAGAGCAGCAGACAGCAGGTGCCATCCAGAGATTTGGGATTAGAGAGTCAAATAGCGGCACCGGCCAGATGGTTTGAGAGCAGGGCAGAAAGGGTTTCAAGTTACTTCAGTGAATAGGATATGAAACCTGTCGCACCTTCAGCTAATGTTAAACTGCAACTCCCAGAATACTAAGGAGCAGAAAACTATGAATGTTAGGAGTTGCATTTTACCAACAGCTGGAGGATTCTATTCTAAAGTGGGGACCCCCGTTAGGGTAGAACTACATGGTGCGATTCCGTGCGTTCCGACGCGATGAGAGGAAACGCAGACGTCATGTTGCATGCGTCGAGTCTAATGTAAGTAATTTAATATGTTGCACGTGGAAGCTGATTGCATCCAACACAATGCAACTGACGGATGAAGACATGCAGCGTTCGCATCCGACACGACTGTCAGCTTCTACGTGTGACATTTGTATTACTTACATTAGACTCGGCGCTTGCAACATGACGCGTTTCCTCTCATAGCGTCGGAACGCACCCATCTCCAGCATTCTCCAAAACATAAATGATTTAAGGGCTCTTAGGGCTCTTACACACGGCCGTTCCGACCTGCGCTCCCCTGCGTTCCGTTTTTTGGCGTTCAGCCGCAGGGGAGCGCAGGAATAGACGCAAGTAATTATTTGAAATGGGGCTGTACTCACTCAGGCGCGTGTAGGCGCCAAACGCAGGTTCAGACGCAACATGCTGCATTTTTTCTGCGTTCGGCGTCTACACGCGCCTGAGTGAGTACAGCCCCATTTCAAATAATTACTTGCGTCTATTCCTGCGCTCCCCTGCGGCTGAACGCCAAAAAACGGAACGCAGGGGAGCGCAGGTCGGAACGGTCGTGTGTAAGAGCCCTAAGCATGCTGGGAGCTGTACCACCAACAGCAGGGTTATATTCATAAACCACTACTACATTTTCTACACTCGCTAGAGCCAGTAGCCCACTAAATACAAGAAGGCCCTGGCTGCTCCAGGTACACCTACCTCTCTGTCCTTTGTTCCTGAGATCAGAGTATTAAACCCAATTTACTTTACTCTAGCACCGAGCGCCTAAGCAGCACTATGTCTACCCTTCTGATGTCTGATTGTAGTGTAATATCGGCACGGGAAATTGGGCTATTATTTCCCTATGCTGGATA
This sequence comes from Xenopus petersii, assembly GCA_038501925.1. NCBI lineage: Eukaryota > Metazoa > Chordata > Amphibia > Anura > Pipidae > Xenopus > Xenopus petersii. The sequence goes on along the minus strand of CM076685.1, from coordinate 107,294,662 downwards.
AAAGCAGGACAGCTAATGGAGCACTGGCAGGGAGGGTTCTCATTAGAGCATCCTATTGTATCTGTAAATAAATTTAGGTTGGGCTTTATCAGTATTAAGAACCCCCAAATGGCATAGGAGACAGTCACAGCAGGAAAAGTATAGAATTTTGACTTATTGTCAATATACTTTAAATCCCAAAAATGTGAATAGTAAAAACTGAAAGACTTCAGCTAAGGGGCCCATACTAAGGACTCTCACACACGGGCGGGTTTTCCTGCACTCCCCTGCGTTGTGATTTCTACCGTTCAGCCGCAGGGGAGCGCAGGAGTAGACGCACCCAATTATTGTGAAGGGGGCTGTACTCACACAGATGCATGTAAGCACCAAACGCAGGTGGGACGCAGCATGTTGCATTTCACCTGCGTTCGGCGCATACATGTGTCTGTGTGAGTACAGCCCCCTTCACAATAATTGAGTTGCGCTCCCCTGCGGCTGAACGGAAGAAATCGCAATGCAAGGGAGCCCTAAGGCTCAGGGTCCCACTGGCCAACCGAAAACTCCCCATAAATCTTGATGTTGATTCCCTCGCTGAAGCTGCTGGGCACAGAGATCCAGTATTGCTTGCCGGCGCTGTCTCTTATCTCTCTGCTTCCTTTAAATTTGCCAACAAACTCTATTTGCAGCATCAGAGATACAGAAGACTGATAGCGGGTTCCCAGCTAATAGAATCCACACACCCAGCTGGCAGGCTATATACATGGAGTATCGTGCCACCCAGATAAGAAACAGAGCTGAATTCATAAGTACTGGAATTACCATCCACATCGACTGACTTTAGTCCATTTCAGCTCCGATGAGACCGTTACATCCTTACAACGTTCATACTAAACACCTATAAAAGCCTCTTGCTGCATGGCCAATTAGTGCTTCATTTGGATAAATAGTGGAAATGAACCGCAACCGGTCACCATGATCTCAGGCCAAAAATGTACACAGAGATGTGCCCCTGTTGGGTGGTTTCCAATATATATTCATAGGCCAGGAGTAATGCCAGCAAATACTAGACTATGGTGAGATATCAACCAATGAGATGGATGATATCATTTCAACATTGCTCTCATCCAATCACAGAAACTAATTAATGCATAGATGGTTATTTTCCCTACTGATTACTAGGGATGCACTGAATCCAGGATTCGGTTCAGGATTAGGCCTTTTTTAGCAGGATTCAGATTCGGCTGAATCCTAGTACCCGGCTGAACTGAATCGGAATTTGCATATGCAAATTAGGGCTGGGGAGGGAAATCACATGACTTTTTGTCACAGAACAAGGAAGTAAAAAATGTTTTCCCCTTTCCACCCCTAATTTGCATATGCAAATTAGGATTTTAGTTCGGTTCAGTATTCACCCGAATCTTTCGCGAAGGATTCGGGGGTTCGGCTGAATCCAAAATAGTGAATTCGGTGCATCACTACTGATTACGGTATGAGATACATACCCAACATTTTGGAAATGTGGCCACACCCCCTAATTACCATATTCATTTGGCAGGTTGTGAAAGTTTGAACACATTTCTGTGGTTTTTATGTGTTATGACAGTTTTGCTAATGAAGGTGAATTGCCCTTTAAGCTGCAAGTTTCACAGTTTCTCCAAGAGACTTAAATTATTACAATTGCTTCTTTGCTTATCTTAAATTGTTACAAAGGTATCTAAGTGCCCCTGCCACGTATTCTGGGCTCTCTGCTAAAAGCCAATTAAGTTTTTGAAACTTTGTATCTTTTTCTGGTTGCTCAGTGCAGGAGATCAAAGAGAAAGTCGGGACATTTCAGTAACAATCCGGGACTGAGGATTGAGCTGTCAAAATCGGGACTGTCCTGGGAAAAATAGCACAGTTGGGAGATGGAAATAAGCTTTAAAGGAATTGTTCAGTGTAAAAATAAAAACTGGGTAAATAGATAGGCTGTGCAATATAAAAAATGTTTCTAATATAGTTAGTTAGCCAAAAATGTAATGTATAAAGGCTGGAGTGATTTCATGTATAACAAGTCAGTCAGATCACTACTTCCTGCTTTTCAACTCTCTTTGTTTACACTGACTGGTTACCCTGGCTACCAGACAGTAACCAATCAGAGACTTGAGGGGGGGCCACATGGGTCATTTCTGTTGCTTTTGAATCTGAGCTGAATGCTGAGGATCAATTACAAACTCACTGAACAGAAATGTACCATGTGGCCCCCCTTCAAGTCGCTGACTAGCTCAGAGTTATAGAGCTGAAAAGCAGGAAGTTGGATTCTGGCTGTTTTATTAGACATCTGTTCACACCAGCCTTTATATATTACATTTTTGGCTAACTAACTATATTAGAAACATTTTTTATTTTGCACAGCCTATCTATTTACACAGTTTTTATTTTCACACTGAACTATTCCTTTAAAAACCAACTCATCTTTCCACTTGAGTTTATTTATATTTTGCCTCTGGGGCAGCGATAAAATAATTTGAGGCTAATTTGCTTGTTCTGGGGCCCGATGACAGATTCTACTTAATACTGGTGAAAGACATAATCCCACATACACCCACAGCAAAATACCACTATAATCCACTATTATTCATCCACCGCCCTTGTGTGTACTAAGCAAAAACATGCACACCCAGGTAATAATAATTATTAATATGATATAAATAATTAATATAACATGTATTTATCACAAATAATAACAACAGAGATAACAGGGTAGAAGTGCCGGGCAGGTAGAGTTAAGGTTTAGGGTGGGGAGTGCGATCCTGAGTGTTGGGATTAAATCAGCCAGAGAAGGGAAAGTAGAAAGGTAGTATTAAAAGCCTTTAATTATTTTGAAACAATGTAATATGTCCTTTGTGCTTTAGCTACTGTCTCCCCCTCCCATGGGCCCATGTGATCCCGGGGGGGCCATGGAAAAATGTCCCTACCATGTAAATCCTGGAAAAGCCAATACTACATTTGTTCTTACACCTTGTTAACCTCAAAATTAGATGCATCCTTCAATAAAGTAATATTACATATGAACGTCATTCATTAACCTCATACAATAAGTCCCCTGTTATGGTTTCTCAAGCACAAACAGTTTTTACTGAGCTCTTGTATGAACTGGCATGTCATCAAGTCATAAACAAGTACAGGTGTGGGATCCGTTATCCGGAAGCCCGTTATCCAGAAAGTTCTGAATTACGGAAAGGCAGTCTGCCATAGACTCCATTATAAATAAATTATCCAAATTTTTAAAAATGATTTCCTTTTTCTGTGTAATAATAAAACAGTAGCTTGCAGGGGTGTAACTACAGAGGAAGCAGACCCTGCGGCTGCAGGGGGGCCCAGGAGGTATAGGGGGCCTATGAGGCCCTCATTAATGAGAAATGTCAATATATATTGGTAAAACAGGACAACCTCTGGAAATGTCGGGGGCCCTAAAATTAATTTTGCTGTGGGGCCCAGTAGCATCTAGTTACTCCACTGGTAGCTTGTACTTGATCCCAACTAAGATATAATTAATCCTTATTGGAAGCAAAACCAGCGAGTTTATTTAGGGCAGAGACACGCTCACACTTGGGGAGATCTAGTCGCCCAGCGATAAATCGCCTCTTCTTCGGGGCGACTAATCTCCCCGAACTGCCTCTCGCCGGCTAGAATCTAAATCGATGTGCGAAGTCACTTAAAGTTTCCTCATGAGGCAACTTTGGGTGACTTCGGAAAATGAAGCTCATTGAATTTAGATTCCAGCTGGAGGGAGGCAGTTCGGGGAGATTAGTTGCCCCGAAGAAGAGGTGATTTGTCGCTGGGCCACTTATCTCCCTGAATCTGAGCATGTGTCTCCTAAATGTTTCAATGATTTTCTAGCAGACTTAAGGTATGAAGATCTAAATTATGGAAAGATCCATTATTCAGAAACCCCAAGTTCCAAGCATTCTGGATAACAGGTCCCATACCTGTATTTTTAAAGTCCTCAATCTGTTCAGGTTGTTGTGTGAACGGTTACTGCCTGACCCTTAGATTTGATTTGGAAAAAAAGAGAGGTGAAGCTTCTGGGCCACAGACATGACATTGAATGTCAACCCCAATGAAAGGAAGAGATAATCGCCCTGCCTCTGTAGCTTCCAGCACCAGCCAATAAAGGCAGTTCTTCTGTATTATACATTTATAATCAATTACACCAAGCAAGGACATTATGGGTCTCCTTCCCACAGTGCACCAGTGCCCCTTCCAGCAAAAAACGACTCCCACTTTATGATCTTTGAAAGGAAAATATTTAAAGATTTGTCAACTTAAAGGGCTTATCTACATGTATGAATGTCACCTCAGTAGAAATGCAGCTGTCTATGAAGAGTGACTCGTATGCAATAACCAATAAGGAAGTCACTACAGAACACCCAAATCTAAATAAAATTATTGTCAACCAATATGGAAGTCACTACAGAACACCCAAATATAAATAAAAATATTGCCTCCATCTTGCCCTACTGCCTCCATCGTGTCCTACTGTCTCCATGGTGCTATATTGTCTCCATCTTACCCTACTATCTCCATCTTGTCCTATTGTCTCCATCTTGACCTACTGTCTCCATCTTGTCCTACTGTCTCCATCTTGTCCTACTGTCTCCATCTTGACCTACTGTCTCCATCTTGTCCTACTGTCTCCATCTTGACCTACTGTCTCCATCGTGTCATATTGTCCCCATCTTGTCCTACTGTCTCCATCTTGACTACTGTCTCTATCTTGCCCTACTGCCTCCATCTTGGCCTACTGTCTCCATTGTGCTCTATTGTCTCCATCTTGTCCTACTTTCTCCATCTTGTCCTACTGTCTCTATCTTGACCTACTGTCTCCATCTTGTCCTACTATCTCTATCTTGCCCTACTGTCTCCATCTTGTGCTACTGTCTCCATCTTGTGCTACTGTCTCCATCTTGCCCTACTGTCTCCATTTTGCCCTACTGTCTCCATCTTGTCCTACTGCCTCCATCTTGTCCTGTTTCCATCTTGACCTACTGTCTCCATCTTGTCCTACTATCTCCATCTTGACCTACTGTCTCCATCTTGACCTACTGTCTCCATTTTGTCCTACAGTTTCCATCTTGACCTACTGTCTCCATCTTGAATGGAAGTCACTACAGAACCCAATCTAAATAAACATATTGTCCCTCATCTACAGTGTCACTGCCACCAAACATAATGTCCTTCAGCAACAAGGTCACTGCCATCCAACTTACTGTCAATAAGCCACGGGTCACTGTCATCAACTTTAATCACTGCCACCAAATTCCCTGTCTATCACCCATAGATTCACTGCCACCCAATTCTGCTGTCCATCAGTCACAGGGTCATTGCCACCAAACTGCCATACAATTTAATGCTCATAAGCCAAAATCTGGGTGTACCAAAGTGCCAGATGACCTCCTAGTGGATCCACAGAGCTATATCTAATTGCAGAGAGTTCTCTGGTGGGCCTGGCTGCAACCAAACTTACTGTTCATTAACCACATGGACAGATTGCCTAATAACTTGCCTTCCCTACTGAAGAGGCTTATCTAGTTGGCTGTAGATCTTTCTATGTTCTCCACACCGACAGCCACTGTATTTATGGCTTTATGTCTGTGTGTGGCTATAAAATTAACATATACATACACATACCCATGCATCTAACTGCAGCACCATTACATCATCCGCTCCCCCACTTTGTGCTAATTGCTTATTCCCTTAGCATGGGATTTACTGCGGATAAAACTACATTTCAGAGCCATTTGGGGGAACCGTGTGTGTGCTTGCCTATGAAATGTCTTGGCTACGCTGCCATGTAAAAATGTCAAATTAGCAATTTAGTCCCTCCCTCCTTCATGCCAGGCCAATGGCTGCTTAATGCGAAGAGGAAAGCCCACGGGCACAGAGAGCATTTTACGCTCTTATGGGCCAATAGATACGATAATATTAGCAAAAGCTTCTGCTAGAGAGAGGAATATCACATCTTTCTGCAAGAACACATTAGTACGAAACCTACATGTACCCCCCTTCCCCAGCAGGGCTCAAGTAAAGGATAAAGGGGTCCCCATCAATAAAAGGAACGTTGGGGCCCCAACATGCGACCCCAACCATGTTGCCATTCATCCCCCATTATGGGATGATGATGAACCTGCAACTACTCCCCTCATGGCCAAGTGCAAAAGAAAAAGCTGGAGCAACGTGTGGTTGGCATAAAACATCTCCATTTGATCTGAAACATAAGGAGCTCCTCTTCCGGCAGATTTGGAGAAGTGCAGCTCAAAGGAATCCAATGAAAATGGAAACAGCTCTTCCCCGAGAGACACAAATAATATCACTCTTTGCCTAATGAGGCAAGTAATAAGCTATATGCCCAAATGAAGCAGGCCTGAGGTTATTATATCAGTAAAATGATAATATAGCCCATGCAATGTTTGTGTTCAGAACTACGCAGCCCTTTCCTTCGACCGTCTCCGTTTTATGGCTTTCCCATTTTTGCACATGTTTTATTCAACCACCCTGCGCCATCAACTCTCCCTTCTACAATCTCATTATCCATTTTAAACACAAATAAAATTATGCCCCTCAATAGTCATAAAAACTCCAGCTTGTTTAAAGGAAAAAAAAACACACACACACAATTCGCTTGTTTGTTCTCCAGCAAAATCTCATTAGGATAATAAATGCTGCCTGGGATTGCAGAAGCTGTAGTATCTCCCAGACGGGGGGGGGGGGGGTCTATGAGGGGCCCAGCCTGAGGGCCAATGAGGCTAATATACTATAAGTATATAGTAGAGGGCTGTACAACCCCACAAAGAAGAGGCCTTGGTGCAGTCACCCCTGTCGGAACTCCCTACAAACAGCTCTGCCCTGCAGCACAGATAAACCCACTTGCTTCCAGTTCCATGGCTCTGCTACCCAAGTGTTCATATTAGTCCAAGGAGACAGAATTACCCCATCTAATTAATTTTATGAAGACAAAGCTCTGTCTCGGGAACATGCCTTGAGCTGCTACATTCTGGGAAGCAAAGCAAGGATCTCCTGCTGGGCAGGGGGGATATGTTTCTCCTGGAGGGGGGCTGGGCAATGTAAAGAGGAATCAGTTTGCTTTGGCAAAATTCCAGCAATAAGTCTGGGGATGAGCTCTATGTCTGGGGGGTTGGCATAAGGGAAAGGCCTTGGGTCATTGGCTTAGGTTGTGCAGCTACTGGGGGACCAGGAGGTAAGGGGGCAGTGGAGCTATGGCTGAAGCAGTTCAATACATAAATGTCTGATTCCCAAAGTATAAAGAGCCCTAAAATGGTTTTGCAGTGAGGCTCTGTAAATTTAGTCATGCCACTGTCATACCTCCCAACTGTCCCCCTTTCAACCCCATTGTAACAGAAATATCCTGACTTTCTCGTTGATCTCCTGCACTGCACAGCCAGGAAAAAGATATAACGTTTCTAAAACTCAATTGCAGAGAGCCCGGAATACATGACAGGTGCAGATAGATACATTTGCAACTATTTAAGATAAGCAAATAAGTCATTGTAACAATTTAAGATAAGCAGGTCTCTTGGGGAAACTGTAACTTGCAGCTTAAAGGGCCATTCATCTTTATTAGCAAAACTTTACTAATACATAAAAACCACAGAAATGTGTTCAAATTTCATAAACTGACACATTTTTAAACTGAACATGGTAAATTAGGAGGTGTGGCCACACACAAAATGGGCAGGGTCACCAGAAAACCTTAGACCACCGGCCCACTCTCTATTACCTAGTGTTTTCTCTTTACATATTATCAGCAATCTTTTCTTCTATTTATATTCTTTGTCTTTATACAGAAATGAGGAACGGCCATGGGTTAACCATACAAGGCCTAAGGGTTGGGTCACCGGAAGGGCCCACTGACACCTGGGCTAGGGTTGCCATATTTTTTCTAAATTACCTAAAGGTGACGTCAGGGGCAGAATTGATTACATCAGGGGCGGGGCTGATGATATGATGATCACGATTGGCTGATCACCATTCCACTGACTGCAATTTTCTGTCCAGATTTCCTAATTTGTAAATTCGGACAGGCAGTTTTGACCCGGACTGCCCATCCAAAAATCAGGTTAAAAACTGGACAGGTGGAAAGCCTAACCTGGGCCCACCAGGAGTTTTCCTGGTATCAGAGGTCCAGTCCAACAATGGAAACCCACACAACACTCAATCTTTGTGTTTAAAGTTGATCAGCCCACCGTAACTGTGATTCAGGGGTCAGCAGGACATGAAAATCCTATATTATCTAGAGGACTTATGCCCAGGGACACATAGGTACAATAAATGTAAAATATAAAGTTTCTAGGGGGGAAAAAAAACTAGTTGTGCTGGTTAGAAAGCAATTATTTAATGAAAGCGGCTGTTTCACATGATGAAGCAATCTAAATATTTTATGATCAGTTATGACTTGGTTTCACTGCCAGGGCCACAGGGGAAATGCGTGGAGCCCTGCTATTAAGTATATGATAGGGCAGAAAGGAACAGAAGCTCAGCGCCGCTTTACATATTAGCTCATTATGACTCCCCACTAGGTTTCTCCTTCGTTTGCAATATTTATTGTTAACGGTACAGTTGAGAAGGAGCCATGGGCACTACAGAGTGGGGCCCTGGGAACTTTTATATACTTGTCTATTGGTTTTTAAAGGTACGATATCTGCCTTATGTAATGGTCACCCCCTTAGCCAGCTGATACAAATTTAGAGATGCAACCCCGGCATTTTATATTTTGGGTGTGTTTTGGCAATGCATGCTCATCTAGAATGCCCATGCTCCATATAACCTAGGACTCCATACAAATAATGTCCAAGAATTCCCCAAATCCAAGGCTCCCCTGTCTGAACCAGAGCGGCTGATAGGAGAAACCTCCCATGCTGAAATGTACTGATTGGAAAATAAAAGCTCATTCAATCATTTGTAGCTGTTTTATTAAACAAAACAATATCCCTCCACTATCAGCGGACGCGCTGTGTGGCTCTGGCATGGATTTAGCTGGAGTTCTCAATATTGAGATAACCCATGTCTCTTTCCCATATCTAGTCCAATAGTTTGATTAGCTCTGGCTCAAGACAAGACTTGGGAAATATAACATGGTCCTTTCCAGCCAAAGCATCGGCCTGCTGGCTCTGAGACAAATGGGTCATCAATCATAGGCAATCTCATAAACATGCAAGTGAAATGCCTTACACTAAGGACAGGTGAATTAAATAGATATAGGGATGTCACAATCAAAGCCTTGCAGCTCTTGGGCAATCCCAGAAGAAGAATCATAATAGTTGTTATAAGAGTTCATCAATATGATTGGATAATTGGCCCACACTATTTTATGTGTGTCTGGGATAGTTATAAAAGAGGAGACAAGGCAAAGAAGAAAGGTTAGGACCCCCAAACAAAATGTAAATCAGGGGTGCACAACCTGCAACAATCCCTCAACAACCTGAGATGGAATACTGGAAAAAATAGGCAAAGGCTGTTGTGGTATTTCTAGTTTCTGGAGTTCTAGTCCCACAGCAGCTGGACGTTCACATATTTATAAAATATTTTCCCTTAAACTGTGGTTTCATCAGCTTTGGCCAACAAATTGTATAAAAAATGTAGGTTTAGTTCCCCTTTAATGTCTGACTGCAAAGAAAGACTCACACTTACCAAGAATAAATTAAAATCACTCTTTTTCCCCTGTTTCTCTCAGAATACAGCTGATGCTATTTATTCAGAGGGCTTTGTGGGGCGATGTGGAATGTAAGCTCTGGCAGTGGGGTGAGGTGGCGCCTGCCTTGAATACCAATAAATGGACAATTCAGCTCTCGGCACAGGGTCTGTCCAGGAACCTACATTGGCTTCTCAGCCCACACAGTGACAGTGTACAGAAAGCACAGAACCCTTTCCCTTCCACACAGTTACATTAATCCTTCTAAACAAAATGGGTTGTATAGGCAGGATAATATAGTGATTGGATTAGTCAAAAGAGAGCATGTATGGGAAATAATTCATACACCTTCTGCTTATTGGCCTGTGTATGGTTCCAGCTGACAGACCTGCTTGAATATCTGCCAGATATTAATCAGGCAGGTTTGATTTGCCATTTGATAAAGAACATCATTTGCGTGTTGATGTGGTCCTTGTTTCTCAAGGTGGCCATATTGTGAGAGATCCTCAACAAAAGAGGCCGTCTTTATACGTATGGTCAGCTATAAGTGGAAGTTGGACAGATCTGTCTTTAAGTGGTATTGTAATAAGACCTCTAAAGAGTGTGACTGTGGGATAGCAGGTATAGTAGGGAGAGATGGTGCCTATAGTAACAGTGGGATAATAGTCTCTGGGAAGGGAGTGTGACTGTGGGATAGCAGGTATAGTAGGGAGAGATGGTGTCTATAGTAACAGTGGATAATAGTCTCTGGGAAGGGAGTATGACTGTGGGATAGCAGGTATAGTAGGGAGAGATGGTGTCTATAGTAACAGTGGATAATAGTCTCTGGGAAGGGAGTGTGACTGTGGGATAGCAGGTATAGTAGGGAGAGATGGTGCCTATAGTAACAGTGGGATAATAGTCTCTGGGAAGGGAGTGTGACTGTGGGATAGCAGGTATAGTAGGGAGAGATGGTGCCTATAGTAACAGTGGATAATAGTCTCTGGGAAGGGAGTGTGACTGTGGGATAGCAGGTATAGTAGGGAGAGATGGTGCCTATAGTAACAGTGGGATAATAGTCTCTGGGAAGGGAGTGTGACTGTGGGATAGCAGGTATAGTAGGGAGAGATGGTGTCTATAGTAACAGTGGATAATAGTCTCTGGGAAGGGAGTGTGACTGTGGGATAGCAAATTCCATTAGATGGACAGTCCTCTACTATAGGTATCCCTGAGATTGATTAGAAAATGCTGATCTCTGTATTTTTTATTGAGAAACAGCCAACTGAGCACCCTACATCCCAGTCTCCCCAACTGCTCATGTGCCGGGTGTATCAGCTGAATATACAGTAACTGCCTGACGTTCTTTAGATAGAAGTGAGAATAAGGGGAAAAGGCTCACATGGAGTTTTCTCACAGGAACAAAATATAGTCAATGGGAATCCTGGTGCTTCAGAGCAGATGAACAACTACGGCCTGAAAAATCAGCCCCATGACTCCAATTAAGTAGAATGGGAGGACAATTCCTGCTGTTTCAATTTCAAGCCCTTTTCCCAAGGAAAAACACACAGCTAGAAAATATAATGTTCTCACCAAAAGTGGGACTTAAAAGCGAGAGAATCTAAATAGGAATATAATATGATCTTACCTTCACGTTGTGTTATACTACAACTGCCAACATACAATGTGTTGGGTGCCATGAATATCCCAGATTCTTTGTATAAACAAAACAATGTTATTTTTAAAGGAATCAATTGGCCTTAAAGTAAATTAGAATCTCCAGCCATCAAGCTGACCTTTCTATCACTTTCGTTCTGGGACACAAATTGCCAAATAATTACCCGCACATAATTTTAAGTACTTTTACAGTATGAAGCAGATCGAATGGGGGAAGGGGAGGTTCAAATAATGGTGTTCTTAGCTTACACATGGCCCCAGTGTTCTTCAGGGGGAAAAGGGTTAATGTGAATGGAAATGAGACATTAGAGCCAGAGGAGGAAGAGAAATAAGACAAACAGGTCTCCTCCTCTCTCTTTGCCACTGGAGTGTTTTGGGATCACAAGCAAAGTGAATGAAACTGGATCCTTAACCCTTTCTGTCAAATAAACTAAATAATAGCTGTGAGGCTATCTTTAATAAAGAGTTAATGGAGGAAAACATGTGGGAGGTCTGTAGCTTGGGGAACATGACACACTCCAAATTGTATAGAATAATGGCACATATACACAAGCCACAGGATTCTCTAACTTGCGCATCGCTCAACATCTGCACAGCCACCGGTTGTCTATCCCTGGTTTCAAGAAAGATAGACAGACTGCTGGGGCAGGGGCGGTGGAAAAGGAAAGCAACTAAGAATAAGAAGGATGATGAAGAGCAATATGGTGGTGCTGGTGGTGGGGAATAAGGAAGAAACCAACAAGAGTGAGGGTTGCTGTAAAAGACTGGGGGGGGAAAGAAACAGCAAATGAGAAAGAGAGAAGGAGGGCATCAAGATGGGAAGGAGAGTATAAGAAGATAGGCAAATGGGGTGACATGCAGAGAAAGGGGGAGAAAAAAACAAGGCAGAAGGGACAGCACTTAGGGAAGAGATAGAATGCAAAAGGGGGATGAAAAATAAGTATGTGAGCAAAAGCTTAAAGAAAAAGAGTGAAATGGTAGATATAAAACCATGCAGGAGTTGTAGGAAAGGGATAAGTAATTCAAAGAGGGAGATGAAGACAGAGAAGATACTACAGAGAGAAAGAGTGTGGAGAGAAAGAATGAGCAGAACTAGAGCAGAAAAAGAATCAGCAGAACCAGAGAGGAGAAAGAATGAGCAGAAGCGGGGAAGATAATGAATGAGCAGAACTTGGGAAGAGAAAGAATGAGCAGAAACAGGAAAGAGAAAGAATTAGAAGAACCGGGGGAATAGAAAGAATGAGCAGAACTGGGGAAGAGAAAGAATGAGCAGAATCAGGGAAGAGAAAGAAAGAATGAGCAGAACCGGGAAGAGAAAGAATAAGCAGAATCAGCGAAGAGAAAGAAAGAATGAGTAGAACCGGGGAAGAGAAAGAATGAGCAGAATCAGCGAAGAGAAAGAAAGAATGAGTAGAACCGGGGAAGAGAAAGAATGAGCAGAATCAGGAAATAAAAAGAATGAGCAGAATCAGGGAAGAGAGAAGGAGAGTCAGAGAACAGGGGGAGACAGGTGAGAAGTAAGCAGCGTCCAGGGCAGGAGCAGATTAAAGGATGGGCACCATGGATATTACAGAGACAGACAGACAGACGGATCTATCATTGCATCAGTATTTGTTACAAGAGCTATTTTCAGATAATGTAATTGTTCTGAGTCACAAGATGAAAGGTGTGAAATCAGCCAATTTACTATGTGTTGCCTCCCCCCCCTCCAGCAGCGCCTCCAGTCAGCATTAGGAGGTCATCGGCTGCGGCTCACGTTTGGCCTCATAACACTAATGGCAAATCCGTTGTGCTCCCATTGACTGGCAGAGCTGTCTCTACCCATAAGGGAAAGCAGAACTAAAAAATGACTTTATGATATACTGTAATGTAGAACTGACTAACCAGCCGCCCTTTAGCTCAACTACAACTGCCTTTAGCTACATGAGGACGGGCAGCAAGTTCCATTGACAATTATCGGATCCTCTATGGGGATCAGCCAGACAAGGACCTCACTAATGCGTCAGTTAAGATAAAGCTTATTTACTATATAAAAATAATTGTTTTACAGCTTTATCGTTTGTGAAAACCAATAGACACACATGACACAAAAGCCACAAACAACCCAAATGTCCTTTTCCCCTATGTAAAGAAGCTTCGAACACTGACGTCTTCACTAAACCTTTTAATTTCCTTAATTTCCAGACAGATACAGATTCCTCCCAAAATCATTTGACTGAATATTAAACCTAATTAAAATCTCCAAAAATAAACAATCCACCAAATGGGAAGATTAATGTGTCCAAGGTCTGATTTCCCTGGGGACAGAAGTGGCTGCGTTTGTTACAAATGAATGGATTGATACCTACCCCCGCAGCTTCAAACACTACTACAAGTTCTTGCGGATAACCAAGCTTGGCTGGGTTAGTTACGCATGAGGGGGTGAGTAGATTACCAAGCTGCTATATTTCCGGCCCAAATTCGTGTTGACATCCTAGTTTTAGAACTGTATATATTGAGGTCCAAACACAGGGTCCTGAATTCTACAGAACAGAAGTAGCATCAATAATGCAACCTAAATGGTGCCTATAGTAGAAATAGTGATTATAGTCTCCGGGAAGGGAGTGTGACTGTGGGATAGCAGGTATAGTAGGGAGAGATGGTGCCTATAGTAACAGTGGGATAATAGTCTCTGGGAAGGGAGTGTGACTGTGGGATAGCAGGTATAGTAGGGAGAGGTGGTGCCTATAGTAACAGTGGGATAATATTCTCTGGGAAGGGAGTATGGCTGTGGGATAGCAGGTATAGTAGGGAGAGATGGTGCCTATAGTAACAGTGGGATAATAGTCTATGGGAAGGGAGTATGGCTGTGGGATAACAGGTATAGTAGGGAGAGATGGTGCCTATAGTAACAGTGGATAATAGTCTCTGGGAAGGGAGTGTGACTGTGGGATAGCAGGTATAGTAGGGAGAGATGGTGCCTATAGTAACAGTGGATAATAGTCTCTGGGAAGGGAGTGTGACTGTGGGATAGCAGGTATAGTAGGGAGAGATGGTGCCTATAGTAACAGTGGGATAATAGTCTATGGGAAGGGAGTATGGCTGTGGGATAACAGGTATAGTAGGGAGAGATGGTGCCTATAGTAACAGTGGATAATAGTCTCTGGGAAGGGAGTGTGACTGTGGGATAGCAGGTATAGTAGGGAGAGATGGTGCCTATAGTAACAGTGGATAATAGTCTCTGGGAAGGGAGTGTGGCTGTTGGATAACAGGTATAGTAGGGAGAGATGGTGCCTATAGTAACAGTGGATAATAGTCTCTGGGAAGAGAGTGTGGCTGTGGGATAGCAGGTATAGTAGGGAGAGATGGTGCCTATAGTAACAGTGGATAATAGTCTCTGGGAAGGGAGTGTGACTGTGGGATAGCAGGTATAGTAGGGAGAGATGGTGCTTATAGTAGCAATGAGGAGAACAGTCTATACATTCTTGATGAAGACTGACAGCTCAGGATTGTTTGGGTGCAGGCAGATGTACAACCACAGCTGAAGGCAAATAGGTAAGACCATTCTTTCTCAGGTACATAACAAGGGCCTAGGACACACTGATTGTTTCTTGCTGTAGGCCACATTACCAATACATGAAATGCTTCTAGTTTTGCTCAGCTGTCAGACCAGCACACACTGAATACAGAATCCTCATTTCCTGAGCACACTGGGCCGGATTTCAAGCTGAGTCTCAAACAGAATTCCAAGGATACGATGGCCTTTTATCATGCAACTCCTTTCTTGCCACAGATCACTAGAATTTGTCCTGAGGGAAGTCTCTAACAAACTGGGTTAGACTGAGATTGTCCCTACTAATCAGGACATGGGACAGGCAAAGGACCCCTCTGGGCCTTAGGTTTCATTGCCAGAAGACACTTCTATTGGAAAGATTTAAGGATGACTCTTTCCTTAGGGGGCAGTATTGTAACTGTTCCTCAAAGGATGTTTTTTTTTGTACAATTCCTTGTGGTGCCTCTGTATGCTATGGGCATCAGAATGGTTCTGAGGTTGACATTCTAGATTCAAATCCAACCAGGGCACTTTCTGTTTCTGATGTTCCTCCTCCTTCCAGTCAAGGTGAGAAGGTCAGGTTGATGTGTATCTTCTCACAGTTCTATGGCCCTTTAAAGGGACTCGTACACAATTTAGATATTTCTCCAGAGCCATCTCCAGGACCCTACAAATATAAGTGTCCCCAATGTTTTCTTTTTGGTCTTACTACAGAATACTAATGGACTATACCAATTAGATCCAAAAAACAATCAATGATACCACTATAGACTTGACAGCCGGTCATGGAACCTACTGTGTATTAAAATTGCCAAGGACAAGGGTCAAACTAAAGGTGGCCATAGACACAGAGATAATATCATACAAAACTGATTTTCATACGATATTCGGTGCGTGTATGGTGGGAAAAGAGCCGACCGATAGCAGAAGACTTGGATATTGGTCGGCTTGTCGATCGGGATGGATGGAAAATTTTGATCGGGTTCCTTTGAAGGCACCAGAACATCGGCCATTGTTAGTGCTGAATTGTCATATACAGGTAGAATTCTATTGTTTCTCTTTGTATATCTGAAGATTCAGCTCTACAAGTGTCTATTGAAACAAATGATCTTTCTTGGAATTGTAATTGTTACGCCTATTTAGTCTCCAGGGATATCTGACCTGTGAACCAATGACTGGTAATGCCACCTAAGCAAGCGCTATGCTAATCTGTCTTTTATCAGGCACCTAGTGGGGCACCCTCAGGTAAACGTGGGAACCCAGTGCTGATACCATGAGACGAGTCGCCAAACTAAAAGCAGGTGAAGACAGGGTGGAGTAAGGGTGGTTTGGGGCAAATTAAGGTTGGATTTGGGGTGTGGGCTGTAATGTACGGAACACATTTTAGGACATTCTGCAGCAAAATACCTGTCCTGCATTCAATGTCCTATGCCTTTGGAATGGCGCATCGGTTGCGGGAGGGAGGAAGGCTGATGGCGGAGTTCGTATGAGTGACGGCTGAGAAGGGAGGGTAGAGGACGGAGGTGTGATTGCAGATTTGGACGATGGGTGACGGCAAAAGCAACTGATGCGCCATTCTGAAGGCATAGGACATCGCATGCAGGACAGGTATTTCGCTGCAAGATGTCCTAAAATGCATTCCGTAGTAATGTCCCAGTTTTGACGTTCCATATGATCATTCCATGCCCAGCCTACAAATCCAAAGTGGCCTACTAACTGTAGCAATACGATCATCTACACAGCTCCACCTGGTGTCGGAAAAGGATATGGGCTCTCCTCTCTGCAGTTCTGGTTTAGAGGGGATTCCCAACACTAGCAATTACCCTCCCTTAACCCACCAACTTATGCAGTAATTGCTTTACAGATACATTTTACTGAGCAAGTGCGATACACTCAGTTACATTATTTATTGGCTGTAAACAAGTCAGATTTTTACTGCACATAAATTAAAAGGTATAATACACTGTATTGTGTTTCTCCTTTTCTGATCTCACAAATGAAATGCTTGATGGCTGCACCACGGAGTCTATCACACCATACAATGACATAACAAGATTACAATTATGCATTTTTGTTTAGGTTTATGAAGGGGTTTTTTTTTTTATTTGTTTTGCTTTACAGATTATATTTTAAAGAGTTGTGGATTAACCAATCAGGATAAATGAAGAGACATAAGGCTGGTGGCAGCCCAGAACAGAGAACAGCTTTGTATTGATTATTGTGCCGGTCGGAGAGCCAGTGTGTATCACAGAATACAAATAAATGGGGTGAAATGGCACAGAAATATCGGAGCCTTCTTGGCACCAAGACTGCATCACAAGCGCTGCAATTAATGGGGGTTTTTATAGATGGGATCAGTGACCCCCATTTGAAAGCTGGAAAAATTAAAAAAAAAACATAACAAAAATGTTTTTAAATGAAAACAAATTGAATATTTGCTTAGAATTAGCCAGTTTATAACATATTAGTTGCCTCACGAGTAAAATACGGGCGACTTCGGAAACTAATCATTCGGAGTGCCTTCCCACTGGCGATTTTCATTATAGCCGACGGGAAGGCAGTTCGGGGAGATAAGTTGCCCTGAAGAAGAGCAGATTTGTCGCCAGGCAACTAATCTCCCTGAATCTGCCTGTGTGCCCTGACCCTAAAGGGCCATATTTTGGACAGTACTGGGGCCCTTTTGCTTAGGGCTAAAAGACAGCCCAGCCCTGCCCTTGCCCAGGAAATGATTCTTATACAGGTATGAGACCTGCTATCCAGAATGCTCGGGACCTGGGGTTTTCTAGAGATCTTTCTGTAATTTTTAAGTCTACTTGAAAATCATGTAAACATTAAATAAACCCAATAGGCTGGTTTTGCTTCCAATAAGGATTAATTAGATCTTAGTTGGGATCAAGTACAAGTTACTGTTGTATTGTTACAGAGAAAAAAGGAAATAGGATTATCTGGATAAAATTGAATCTATGGTAGACCGCCTTTCCACAATTCGGAGGTTTCTGGATAATGGGATTCCTGATAATGGATCCCATACCTGTACCGCCTAATATGGGCCTTCCTAATTCTAATCATCTAGCAGCAGACGAGGATGCCAATGTATCTGTTTTCTTGTAGGTCACATGTATGTGAGACAGAGATTGTAACATCTCCATTCACTTGGAAGGCAGCGACTATCACTTTATCTGTGGTGACTGCAATATATGTGCTGCTGGGAGGCTGAAATATTAAGCTTTTCACCTGCAAACGATTAACAGAAACTGCGGTGTGCGGGTGCTGGGAGTGCCGTGCAAGCAGAAGTCAAGCAGATAAGGATAAATACATCGGACGTCCCAGGCCCTGCTCTGTATTCCTTGATCGGTCTTCTGTGTCACTGCTAATTCCGCTCAAGCTCTAGACAATCAGTTTTACAAAATATAAGCAAGGACGCAAATTGGGAAACTGACAAAAGCAAGTTCCTTTTCATTCTACCAATTCTACATGATTCACATTCCAAGTGTCAATCACCTGCAGTCTGCTCTGGACTTATACATTTCATGGCTGGCCTGAATGAAGGGTGTGACTGCAAGCAGTACTGCTGGACCTCTGCTGGGATTCAGCACCATCATTTCTGGTCAGTATACATACACATTAGGGGGTTGTAAGGAAAAGCACACGTGGATTGGGTTTTCATGCCCTTCAAACTATAGTCAGCAAGATTTTCTCTTATTTTTCCTCTGTTTTAGGGCAGAGACACACGGCCAGATTTGAGAGATTAGTCTCCAGGCGTCAAATCTCCTCTTCTTCGGGGCGACTTATCTCCCCGAACTGCCTTCCCATTGGCTAGAATGAAAATCGCCAGCGGGATCTGTTCAATAAGCCTGAGCCTACAGTATTGCCCCTATAACAAGGCGTATGGGAGTCGCAGTGGTGCAGTTGTTGGTGCAGTTGTTGAGGTTTCGGGTAAACAGTTGGCTTGGCAAGCAGGGTGCTAGAAGGAGAAAGAGTGAGTGTGAGGAGGAGGAGGAGATTATGCAGTATAACATTGATTCTATCGATCCGACAACAGGAAAGCTCAGCGTTATCGCCAGCAAAATGTAAGTAAAAATGACTCTGTTCTTTAGTGGAAGGTGGAATTGGTTTGATAGAGCAAGTTAGGTATGAGGAGGCCTGGAAACACTGACTGCCTAAGATTAGTTGCACTATACCTTTTAGGCCATTCCCAAAGTTGTGGGGGGGGGGTAGTTTCATAATCCTTGGCCTCGCCCTCTTATTAAAAAACAGGCACTGAAATCGCCCCTGTTTGCCATTGCCCTTCGTTTTTTAAAACTTGGACATTTAGCTAAAATTGTATTTCGGATATCGGCAGAATGCGGCGCTATCATACCCTACGGGAAAATCTGCCCCCTCTGCAAAACAGGCTACAAACTAGTACTGCAAGTGATAAAGTTATCGATTGTGTAACCTCAACAACTTATAAATGAATTGTCTCCTGCTGAAAGGCAATACTTTAATATTTGATAAAGATAACGGCTGGTGGCAACACCGTGCTTATAAAGCTTCACAGTGGTGTAAATAGATATTAATGGGCCCCCAAAATATCTAGAGGTTGACCTTTTTACCAATATTTATTTAACATCTATATATGAGTTATACCCCCTGGGCCCCCTGCAGCCGCAGGGTCTGCTTCCGCTGTAGTTACACCCCTGAAGCTACAGACATACGTACAGAAATACAGGCAGCCAATCAATTCTCTTCTTTCTCCCTGATTACAAGTCCTGACCCCTTCTCTCACGGGCCCTTCTGGCAGCAGGGCCACACAAAGATGTCAAGCTCTGCTCACCAGCCCCGATCAATAAAACTCAACTGAGACACAAAATACTAACAGACTGTTGGATATTTATTCACAGCAGTTGCCGCCATCTGTATCCAGAATGCTAAAAACCCCATCCAAACATTGTACAGATACACGGCTAAGTACGCACAACCCCACACAAAATAGTTAATGGCTAGATAAATAAGATTATTTTAGGCTGCCTCGGGCTTTACTACTGCTGTTATTATTTTATTGCTCTCTAGAAATCCCCAATAATCTCTGTGCCCCTATATTCAATGGGATCCATTATCCAGAAACCAGTTAGTCAGAAAGCTCTGAATTACGGAAAGCTTGTCTCCCTAGACTCTATTTCATGCAAATAATTCAAATTTGTAAAATAATTTGTAAAATAACTTTTTCTCTGTAGTAATAAAACAGTAGCTTGTGCTTGATCCCAACTTAAATATAATTAATCCTTATCAGAATCAAAACCAGCCTATTGGGTTTATTTAATGTTTACATGATTTTCTAGTAGACTTAAGGTATGAAGATCTGAAGTAAGGAAAGATCCCTTATCCTGATAAACCCAAGGTCCCGAGCATTCTGGATAACCTGTATTATGACACTTTAAATACATACTTAAAGGAAAACTATACCTCCCACAATGTAGGTCTTTATAAAAAGATATTGCAGAAAACAGCTCATATGTAAAATTCTGCTTCATGTAAATAAACCATTTTCATAATAATATACTTTATTAGTAGTATGTGCCATTGGGTAAACCTAAAATAGAAAATTGAGACCCCCTGGGATCGTATGATTCACGGTGCACACAAACATACCAAACCAACCAGACTTGTTAGGTCACATGAGCCAATTAACAAGAGTTCTGTATTTAGTTCCACACCTTTTCCTGTTACAGTTAGCGCTGCCGTATATCTGGTCAGGTGATCTCTTCCTGTTACAGTTAGAGCTGCAGTATTTCTAGTCAGGTGATCTCTTCCTGTTACAGTTAGAGCTGCAGTATTTCTGGTCAGGTGATCTCTGAGGCAACACACAAATCATCACAAAATGGTGGTTCAAGGCAAGAGATGTAATAGGGCAATATTTACTTAAATATATATTCCAGTTTGATAACATTCTTTAATATTCCACTTAATTTGATATCTGTTGCTCAAGTATTCATATTGGGGGTATAGTTTTCCTTCAATGGAAGCCCGTCCTCAAGCTGTACATATATTCAATATATAGCGCCCACTGTGAGCGAGAAGTCATAGCAAGTAGATCTAAGGACTCAGTGGAAGAAATGGCAGAGATTTCTCTGCACAACGTACAACGCAGTTACACTGTACATATTGGTTACAGAAATACTGAAAGAACTAATGTACAATAACCCCAAATGTAAAAAAGTATAAGGGGTTCAAAGATGGGTAACATGTGGGATACAGAGATTAAGTGCAGAGGGCTCAGGGCGTCATACGGAGGTGCACTGAGCTCTGCAAGGCTGGGTGTGACTATGCGCTGCAGGGGTGAGGTGACCTGGCCTCCGACAGCAGTTCAGCTATTGATTTGTGGAAAAGCAATTTCACAGGAGGCATCTGTTGGCCATGATAAGGCAGCCCTGAGCTCCGGAGGTGGGATGTAAAGAGGAATACGGAAGGAAAAGTCACAGCTAGGCACAAATACTGAATGGACACGGCACTGGCTTTCCTGCCCTCGGAAGGACTTAACCTTCCAGTAGAGCTCAGAGTCGCTAATTCCATCCAAGCGCCACTAAGAGAGAGAAGATGGAGAAAAAGATGGGGCAGAGATGGCAATGGAGTGAGTGAGAAAGAGAGAGGTGGTCACATTGGGGAAAGGCACAAAGCAGATCAAGGGAAGATAAATGGGATGAATATCGGAACACGTCCATCCTTTGGCTCTCTAGCTCTTGTTGAATGAAAACTGCCAGCATCTCCTGAAGGGAAAGTAATGTAGTGAATATACGTTATATAGTGAAGCAGGAAAGAGAGAAATGTGATGGTGGGAGGGAAAATTGCTTCACCCCAAACAACCGAAACAACCCCCCCCCCATCCGATCTTAAAATGCAACACATACAGACATATCTAACTACTGTAATGAGCTCTCCTCCTATGTGTTCAACAGAAAATCCCTTAATTAACAAACCTGTTATTAAATAAAGGAGAAGTAACCCCTTTTTATAGGCAGAAAGGCCCTGCAAAGGTCTAACTTTCCACCAACCAGACAACCCTACTGGGGAGACCTGCCTTTACTGTTCAGGTACATGGCAGCAGCAGGGGGTTGGTCCAGTTGGGGAGGTTGGGGCAACAAGTTGTAGTCAGAGAATAAGACACTTCATAGAGCTGGGCCAACCTGTAGACATGCAGGGATTTAGACATTTATAGACCCACACAAACCGGTGTCTCAATCTGAGATATAGACATTTATAGAGCTGGGCCAACCTATAACTAATCAGAGATATAGACACTCCTAGAGCCAGGCCAACTTGTAGCCAATAAGAGATTTAAACACTTTTGTGGAGCTGGGTCAACTTGTATCCAATCAGAGATGAAGACACTTATAGAGCTGGGACTACCTGTAGACACTGAGAGATTTAGACATTTATAGAGCCAGACAAACCTGTAGCCAATCAGATATTTAGATATTTATAGAGCTGGGCCAACTTGTAGCCAATCAGAAATCAAGACACTTATAGAGCTGGGCCTTCCTGTAAACATTTAGATATTCAGACATTAATAGAGCTAGGTCAACCTGTAACCAATCAGAGATTAAGACACTTATAGAGCTTAGGCTACCAGTAGACACTGAGAGATTTAGATATTGATAGAGCCAGACCCATCTGTAGCCAATCAGATATTTAGACATTTATAGAGCTGGGCCAACTTGTAGCCAATCAGAAATCAAGACACTTATAGAGCTGGGCCTTCCTGTAGACACTCAGATATGTAGACATTAATTGAGCTAGGTCAACCTGTAGTCAATCAGAGATTAAGACACTTATAGAGCTGGGACACCTATAGAGCTGGGTCAACCTGTAGCCAATCAGAAATGTAGACACTTAAAGAGCAAGACCAACCTGATTCAGACACTTAAAGAGCCAGACCAACCTGTAGCTAATCAGAGATTTAAACACTTAAAGAGCCAGACCAATCTGTAGCCAATCTTAAGGTGGCCATACACGGGCCGATAAAAGCTGCCGACAGACCGTGTCGGCAGCTTATTGGCCCGTGTATGGGGCCCCCCAACGGGCTTCACCGATCGAGATCTGGCCGAAAGTCGGCCAGATCTCGATCGGATGGGATAGAAAATCCCGTCGGATCGCGGCCGCATCTATTCGTTGATGCGGTCCCGCGATCCGACCGCCCGTTAAGGCCTCGTTAGGATCCGATCGTTGGGCCCTAGGGCCCAAGATCGGATCGGCCCGATATTGCCCACCTCAAGGTGGGCATATCGGAGGGAGATCCGCTCGTTTGGCGACATTGCCAAACGAGCGGATCTCTCAGTGTATGGCCACCTTTAGATTCAGGCATTTAAAGAGTAAGACCAACCTGTAGCCAATCAGAGATTTAGACATGTACAGAGCCAGACTAACCTGTAGCCAATCAGAGATTTAGATGCTTACAGCTAGGCAGCCTGTAGCCAAAGATTTAGACATTTACCCCTATATACAAGGCACAACATACAAGAACAGCGCCAAGTAGCAGTAACCCATGGCAACCAATAAGATGTTTCCTTTTATGCAAGTGACCAGTAAATTCTACCTGCTGGTTGGTAGTATGCTCCTGGGCAAATTTAGTGCCTTTTATTACATAACCCCTTTATAGCTTTAGGCCAACTAATAAGACTGGGTATGACATTCATTATAGAATACGGAGAAGAGGATGATGATATAATGTATGGATTTTTGGGTGTCACGCTCAGAAAGCTGTCTCTCTCCCATGTTACATTCTCTCTCATGCTGCTCGTAGCCTTGTCACTTCTCTCTCTTTATCCTCTCCATTTAATTTGGTGACTCAGAAAAAGGGACTGATGAGAAGCCGGGAATTACTTAGCACAGGGAGACAGAATGACAGCTTGATTGGACGCAAAGCAGGAAGCCATCATTTAGGAAATGCAGGGGATGCGCTTTCCCATTTTAAGGATAACAATAGACTAAAAGGAAACTATATGTAGATGTGAATTCTTTTTCATAGGCAGATACTCACACGTGTCATATATATATATATACACATGCAGATACATTATGCCTCTATAAGTCATAGGACAGCACTCTGTGCCCAATGCTGCAATAAAGGCATTTAATTCATTGCTGTCCTATAGACCTATACTGAGATAACCTGTGTTTGGGCAGGGATGCTGTTGGAAAAGTACTGGAGAAATATAGGCGACTGCTACAAGCAGGATAAATAAAGTGGTGGTTCACCTTTAAGTTAACTTTTATGGGCTTATTTACTAAACTCCATATGCTTTTTATAAAAGCTGACTTTTAAAAAATCACAAATTTTTCAGAATTTATTAAACTCAGAGGATGGAAAAGTCCGAATCTGAAAATCCGGCATCTTAGGCTTGTCGAGGTTGCATATAAGTCAATGGGAGAAGTCCCAATGATTTTTTGATGTGCGCTGGGTTTCGTGCAATACCCAGAAGTTTACAGAGTTTTCGGGTGAAAATTTTTCCTGCAAAGTAAATTTTCTGGATAATGTAATAAATAAGCGTAAAAAACCCAAGCGGATTTGATCGGAGTTTGTAGCAGAAACTATTGAGATAAATTATTGATAAATAACCCCCTTAGTATGTTATAGAGTGGTCAATTCTAAACAACTTTTCAATTGGTCTTTATTGTTTATTTATTATAGTTTCTTCTGACTCTTTCCAGCCTTCAAATGGGAGTCACTGACACCTTCAAAAAACGAATGCTCTGTAAGGCTACACATTTATTGTTATTGATAATTTTTATTACTCATCTTTCTATTCCGGGCTCTCCTGTTCATATTCCAGTCTCTTATTTAAATCAATGCATGGTTGCTTGGGCAATTGGGACCCTAGAAACGGGATTGCTGAAACTGCAAACTGGAGAGCTGCTAAATAAAAAGCTAAATAACTCAAAAACCACAAATAATAAAAAATGAAAACCAATTGCAAATTATCTCAGCACATCATAATGAAAAAGAAACCTATCTCCAATATACAGTAATTAAAAAATGCATACCTTTTTATAAGAAACCTGACTGTATGCAGTGAAATTCTCTCTCCTTCTCTGGATAAGAATTGTCAGACGGTCCCTTACTGCTCTCCAGGGAAACAATCATACTTATAAACAGCAGGGGGAGCCCCCGCCTTACTTCCCAGCCATGCAGAACTCAAGCAGCTTTGTTTGTTTCCCTGTAGAGCAGTCGGCGACTGTGTAGAGATTTGTATTGGATTTTATATTTGCCTTTACTGTTTCCAACTCCAGCTGCAGGGACAAAGATCATGGAGCCAGATTTAAACAGATAAACTGGGATTCTATTTGGAGGATTATTTTGCTGCAGCCACTGGTTCTGCAGAGTTGGAGAAAGTTTGTATTAAACAATACAAAAACTATATAATCCACATTAGATTACATGACAACACAGGACCCAGTGCAGTCTGTATATTCTGATTATTAATCAGTCTTGCTGTATCCGCTTCTGGCAGATATTATTTGACTTGTGCTATTTTGATCATTTATGACGATCCTTAAGCAGCCCAGACCACACTGAGCATGTGCACAGTCTTGGTCTTGCAAAGATGTTTAACAAAGTTACAAGATGGTGACCCCCTATGGCCAAGAAAGTATAAAGCATTTGTTTGATTAGGCTTGTGGTGCTGTAAGTTCATGTTTATGTTTAATATACAGCATTTCTAGCCTTATTCTATTTTAGACTTTACTTCCCCTTTAAAATATCTTTCCCTGCACCTTTAAATAGCAACCACATGGTGTCTGTATCATTTTCCATGTACAGCAGCCCTATGAAGCTATAGTTCTGCTCCCTACCCCTTAATGCATCTTCCCTGCCTTTTATTCAATATCCCGTTCGGAAATAATGGAAAATCTAATGTAAAATGAATTGTGATTTGAAGTCTCTAAATGGCATGTAAATGGGGTTCTTCGGGTGTTTCAAATGAATTTCCAGACTAATTAACAATATGTTTTTTGCTAGTGAAGCATCGGCCCATGAATGAGAGCGTTGCTAAAGGGATGCGACACGGGGGATGAGAGGATCGGCGATGGTGAGTTGGAGCTCAGACACTGATAGATGGACAAGGAATGGGATAGCTGCTCAAAACCACAAAGCACAGAGGTGACCACTTTAATGAATCTGAAACTTTGCGGCTTGGCCTGGATAAACAACAAGGCCTGTGAGCCAATCAGAGCTGCTACTGCACTTCCCAACACTCCTGATAAAAGAGTTGGCACAGTGCCGAGCACACCCCCAATTCAACCAAGTGATGGATTTACTTAGCTAGACACACTCCTGGTCTGCACTGAACACCCCCTTTTGCACAATACACTATTGTGAAAATTGACTCTTTTTGCCACCCTTGGTGTTAAGTGCCACATGAGTAGGGATGCACCGAATCCAGAGATTTCGGTTTAGGATTTCGCCTTTTTCAGCAGGAGTCCTTCTGCCTGGCTGAATCTGAATCCTAGTTTGCATATGCAAATTAGGAGTGGGTAGGGAAAGCGTGTGACCTTTTGTCACAAAACAAAGAAGTAAAAAAATGTTTTCCCCTTCCCACCAGTTTGGTATTCGGACAATTCTTTTGCAAAGGATTCAGGGGTTTGACCAAATCCAAAATAGTGGATTCGCTGCATCCCTACACAAGCGGCAAGGTTTTCAGGTTCTGCAGGTGGCACTTTGCACTAGGGGGTGACAAATAGAGACAAATTTCCATTTTTGTAGCTGGAACTGTGACTTTTTAAGAAAAGTGTGTGCAACTGCCAGACCCTGAATATCTATGGATTATCTATGGATTCAAATACCAGAGTGGTTCTGTAAGATACCTTACAAGCTAGACAGTCATTGTTCATAGGGTCTATGGGGTGGAGGCAGTTTGGGCCTCTCTGTACTTGGAATGCCAGGGCTTGTTTTGAATCCCAGTCCAGACTTGGCAACTGCACCTTGTTCCAGTCTAAGCACAGGAAAAAAGAATGTCTTAGAGCCATAAACACCCAAGAACTGATATATTTTGTAGCTTAGGTTTCAGATTTGTGGGGTCCCCCCCCCGTGAGGCTATGGCACAAGCTATGGTATCTGAAGGACACTTTTTGGTATTTCCCTTGTCCCCTGTGAGGCTATGACACAAGCTATGGTACCTGAAGAACTCTTTTTGGCATTTGGCATGAAAAAGTCAATATTATAGGCTCTGAAAGCCAAGACCAGATCATCTCCTGCTTATGTTTCTACTCAGTACAATGAGGAGACCACAATTGCTACACTGTCCTGCATTCTGCCAGAAAAAGTGGAAGGGGTCCAGTGTTACACTACGAAAAAAGAAAACTGCGGTTGTTTCCAGTAAACAGTAAATGCTCAAAACTACTAATGAAAAACATGAAGCTCATCCGAAATAGGACTTGATCTGTCTGCGTGGCCCCAGGTCCGTCGTTTAAGGGTTCAGCATTCTCGGCAAACGAAATCAAACAATATAAGCATTATTCACATTCACCGATGAGGATTGGTGGACCGGGTGCATCGACCCGAACCTGTAGCTTGGGGTGAGATGCAGAAAAATCGTGGAATGAGCACACACTTCTGTGACGCACAACGTTGGATAAAATCTTGATCTTTATTCCATAGGTTAAAAAAACAAATGTCCTGACGTGTTTAGTTTCTATAGATAGTTATAGTTATAGTTTTTAACCAATGAAATAAAGATCAAGATTTTATCCAACCCAGAATGTTTTTTTTATCCT